>JAPDVU010000001.1:24344352-24998352 GCA_026230045.1 Corynorhinus townsendii
TCACTAGGCTTCTTTGTAAGGTTACCCTTGGAAACGGCAGCTGATGCTGCTGTTGTCACTACCACTGCCACTGCCACAGCCTCCCTTCCCTCACTTAGGAAATTGGAGACATTCCAGGGACTGTCACTCTGGCTGCTACCAACACCAGTGATGCCCGGAGTGGTCCACCAGGCTCTCCCACCACCAGAATCATCACCTCTGTCTCCCTTCAAAAGTTTATATGAAAAGGAGCCCCAACCTAGAATTCTAAACTCAATCAAATGTGTGGGTAGAAAAGGCATGTAGTTCCCCCTAAGCCTCCCTCCAAAACTGATTCCCTCTTCAGCTTTTCTCAGGAAAGCACTGGGAAACATGCTTCACCACAATGAGGGAGTAAAGGAAGAAGAGGAAGACATGGGATACAGAAAACAGGTAACCGAGCGCCTGAAAAAAAGGAGGGGGATCCCAGGTGGCAGCTGTGCACCAGGAGTAGAGGGCCAGCAGTCTGGATGCAGCGGTCGCTCAGGAGACAGGCCAAGCAAGAGCTGTCATCACTGTGCCCTCTGGACCAAGCTACTGGGACATCCACTCCATGACAATGAGGGAGTGAACCAAGGAAAATGAAAGAATGAGGTTCAAATAACAATACAAGTCAGGAGAAAGGCAGAGGAATTCGTAAGACAGTAGCAAAGGGCAGAGTCCCGAGACAGCAAATAGTCAGAGCATCGCTAGATAGAGGGGAGCAAAGGCCTCTAGGAAGGCTAACTCCAAGAGAAAAGATTGAAACCAACAATAAAAGAGATGGATCTTACGGAAAATTGTAGAGAGCTATTGGGAGGTGTGGGAAGCCTTAGCAATAGCTACAAGACAAATAAGCAAATGAAACAAAAAGGGCAATAATTAAACTATAAGAAAAAAACACAAAAAGAGAACATAATCAGAGTATACTACAATACTCAGCAATGAATAATGTTTATGTAAAAGTAATATAAGCCCTAAATATCAATTTAACCAAAAAACTAAGTGTTGGGGTTATTTTTTTTACGAAAGGAAATCTAAAACTTCATCTACCAAAACAGGAAATTGATGGTCTAAAATGAATTAATTGAAAGATACCACTACCTGAAGATTATACAAAATGAAATATGGAGATATACAAATTCTAGAAGAACAGTTTTAAGAGTTGAAAGTGGGAAGAAGACTGGGGGCGAGTAAACAACTTTAAAATTTTTTAATTTTAAAAAGATCATAACATGTAAAACAAAACTATAAATGTACTAAAGAGAAGATATAAGTGACTATCAACATAATTTTAGAGTGGACATGGCTTTCCTAGTCCAGAAACATTAAAGGAAATGAATAATAAATTTGGTTACACAAAAATCAAACTCATTTGCACAGGTAAATACATTAAAATGGAATTAATATTGTTCTAAAAGTGATTGTGGTAGTGGTTGCACAGGTCTAAATACACTGAATATACTAAAATCTGGTGAACTGCATACTTTTAGTGGATGAATTGTATAGTATGGAAATTATATCTCAATAAAACCATTCTTTAAAAAGTTAAAGACAAATTGTTGGGAGAAAATATTTACATTTATATCACACAAGGAATTTACAGCTTTATACTAGTATATAATGAGCTCCTTCTAATTCATTAGAAAAAGACAAAAAACAGGATAGTAAAACAAAGTAGATGAGAAGGCAACTCACATAAGGAAATAGAACCAATAAGAATATGAAAAGATCAATAATCAGAGAAGCCCAAATGAATGCAAAAATGAAATGCCATCTTTTCCTCATCATACTGACAAAAAGTAAAAGGACTGAAATACCCTGTATGGAGGAGAGCAGAGGAAACTGGCTTTCAGGTGCTAATGGCAAGAGCTTAAAAGTACCAACTGCCTTTCTGAAAGGCAGTCAGGAAATGTCCATGAACAGAAAATGCACTTCCCCTTTAACCCAGCAATTCCAGTTTTAGCACTCTCTTGTATCTCTTACATATGCCGTCATGAATTCAGGGTTGTTCATTTATGGTTTGTTTGTAATAGAAAAAAATAGGGCCAGCCAGCATAGCTCAGTGGTTGAGTGTCAACCTAGGAACCAGGAGGTCACGGTTCAATTCCTGGTCAGGGCACATACCCAGTGGGGGGCGTGCAGGAGGCAACCAATCAATGATTCCCAGTTAGGGCACATACCCAGCCCTAAGTGTGCATATTAGGCTTTTATTATATAGGATAATTGACATATAACATTGTATTAAAGGAATACCAGTACAATACAACATAATGATTTTATATATGTATATTCTGTAAATTATTACTAAAATAAAGCTTTTAAATGTAATAATTTACACCCTCACAAACACACCTAATTCAAAAATATATAGCCACAGAAATGTTAAGATGGTAAATTAAAAACAATATAGCCACAGCAAACTGGAAGAAAATAAAAATAAATATTAAATTATCTATAATAATAAAAGCATAATATGCTAATTAGATCGGATGTCCTTCCACATGAAGCCGAGGCTGAGAGAGAAGCCCGGGTTCCGGGTGCCTGCCAGCGGCCAGACAGAAGCCTGGGTCCTGGGTGCCAGAGGGAAGCCGGTGCCAGCAGCTAGAGGAAGGAAGGCCTACTCTTGCACAAATTTCATGCATTGGGCCTCTAGAATAATAATAAAAGCCTAATATGAACATTTATAAAACTTTTAAATTTTATAGTGAGTTAATGTATAGTGAGCCACTAGGGACCAATTTTGTGCACTAGGCCTCTAGTATATCAATAAACCTGGAAAATTTTTATTTTATAGTGAGTTAATTGTACCCACTCCATTCATTCCATAAACAATAATTAAGCATGTTCTATGATAAACAATGAAAAAAATTTATATAAGAGAGCGTCTTACAGTCTAGTGGAGGAGACAAACCATTCTAGGATTATGTGACAAATGTAGTGATAGAGGTATATATAGTATACTATAGGTACATTCATTCATTCATCGTATACTTTAGTGGCGACTAGGCCCCCTATATTAAATAGTCAAACTAACTAGTCATGATTGCTGTTTTTTAAAGAAAGATAGAGAGAACAGTGGGACAGAGAATACAGATAAATTTACTGTGTAATTTATTGATTTATTGTGTGATGACTGTCCCAGTAGAGAAAGCATGAGCTGCCATGGGAACACAGAGGAGATCCATCTAAATCAAATCAAACTGGCTCTTTTCCTTCCTGGCTGCCTATGGATCAACCACCACCATGAACAGCACAGTAACTGCCTGGTCCAGGAAGTTTATGACCAACCTACTACTTCAACAGAAACAAGCCGTTATTGACATCCTTCACCCTGAGAAAGCAACAGTCCCTAAGACAGAAATTTTGGGAAAACTAGCCAAAATGTGCAAGACCACACTGGGTATCATCTCTGTACTTGGATTCAGAACCCATTGTGGTGGTGGCAAGACAACTGGCTTTAGCATGATTTACGATCCCCTGGATCTCACACACACACACACACACACACACACACACACACACACACACACCCCCAATGAACCCACACATAGACTTGCAAGACATGGCCTGTATGAGAAGGAACAGACCTCAAGAAAACAGTGAAAGGGTCACAGGAACAGGATGAAGAAAGTCAGGGGGCTGCTAAGGCCAATGTGGGTGCTGCAAAATGTTGGAGACTGGACAACAGAGGAGTAAAGATTCTGCAGTGACCTTATCTGCAGTGATCGTGCAAATTTTTCACGAGAGGATTAATAAGCTGTAAGCATTTTTAAAAAATATATTTTATTGATTTTTTACAGAGCGGGAGGGAGAGGGATAGAGAGTTAGAAACATCGATGAGAGAGAAACATCGATCAGCTGCCTCCTGCACACTCCCTACTGGGGATGTGCCCGCAACCAAGGTACATGCCCTTGACCAGAATCCAACTTGGGACCCTTGAGTCTGCAGGCCGACGCTCTATCCACTGAGCCAAACCGGTTAGGTCAATAAACTGTAAACATTTTAAAAAATTTAAATAAATAAACTCAAACTGGGAGTCAGAAAGGCTTTCCAGAGGAAGTAGTGAAGTTTTGAAAAACAGGTAGACATGAGCATCATCAACATTGGTTTTCATCACTTATTTTTACTTTTGATAATTTTGAATTTTTTATAATGTTTGGTGATTTTGATCATTTTGGAACATTGTATTAATTAAAGGTGTACAACCTAATGATTTGCTATATGTATAAACTGCAAAATTATTACTAAAATAAAACTTTTAAATGTAATAATTTACACCCTCACATGCAGTAGAATACATCCTATGCAGAGAGCACATGTACTAAGGCACAGAGATGTGAGTAATTAAAGTGTGTACAACCTTAATGAACAATATAAACTGATGAACAAAAACAGATTCAGAGACAGAGAAACATTGATCAGGCAGTCAAACCTCAAAGGGAAGGTAGGGGAGGATGGGGGAGTAAGGGGGAGAGATCAACCAAAGGGCTTGTATGCATGTATATAGGCCTAACCAATGGACACAGACAACAGGGGGGTGAGGGCATGAGTCAGGGGGTGGGGGGATAATGGGGGAATAAGGACACATATGTAACACCTTAATCAATAAGGAAATTTAAAAAATAAATATGTACAACTTATAAAAGGTGTTCGCTCTGGCCCTGGCTGGTGTGGCTTAGTTGGTTGGAGAGCGTCATCCTATACACCAAAAGGTGGCTGGTTCGATTCCTGGTCAGGGCATATACCTAGGTTGAGGGTTAAGTCCCAGTTTTCACATAAAATTTACAATAGTAACATTCATTGAGCCCTTACTATGTGTCCATCTCTGTTGTGCTTTACATGTATTTAGTCCTCACATTAATCCATGCAGTAGTTACTATTAAATGTATTTTCTTAAATAAGGGAAAGTGAGGTGCAGAAAATTAAATAACTTTTTCTAGTGACACAGCTATACTTAAACTTAGGCAGTCTAACTCCAGGTGCCACACTATTAACCACTCTGCCTCTCATTAGTATGTGATATTTCAAGTATTTAAAACATTAAAACTTGTCAAGGTTATTTGGAGGCTAGAGATTCTGTACAATATTTATTTCTATTTATTCTTATCCCAGAATCATGCTGTTTAATTTATGCTTTTTTTAATGTTTCCATATCTGAAAGTGGTCTATGCTTTCACTATTTTCTTTTTCAGATTTTTTTTTTTTTTTGTAATTAGTGCCTATTTATTCTTCAAAGGAACTTTCACAATAATTTTGTTTAACTAAAATTTGGGATTAGAGCGTTCGGGTTAAAAGTGCATTGAATTTGTAAATTAAATTGGAAAGTATTAAGTGTTTCCACCAAAAAAGTGCTATATAGTTCTTCATCTTCTTTCAAATTTAGCAATACAGTTTTATCATTTTCTTAAATTGGGTAACATTTAAGATTATTCTTAGATGTATCATAATTTTTGTGAAAGTGTAATATCTTAAGTTTTCTCTTTATTATTGGCATCTAGAAATGCTATTATTTGCATATAAGATTGTTTTTCCTGAAATGTGAAACAATAAAATGACCACTCAAAAATTATAAAAATAAAAAAAGGCATATACTGTAGGCAATAATTGTCAAAATATTCAGGAAAGATTTGAGTCAGTATGAAAGGCTACAGAGAAAATATGGCATTTTTATTCATGGTTTATATATGTTTTAGTTACACATTCGGACTATTGTCACTGATGCATTTTCATCTAACTCTTCCCATAATAAGAGGATGAAATGTGTTGGTGGCTGTAACAGAGCCACCTCCCTCCAACTACGTTGCTTTCCATGGCCCATCCCAAGTCTCACACTTCAAGCTAATCATTGACAGAGCTTTACAATCACAAGCTTTTACTGAAGCGTTGATAAGACAGTCGAGCAGTTAGTGGCGAGTGCAGCCAGGCTGTGCGGCAGAATCTCCAGGGAATGAATGGATTTGCTTCAGGACTGATGAAAGCAACATACGCTATAGGGAAACAATGTCCACCGGGGGACTGCAGAGATCTGTCATCCTGTCAACATTTATTCTCCTACGAGCTGTTACTGGATTCTCCGGAGACGGAAGAGCTATATGGTCTAAAACTCCTAATTACAGCCCGGTAAATGAAAGTCAGCTGTTTCTCTATGACACTTTTCCTAAAAACTTTTTCTGGGGCGTTGGGACTGGAGCATTTCAAGTGGAAGGGAATTGGAAGACAGATGGAAGAGGTCCCTCTATATGGGATCATTTCACCCAGACGCACCTTAAGAATGTCAACAGTGTGAATAGTTCCAGTGACAGTTACATTTTTCTGGAAAAAGACTTATCTGCTCTGGATTTTATAGGCGTTTCTTTTTATCAATTTTCAATTTCCTGGCCAAGGCTCTTCCCCAATGGAATAGCAGCAGTTGCCAATGCAAAAGGTCTCCAGTACTATAATACTCTTCTGGACGCTCTAGTACTTAGAAACATTGAACCTATAGTTACTTTATACCATTGGGACTTGCCTTTGGCGCTACAAGAAAAATTCGGGGGGTGGAAAAATGAAGTTCTAATAGATATCTTCAATGACTATGCCACATACTGTTTCCAGACGTTTGGGGACCGTGTCAAATATTGGATTACAATTCACAACCCATATCTAGTTGCTTGGCATGGGTATGAAACAGGTATGCATGCCCCTGGAGAGAAAGGAAATTTAGCAGCTGTCTACGCTGTGGGACACAACCTGATCAAGGTACTGTACCGCTGGCTTCATATTATAGCTTCCGAATATAAGGAGCAGGAGTTCAAAAGAAACCCTAAGAAATGTATCATCTGTTTAAATAAGTCTCTTTAGTGCAATCAATTTAACTAATTTTATTCTAACCCTCAAGGTCTATCCTCAAATTTCATGTTTAAAGTATTGTATATTTTATTTAAGCTATTATTACTGTATTAATATTATTTTCCTTAAAAGTGCACTTTTAAAAAATAACTATTTTTAAATCTACAATTATACATTAAAGCATGAGAATATGAGTTTCCTTTCATTCTGTGGAAAACCAGTACCTTATGAATTTAATTGTTGGAAATCCTTTTCTGACAATATGCAACTGTTTCAGAATTATGCTAAGGCATGACCATTTCAAATATGTATTTGTTGTTACTATTGCTATTCTTAGTGGTACTTAGCTATAGTAAGCTAAATAAATGTTAGCTAATTGATACATAATAAATGCAGGAATTGAAATAAATGTAATTCATAGTTGGTTTTATTGGTGTTACATAGCAGGAAAGATTAATTGTTCTAGGAGTTAAAATTAAACTAGTAATATCAAAACTGGAAGCATATGCTCTACTAAGTATTTTAAAGCTGTATAGTTCAAAAGCTAGACTTTATGCTGGGAAATGCTAAAATGTTAAATAATAGTGAAACTCTAAGCAAAATAAATTAATAATCATTGAGTGTTTAAAGACTACTTTAAGCATTTTACTTGCATTATCACATTTAATCATCATGATAACCTTATGAACTGTCTTATTATTATCCCCATTTTAAAGATGAGAAAACTGAAGCTTAGTGAGATTAAATAGCTTGCCCAAGGTTAGAGACTAAAATGCACCTGTTGAAAACCTGGGCTTTATAAATGACAACATAAATAAACACTAAATGTCTTTATTAAGAATGTTTTTAAAGGAACAATCTTTTGAAAATTTCAAGAGATTTTGCCTCACATTGAGGCTAATATTTAGAATCAGGTTTATCTTTTTAAGTCAACTAGTTTACTTGGGGAAAATAAATTACTCTGAATAACTGTTACATTTTGAAAATGAAAAAACTACTAGTGGGGTTTCATCATGTGGTAGGAGAAGTAATCTGATTTCTAATAATCAAATGTTAAATATATAGAAATAGAAAAATGTATAGGAACATAAAATCACTCCATGCCTTAATTTGCACATACAAAAATAGGTGAACTTTCTGGATTATTGTACTATGATGCAGTCACATCTGCCCTTGCAGTAAACAGATTGTATTATAATTTCAAGGTCATTTACATATCTTTGAGTAGAGTTGTATATAGAACATATCAATGCATGGGTATTCTGTGATTTGGGAAAAAGACATTAAAGGGGAGAAAACTTACAACTGTATATGAAGAATATACATATTTAAGCTAGAAAAATATTTCTTTTATGTAGTTCTTTTAATTATTAAAACAATACATGCTGGTGTAAGTTGAGAAACATCAGATTGTACCAAAGAATATAGAGTGAAAAAGTTTTATTCTTCTCTCCCTCTCCATCTGACAACTCCAATCTTGAGGAAACTGCTGCTAATAATTTCTGATATAGTCTGTTAGTTTTCTATACAATTACATGTACATATATGGTTATTTAACGTCTTATTTTAAAAATTCTAAATTGTTGAAAAGTTTTAAGTTACCTGGGAAAATGTTAACAATTAGGAATTTCATTAAAAATATGTTTAAATGGCTAATTTAAAGCCTTAAAATTGGCTATCTGATTAAAAATACACAGGAAAAAGATGTAACTAACAAATAGATATTGCTTCCAAACTTAGTATGTAAAATGCTGTATTTTCAGGTATTTTTCATTTTTCTCTAATTTGAGATAAACTCTGTCTTAACCACAAAATTAGCACTCTGATAGAGATTTTATTGTTTTAAACTGAGGTGTTACATTTTTAAATTATTGTGTTTTCCAAGTAATTTCTCCCACCTCTAAAATTTCTAAAGCACTAACCTAAGGGGTCTCTTGGGTGGTGGGCACACAATGCAACGTGCAGATCATGTATCATAGTGAGGTACACTTGAAATCTATATAGTTCTATCTATCAATGTCACCCCAATAATTTTAATTTTCAAAAAAAGTGAAATATACTGCATAACCCAGTGACTTATAGCACTAGAGAGAAATCTGGCAATGGTTTGGTAGCCTGAGGTGAACTTGTTTTTCCCACTTGTCCCCTCTCTGCCTTTCTTTTAACATAGAAAAGATTAATTGGATATTTTATGTTGCAATGGAGTGTTTCTTCCTTATTATGCCACCTTGTGACCCAAAAGAAGCATTCTTTAGGATTAGTTTTTAGTCCAAGAACATTTATTGAGAGCATTTTTTAAGCCTAATATAAACCTAAATTAATGGATGGTTATTATCACTCCATTTCCCAATCCTCAGCTACTGAGAAGATTGCATAGTGGCTATAGGTTCTTTTAAATTCCAGGATGATCTTGAAACCTCCATCTCAGTCTGAAATGTCCTGGTTTGGAGGAAACCTGAATTGTCTAGCCAGGCCTGAGACTGATCTGGTCATTACCTGGCTGAAAGCAAGCCTAAGCCTCAGACAAAAATTTGTTGTAATCACACCAATGGATGCTTCACTCTGACTCCATAACCATGTTCAGAATAGAAAGAGCACGGCTTGATTGACTTGGCCATCTTTAAGCACCGCAAACATAGCTTTAAAGATGATCTATAATTTTTGCAACAGTATTGCTAGGTGTCGGTTATTATTCCCATTTTACAGAGCGATACTTCTTCATGTCACTTCCCTGCATAAAATCCAACAGTGATGTCCCAAACTTCTGGGATACAGTGCCAACTTTCCATCAAGATCTTCAAGACACAGACACGGCCTCCATTCCAGGCTCTTTCCTGGCCATTCTCCCATCCCCATCACTAATGCCAAACCTTTGCACCCCACACTCGGCTGTAATGCACTACTAAAGTGTCTGGATTTCACCTTACTATCCCCCTCTGCTCAGCCTTCATTAATGCTCTTTTCAACTGAAATGCTTTTCTTACTCCCCGCTTTGCTGATAATGTTCTTTGAGACTCAATTTAGGCAGTTACCATCTCTAAGTTATTCTTGATCCTTTAGAGTCAGCGCCCCTCCTGAAGGCTCACATGATAAGATGTGCATTGAATTCATACCATATGGTGCTTTTTAGTTTCCCCAACTAGCGTGAGAGTTCTTTGAAGGAAGATGCTATTTTTTGGTCTTCATATTTCCAGCACCTTGCACAGAATATTAGATACATGCTAGGTACATTGAATAAGTGGTTTAGGAATTTCTATCTTAAACTTGTAGCAAAAGACTCAATCTCAAGGATAAAATACGTATTTCATTGCATTATTGCTAATTCCTGAAATTGCCTGTATTAATCCAGTGGTGTATTAGTGTGGACTCCTTTGGTTGCAAGTGACAGAAGCCTGATTCAAGTTGGCTGAAACAAAACTGAGCGGCTTCCTGGCTGAGTAACCAAGTCACAGGAATGAACAGACCAGATAACCAAGACCCTCTCAGCAGCCCTTTGTCTCGGTCTTCCGTGTCCATTTCTTCTTGTAGGTTGGCATCTTTCTTCTTGGTAGAGGAAAGAGTTCTTTCTCCCGAGTTCAGTTTTTAAATTTTCAACCTGTGTGGCCTATGCTCTCATTCCTCAGATCAGCAGAGTCCCAAGGTTTCACATTAGTAAAGGCAGTAATTGTGCCTGTTTTTATTTTGAGATCACTATATATGCATAATATAATTTAAATCTGTAGATTTCTTCCCCACTGAAAATGGGATATTTGAGAGCCGCTGAGAAAATATGCATAGAGGTTGGGGAAGATGAGTTTGCTCATGAGATGGTAGCTGATTCATTTAATTACTCCACTCAATACTGCCAGCTTCCATGATAGTCTTGACCATTTCACAGCTCTAAATTATTATCTTTCATAGCCATATTCTGCCTACATAGTACCAGGATTTCTCAATTTCGGCACTATTGACATCTTGAGCCAGGTAATGCTTTGCTGTGGTGGGTTATCTTGTGCATTGTAGGATATTTAGCAGCCTCTACCCACTAGATTTCAGTAGAATCCCTGTTGTCCAGATTGTGACAACTGAAATGTCTCCAGACATTGCCAAATACACCCTGGGGGGAAGGGCAAAATTCTTCTTCCTTCCCTCCCTTAAAAACAACTGGCGAAGTGGTTAAAGGCATGAAGCATAAAGAGCAAGGGCATTGAAATATAACCAGTATGAGGGACATAAAAAAGATAATTTATAAAATCACCTCAAGGAGATTTTCAGCAGACCTGTAAGTTGCACACAAACTCAAAATTAATTTCTAGTATTATCAGGATGTTTCAGGAGAAGAAATAAAGCTTTAAGAAATGTGCCCTAACCGGTTTGGCTCAGTGGATAGAGCGTCGGCCTGCAGACTCAAGGGTCCCGGGTTCGATTCTGGTCAAGGGCATGTACCTTGGTTGCAGGCACATCCCCAGTGGGAGGTGTGCAGGAGGCAGCTGATGGATGTTTCTCTCTCATCGATGTTTCTAACTCTCTCTCTCTCCCCCTTGCTCTCTGTAAAAAAAAAAAAAAAAGCTTTAAGAAATGTTAAATGAGAAAATAATGTTGATGGTTATATCTAGTTTGACTTTTCACATATTGGAAATAAAGACTGGTTTTTAGTTATTTGTGAAATACTTGAAAGAGCTGGCCCAAACCATTGCTCTTACATACATAGTTATTTATAAGCAAAACACTAAACCTACTTTTTGAAAGCTTGTACTTTCTTAAAAAGCAAAATTTAAGCATTCACGCAAAATATTATAGAAACAATTTTTATCCATTTTTGACACCATAACATTGTGTTTCACAAAGTGTAGTTTTTGCACATCACTCCATGTTGGCTTTTTCGTTTGTTTGCATGTCCAAGAATCACATGTACTCTTATTTATTAAAACATATTAAAATGTTTGTTCTAAAAGGAAACTTTATATTCTACTATACATTAGAAACCAGTATTTTCTAATACCCTTAAATATGTAACACTTAAAATAAAAATTTTCATTTTTGTTACACCTAATGTCATCTCCCAGACAAAAGAGGTAGGTGTACCAGACTTGGAAAACACCACAGAATGGGCAAATTTTGCTCTGCATTTTAGTCTACATTCTGTCCTAAAACCAAACACAGGGTCATTTAAAAAATGTGTCATAAAGTAATTTTACTTATGTCATTAAAATAATTTACATAATGTAATAGTGTCTATAAGATGGGAAAATGCTAACATTCATGTTTGTATATTATGAGTATTTTAAATATGCATTGTTTATTTTCTGAATATTTAAAGTAAACGTTAAAATCTCTAGTAATAAAATAGACTATATAAGTAAATATATGTCAACACTTTTGCGTATACTACACACAAATGATGAAATAATGTTTTAAATTCCTCGGGGGGTTAAGAGATTGTTTAATACTGGGAAAGAGGCTTTCAGGACAAGAAGTGTTGGGAAACACTAATGTAGGTCAGGGCCTCACCAGCTTGTTCCTCAGCCTGGGATATTTACTTCTCCCTATTTTTCCATCTCCTTGGAAAACTGTATCTTAGCATTTCTTGCCATCATCCTTTCAGAGAAGCTCACACCAGGCTGGGGTATGTGTGAGATAGTCAATAAATAATTCAATTGATTATTTTATAATTAAGTAAGACCTACCTTATCCCAGAAAGGATTTAAAATTGCAATTGAAGAGAAGTTGATTTCAGACATACACACACACACACACTGTAACACATACTCTGGCACAAACACACAGTCTTTTCAGAACATGCAAACCAATTAGGTATGCCAGTTTCTACGAAGATGTTTACATTAACAGCCCACCTTGAACCAAGCTGTAGAATGCTGACAACTCTCCAAGCTGAGCAATGTGTCCATGGGGGTTCACTGTGTTATTCTTTCGATTTTTGTATTCTGTGACAATTTCCACAATTACAAGTAAAAAATAAAGTAGACGGTAAAGAAAATGTTATATTTTAAAATGAAACAATCACCTCTACACTTCTTGAAGGCTCTGTCAAAATTCTTAACCAAAATTTAGTGTGAAGACTGCAAAAACAGCTGTGAAAAAGCCATCATCCACATGATTAACAGCTAAGCCTTCCCTGCCAGGAGGCTGCTGGAACTGCTTTCTTGAACAAGAAGGCTGCATGTTTCACAGGCACATTTAAATGGATTAAATGTCATTTTTAAACCGCTCCTGCCCAACCCCCCACCACTGTCTTGAAGACTAAGTATAATATTTTGACATGGAAATACTAGCAGAATCCTTTTTTCATTTGTTTTGCTTAGATAGAACCAATATATTCAAAGATCATCTGAAATGACTTTTTTCCCATCACATAAAGGAATTTTTTAAAATTCCTGCATTAAAGTTGGGTTGCTAAATCTTGTAGCTAAAAAGCTAGCCCAGCCCGGCCAGCATGGCTCAGTGGTTGAGCATCGACCTATGAACCAGGATGTAATAATTCGATTTCCGCTTAGGGCACATGCTTGGGTTGCAGGCTCGATCCCATGCAGGAGGCAATCAATCAATGATTCTCTCATCATTGATGTTTCTCTCTCTCTCTCTCTCTCCTCCCCCCCTTTCTTCTCTGAAATCAATATATATATATAATTCTTTATTGTTGAAAATATTATATATGTCGCCCTTTCCCCCCATTGATCCCATCCAGCCTGCCCCACCCACCCCCCTTTTTTTAAAGCTAGCTCAAGCTTTTCTGTCAATGAAGGACAGAAAAAAAAGGTTAAAAAAAAAAAAACCCAAAACTTGTTATTTGCTACTTTCCATACTTTGCCCTCCCACCCCACTCCCCAAAAAAGTATGCAGAAATGGGGAGAAAAAAGGACAGAGATTTGTCTTAATTCTTAAGTGGAGTGTTGACCCATTACTACAGGTAATGTTTTAACATTCTATACTACTAGTCTTAGTAATTATTTTTACAGTAAGACTATTTTATTGCATACCTCCTGTAGTTTTAGAAACTGCCCTAGGTACTTTTCATATATTGTTTAATTTTCACATCAACCCTACCAAGTAAGTATTCTTATAGCCATTTTATTGTTGACTAGAGGCCCAATGCACGAATTCGTGCATGGCTGGGGTCTGGCCAGCCTGCCTCGATGGGGTGGATTGGGCTGGGCCAGCCAGGAGGAGGGGCCTTGGGCAGTTAGCTGGCCCACTCTGCCCCTGGTCAAACTCCCAGTCAAAGGGATAATTTGCATATTAAGCTTTCATTGTATATGATGAAACTGAAGCCCAGAGAAATTTGCCTGAGGTTACACAGCTGATAAGTTTTTTTGTGGGTTTTTTTACTCCATTATAAGTATCAGAGCCAAAATTCAAATCTTAGCCTGAATCCAAGATAGCCAGGTTTAATGGCATGAATCAGCTACCTAGGTAGATTCAATGAAAGATAACAATTTACAGCTTTAAGCCCATAGCTGTCACTAGTGTTGATACTGACTCAACAGATATTTGGCTTCACTTTGCCTATTTAAAGACCGGAACAATCTATGTACATGTTTTATTTGTCCACAAAATCTATGAACAATTTATCACTGATTCATTGTCCCCATGATTTTATTTTTTATTTGCTCAAAACTTTAGTGCTCATCAGGTTGGCACGGCTCAGTGGTTGAGCGTCGACTTATGAACTGGGAGGTCACAGTTCAATTCATGGTCAGGGCACATGCCCGGGTTGTGAGCTCAGTCCCCAGTGTGGGGTGTGCAGGAGGCAGCCCGTTGATGATTCTCTCTAATCATTGATGTTTCTCTCTCTATCTCTCTCTTCCTCTCTGAAATCAATAAAAAAATATATATATTTTTTTAATTTTAATGCTCCATTAGTGATGTTAAATCACATATGTGTGCCCTTGGCAATACCATCTAAAGTTTAAGTAAATGTTAACACAGTTACTTATTTAATTAGCTAATGATCATAGTATTTATATGATCATCCCAACTCCTCTCCATTAGGACCTAAGACACCTCCAACAAAACACAGAAAATAATGATCCAACAAGTTAAAACTAACATTCTTATACACGTTTCTAATCAAATTTGAATAAAGATGAAAACCGCTTACAGATCAGAATTGCCAAAGACAGTTTCTGTATTCAGAAAGCACCGTTAGATACAAGAATCATGTAAAAAAACAAAAAAAAACTACCTATAAATGACAACTGGAATCCAAAACCTTCAAGAGAGCAATGTTTGCTTTTTCTAATCATTAAGTAGAAAAAGTTATACTTCAGTGAATGATTAACAAGCGTTTAAATAAATGTAATTATAAATGCTCAGAAAATAACATTGGGATCATGTTTAAACAGCTTGATTTGATATGAACACTCTCATACATGGAAAATTAGGCCCAAGTGGAGATCAGAAAATAACGTTATGTAATGGGAACGGTACTAAATATGATGTATCTATGAAGTGAGGGAACTTTACTTTAGTCTATAATATAAAATAAGTCATTTAGTTGTATCTGAAAAGGCTTACTGAGAAAACTCAACATTGGGAAATAGCCTTTGTTTCAGAAAAAGGTATAATGAAAACTATTAGACATGAACAATGATTTCGTTGCTGAAAAGTAGCAGGGTTGCTGAGAAGACAACAAAGCATTTCACTTACTAATTAGTAATGAGTGCGTACTTACGTAATCCAAGTGGTTCTTGGGTGAGCTAGTACTGCTTCCCGAAAGAGGGTCTGGGAGAGTCCATTGGTTGCTTCTTCACAGCGGTGTATCTTGACCAGGATTACGTGACTGAGTCTTGAATAAAAGGCTGGGTTTACTGTTATCAGTTCTTCTTTCATGTTAATCACATATGCATTGTACGTCTCCCCCTTTTACCTTTAAATAGCAACGGATTGTTACAGAATAAACAAACATTCTTTAATATATAATGGAATCCAGAATAACAACTTTTTTTAAGTTTCTGGTTTTTCCCTTGAGATTTACGGAACTTGGAGAAACTGAAGAGTGAAAGCAAAGAGCAATTAAATTCACTGATAGAAACTATTTGTTTCAACCAACGCTCTTGACCTTTATATTTTTTATTTTTTTAAATATATTTTTATTGATTTCAGAGAGGAAGGGAGAGGGGAAAGTGAGGTAGAAACATCAATGATGAGAGAGAATCATTAATCAGCTGCCTCCTGCACGCCCCCGACTGGGGAGTGAACCCACAACCCGGGCATGTGCCCTGACTGGGAAATCAAACTGTGACTTCCTGGTTCATAGGTCTATGCTCAACCACTGAGCCATGCCAGCTGGGCTTGACCTTTTTAAAATACAAAAATGATGCATTTTTACCACAACGTTCAAACAATACATAACACATAAAGTTAAAAATGAAGTCTCAAAAAAAAATATGAATCCTCCTCTATAATTCTTACTTCCTAACTCCATATCCAGAAGTAACAACTACTAGCAGCTTGTTCAATGTCCAAATATTTTTCTATGTATATATAAACACATACATTTGGTCAAATTTTTAATAAAATTTGAATCATATTAAGTTTTTGTTATCATTTCTGATTAATTGAAACATAAAACTACACTGTTTTTATTCTATTTGTTTCTGTACTTGTCTCTCCTAAAAGAGGTCAGAGGTCATAAAACAGGCATCATTTTGTTCATCTCTATCTAAATGTCTACCAGAGTGCCTTGTATTTGTTAAATAAGTGTTTGTAGACTTGAATTTAAGGAAATACTGTAAATGAATGAAGAGTAAAGAAGGATAAAATAATAGCTGTGGGTTGAAGAAACTTCAAGAAAAATGATTTATCTAAACTTGCTTTTGATGCTGTATATAATTTCTGTAAGGGAAAGAAGTTAAACAGAGCAGAAGATAATGCTGATGAATTCTGCATTTAATTGAGTCCCGAGGCGTTGCTCCAGACTGCTTCCCTCCTGAGCATGTTCCTGGCACCCATACACTGACACATGGCTTTCTCAGTCCACTGGCCCTTGATTTGGGGCCATGGCTGTTATACTAATACACCCCTTGCATTTTCACAGCCTGTTCAAGCACCATTGAATCTAAGATATAAAAGTGTGTTTCAAAGGCAGATAATGTAATTTTCATAGCAATATGACAGTGAACTACAAGGCTGAAGTACATATTTCTAATTCTAGCTTTGCCCCTAACTGAGACTTTGGGTAAGCCATTTATTTCTCGAGTTTCAGCTTTTTCATTTAAAATATTTTAAAAATTTTATTGATCCAAATGACCCCTAAGGTTCATCCTCTGCCTCTAATTAGCAGGCATGAGCACAGAACTTGGAGCCACACAGCCTGGGCTTGACAGCTCATGAAACTCTCCTCTAAAATGGGAATGATAATGGTACCTACCTCAAGAAATTTAAGTGTGGATTAAATGAGATAAATGTGGGTTAAATGGAAAGCACTTAGAACAATGCCTGGCACATTTGGCAGTATTCGACGTTAGTTCTTATTACCGTTTATTTTATTAATTTTCTATGGTTTGTAATTTAATCACTATTCTGTTCTACTTGATCATGAAAGTCACTCATCTTTAAGGACCATATAAGCACGGCATCCCTTCCCTCTCAGCCTAACATTGGCAGTGGTGTAAAGATCCCCATCCTCAGCTGAGACAGTCAAATGTAAAAGTGGTCCACAGGGATTCATTTAGCCTCTAAGACCCGTGAGGACAGTATCCAATGCCAATACTGGGACAGGGAAATACACATGTTACCTGCTGTGCTGGGCACTTGGACTACTATGTGGTCTTCTGAACGCCCCAAATTGGCTGGCAGGTCTTCCAGAACCTTTCTAGGTGATCCTGAATCCCAGACTTACTTAGACATTTTCTTCTCAGCTGTTTAGTTCTTTTAATGACCAATTTCAGTGAAAAGAAAGCATAATTTTAAAACAGTATGTTGTGGTTCATATCCAGGGCTCTTTCCCCAACAGCTTCAAAATTTAGAACTGGCACATACGGAAAGCAGGATGGTTTAGTAAGGTGATCAGGGAGAGCTGGGTTCAAATCCCAGCTCCACCACTATCCAGCCTCTGGGAACTTCAGTTTCTTCTCTAAAATTAGGAAAAGAAAATCTGCCTCGCAGGGCTGTCAGGTGACCAACATACTAGCTGGCTCATAGTGGGCATTCATTCAACAAGTATTTTATGCCAGGCTCTATCCTGGGCATCTGTATGCACAACTATGGACAACATACATATGGTCCCTGCACTCAAAAAGCTCATAGGCTAGGCGTGGACCTGTGTGGCGCTGGCCTGAGACTTACACAATCTGGAGGCCCTGTGTAAAAAAATACATAAAAAGTGACAAACACAAAAGTTGGTACAAAAGTGAATATTTAGAATAAGAGAAATCTTACATCAGATTGCTGTAGTCTTGGAGATTCCGATTCCTTTATTTCTGAGGTCTCTTTAGGGAATTTATCAGAAATCCTTACCTAGCAGTGCTTCCAATCACAGCCTTACTCAGAACTCACGTAGAGCATTTTACAAGGATCCATGGAAATCAGAGACCTGAAGCTTCAGCTCCTGAGGTTCATGGTGAATCTGCCTTTCTTGCACGCCCCAAGATGGGGCCTTATTTTTGTTCTTAAATTTATCTTTATTGTTGAAAGTATTACAGATGTCCGCTCTGTGTGGTTTTTTCCCTCCACTGACCTCCTCCTCCCTGAACCTGCCCTCTCAAGCCTTTGCCACACTATTGTCTGTGTCCATGGGCTCTGCATATCCTATATAATAAAAGGCTAATATGCAAATTGTCCCCACGGCGGGAATTCCACTGACTGGGAGTTAGACTGCACTGACCACCAGGGGGCAGCGCAGAACATGGTGGGCGTTGGTGACACAGCACTGGCAGTGGGCAGCAGTGCAGGCACTGCCAGCCCCGATGGGCCGACGAGAGTGTGACCATGGCAGGATGGTGGAGCAGGTGAGTCGGTGGCACCAGGCCAAGGTGGGTGTGAAGGGAGGCCCCAGCCGGCAGCAGCAGTAGGCAGCCAGAGTAAGGGAGGCCCTGGCTGGCAGCCAGCAGCCACTAGGGACCCTACCGATGCACAAATTTCATGCACTGGGCCTCTAGTCCTATATAATAAAAGGCTAATATGCAAATCATCCAAACAACAAAACAACTGGTCGCTATAACGTGCACCGACCACCAGGGGGCAGATACTCAATGCAGGAGCTGCCCCCTGGTGGTCAGTATGCGCACACAGGAGGAGTGCCACTCACCTAGAAGCTGGGCTCATGGCTGGCGAGCACAGGGGCGGTGGTGGGAGCAGTAGGGAGCGAGGCATCCTGGACTGCTAGAGGGATGTCCACCAAGGGGTCCCAGACTGTGAGAAGGCACAGGCTGGGCTGAGGGATTCCCCCAGTGCATGAAGTTTCGTGTACTGGGCCTCTAGTATGCATATAAATCCCCCCAGTTAATATCTCTCCCCCCACCTTTCCTCTGATATTCATCAGTCTGTTCATGATTCTATGTTTCTGGATCTATTTTGTTCATTGGTTCATTTTGTTCATTAGATTCCACATTTATTTTTGTTATTTTTTAAAATATATTTTTGTTAATTTCAGAGAGGATGGGAGAGGGAGAGAGAGAGAGAAACATCAATGATGAGGGAGAATCATTGATCGGCTGCCTCCTGCACGCCCCCTACTGGGGATCGAGCCTGCAACCCGAGCATGTGCCCTTGGCTGGAACCAAACCTGGGACCCTTCACTCTGCAGGCCAACGCTCTATCCACTGAGCCAAACCAGCTAGGGCTATTTGTGTTATTGTAAGAATTTATGATTTCCAGAGTGGCTTTTATATTGACTTTATTTTTTAAAATATTTTTTATTGATGTCAGAGAGAGGAAGGGAGAGGGGAAAATAGAAATATCGATTAGCTGCTTTCTGCAAGCCCCCACTGGGGATTGAGCCCACAACACAGGCACATGCCCTGACCAGGAATCAAACTGTGATTTCCTGGTTCTTGGGATGATGCTCAACCAACTGAACCACACTAGCCAGGCTTTATTGACTCTCTTTAACTCTTCATTCCTAAACCCTGAGGAAAAGCTCCAGGTTCCCAACCCAGGCTATTTTAGCTTTAATTATATTCTGAGATATGGTCCTTTTGCATGAAAAAGCTACTAACAGGATTACCATTGTTAATCTAGTAAGAACAGAAAGCTGAAATTGGCATACAAATATTATCTCTGGGCAAGGAACCTGGCCTCCAATAAAGCTCCAATTTACTAATATTGATTTCTTCTAAACTCCCTTCTAATATCTGGGGAAACCACAGATGCTTCGTTTAATTAATTAGGAACTTTATTCTAGAGCTTTTTCCCTTTGTGTTGCCAGGTTTAGACTCTGGCTGAGGCATTGATTTAATTTAGTAATATTATAATGGAAATTAGAGTTCTATAACAATAAGAGGACTGTTTTTTAAATCTTATACTCCTCAGGAAAACATAGCACTATTGAGCATCTATTACATACTATGAAGATCTTCAATCTTAGGTCACAGAGTTAAGAGCTCCTGGTTTTGGTCCATAAGCTCTCTTTGAAATGGCCTATAGGACCATTTTTTAAAGGAAGAAATATATTAGAGCTTAGTTTTTACATGATTCCTATGGGGAAATCTTGAAACTATACAAACTGAAAACAATCGGTGATTTGTTAAAATACTCTGCAAATATAATGATTACAAAGAAAATGAGAGGAAAATTAATTAAAATGAATTTTATTAAAATGAATTTTAATATGATTATTTCTGAGTTATTTCAACTATAGAAAACATGAATTTGAACAATAAAAATAGGATGGGTAAATATTTTCCTTATGAAAGGTGGTAACTTTTTTTAATATTTAAATATTCTCTCCTAAGAATAATGAGGGTAAGATATTTCTAAGAGAGTTTCAAGATTGTCAGAAACATTAAAGAAATGATAGTGATATATTTAAAAAGATAATAGTCATCATTTTTTAGCAATGAACTACTGTAGAGTTCACATACCTTAAACACCTAATAAATACTTGTAGAATGCAGAATGAGTGATTGGAGGTTAAAGAAATCTGGAACAGCAGTTGTAATCAATAGAATACAAGTATAAAGAAGTGCTGAGTAGATGAAAAAAATGAATCAACCTGAAATTAATCTCAGTCCAAATGGACAATGAATAAAACTCAGCCAACTTCAAAAATAAAATAAAATAAGGACAAACAGGTTAGTCATGAAACTCAAGGGGTAAAGGAGAGTTATTACAACATTATTTATGACAGGAAAGGGGGAAGGAAGGGAGGGAGGGAGGAAGGGAGGAAAGAAGGAAGAAGGAATCATTTCTATTAACACTCTTCATCCCACACAGACTCCCACTGTTGTTTTGCACAGCAAGTTAATTTTCAGCTTGCTCTTTCAAAATACTTCAAATTTACATTTGTGTAGTTTGCACAGGATCTTCACATATATTACCTCATTCCTTCTTCACCACAATTCTCTGGAGTGTTTATTTTTAGCTCAGTGTAATGGAGAAGGGAACTGAGGCTGCTGAATGGGAAATGCATTATCCAAGATCATAAAGCTCATTAGCCGCCGTGCCAGTACCGGAGGCTAGGTGTCCTGCTTTCAGAACTAGGCCCTGTCGCCTAGAGTGCCATGTAGGTGAGATGCACCTTTATATCATTCTTCATGGCCCTTTATCCCCAAAAAAGAGCAATCAATATTTTGAAGCAGATGGTCAAAGAACACTCACACCAAAGGACAAACTGGCCGAAAAACAATTCGGAGATATGTAAAACAACTTTAAAAATTGTTAGGTAGTCATTCTGGGATTAACAAGAAGAAACAACTCAAACAAATTAAAAGCTATATGCCCACCATTAGTTATTACAACATTATTTATGATAGAAAAGGGGAAAGAGAGGGCGGGAAGGAGGGAGGGAGGGAAGAAAAGCTAATTTCTATCAAAAGAGAGAGATGACTAAGTAAATTGCATTTCATAGAATTGGTGAATTATTATACTGTTGAGATAGTTATGAAGACTGAAAACAACATGCAATATGTTCAGTCATTTTGGCTGGGAAATACACTGGAAAAAGCTGGCAGGGAACACAGAAATAGGAAAAGTTTGCTGTGATTGTGGCGTTTACAGTAAATTTTCTTTAATAGTTTTTACTTAATACTTTGTTAAATAGCTTCAACAATAAACGAGTCCACATGAAGATATTTCAGCCAAAATGTGACTAAAATTAGGCACCGATTTGGGAATTTAACTTTGGACAATTGATTGGCGGTAACTTAGTTGCGGACACGTGTCATGTGCTAGGTATGCTCATCTGTCTTCAACCCATGCCCGCCACAGCACTCCCTTCCACCCGTGTCCCGCCATGTCTCCCGACCTGTAGCCCCTTCATCTTGGGCTCCTAGAGTGTCATATTTGCTTCCTATCACCCACAGAACTGATCTGAGTCTGCACGTCCAGGGGCATCGAAGAGAACTGCCACGCTGGGCCAGCAGCTGCCTCTCAATGATATGAGGCCCTGATAGCTGACCCCGCACCCCCCCCCCCAAAAAAAAAGCTGCTGACGTCTGCTTTAAGCTACTGAATTTAAAGAACAAAGGTTGGAGCTTCCTTAAATCAATCATTCCAAAGGTAGAGGGCCTTGAACAGACAGAGGGTAACCTTGGAAAACCGCAGAAAGACGGTTGTGCAAGGTTGCAGGGCCCGGGCTGCGCTCCCCGCCCAGCCCCATTTCAGTTTTCCCAGCAGCCCTTCTTCATGAGCATCAGGCCAGCGGACACACGTAGATATCTCTGTTTCATCAAGATTCATGTCAAACTCACTGTCTCTGATCAATACTTTTTACCTTGCTACTTGGCAAACCGGATCAAGTTATAGCTATAAGCACTGTCCAAAGACCCTCCCCCACATTCTCTACACAAGAATGGAGAGGCGGCCGTCCGCCCAGAGCAAAGATAACCCTAGATACCTTGATAGCCTATGCAAACAGCAGAAAGGTGAAGGAGACACTGCGGAACACGAAGGTCACCTTGGGGCATGACGAAACATGTATATACTGGTAGATAGAGAGATCCAGAAAACTTGTTTGGAAAGATGTTGCAAAGGTCCATATCCGTGGTCTTCTAAGCTGTTCTATTTCTCACTAAAATGCTGATGCCACCAAGATTTTATCACAGCTTAGGTTATCTTTCATGCAATCACTAAAATAGGCACTAAAACACCTATGTTAAAGACACGCCTCCCTGCCTTGCTTTTTCCCATTAGGACTGGTTCGTTGCTGACTCCATCTCGGTGTCTGATGGCGTCGTATTCGCATGGCAGCAAGTTTCTGGCTCAGGATCTTACGTGGGTGCTGAGCTTTATAGTTTACACGTCAGAGGTACATGACTGCCCTGGTCAAGTATCAAGGCATGAAGTGACTGATTAGAAAAGCAAGCAAAGAATTCTAGCAATGCATGACTGCTTTTGTTTCACATCAGAAAAATATGCAGTTCTCAAGACGTTACTTTGTGATTCCAGGCTTTTCAGCCCTGACAGAGCAGCTGAGAACACTTAAGGTGGTGTCTGTCCCCAGGTCCCCTTGTGATTCCTTCCAGAACCTGGAACCTCAGGCTGGAGGCAAAGGAGGAGGCTGCAGCTTGTACACTTCTCTGATGGGAGAGCATTCTTACAGATCCTTGGGGACATGTGGGTGCTAAATGGTTGCAGTGAAAACCAAGTAAGAGCAGCTAGACAGAGGTAATACCTCGAGATATCTACTTAAGAACGTCTTCCTGGGAATGATTTCAACGGACTCTTCTTCCATCAAGCAACAAGGCACCAACTTGGAAATCCTCTCCCTTTATTGCCTGCCTTTCCCCACCCTGACAGGATTTATGAGACACAATTGCTGTCCGCAGGGTCTGTTAGGTTTGAAGCACTGGGCACATTTGATTGTTCTTGACTTACAGAGGCCCTTTCAGATAATTCAGCCCAATACACAACGTCTCTCATGAGCAAAAGCAACGCCAAAGAACAAAGAAAAGCAGACTTTGTGAGTTAAAGGGAAGGGGTGGAGGGGGATACTTGTTTTAGAAACAGCCACAGAGAGGAGAAATTGGGAGACCTGGGAAGTGGCGAGCAAGTCAAAGGCTGAGGGAAAAGAGACATGGTCACAGATAAAGGATGGTTTTAGGACTGGCCAGGGGTCCTTAACTGGAGTCCTTCATGTTTGCTCCTCCTTCTGTTAGAGCTCATGGCTCTTTAATGAACCTGCCCTTTTGCTTTAAATATTTTTTTCATGTAAGGCCTTATTTTATGCCATTTTATGTTTCTTTCACACATTTCAGTCTTATTTTTTCAGTAAGATTATTGGCTCCTGAGGGCAAGTTCCTGTTCCATTTATTTCAGCCTCGCAGGGCAGACAAGACAGGCACTGAGTGACACTCGTACCTATTAAATAGACTGGAAACCAATCATGAGGCTCTGTCATAAGAGCTCAGCTGGAAATGTAAACTCCAGGAGACTAATAGTAATAACATCCCTCCTTTTTTTTTTTTTAAGAGAGAGAGAGAAACATCAATTTGCAGCTCCACTTAGGCATTCATTAGCTAATTCTTGTATGTGCCCTTACCAGGGATCAAAACCACAACCTTGCCGTATTGGACGATGCTCTAACCCAGTGGTCAGCAAATTGCGGCTCGCAAGCCACATGCGGCTCTTTGGCCCCTTGAGTGTGGCTCTTTCCACAAAATACCACGGCCTGGGCAAGTCTATTTTGAAGAAGTGGCGTTAGAAGAAGTTTAAGTTTAAAAAATTTGGCTCTCAAATTTCAGTCATCGTACTGTTGATATTTGGCTCTGTTGCCTAATGAGTTTGCCGACCACTGCTCTAACCAACTGAGCTACCCAGCCAAGGCAATAACGTTCATCTTTAGGCAGTAGCTCCTAAGTGCTACATATTTAATTCTGTGCTCCAGATTTAATTCAGACATTAGCTCTACACCTAACAACTTTACAAAGGGTATTATTATTTCTAACTTCGTTTTACAGATGAGGATAGTAACAGATTTCAGATAGGTTAAGTGACTTATCTAAGGCCACACATTAAACACCTGAACTTCAAGCCCCAGTGTGCTGACCTCAAGACCTACGCACTGTCCCCCGGTTTTCTGCTTTATGCAGCGCCTGCCACACTCTTATAATGATAGTAATCATAGCTAAGGCGTCTGTAGAAGTTACTCTGTGCCAGGCACTGTTCTGAGGCCCTGCACACACGTTAATTCATTTAAGCCTCACAGCAAGCCTAGGAGGTGGCTCTATTATTATTCATTTACAGAATCTAGATCCCACATTATCCTGGACTTCTAAGTCAGGGCCAGAAGGAGATTCTGTGGGACAATGAAAGCTCGTTACTCTGTGTCTTTTTATCTAAAGGAAGAAATCCTCTAATCCAGATGGTATCTCACCTGCACCAGCCCCAGGAGGGCCCAGGAAGGGGGTCGGGGAGAAGAGAAGTAAGATGGAGTTTGGACGAGGACTCTCTGCCTGCCTGCCTCTCCGCAATCCTATAGGAGAGGCTCGGGTTGCAAGCCAGGGGAAGTGGGCAGAGCACCGACTTTGAGGCCATCGGGGTTTCCTGGCAGCTCTCCTTGCATCACCCTACGCTTCATTCATTTATCCATGAGAGACCCTCTGTCAACCAAGTCAAACCTTGTAAGAACAATAAAAGTTAATCATATTTTCTTCTTCTTAGGCTCACGCGAAAGTTTGGCATAACTACAACATAAATTTCCGCCCACGTCAGAAGGGGTGGTTATCGATCACCCTGGGATCCCATTGGATTGAACCAAACAGACCAGAAAACACGATGGACGTACTCAGTTGCCAGCAGTCCGTGGTGTCTGTGCTCGGGTGGTTTGCCAACCCTATCCACGGGGACGGGGACTACCCAGAGCTGATGAAAAAGCAGCTGCTCTCCACTCTGCCCCTCTTCTCAGAAGCAGAGAAGAAGGAGGTGAGGGGCACAGCTGACTTCTTTGCCTTTTCCTTTGGGCCCAACAATTTCAAGCCCCAGAACACCATGGCTAAGATGGGACAAAATGTGTCACTCAGTTTGAGAGAAGTGCTGAACTGGATTAAGCTGGAATATGGCCACCCCCGGATCTTGATTACCGAGAATGGCTGGTTCACGGACAGTCATGTGAAAACAGAAGACACCACAGCCATCTACATGATGAAGAATTTCCTCAACCAGGTTCTTCAAGGTTGGTTGCACATTCGCTCAATTAAAAAAAATTTTTTTTTAATATTTATGCTATATATTTAAAGTTGCCTTTGATGATATGATTATTGTTACCGCAGCTTTTTTATTCTCCAGTGTAGACAGAATTATTTTACAATATATATTTTTTTTATTTCAGAGAGGAGGGGAAAGGGAGAGAAAGAGAGAAACATCAATGATGAGAACCATTGATCGGCTGCCTCCTGCACACCCCCTACTGGGGATTGAGCCCGCAACCCGGGCATGTGGCCTGACAGGGATTCAAACTGTGACCTCCTGGTTCATAGGTTGATGCTCAACCACTGAGACATGCTGGCTGGGCAACAAAAATTTTTAATGTTATCTCATGTTCTTTTTTAGTGAAAGCTTAAAAACAAAATAATTTTAGACTGTGGATACATCATTAATTGGCAACAAGATGCTGTTTCATTTTATCAAAAAGGACATAATGCTGAGAAAGATGTCCAAAGTTTTTGTAACAGTAGAGCTTTAGTCTAAGATGCTGATGGCTTTCTTGGAATTGTGCTTTCACTCTATTACATGTCTAAATGATGAAAAATCTGAAGACAAAGAATGAGCCACGAATGTCAAAGCTGAGTCATTTCTATTGATCCTGAGTATTTCTCTGACCCTTCCTTAGCCCCTCATTCCTTTTCCATTACTCAAGTAGTGACATCTACAGGTGGCTGATTGAAATAATGGAGAACACAAACTCGAATCACGATGGCTCGGTCAGAGCTGGGCTCCATTTCATGCAAATATAAAGGAATTCTCGGTAGAGCCCTCTAAAACTCTGTGAGAAAAATCCCAGATTCTGCCGAAGAGCGTGCTCAGGGCGGGTCCTCAGGAAGAGCAAGCGCCTGCTGCCCAACCTGCAGCAAGGAGCAGCATGGAACAGAGTGGTGCCCAGCCACAAGCACGTGCATATGGGGTCTCTGGAGCAGAAGGCCTGTGCCAAATGCCAGGCCCGTGGGCAGAAGGGTGTCATTTCCCAGGCGTTGCTATTCCACCTCTCCTCAGTGCCCTACAATACCAACGGGGTTAGAACCAGGACCTGATAAAATGTATTTATTTCAAACATCAGTGATCTCAAAGAAATCTCTTGGTCAGGATTTTCTGCCTTTTAGGAAAAGGGTGTCTGATAAAACCCAAAAAAAGCACCCTAGCCAGTTTGGCTCAGTGGATAGAGCATCGGCCCACAGTAAAGGGTCCTGGGTTCGATTCCGGTCAAGGGCATGTACCTCGGTTGCAGGCTCGATCCCTGGCCCTGGGTGACAACCAATCGATGTGAGACACGATGTTTCTCCCTCTCTCTGTCTCTCCCCGTCCCTTCCACTCTCTCTAAAAATCAATGGAAAAATAAGCTCGTGTGAGGATTAACAACAAAAATCAAAAGTGCCGAAGTGAGGCATTTCTATGAGAGAAATGGAAGCTTTTAGTGGAAAAAAAAAAAAGGTTCCCGATTGATTTTGAGTCTTGGTTGCTTTTATTGCTGCTGTTGATTGTCATGTCTCAGGTTTACCCAATTCCTAAAAGTCACTGAATCAGCGTTGTAAAGTTAGAAAGACCCTGAGAGATCATCTTTTCCAATCTTTTCTGTTTACAAATGAGGAAACTGCAGTCAAGAAACTTGCCCAACGGTACCCTCCCTCCCCCTACCCCTCAGCCCAGTGCGTGCTGGTTCTCTTACATCACGTACATCACGACTTTCCCCTCCTTATATTTACATCCACTTATGTTCATTCTCAAAGCTAATTTTCCAGTCCCTGAAGGACAGTGTCATAGGAGGTAGTTTGTCCACAAACGGGAGCCAACCCAAGCTTGAAATGAGAAACTCTTGGTCATAAGCAGACATTTGTCCCAACGAGTTCTGGGAATTACCATGCCCTCTGACACAGATCTGCACACTGAGTCTCAGGAAAATGTTCAGTTTGATGGTTTGACTGTGGGGTTCACTTGCTGGGGGAGGACCATCCTGGATGGGAAAAAAAAAAAAGTACTGCTTTTCAAGGATAAACATGAATTTTCTATTTGATCTAACGGGCCTACAAATTGGGCAAAAGGTTAGTTTCACAACACACTGCCCCCCTGGCCTGGTGTTAGTGAAGCCATAAACATGAACGAGTGTGTTTTAGGCCTCCAAACAGCTCTGATGTTCTCTCTCCCTCTCTCTCTGGGCAGCAATAAGGTTTGATGAAATACAAGTGTTTGGTTACACTGCCTGGTCTCTCCTGGATGGCTTTGAATGGCAGGATGGCTACACCACTCGTCGAGGATTATTCTACGTGGATTTTAATAGTAAACAAAAGGAAAGAAAGCCCAAGTCCTCAGCACGTTACTATAAACAGATCATACGAGAAAATGGTTTCACTCTAAAAGAGTCCACATCCGATGTGCGGGGTGCGTTTCCCTGCGACTTCTCCTGGGGTGTCACTGAGTCTGTCCTCAAGGTAAGTGGCTACTTAACTGTAAGGTGGGACAATAGCATACAATATTTTATTTCACTTACTCAATGGCAGCTAAGAGAGAGCTGTCAGACCCTATCAAATGCCACGATTACTGGGAGGTTCTGAAGGGAACTTGGGGGAAGAGGAAGGACCAGGGAGAGAAGAATGAAGGCTTCCTGAGAGCCTTGCGGGTGCCGGGACTGACGATGGAGAAGTTGGTGAAGGAGTCAGACGGGCTGCCCTCAAGAGGCACCCAGTTTAGAAATAACTGAGTTATTTTTGTCAGAGGCACTTGTGAGCAGTGTTAAAGTTATAGGGGGGAAATTTTACAGGTTTTTGTTTTGCCAAAAGCAAATTACTAAGTGGCCCTTTATTTAAGTGGTTCCTGCTGTTTGATAGATTTAGGTCATTTGCCTTATGAGGTCTTTATTTTTTTCATATAGCACTCATCACTCCCTAGCATATTATGGACTTCACACATTTTCTCCTTCTCCAGGTTATATTTATTGAAATATAAGTGATATAACAACATTGTGTAAGTGTAAGATATACAGCTTTTGTTGATTTGATACATTTGTATATGACAAAATTATTACCATCACGGTGTTAGCTACCATCTCCACACCATCACAACAATTCCCGTTTCTTTTCATGGTAAGAGTGTTTAAGATATACTCTCTGCCAGGACGGTGTGGCCCAATGGCTCAGCATCGACCCACGAACCAAGAGGTCACCGGTTCAATTCCTGCTCAGGGCACATGCCCGGGTTGCGGGCTCGATTCCCAGTATGGGGCGTGCAGGAGGCAGCCAATCGATGATGTTTCTCTCTCATTGTTTCTATTTCTCTATCCCCCTCCCTTCCTCTCTCTCTAAAAATCAATAAAAACGTATATATTTTTAAAAAATCATACTCTCTTAGCAACTTTCAAGTATATAACACAGTATTATGAACTATAGTCACCATGCTGTACTTGTTAATTATAAGTGGAAGTGTGTCCCCTTTGACAAATATCTTCCCACTTTCCCTCTCCTCTCCCCCCGCCCAGCCCCTGGTGATCATGTCACACAGTCTCCTTATTTATCACCCGTCTTCCCCACTAGAATGCAAACTTTCTCCGCATGAGGGGGGAGATGTTTGAGGCTTTGCTGCCTGCTGTATGTATGCCTTACTAGAGAAGCTCAGGTCCATACATAGTGAATGAATAAGGTCAACTTTTATTGTTGTTAATCCTCACCCAAGGATATTTTCCCATTGATCTTTCAGAGAGAGTGGAAGAGAGAGAGAAACACCAACGTGAGAGAAACACATAAACTGGTTGCCTCCTGCACGAGCCCTGACTAGGGCCCTGGCCGGGGGGGAGCCTGCAATCCAGGTAAATGCCTGAAATCAAACCCGGGACCCTTTGGTCCGCAGGCCAACGCTCGATCCACTGAGCCAAACCGCTAGGGCAAGGTCAACTTTTAGAGCCAGGTTAGACTTTAGGGAACCCCTGTTCCAAATCCTTCATTTTATAAATGAGGAAAGTGAGATATATCCGTTAGTAATTGATACCGAAGTGACTTGCCCAAGGGAACACAAATAGTGGCAGAACCGTAACAGGCCACCCTCAACACCCCAGAGGCAGAGTGCTTTTTCCAAAATAATAACAACAGCTATTTTAAGCCCTTAGTATGTGCCAAGCATTTACCTAGATGTATGCAAGTTGTCTTTAGCTAATCTTAAACCCCTCATTTTATAGGCAAGGAAACGGAAGTTTAGGGAAGTTACATAATTTGTCCAGGTTCCCCAGATCTGTCTCCTGACCACTATAAGACTTCACAGTACCACACTATTGCCTGTATTCCAGAAGCATATGGAAAGACAAGATGTACAAAGATGGGACCAGACAAAAGGGCTCAAACCATAAGTAGGCAGCGTTCACAGGTTATGAGTCTCAAATCCTGTCCATATTTAAACAAGACTTTAGTAAAAGCTCAGAAGTGATAAAAGGAGAAAGATACGTAGAACCACACAGACACAGTGACTCACCTTCAGCTCGTGTACCCTACAGAGCCACCTACGTACCCAGTTCCTGTCTCCTCCACACAGCTTAGTCAGACAGCCATCTCTTCCCTTCCACTTCAAGTGGGTTTATATTTTTCAAAATTCCAGGCCTAGCAAAGAGAGATCCAAAAGAGACAGGAGTTCCTGCCTGTACATGACCCAACCTGCAATTTCCTCCTCCCCTTCCTGAAGACCTCCATCTGTTTCACATTGATTGGTGATGTGGATGTCTGCCCCATTCTAAAGACCTTCTTCCTAGTCTAAAGACCCTATACAAGAGCTGATCGCTTGGGTCAGGGGAAATTGTAATTCTGCAATCAACTAGGTCTGGGTTTCATGCTCACACCGCAGCCCAAAATCCCTTTGAATTTGAACTAAGAGTGAAGGTGAATCGTTTGCCAAGAAAAATTAGGGTGCTTTCTGACATTTCAGCCAGAGGATGTATGAATAGATGCTGCGTTGGCAAAAACTAGATGTCTCTAGAGGAAGATTGACAAAATGAAAGTATCACTTTAAGAATATTATTGTGCCACATGTGACAAAATGCATGGACCTAGAGGATATTGTGCTAAATGAAGTAAATCAGAGAAAGACAAATACTGTGTCATTTCATTTATATGTGGAATCTAAAAGACTAAACAAATGAACAAACAAAAACCAAACAGACTCATAGAGAGTACAAACTGATAGTTGCCAGAGGGTTGGGAGATGGAGAAATGGGCAAAAGGTGAAGGGGATTGAGAGGTACAAACTTAGTTATAAATAAGTCAGGAGGCTACAATGTGCAGCATAGGGAATACAGTCAGCAATGTCACAATCACTTTGTATGGTGACAAATGGTTACTGGACTTTTCGTGGTGATCACTTTGTAAGGTATGCAAATGTTAAATCACTATGTCGTATACCTGAAACTAACATAATATTGTGTCAGCTGTACTTTAATTCAAAAGAGTTTTACATCCCAAAATGAAAATCTATTACTATGCCTACTCCCACAGATCCCCACCTTATACCCCCTCACCCCACCTCTTGGCATTCTTTCCTCCTCCAATGTTTTGTTTTGAGAAATTTCAAACTAGTACAATAAACACACATATTCCCCTCATCAAGACAAATTGACTGTTAACATGTGGACACATTTACTTTTTCTCTCCCTCTCATTATAATATTATCAAATCAGAAAATTTAGTATTGATTCAATATCATTTAATGTACAATCCATATTCAAATTTTCCTAAATGTTCCAAAAAATGTCCTTTATAGATTTTTTTTAATTGATGACAAACAAGGATAACACATTGACTTTCACGTATCTTTAGTCTCTTTTAGTTCAGAGCAATCCCCCAACCTCACAGTATTGACTTTTTTCAAGAGTCCAGGCCAGTTGCTTATAGAATGTCTCATGGATTTCTGATTGTTTCTTTATTAGATTCAGTTAACCATTTTTGGACATAATAGTACATAGATGATGCGTTTCACATCAGAGGGTACATAATGTCAGCTTGTTTCATTACTAAAGATGTTAGTTGAAATAGTCGTCACCAGATTTCTTGGTTCAGGTGGCATTTGCCAGATCTCTTCATTGAAATGTATCTTTTCCATTTGTAATTAAAAAGTAATCTGATGGTGATACTTTGAGACCGTATAAATATACTATTCCCCAATTGCATTTCACCCAATGGTCTTAATACTGATTCCTGAATCTTGCCTGAATTATACTTTGTAAATTGCAAAATGGTGAATTTATCCTGTTTGTTTTTGTTTTTATTTATTGATTTGGAGAGAGAGAGGAAGAGAAAGAGAGAGAGAAACATCGATTTATTGTCCCACGTATTTACACATTTGTTGGTTGATTCTTATATGTGCCCTGACCTGAGACTGAACCCACAACTTGGGCATATTGGGACAATACTCTAACCAACTGAGCTATCTGGCCAGGGCCCAAATGGCAAATTTCTAATTAGATTATTCCGTCTACATTTATTACGTGTGTGTGCTTTTTAATTCAGTGTGTTATAACACATTGTTGTCATTGTTTCATTATTCCTTTTGATGCTCAAATTATCTCAAATTGGGCCAATGGGACTCCTTTAAGCTGCTCCTGTCTTTTTGACATTTCCTTTTCTATTCTTAAGCACTTCCTTATTTTTCTGGCACAAGATGTACCAGCTTCACTGCATTCTCTTCCTGCCCCGGGCCTGAAAAAAGCCATAGTCCTCCAAAGCTCAGGATCTTTTCAGTGGGGAATAATTTAGAATCAAGCTCTGGGAGCTAGAGTTGAGATCAAGGTGCATTATCTTTAACTAGATCTGTTAGCAGATTAATCACACACCACTTGCTAAGACTAATGCTTTCTGGAGGTTTTTAAAAGTAAGACATTTTCACTTAATATTGCCTTACCTTATGGCAAGATTGCCCTTTGTAAACACCCTATCATGCTCTGACGTTTCAAGACACTGAAACTGGCCATCTAGGCTAGGAGGATTTTACTCAAATAATTATATACAGATTTAACTTCATGCTCACCTGATCAATGTTCTCTCAGTTTAATGTTCTAGATAAATGGTTGACAGATGGCAAGTGAGCAGTGATATGGTTTCGTAATTAGAGTATGAAAAATGACACATGAGAAAACAATTAGAGGGAAAATATTTACCAAAGGTTAATTATCATTTTTTCCAGGTGCACTTAAATTCAGCCATGGGGAGAAAAGTACTTTAAAACAAGAACTTAAAACAAGTCATTTTTTAAAAAGAAAAACACAACTTTTACTTTCTCTTATTAGTCTTGATTTTGGAAATGTTTTTTCTTAAGCCCTCTTCTGTTATAATTTAGCCTAACAGGCAATTATTGCAACCAGGGAAATCTAAATCCAAGTCATGTCTAGTTTATGTTTGTACAGTGCTTTAGAGTTGACAGAGCACTTTCCCAAAGTCACTGACTCCTCACAGCACACCTGTAAGTTGAGTGAGATTGAGCAGTCACTATACAGGCCTGCCACACCTGAGTTTCAAAGAAAGTCCAGGGCTATCTCCTTGGGAGGAGTAGGGAACGAGACACCCTCAGATCAAAGAGTCAACTTGGGAGTTTCTGGGGAGTATTTTACTGTCCTTTCTGCTTGTGTCCAAGTACCTCGCATAAAGAGGGTGTTCAGTGTTCTGGTGGATGTGTAAATGCTATGTTCTCACAGGCACATGGGTGGGGAGAATATAATGATGCACAGGTGATGATATCATTTGACTTTTCAAATAGAAGAGGGTGTTAGAGATTTGCATTCAGCAAATGCAAGGGATCATTCTCTGCCCCATCACACAGGCTTCTTTTAGGAACTTTGGCTGGGATCAACTAGCCTCCTCTAATCCAAAGTGTTGATCTCAGAAATTCTCTACACTGGAATTTTAACTTTGCTTCAATTTATGGCAGTGTTTAAAGGGTCCATCTTTCATGATTCTTTTCAAATGAGAGTACCAAGCCCATATCCTGATGCATTTGAATGAAATCACATGAGACCCCATCATCTGACCTGGGTTTCTAGGACAAATTAACTGGAAAACAGCCTCTCGGGGTTTTCTGTAAAGCAGCTTACTTTCCAAGCTAAGCCCTCCGAGGTGCGGTTCCTTCCTTAAGTCTTCTGGTCTCCCTAGGAAAGTTCAAGGCTAGAAGAGAGGATCATCCATCAGGCCTTTCCCATGACATCACCAGAACAGCTGGAACACACAGGTCATTTAAAGGACCTACTCATCATGTATCTTCTCTATTGTCAGTGAGAGGCAAAATAAGAGCAGGCCCTTCTCCCTCTCAGATGATGCATGCTGACAGCCTGTCCACCGGGGTGTACTTGACCTGAATGTGCTTGTTTTTCACAGCCAGAGCTGGTGGCTTCCTCCCCACAGTTCACCGATCCTCACCTGTACGTGTGGAATGTGACAGGCAACAGACTGTTGCACCAAGTGGAAGGAGTGAAGCTGAAAACACGGCCAGGTCAATGCACAGATTTTGTCAGCATCAAAAGACAGGTGGAGATGTTGGCAAGGATGAAAGTCACCTACTACCGGTTTGCTCTGGACTGGCCCTCGGTCCTTCCCACTGGCAATCTGTCCACAGTTAACCGACAAGCTCTGAGGTACTACAGGTGTGTGGTCAGTGAGGGCCTGAAGCTCAACATCTCCCCAATGGTCACCTTGTACTACCCGACCCACGCCCACCTAGGGCTCCCCACGCCGCTGCTGCAGAGCGGGGGGTGGCTGAACCCATCGATGGCCAAGGCCTTCCAGGATTACGCCGGGCTGTGCTTCCAGGAGCTGGGGGACCTGGTGAAGCTCTGGATCACCATCAACGAGCCCAACCGACTGAGTGACATCTACAACCGCACTAGCAACGACACGTACAGGGCAGCCCACAACCTGCTGATCGCCCACGCCCTGGCCTGGCACCTCTACGACCGGCAGTACAGGCCGGCACAGCGCGGTCTGGTCTCTGTGTCTCTGCATTCGGATTGGGCGGAACCCGCCAACCCCTATGCAGATTCGCACTGGCAGGCGGCAGAGCGCTTCCTCCAGTTCGAAATCGCCTGGTTCGCAGAACCGCTCTTCAAGACCGGGGACTACCCGCTGGCCATGAGGGAGTACATCGCCTTCAAGAACAGGCAAGGGCTCTCGCGCTCCACGCTGCCTCAGTTCACCGAGGAAGAGAGGAGGCTAGTCCAGGGCGCTGCCGACTTCTACGCCCTTAACCACTTCACCACCAGGTTCGTGATGCACGCGCGCCAGAACGGCAGCCACTACGACACGGACAGGGACGTGCAGTTTCTGCAGGACATCACCTGCCTGAGCTCCCCCAGCCGCCTGGCCGTCCTGCCCTGGGGAGCGCGGAAGGTGCTGAGCTGGATCCGGAGGAACTATGGAGACCTGGATGTCTACATCACAGCCAACGGCATTGATGACCCAGCTCTGGAAAAGGACGAACTCCGAAAGTACTACTTAGAGAAATACATTCAGGAGGCCAGGAAAGGTGAGGTTCGCGGGCCATGTCAGATACAGTGAAGTATGTCGTTCCCAGCTACTGTGAACAGAGGAGGAGGGGAGCCCTGGCCGGTGGGCTCAATGGTTAGAGTGACAGCCCCACGCACTGAATGGTCGCAGGTTCTATTCCCTGTTGGGCACATGCGGGAGGCAACCAGTCCGGAGGCAAACAGTCTTTGTCTCTCTCAAGCCGGTGTTTGTCTCTCTCCCCCTTCTTCCTTCCCTCCCCCTCTCTCTGGAAAACAATGGGAAAAATAAATATCCTCGGGTGATGATTACCGAAACGAGGAGAGTAGGCTCCTTAGTGACAGTGTTAGCTCATTCTGGAAAATTGGGCAAGTATAGAAAAGTATTTAAAAAAATAATAATCACCTGAAATCCCATTCCCCAAAACAAGCACCTAGACTTTTGCTTGCTAGACACTTTTAATACAATGGCGCTCATGCTGTAATGCAATCTGGTACCCAACGTTTTAACATCACATTACAAATGTGTTCCTTGTTAACATTATCTCAATGGCTCATGTAAAGAGAAATGGGAACCCATCCCTGAGGGCTTAAGTCTTGGCCCATGAAGGAATACATCCCACCCCCATTACCAATTTTAGACCTAATTTAGTACACACTATGGAAGCAGACCTTCACCCCCTAGCCTAAAGCAATACTAGGACTGTTCTTGCATTTGAAAGCAGAAAGTCAGGAGATCCAGAATAAGAGAAAACAACTTTATTTACAATACTGGGTATTTTAATTTTTTCTTTTTAAGGAAAAAATTGCGTTATGTTTCTGGGGCACACATGAGAAAATCAGTGTATGGTCAGATTCCTGAGACACTAGCCAATAAACATTGTGAACCTCCACAAAAAAAAAAAAAGTGGAGATGGTGAGAAGTGGGTATATGTTTTAAAAATATTTTAATGTTTTTATTGATTTGAGAGATGAAGGGAGAGGGAGAAACAAATATCAATGATGAGAGAGTCATCGATTGGGATGCCTCCTGCACACTTCTTTCTGGAGGGATTGAGCCCACAACCCAGGCATGTGCCCTGAACCGTGACCTCCTGATCATGGATTGACACTCAACCACTGAGCCACACTGGCTGGGCAAAGTGGGTGTGTTTTTAAGGTAAAGTTAATAGGATTGCATGTGAGAAAAGAGTGAAAAATGATTCCAAGGTTTTGGCTTGAGTAATTAAAAGAATGAAGCAGCCCAGCCGGCGTGGCTCAGTGGTTAAGTGTCGACCTATGAACCTGGAGGTCATAGTTCAATTCCAGGTCAGGGCACAAGCCCAGGTTGCAGGCTTGATCCCCAGTGTGGGGCATGCAGGAGGCAGCCAATCAATGATTCTCCCTTCCTCTCTATAATCAATAAAATACATTGTGGGGGGAAAAAAGGATGAAGTGGCCATTTACTAGGTTAGAGGAGACTGGTAGGCACATTTTTGGAAATGAGTTGATGTTGCAGTTTAAGATGTCTATTATAGACATCCAATTAGAGATGTCAAGTAGGCTAATAGGTGTAAGTCTCAGGTTCAGAGGCGAGGTCTAGGCTGAGATACATATTTGGGAGCCAAGAAAAAAATGGATGGTATTTTAAAAAATAGGTCTCATTGAAATCACTAAGGGAGCAAGGATAGAAAAGGGGGGGGGGGGTCTGAGTTCTGGAACACTTAGTATTCAGAGGTCAGAGATGAGAAATGAGCAAAAATCAATGAAGAGGACCTACTGCTGTAAAAGATAACCAACAGCCTGTTTATATGGAAACTAGAGGCCCAGCGCACAAATTTGTGCACAGGTGGGGTCCGGCCAGCCCAGCCCCAATTGGCAGATCGGGGCCAGGCCTGTCAGGGGGAGGAGATGATAGTGGGAGGTTGGCTGGCCAGTCCACTCTGATTGGGGCCAATCAGGGCTGGCTAGGGGAAGGGGCCGCTGGTGATTGGCCAGTGGGCCCCACCCCCAATCGGTGTGTATGTGGGGGACGATCAAGGGCAGAACTGGCTGGGGGGAGGGGCATGCCCCACCCCCGAATGGGGGGCCGATAGGGGACCAGTGGCCTGGGGGAGGGGCCATGGGTGGTTGGCCAGCTGGCCCTGCCCCTGATGGAGGTGGTGGGGGCCCATCTGGTGGGGGCTGATTGGGGATAGGGCTGGTGGTGGGGAGGGGCTGTGGAGTGATTGGGGTGGAACGGGCCCATCAGGGGCAGTGCTGGCCAGAGGGAGGGGCCCCAGGAAGTTGGCCAGCTGGCCCCATCCCAGATTGGGCCAGTTTGCTGGCTGCAGTGGGTGTCATAGTGACTGGTCATTCTGGTCACTGGCTTTTTTACATATTTAGATGATCTAGTAGTGAAGGGAGATACATGAGAAAACAGATGGAGTAATGTCCTTGAGTAGGCAAGAGAAAATAAACTTCAAGTGTAAGTGGAGGAATCAGCCTCCTCCAAGAGCACAGACAAGTCAACCAGAATAACAAGAAGGCAGAATATGTATGTGCAGATGCCAGTAGGTAGGTTTTTGTGGAAGATTGAAGAAGTTCCCTGAGCACTTCAGTTTTTCAGTAAAGTAGGGAAGGTCATTCTTCAAAGCAAGAATGACAGAGGACCCCTAGCTAGTTTGGCTCAGTGGATAGAATGTTGACCTGAGGACTGAGGGTCCCGGGTTTGATTCCAGTCAAGGACACATACCTAGGTTGCAGGCGCAATCCAGTCAGGGCACATGTGGGAGGCAACCAGTCGACGTGTCTCTCCCCCTCCCTTCCACTCTAAAAATCAATGGAAAAATATCCTCAAGTGAAAATTAGCAACAAAAAAATAACTCCCCCATAAAACCATTAAAAAAAAAAAAAAAAAAAAGACAGAGTGAGTGACTAGGGGAAACCAAGTGGTTACGGGCAACACTAAGGGCACATTTGAGGTTTGGAATCAGGCCAAATAGGTAAGATTTTTCCCTAAGAACAAGTGATAGTTAAATCCTTCATGGCATCAACTCTCAGATTTGCTTTTCCCTCCAGCTGTGTTTGTGTCATTTATAAATCAAAGTTTTACTTCAAATTTTTTTTAAACTTAACTGTATATATTTTCACCACCTTTGTATCAATTACAAAAGAACATATAAGTCCTTTAGCATGGCCCGTGTGATTCAGCAGTTGAGCGTCAACCCAGGAACCAAAGGTCACTGGTTCTATTCCCAATCAGGGCACATGCCCAAGTTGCTAGCTCGATCCCCAGAAGGAGGTGTGCAGGAGGCAGCCAATCAATGATGCTCCTCTCAAATCAATGTTTCTATCTCTCTATCCCTCTCCCTTCCTCTCTGAGTAAAAAAACTTTTAAAAAGACCTTTAATGAAAAATCACCCTTTTTTATGGGCATGGGTTTACCTTGTTTCAATGAAAACTAAATTCTTATTCAAAGGTGTGTTATAGTCCATTTATGGTTAATAATGTTCATTTCTGATATTTTTCTTTTTCAGCATACCTGGTCGATAAAGTCAAAATCAAAGGCTATTATGCATTCAAACTGACTGAAGAAAAATTTAAACCCAGATTTGGATTCTTCACATCTGACTTAAAAGCTAAATCCTCAGTTCAGTTTTACAACAAACTGATCAGCAACGGTGGCTTTGCTTCCGAGAACAATAGTCCTAGATGCAGTCAGACTCAAAGAAACACAGAGTGCACTGTCTGCTTATTTCTTGTGCAGAAGAAGCCACTGATATTCTTTGGTTGTTGCTTCTTCTCTACCCTGGTTCTACTTTTATCAATCACCTTTTTTCATAAGCGAAAGAGAAGAAAATTTTGGAAAGCAAAGAACTCACAACACATACCACTGAAGAAAGGCCACAAGAAAGTTCTTAGCTAAACTGATCCTACTTCTGCCTGCATGATAGAAAGCTTAAAAATTCACTCCAGTTACATGTACTCGTAACTTACAGAAGATATACCTATATTGTAACAAAGAAAATTTGAGATATTAGTGGTAGTCAAGATGACGACAATCGATTTCTCTTCTGTGTTTCAAATGAATTTTCCTTTAGGTGTCTTAATGTCAGTGAATTCAGTTCTTGGATCTGAAGATAAAGGCTTCGCCTAGACCAGCAATTACCAACCTTTTTCATCTCATGGTACACATAAACCAGTTATTAAAATTAAAATTCTGCAGCACACCAAAAAACTTATTTTTGCTGATCTGACAAAAAAAATGAATTGTGAATCATTCACACTGGATAGCTATTGTGTTGGCTGTTGTCATTTTTTTGACAATCTAAAGGAAAAGAGGTCAGTGCCCCTAAATATTAAGGTATTGCCTATTTTAAATGTTCTTATAGCACACCAGTTAAAAATCACTGACCTAGACAATAAGCTATGAGGACTGATACATTGCTTCAATGATGTTTTCCATCATTCTCCTTTTATAAATACCAAGCTACTTATCATAAAAAATTACTTTGAAAAAGTGCAACTTTGTTTTGTTAAGACTCCATAGCAGAGATTTAAAACTCAACACTGGATGATCAGTGATACATTCTGTCACTTCTAACAAGGTGCTTTGCCCTTTATGGCAGGGTGGTTCTCAGACCGAAAGAGAAAACACAATAGGGTAGTCTGTCTATAGCCAGTTACAGCATACTCTCAAGCACATCCCTTAGTTTTCCTCAATAGAAATACAAATCATCTAATTTTGTGAGGTCTCTCCTTTTAGTAAATGATTTAAAAAAATATAACATGTTAACCTCCATTAACTTGTCTCATGAAAAGATCGGAATACTAAGATTAAGAACAGCAAGACCCAAAATGCCTGTGAAGATAGAGAAGTCACCCAACCTCACAGTATAACAACTCTCCTTAGACAAACTGACATTCTTCCTCACATGATTTTTGTGGTAAAAAAATCCTATCTAGCATTCTTAGGAAATGTGTTTTGTCAAGTCATCAGACCAAGGACCATATCATTCCCCAAGACTAGCTCGCCCCGGAGGAGCTTCACTCTTCAGACACCACATGCATGCATGGACCTCTCAAGGTGTAGAATACAGCCACATCTGGACCTAGCAACTGTGACTCTTCGGATGCAATTCAGAATGAGGAGTCTGAATGAGTTACAACTTTTTACATTGCAGCTGGAATTTAGTGAATTCTTAAGTCTAAACTTGGAGTTTTAACTTTAATTCTGTGCTTATTTGTTCAGTGTATTCTAATTGTTGGAGGAATAAATCTTGCATGTAAACCCAATTATGCCCATTTTCTTTCTTTGTTAGTCAGTATTTAAATAACCACAGCAGCTAGTCACTAGCCATCCTCTCCAGAAAATCAGATTTTCTTTAAAAAAAACCCATATTTTATTGATTTTTTACAGAGGAATCGAGAGGGATAGAGTTAGAAACATCAATTCAGCTGCCTCCTACACGCTCCTTACTGGAGATGTGCCCACAACCAAGGTACGTGCCCACAACCAAGGTGCATTCCCTTGACTGGAATCGAACTTGGGACCCTTCAGTCCGCAGGCCGACGCTCTATCCACTGAGCCAAACCGGTTAGGGCCAGATTTTCTTAAGTCAAAGGGAAACTCTTCAGTTCAAAAAGGCCTGGTAGGAAAATTACCTAAATGAAGGCAATTTTAATTGTTTTCCAGGTCCTCCTCTATCAGAAGCCAAATTATGTATATGAGACTCTAATTGACAATAAATAATAGGTTTCAAAGATACTATAAAGAGGTAACAACTGATCGAATGCCAAAGGAATGAGAAATCAGCTTGCTCTTTGGTTGGCCAAATTCAAATAGTAAATTTTGGCTATTGCTTTTTGTCTATTCGCCTTGCTCTCGGTGCACCCACTCCTCCAACCATGGCTGTTTGTAGGTTATGCAAGGAATTTTTGATATTTTCCTATGAGCACTAAGTGGGCCTGAAGGTATCACAACTAGTCTATTTTTTTTAGAGGCATTTAAATTCATCACTTGTCTCAGGTTTTTACTGTGTCACATCGATTCATTCTGACCTCAGAGCTCCTGTGAATAGTCTTATAGGAAGTACCAGTTAAGAAACTCTTATCAACTTTTCTTTTTTCCATTGATTTTTTATAGAATGGAAAGGAAGGAGGGGAAAAGAACATCAATGTGAGAAACATCCATTGGTTGCCTCCCACATGTGCCCCCACCCCATCGGAGCCAGGGATTCAACCTGCAATCCAGGCATCAAACCGGAGACCCTTCAGTGCACAGGCCAACCCTCTAACCACTGAGGCATACCACCCAGGGTGAAATTCGATCCAACTTTTTAACCTGTAATATCGTTTTGGAAAACGCGTATTTTCCCATAGGAATAACAATGGAGCTAAGTTTAGGTTTTGCTTTTTTGGTCGCTACTTTGTATCTTGTACTCATGGTTTTCAAGTCCATTAATCAAACTATTTTTTAAATGTCTTTACATTTAGAGCTTAAAAATGTATTGTCCTTTTTCAAACTTGTTGCCTTGCCATAAATGCCTTCAAATATGCAAATTCCAAACCCAATGCTTATAGCCCTCCTTTTAAGCCACTTGGGAAGTATTTCAACACCATTTAAGAATCCTTAGGTAGCCTGGCAGGCATGGCTCAGTGGTTGAGCTTCGACCAATGAACCAGGTCAGTTCAATTCCTGGTCAGGGCACATGCCCCGGTTGAGGGCTCAATACCCAGCATGGGGCATGGAGGAGGCAGCCAATCTATGAATACCTCTCCATCATTCAAGTCTCTCCTTCTCCCTTCTACTCTGAAATCAATAAAAATATTTCTAAAACTATTGCATTAAAATACAACTTATCTTGGTTATCCATAGGTAAGTACTTAACGTGGCTCATGACCAATTATATTTACTGTTTAGGTTTAGCTAAACTTATTTAAAAATCATAAAGGGTCAATCAGAAATGGTTGAAGCATTTGACAGAGTAAGATCTTTAGAGTAAGTTTTTGAGACTTGTTGGGAAAATAAGTCTTAAAAATCTAACTTGTTATAGTTGTATATGCAATATAACCATCTTTCACTAACAAGTCTTTGATAGATGTATATCGAAATATCACAACATAATTATGGTTTAGAGCTTCTGGAAAATGAGGTCAGTTTATTCTGTTTAATTTTCAATGTAACTTATTCCAAATTAACTGTTAACAATTAAGTCAATTGTAAGAATTGTAGGATATGAATGGGTTTGATGTTAACTGGGTGCTATACCAACACTGCCTCCCCCTATACTCTCAAGCTGTGTGCCAACCAGATAACTTCTCATTATAAAATATGTACTCCTCCACCTCAAAGTTGGGACAATACACAAGTGCTTATCCATAGAAGACCCAGAAGATATGAGACTTCCTTAGGAAGAACTCAACTTTCATTTACCACACAAGTAATGAAATGGAAATCACTCCTTGGCTACAACCAACCTCCAAGAGTTATCTCCAGTGAAGGTCTCACCCTGCATACCAATCCACTTTACTCTTGGAGAAATCCCAGTTGCTCTCAGAGCTGCTACTGTGGTCTATTACCCACACTTACTATTAACATCTCTATTCCTCTGTAATATTGCCACTTGAAAATTTCTTCCTCATATCCATCTTTGAAATCCTGTCAAAACATCTCCTTTAAACTTCCACTGCTATTACTGTCTTCAATCTTTATAAATTGAACCTCCCTGGCAATCTGGGTACCACTCACTTGGCAAACAGGTATGTGCCACACACTGTTCCAGGTACTTAAAATATCGCTATAGAACCCCACCCCTCTATGAAGGTTAAATTCTAGCATCAAGAAAACAATCAATACATGACAAAGTCAACTACAAATATTACATTGAAACAGAGCAAGGGTATGCTAGGTTGGGGGTGAGGAACGAGCACAATAGGGTGGTGAAGGTGAGCTTTACTAAAATTTCAGGTCATTGACGGGGAAGGACAACTTGAAGCCTTAGGGGCAGCAATATTGAATAGAAAGGTCAGTTCAGTCAGTGTATAAGGTTAAGGGGAGGTTTGGAGTTTAAAAAAAGCATTCCAACCCTAGCCAGTTTGGCTCAGTGGATGGAGCATCCACCTGCAGACTAAAGGTCCCAAGTTGGATTCTGGTCAAGGGCACGTATCTCGGTTGCAGGCTCCTCCCCAGCTCGGGCCCTGGTATGGGCTCGTGCAAGAGGCAACCAATATGTGTTCCTCTCACATCGATATTTCTGTCTTTCCCTTTCTCTTCCGCTCACTCTAAAAATTAATGGAAAATTATTCGAGGATTAAAAAAAAAAAAAAAGCATTCTGGCTGTTGCTGAAAACATGGAGGAACAAAAGTAACCAGTTAAAAGACTATTACAGCCCTAGCTGGATTGGCTCAGTGGATAGAGCATCAACCTGCGGATTAGACTCCCAGGTCCCTTTCCAGTCAAGGGCAAGTACCCGGGTTGTGGCCTCGATCCCCAGTAGAAAGCATGTAGGAGACAGCCAATCAATGATCCTCTCACCACTGATGTTTCTCTCTCCTTTCTTCTCTGAAACCAATAAAAATATATTTAAAAAAAGAAAAGTCTATTACATCAATCCAGGCAAAATATAGAGGGATTTTTGTTTCATTTCTACATTATGAAAAATTTCAAAACTTTGTAATTAGGAATAGTATAATGAAGCCCCATCTAGCTTCAACAAATTATCAACTTGGAAATAACTTGTTTCACCTAAAATGCTATTCAATGCCTACCCCAATTCTACCTAATACTTCAAAGCAAATCCTCAATTTATCATTTCTTAAACACCTAACCATCATAATCATCAAACCAAACAATATATATTTGAAGTGTGACACATGAAATTAGGATTATGGAACGTTATCAGTTTTTTAAATATCAAAGAGTAGGATATGAAAGTAAATAGATGATGTAGGGTATAGGGTAAAGGATAACATGGAGGACCTTGGAGCACAGCAACTATCCTATACCATGAAGAGCTAATATGCTAATTAGACCAGACTGCAGAACCACCTTCTGAAAGTAGTGGGCGCGTCCATGAGGCAGCCATGGCTGCCAGGGTCAAGCCCCTTGCACAATTTTCGTGCATCAGGCCTCTCGTGTTTATCATAAACACAAATTAACTGCATCTCCCAATACTTACTAAGGGCGCACCACTTAGTTTCCCTTCGCAGAATAAGTTACTTGTATACAGACAAATAATTCAGACACACTTGCCTCAGATTCAAATTCATGCCTCTGCAAAATCAGATCCCTTCAGGCCACCCCCCAGAATTCTGCATTCAATAATAAACAGCTACATAGTATTGCCTGTCACTGATTAATTCTTGCCTTGATATTCTTTCAAAAAAAAAAAAAAAGAAGTCACTCTTCCCATGAAGTCTTACTAGAAACTTAACTGTTTACTAGTAAAATAGTTGGAAAGAATGATCAGTTTAAGAAAAAAGTCCCAAATCAATACAAGGCTTTTATTGTGCATTTTTATAGTTTCACAAACAAGTGTGACAAATCATTCGGCATCTCGGTGTTTCTATAGCTGGATAACTGTAAAAAGAAATAAAAATGTCTGTAAATCTCCATCAAAATCCTTGCCCAGAAAAGTTATACTCTAAATCTAAAACATAGATTCACATTTTAAAATGTAAATATTTACTGTTTCAGATTGCAATTCTTCATTTCTGCCACTATAACTCATTAAGTCTTAGTAAATTAAGATTACCCCCCCTCCCCCACACCAAGTAAAGCAGTAATAAAACTTAAGAGACTGTAAGAACCTACCTTAGATCTTATTCATCAGCCTGCTGAACTGTTCCTTTTTCAGAAACATAGATACCATCCAAAAATTTTCTGATATCCTTGTTTTTAACTGTTGTGGCTTGCTGAATCAAAGCAGCTAAAAAGAGATAAGGCAATTACTTTACCAGCCAAACCCATCTTAAAAACCTGAGTATTTTGAGGAAAGCTTTTAATTTCCACAATTATAAAAAGCTCACCAAATGAACAGAATGCCACATATTCAACTATAATATTTAGACAAAATTTTATAGGCATAATAAACATACAAACCTGAATTTGATACAAGTTCAATGTCATTTCCTTCAAGAATCAACTCATCTTTCTGGGCTTGAGATACTGAACAAGCAACGCCTAAAAGGGGAGAAGGTATTTGCATAGCGTCAACATACAATCAGATTTGCAGAGAAAATATTTAAATCAAGTAGCAATTTATTCCATTTAAAATTCCACAGACCAAATAAAACTTCTCTTGAGAGAAGTTCTGGTTTTACAGGAGCTAATTTGTGTTCCTGCTTGAATGAATCTCTCCCATAGTAGTTACATGCTGATTCAATTAAGGAGTAGAGAAGATGATATTCAGCTAGTACATTTTAGCAATATAAAGCTTGTATTCCCATCCCTCCAGACCCCAATGGAATAAAAAGCACCGAGAGCTTATAAATTTAGAAAGTTTCTACGCTCTGTCCGGTGTGACTCAGTGGTTAGAGTGAGGACCCTGAACAGTAATGATCTGGGGTTTCCCATCAAGGGCACAAGGGAATGTACCTAGTTTGCTGCCGGTTCGATCCCTGGCCCAGTCTAGTTGGTTCAGGAAGCAACCGATCGATAGTTTTTTTTCTCTCTCTCTCTCCACCCCCCCTCCCTTCCACTCTCTTCAAAAATCAACAGAAAAATTATCTTCAGGTGAGGATTAATACACAATTTTCTAATGATTCAGTGTTTATTATGTATCAGGAAAGAACTGCTCTAATTGCACTTCAATTTTAGCTCATGAGATATTCCCAATTTTATAAATAAGGAAAATGAGTTACAGAGATAATTGGCCCAAGGTGATTGTGAGGCCTCAGAATTGAACCTAGGTATTCTATGCTATTATAACCACTATTCAAATGGTCTTTTATAGGATTTCAGTTTGCAGAGCAAATTAAACACAACTACCATGCCCCGCAAACTACTCCAATGCAAAAGCCTGCAGGAATTGCAATTGGTATAAAGCCTTTAATTATCACCAAGAGTTATTATAAGCATCATCAAAAATGACAATTCTGAAATAAATTTGGTTGTATTCATAGCTAACCCAAACTACCAGCCTTCACAAGTACAAAGGAAATACTTCTGAACCACCAGAAGGTATGCACATACCTGACCTCATGCGAACTCTGCGGATGTATTTTTCACCCAAGAAATTTCTAATTTCAACAAGAGAACCATTCTCCTGAATAACGACGTTGATGGGGAAGTGAGCATACACAGACCTCATCTTGTAACGGAAGCCCTACAGTAAGTAAACAATTAGCAATGCTGAGAAATTTGAAAGACAAGAAATCCAGTTTTAAAAATTTGTAGGATACTTATAATTTAAAAATGAAACAGTCCTCACATAGCACTTGTTGTCAAAGGTTTTATAACTGTCACCTGAACCAAGCCTTACAAAAATTTTATATACAAACATTTGTTCCAATGTCTCCTCACCGGCCTGTAAAGCTCCTTAAGGAAGCATTATGTATTTTTTCACTTACATTTTACATACATATTATTTTGTATTAGTTTCAGGTGTATAGTATAGTGGTTAGACTATCATATACTTTACAAAGTGTCCCCCAATATTTCCAGTACCCACCTGGCACTATAGTTATCACATTATTGACTACATTAAGAAAGCATTATTTTACTACCTCTTGTGCCCACAGCAATCAACGCTAGCTTCTTTTAATAAAAAAACCCCCAAGTCCTTTACCTTGGACATTAAACTAACCTTTACTGAGTCACTAAGAGATTAAGTTCCTTGAGATACTGAACAAGCATCAATTTTATTTTAAAGGCTGGGGAGAGGGATTTGGAAGAATAGTGATATCAAATATGCTTTAGGGAAATGAACAGGGAGCTCAGAAATTAGATCCATCTTTTCCTATCCCTATCCAGAGGACTTGGCGGTGAGAGACATATCATAAATAAACCAAAACCTACCCAATGTGCTACAATTTGCAATAAAATCAAAACAAAACACACCCTCGAGGTGTGAATCTAATTTTGTGTGAAAAACAGCATCAGCCCCACTAAGACCATCTGGCCTTTCTTTGCTTTGATCACTTAACCCTAAACACTTAAAGGAGACCCTAAGTAAACACTTTTGCTAAGGTCACCCTTTCCCACATTCTAGAGCCCAGAAATTTCAGTAAATCACATGCATAATTTATTCCCTACAGTAGACACTTATGCTGCCTAAAGTACAGCCACCCCTTAAAAAGTTGTCTGATCGTTTTGCTTACCAGTGTAACACCCTTGATCATGTTCTGTACATGACTGCAGATAGTGCGAACTGTGGCCAGTTCCTTTCTATTTCCCCACCATTTGTCAACCCGGAGCTGTAACAAAATAAAAACTTTAGCATTCTTTCCAGTAATAAGTAACTTGGAAGAAAAGTCCATTTACCCAGAGAATTACTCTACATTCTAACATTAGGCCTAATTAAAGCACATGCTTTTCAATTGGAAAGATGTAACCACACACACACACACATATATGTATATCCCTCAATAATTAACAGTTATCACTGTTCATCACAGGTACACAATTTTACAAAGGAACGACAACCTACTTCACTTCCAGAAAGCTAAAATGCTAAGTGCAAAAAAGTCTACTGCCCGATTCCGAAGATTCTTACAAAACAATCGCGAGGAACTTGCAACAGTTAAGACCTACCACTGACAAGCGTGGAGCTTTATAGTCCACTCTTCAGAAATTTGGTTCTCCAACTTCGCTGAAACTACCTACAATTTTTGACACCAAATTTTCAGCTAGAACATTAAACCTCAATTCTGTCATTTTTAAAGCAGCCAAATATGATGTTATTAAAGCACAACTTTGCAAAACAAGCAATGGTGTCAAACCCACACACACACACAAAAAACCTTACCCTCTTCTTTTTCTTTCCGAGGAGACTGAGCTCTACATTGATGTGGTTGAAGTCCCTCCGCAGGGTGCCTCTGGGGCCCTTCACAATAACTGTGCGTCCCTTCAGAGTGATGTCCACTAGGAAAGAACGCATTGGTGAGGCGGCGGAGCCTGGGGCAGAGCGCGTAGCAAAGGCGAAAGAAAAAGACTAACATCAAGTCCCCTACCATTTTCTGGGATGTCCACAGTCTGATTGCTGAGAATAGTCTTCATCCTGAAACACAAACACTCGGGATAAGAAGACCTGAGCAGGGCCAATTTCCGCCCAAACTACCCTGCCCAGAGTTTCTCATCTATCGGAGACCGGGAGGCAAAAATCCCGGGGAGGTCACGGGTGGACCAACCGGGAGAGGCGCCCCGTGCGTGCTGGCCTGCGAGCAGCAAGCCGGTGTCACGAGGTCCAACGGACTAATTCCGACCCGCGGCCACCCTGGAAGCCCTATCAGCCAGGCGCCATCCCGGCAGGGCTGAGGGGCGGGGGTAGGCCTAATAGCCGGGACAGAGCTCGAATCCCAGTGCCGCCAAATCCAGATAGGGCTCGCCGCGCGGGCGAACAGCCAGGATAAAGCCTCCGAGCGCCAGACCGGCGCCGCTGGCTTTTCCAGAGCCGATGGCTTCAGATTCCCAAGGCCCACCGAATACAGACATAAGCTCACCTCGCAGTAGATGCGGCAAAGAGGGGGCGTCTTTCGTCATCACGTTCTTGTAGTCGTAAGGGCCCTGCGTATTACGTCATGAGTGCGCGACGCCACTCGGCTAAAGCAGCCAATCGCGAGCCAGCTTAAAGTTCCACAGGTTCAGTGGTAGTTAAGGTCATCTGTCATAAATACTGAGAGGACCCTCCATCCGTTTTTTTCCTGGTAATTAAATACCGGTACCCAGCTGGAATACGAAAGAGGGAGATGTCTCTACGATGTGGGGTAGTCGTACGCACCGTGAGACCCCAGGTGAGCGGCGGGATTTCAGGGTGCGGGCGTGGGGTGGAGGACTCCTTTCTCTTCAGTGCGCCCAATAATAAGACCAACAATTTCTGATCATTTACTTCTACCCAGGCACTCTCCTAATCTTTTTGTATTTTTTTAATGGAAGCAACAAATTGCTCTATTCTCGTGGCCGTCGGGATAGACATAATATGTGCTGCTTTTTTTTGAAAACATACAATATATTTTTTATTTCAGAGAGGAAAAGGAGAGGGGGAGAGAGAGAGGCACATCAATGAGAAACCCCTGGGGATCTAGCCGAAAGCCCTGCTGGTGCCCTAACCGGGAATGGGCCCGCCCAACCACGGAGCCATGCCCGCCGGGCTCTAATCTTTTTTCATGTGGTATCATTTAATGCTCCCAGCACCCCTGTGTGGTACAGTATCTGGTATTGGTTTCTTTGTAGGTTCTCTGGCCGACTTGAGAGCTTTTCTCTCGGTTTATCACTGATTTGAACCCTGCACTTTTTGGAGCATTTATAGGAAGGAGCACTGCGTTGAGCACCCCTTATTATTTACTACTAGTGGCCCAGTGCGCAAGATTCTTGCACTGGACCAGGGAGGGAATCAGGGAGGTTGGCCAGCTGGGCAGGGACGTTGGGAGGGCTCCAGGGCCTAGCCGGCCCATCTCCCATTGGCTGGACCTCAGCAGCAAGCTAGACTACAGGTTGGAGCATCTGCCCCCTGATGGTCAGTGCAGGTCATAGTGAGCGGTTGAGCGGCCTTAGTATATCATTAGCATATTATGCTTTGATTGAACGGATGACTGGACACTTAGCATATTAGGCTTTTATTATATAGGATGTACTAGACACCACTCTGGACGCTGAGCACACAAACCTGTGCTGTAGGCTTTCCCAGAGACAAGGACAAGTGCTGTAGCAATCGTGCAGCACCATTAATAGACACTCTTCTTAAATTGTTGAAGATTCTTTTGCGTTAGATGTACTGACTAATGACTTTTGTAGTATTTGGGTTATCTTGTCACGTTTGTGTTCACATCTAGAAGCTAGTGGTTTCTTATGGTCAACAAATGTACAGTTGACCCTTGAACAACAAGGGTCTGAACTGCAAAAGCCCACTAATACAGGGATTTTTTTTTCCTTCTATCTGCATTTAGGAATCCTGGTGGGAAGGTAGGGTTGTATACATTGATCCAGTTCATTTTATACAGGGGACTTGAGCATCCTTGGGTTTTGGTATCTGCAGGCCGGTGGGGAGAGGGGGTATTAAATTGTAAGTAAGTTATTCCAAACCCCACTAAATAAATGTCATATGAACTCTTTAGGTATTTGGGAAATATTTATGCAGTCCAATCAGAGCAGTAAGTTCCTTGCCAGATAAAAAAAAGGAATTTTTACAAAATGGACCAGACCTTCAAGATTTTTTGTCTGGTGATCTTGCAGACAAGAGCACCTGGGATGAATATAAAGGAAACTTAAAGCGCCAGAAAGGAGAAAGGTAATTGAAATTTTGAGATCATTTTAATGTCCCCTTCCTTCATCTTGCATTATTTTAAGATGTAACCAAACCTTAGAGTATATTTTTAATTAGACTTGTTAAATTTAGCTTAAAATCATTAAGAGGAAGTGATAACAGACATAGAATAGGTAAGTAGGTGAAATTGTTGAAATACTTTTCTCTGTGCTCTTTGATAATTTTCCTTCACCCTTTCTAGGGATGAACCATCCTACACCTCCATCTCCTTTTTTCTATTCATCATCAAATTTCTTCAGAAAGTGAAGGTTATTATCTTACTACTAATCTATTAGACCATGTTAAATTTTTCATTGTAATTGGGTGTTTATGATCTAACTTGTGCTTATTGAAGTCTATGTACATATAACCTATGGATATCTTGACTTAATTTAAAAGAATGATGAGGGAATTTCATGCAGAGGACAAATTGTTTGTTTTGTGTGTGATTTTTTGGCATTTAAAAAAATAAATCTTTATTGTTCAGATTATTACATTTGTTTCTCTTCTTTCCCCCATAACTCCCCTCCACCCAGTTTCCACCCTATCCCATGCCCTTACCACCCTCCACCCCCCACCACTGTCCTCATCAATAGGTGTAAGATTCTTGTCCAATCTCTTCCCGCACCCCCCCACAACGCCTTCCCTTCACCGCCCTCCCTCCCCCGGAGAATTGTCAGTCCACTCCCTTTCTATGCCCCGATTCTATTACATTCACCAGTTTATTCTGTTCATCAGATTTTTTATTCACTTGATTTTTAGATTCACTTGTTGGTAGGTATGTATTTGTTGTCTCTTTGTTGTTCCTAATTTTTATCTTTACCTTTTTCTTCTTCCTCTTCTTAAGTATACCCTTCAGCATTTCATGTAATCCTGGTTTGGTGGTGATGAACTCCTTTAGCCTTTTCTTATCTGTGAAGCTCTTTATCTGACCTTCAATTCTGAATGATAGCTTTGCTGGGTAATCTCAGTTGTAGGTTCTCCCTATTCGTCACTTTGAATATTTCTTGCCACTCCCTTCTGGCCTGCATAGTTTCTGTTAAGAAATCAGCTGACAGTTGTATGGGTACTCCCTTATAGGTAACTGTTTTTCTCTTGCTGCTTTTAATATTCTCTCTTTGTCTTTTGCCCTTGGCATTTTAATTATGATGTGTCTTGGTGTGGTTCTCTTTGGATTCCTCTTGTTTGGGGTTCTCTGCACTTCCTGGACTTGTAAGTCTATTTCTTTCACCAGGTGGGGAAAGTTTTCAGTCATTATTTCTTCAAATAGGTTTTCAGTATCTTGCTCTCTCTCTTCTTCTGGCACCCCCATAATTCTGATGTTGGTATGCTTGAAGTTGTCCCAGAGGCTCCTTACACTATCTTCATATTTTTGGATTCTTTTTTCTTTTTGCTTTTCCGGTTGGGTGTGTTTTGCTTCTTTGTATTTCAAATCTTTGACTTGATTCTTGGGATCCTCTAGTCTGTTGTTGGATCTCTTATTCTTTATTTCAGTCAGTGTGTGCTTAATTTCTGATTGGTCCTTTTTCACATCCTTGAGGGTCTCACTAAATTTCTTGGAGGTTTCTAGAAGATTCTTGAGTACCTTTATAACTGTGGTTTTGAACTCTATATCCAGTAGTTTGCTTTCCTCCATTTCTTTCATTTGTGACATGTTTCTTTGTCACCGCATTTTCACTGCTTCCCTGTGTTGCTAGAGTGCCCTTGTGTGCTAGATGTCCTCTAGGACCCAGTGGCTCAGCCTCCCCAGTTACCTGAGGTGGACATTCTTGATGCACCCCTTTGTGGGCTGTGTGCACAGTCTTGTTGTAGGTGAGCTTTGGTTGCTGTTGGTATTACTGGGAGGAATTGACCTCCAGGCAATTGGCTGTGAGGACCAGCTGTGTTTACAATGGGAGAACTGCTGTGCTGGAGACACCCTTATGGGGTAGGACTTGCTTCATTGGGGCTTTGGTGTTCACTGAGTCTGCCCCTTGAGTATGTCACTTATGGATGTGAAGAGTTGTAATCTGGATGGTCTCACACTGACCACTGAGTACACTGGCTCTTGGATCTCCAAGGAGGTGCAAAGTCAGCCACTGCCTGAGGCCACCCAGCAGGAGCTACAGAGAGATATGCAGATTCCTCCTCTTTGTTTGGGGTGTGGAAGTGCCCAGGTGAGGCCCAGCTGTGAAGCAATGCAGGCTGCTGCTGCAGGGCATTAGGCCTTCTTTTGGAAGCTTTGGAGCTCTCTGACCCAGCTGCAGTTTGTTAGGTTTTAGGTTGCAAAAGGGATAGGCCATTCATATGCAAAAGCCACTGCACACAGCTCGGGTGGGATTGTAAATTGGGTGGGGCGGGGTCTCAGGGAATCACCAGGGTGGAGCAAACAGCAATGGCTGCCAGTCAGCCCTGCCCAGGAGAGGTCCCGGCTCTCTGTGTCCCTCTGCCCCGTAGAGGAACAATGATTGCTGCAAGCACCTCTTAGAGAAAGCCGCTCTCGCTTTCTGGCCCGATGCCAGACAGTCCAATTTCTCCCCGTATGAGTCTGGGTCCCCAGAGTCTCTCCCGGAACTGGAGTTCAGAGCATCGGGAGCTTGTATCTCCCTCCTGATTGAAAACAACAACAGGGCACCCAGTTGCCAGCCCGTTTCACGCACACCTTTGCACCTCCCACCAGTCATGATGCACTTTTTTCTTTCCTTCTAGTTGTAGAACTTTCACTCAACCAACTTTCCCGTGGTTCTGGATGATATTTGTTTTGTCTTTTAGTTGGAGTTTTGATGTGGTTGTGAGAGGCAGCAAGTACAGGTGTTTACCTATGCCGCCATCTTGGTTGTTCTTGAGGACAAATTGTTTTGCTGGATACTTTACCCAGCAACTTCTAGATCACAAGGGGGTGGAAGTCAAGGGGAACCTGAGGATACATAGTCTTCACTCCAAATTTCAGATTTTTCTCATTTAATAAATCAACATAAAAATTGAGAATATAAAGTAGAGCAGAAAGTCCTCCTTAATCTGAAAAAATACAGAGTTTTTTCATTGGGAAATGAGATGTTCAAAACTTCCTCATTCTTTTTTATTAGGATGGTGTTATTCTGTGCCTTTGCAAATGATAGACATGAGCATAGTGTCCTGTTAGACACAAATATCAGTGTTGCCTAAAGTATTTGAGCAAGCCTAAATTTGAATCTCTGTTCTTTCTTCTATGGCAAAAATTATAAGTTAATTCAGAATAATGGGGGAGGGTGGAACTGCTTAACCAGGAATTAATAGATCAATGTATGATTATTAGATGAATTAATAGATCAAAGCTATATGATTATTTGGGGATATGTTTGTTAATGGATAGTTTTCATTTTCCTCAGGTTAAGACTACCTCCATGGCTAAAGACAGAGATTCCCATGGGGAAAAATTACAATAAACTGAAAAACACTTTGCGGAATTTAAATCTCCATACAGTAAGTTGTCAAAGTGTTAAATATTTCTCTTAACCCAAAGCCGTACATTTTCTATATGTGTAACTTAAAAATTAATAAACTACATAGCAATAACAGTAAGGAAAGTGTTTAGGATACATTACTATTAGTAATGGAAATAAATTTAAAAATTATTTTCCCTACAAAAGAAACAAAAAGTAATTGAAGGAGAAACCAAGATGGCGGCATAGGTAAGCACCTAAACCACTGCCTCGCACAATAATTTCAAAACTACAACTAAAAGACAGAACGGACACCATCCAAAACCACAGGAAAGCTGGCTGAGTGGAAATTCTACAACTAGAAGGAAAGAGAAAAGCTCACGGAGAATTGGAGGAACAGCAAAGGGTTGAGGTACTGCAAAGGGTCTTTGTGCACGCAGAGAGGAAGGGTGGCTGAGAGCCTGGCTGACTTTCTCTGGTGGGAGGGGGAAGGAGGCCCCCGACTGCACTGAACCCCAGTTCCAACTGCACTGAACCCCAGTTCTGGGCAAAACTCTGTGGACCCAGGCTCATACAGGGGGAGTCTGGACTGTTAGGTAGAGAAAAAGGCACTCGGAGACTCGGAGACCCAGGGGAGACCCAGGGGAGCCCCGGTGGGCAGGGGTCTGGAGGCACACGCGCGAGTGTGCACCAAGACCGTGGAGGTTGCCACAGGCTTTCCCTAGCAGAAGGGAGTCGGAAGCTCCTGACTGCACTGAGCCCCAGTTCTGACTGCACTGAACTCCAGTTTCAGGTGAGTCCCTGGGGACCCACGCTCTTGCGGGAGGAATCTGGACTCTCAGGCGGAGGCTCGGGAGCCGGGGAAGGCAAAGGTCTGGAGGCGCACGCATGCAAGGGCAGAGCTGACGGGAAGCCAAGACTGTCTGCTCCACCTTGAGACTCCATCCCATCCAAGCTGAGCACAGAGGCTTTTGCAATTTAGCAAGTCTAATCCTATAAGGCTGTCTCCAGCACCGAACTTCTCCCAGCATAGACACAGCTGATCCTCACAGCCAACTGGCCTGGAGGTCAGTTCCTCCCAGTGATACCAACAACAATCAGGACTTAACTACAACAAGGCTGTACACACAGTCCACAAAGGGGTGCACCAAGAGTGTCCACCTTAGATACCTGGGAGGCCAACCCACTGGGCAATATAGGAAACGTAGCACACAAAGCTACCCTACCAACTCAGGGAAGCAGTGAAAATGCGGCGACAAAGAAACATCACAAACGAAAGAAATGGAGGAAAACAAACGACTGGATATAGAATTCAAAACCACGGTTATAAGGCTTTTCAAGAATATCCTAGAAAAGGCCAATAAATACAACGAGACCCTCGAAGATATGAAAAAGGACCAACTAGAAATTAAACATACACTGACTGAAATAAAAAATATTATACAGAGACCCAACAATAGACTAGAGGAACACAAGAATCAAGTCAAAGAATTGAAACACAAAGAAGCAAAAAACACTCAAGCAGAAAAGCAAAAAGAAAAAAGAATCCAAAAAGTTGAAGATAGTGTAAGAAGCCTCTGGGACAACTTAAAGTGTACCAACATCAGAATTATGGGGGTGCCAGAAGAAGGGAGAGAGCAAGATACTGAAAACCTATTTGAAGAAACAATGACTGAAAACTTCCCCCAACTGGTGAAAGAAATAGACTTACAAGTCCAGGAAGCACACAGAATCCCAAATAAAAGGAATCCAAAGAGGACCATACCAAGACACATCATAATTAAAATGCCAAGGGCAAAAGACAAAGAGAATATTAAAAGCAGCAAGACAAAAACAGTTAATTACCTACAAGGGAGCACCCATAGGATTGTCAGCTGATTTCTCAACAGAAACTATGCAGGCCAGATGGGAATGGCAAGAAATCTACAAAGTGATGAATAGCGAGAACCTACAACCAAGATTACTCTACCCAGCAAAGCTATCATTCAGAATTGAAGGGCAGATAAAGAGCTTCACAGATAAGAAAAAGCTAAAGGAGTTCATCACCACCAAACCAGTATTATATGAAATGCTGAAAGGTATTTTTTAAGAAGAGGAAGAAGAAGAAAGTAAAGATAAAAATTATGAACAACAAATACATATCTATCAACAAGTGAACCTAAAAATCAAGTGAATTAAAAACCTGAGGAACAGAATAAACTGGTGAATATAATAGAATCAGGGGCATAGAAAGGGAGTGGACTGATAATTCTCAGGGGAAAGGGGTATGGGTGGGATGTAGGAAGAGACTGGACAAAAACTGTACACCTATGGATGAGAACAGTGGGGGGGGGGGGAGGTAAGGGCAGAAGGTGGAGTGGGAACTGGGTGGAGGGGAGCTATGGGGGGAAAAAGGAGAAACAATTGTAATAATCTGAATAAAGATTTATTTTAAAAAAATAAAAAGTAATTGAAGCCCTAGCTGGTTTGGTTCAGTGGATAGAGCGTTGGCCTGCTGATCAAGGGTCCAGGGTTCAACACCAGTCAAGGGTATGTACCTTAGTTGCAGGCTCCTCCCCAGCATGGGCCCTGGTCACGCTCATGCAGGAGGCAGCCAATCAATGCATTTCTCTCACATCAATATTTTCTCTTTGTCTTTCCCTCTCCCTAAAAGTCAATGGAAAAATATCCTTGGGTGAGTATTAAACAAAAAATTTAAAAAGGTAATTGAATTTCTTAGCTTCTCATTTAATAGTAGGGAAAAAGAAGATTTTCCTGTGTCTTAGGAAATGAGGGTTTGTTTGTTTTATAGTACAAGTTAAGAACATGCTTGTAGGAAAGAGTATAAAGATAAATGTGAAACATCATATACATAATTCCAAACGTTAAATATATCACTTTAACTGTTAATATATATCCTTCTATTTCTTTGCACATATAAAATGTATACATTCATCTAGTTTTTAACTTAAGAAAGATACAGTTTGGCAACTAACAGCATTTTTAAATAGTGAATTTCTTCATAAATACGTTGTAAAGATGTACAGGTAAAATGCCTGGCCACTCATTTGTTCTATTGGTAAATACTTTCAACCTGGTTGTATTCAATTACCTTTTACTCACAGGTGTGTGAGGAAGCTCGATGCCCCAATATTGGAGAGTGTTGGGGAGGTGGAGAATATGCTACTGCTACAGCCACAATCATGGTAAGACCAGCCTCAAACGCTAAAGCTTTAGTCTAGAAATTGGAAGGAAATGTTTTATGTCTTTTTCCTAAAAATATACATTATGTGCCTCTGATTAGATTTTTCTTTTCACATGAATTTTTGCAAAATGCATGAAAAAAAAAAAACTGACAAAATAAACCAGATTGTTATGATCTCTCCCTTCTCTAAATAAATCTATTATTGATTTTTCCATCTTGTCTGACAGTTAATCATGTGCTGTCTTGAACTATATCTTCTATTAAGTGTTGGAAATGTTACTTATGGTTGCTGAACTTCTTTTTCCCCCTAAACAACAAGAATTTATTTTTGTCATGGGCTTTTGGTTGGCTGGGGTTCCACTGATCTTGACTGAGCTAAGCTGAACTCCAGGAAGTAGGTTGGGTTCAGGTCTGCTCTAGAGCTTTATTTACCTTGGACCAGCAGCTCTTCGGGACATTCTTGTGGAGAATGGAAGTACAAGAGGGCAAGCCAACCACCTATGCACCTGTGAGCTTTCTGCTTGGTCATGCCTGCTATCATTCTATTGGACAAATTAAGTCACATGGCCAAGACAAACATCAGTTGGGGTAGACACATAAACTCCTCATCCAGTGTGTGTGTGGGTGGGGGGGGGGGTGAAGGGGTGGGGGAGAGACCGCAAGTTACATGGCAAATGGTGAGATGTATAACCTTAATTTGGTTGCCTAAGAATTGGGATTAACAGTGCAGTCTACCATATTTATCCAGAGGGGTATGGATATAGCGTTATTGAGGTTAACCTGTATTATGTGCAACTGAGAATTCATATTTGTCTGGGAAGTTCTGATAAACCATTGAATTGTACCAGCAGGGGGCTATTTACTTGAGGAAGTGGGGATTCTTATGAGATAGAGCTCCTTCTTATAATGCAGAGCCAACCAGGAGCTTATCCAAGTTACACAACCTTGGTTCTTAAAGGAGTAATTCTGAATACTCTATGATGGGGATCTCTGGCTTCACCCCTTACCAGGTCCCCTTTCCCACTGTTGACTCATAACTGATTCCTGGGGAGAGTTCATTGTTTCAGTAAAACTGTGAGACATTGAGCCTAAGCATCATTGCTGTGAGTCCCCTTTGAGAGAGTTAAAGGGGGAGAGGAGCTTTCTCCCCTAAACTACACCCCTACAGAATATCTGCAATGGCTGTGCTTGCAGGAGGTAGACATGGGAATGACCTGTGGCAGCAGAAGCAGTGTCCTGAAGGAAGTGATACCCACAGAGAGCAGATTATTAACTTTTTATGTGTTTTCTGTTCCATTTATTTAACAAGGAGCTGTGCCTTCTATTTAATTTCCACAGAGACCTGCATATTGATGTTCATTAAATATTTAATTTCTTTTAAATCATTTTATTAATATTAAATAGATACAAAAGAATCTTTATAACTTATGTGTAAGAATATCAATATAGCAAATAACCCGATACCTCCAGTCTGAGAGTAGAACGTTAGCATTATCTTTGAATCCACCTATGCATTCCTTGCTGATCCCATCCCCTTTCTTTTTCCCTTAACACCATTCTTAGTCCTGAGTTTATCATTTCCTATTTTTTTCTAGTTTTACCACATTATATTTGTGTCCCTTAACTATATTGCTTAGCTTTGAATGGTTCAAATTTCTTATCAACAGAATCAAATTGTGTTCATTCTTTGTAACTTTATCCTCTCAATATTATATTCTTGAGGGTCATTTGTCTACTTGATTGAAATTGTAACATCTCTATTTTAGCTGATGGGTGACACATGTACAAGAGGTTGCAGATTTTGTTCTGTTAAGACTGCAAGAAAGCCACCTCCACTGGATGCCAATGAGCCCTACAATACTGCAAAGGCAATAGCAGAGTGGGGTCTGGATTATGTTGTCCTGACATCTGTGGATCGAGATGGTTAGTGTCATTATTACCTCTTCCAGAAATTGGCTTTCACTAAGTTGTGGCATCACCTTGAGCAGTGGGCTCTCTTGTTTCTAGATTTGCCTGATGGAGGAGCTGAGCACTTTGCAAAGACTGTATCATACTTAAAGGAAAGGTACTTGTTTAATTTAAGGACTTTTTTTGTCTCATATAAATTCAGTATGGTCTTACTTCAAAGCAGTGGCTATTAACCTTTTGCGGGGTGTTATATAAATTCCTCTGATAATCTGCTGGAAATTATCTCCCAGAAAAAAGCATATGTGAACGTACAGGTACATATTTGCAGAAATTTTAGGGATTTGGGGACACGAACTCAAATCATGTTCATTGATTTGGTGCATAGAGCCCTTGCTTTGTATTTGAGTGCTAGGCTAAACTTCCTTTGAGTAATTTTAAAAGAAGTATAAAGCTGCAGTCTTCCTAGCACTGATTTAGAATAAATCATCATCTAGAAGGAATAAGGATGAGATAAGCTGCCACATTGTAAAAATATGTAAGTCTTGATATAGAGTTTATCTGTATTTATATGTCCTTGGAATTTTACCCATAATCCACATTTTTTCGACTTTAATCTCTTCCATTTAAAAAGGTTTAAAAAAGGGAGTTATGCCTATTTCCTATAGCTCAGTGCTAGTCTAGCACCTACATACTTAGTAAATGTTTCTTCAATGATTCCTGTAATATTTTCTGTTTAATATATTTTATAATTCATTAAAAAAAATGTTTGTTTGCAGCCCACTAAATTGGTTTCACAAACTACGAATGGGTTTCAACTTGCATTTAACAAACAGTGAGTTATAGGATGTGTTCTTTCAATACTTTTTATATCCATGAGAGGGTATATTTTTTACATCTGTTCTCTTAGGAAACAGCTCCAGAAACTTTGCAGTTGGGTTTGTGGAAAAATTTGTTAGCTGTTCCGGTCTTTTCTACTGCTGTCAGAGAAAGCAGCTCTATGAGCTGGTTCACATATCAATGCTTGAATACATAGATATAGCCAATATAAATAGGAAGATTAATATTTAGCTTACATTTTATTAAAGCAAAGCTCAACTTGACTCAGCAACTCAGAATAGCTTTTAAAGCCCATAGCACTTGTGAAATATTTGCCTAGAGCAGTGGTTGGCAAACTCATTAGTCAACAGGGCCAAATATCAACAGTACAACGATTGAAATTTCTTTTGAGAGCCAAATTTTTTAAACTTAAACTTCTTCTAACGCCACTTCTTCAAAGTAGACTCGCCCAAGCCGTGGTATTTTGTGGAAGAGCCACACTCAAGGGGCCTAAGAGCTGCATGTGGCTCACGAGCCGCAGTTTGCTGACCACAGGCCTAGAGGAAGAGAGGAAGGTCCTATTTGATGAATTTTAAAATAAATAAAAATTAAAGCAATCAAATGATGATTACATTCACATAGAAATATCCCAATTTATTTTCTAAAAATTAAAAAATATTTTATATTTAATGTTTTAATATTTATATTTTAATTCCTAAAAATATACATATTTTTAAATGCCAAATGCCTTCTTAGTAATGCTTAAAAATCTGCACAGTCTCAAAATGTATCCTGATTGCTTACAGATATATTTTAACCACTGTATACATATTATTTGATGTTTTGGATTAATTTTTTCATTAAACAGTTCAGATATAAACATTTGTATGTTCATGCTTTTTGGGGCAGGGTTCTAAAGATTACTGTGTTGAAAGTGATACAGAATGTGTGGGGTGATTTCTGTTTTGAGCAGCAGTTATGTTCTCCTCAGTTTAATGCTTGTCTTTTTTTTTCCTTTAGGAATCCAAAAATTCTTGTGGAATGTCTCACTCCTGATTTCCGAGGAGATCTTAAAGCAATAGAAAAGGTCGCTCTGTCAGGATTAGATGTATATGCACATAATGTAGAAACAGTTCCAGAATTACAGAGGTGATTAATATTGGAACGTTTTTCTCACTTTTTTCAAAGGAGAACTTTGTAATAGACTTTTATAAAGTGAATTTTTTAAACAAAAACCACATAAATAAGCCTATTACAGAAAAATTAGATAATATTGCCAACGAAAGAATGTGATCATTACCCATAATATTTCTACCCAGTAATATCAATTTTCAACATCCAAGTATAAATATCTTATATATTTATGCATGTGTATGTTTTGTTATACACACATAATGAGCATCTGTTTTTCATTTTTTGATAGTATCTTATTAGAAGTGCCGATGAGTTATTTTTTCAAAGAACAGTGTTAAAAAAATTACACAAGAGCAATTACTTTGATTGTAATTCTAAAAAGAGAAACAAAAAAATTAAAAAAGAAACAAACAAAAATACTATAAAATGCCTGACTGGTTTGGCTCAGTGGATAGAGCGTCAGCCTGCAGACTGAGGGGTCTCAAGTTCGATTCTGGTCAAGGGCATGTACCTTGGTTGTAGGCACATCCCCAGCGGGGGATGTGCAGGAGGCAGCTAATCAATGTTTCTCTCTCATCGATGTTTCTAACTCTATCCCTCTCCCGTCCTCTCTGTAAAAAATCAATAAAATATATTTTTTAAAAAATACTATAAAATGCATTTGGCATTAAGCTATGCAATAAATGATGCCGAAGAAAAACTAATATCATTCAGATGTATTTTAAATCTCTTTGAGAAAGTAGACACTATACTTCTTTACTTTTTCTAAACGTTTTAGTGGTTAGGAATAATTACAGATTGTTATTCCACATTGTGACTATGCTCATATTTCAAAAAAATAAAAATTATTTTAACCTTTAACATTCATTTTTATTAATTTTAGTAAAGTTTTTGACAATGGTTTTGTTAGTTTATAGACATTATAATAGAACTTGAAACAAGTATGATAAAGAATAACCATCATTTCCACTAAATCATAAACATTAGGGAGCATAATTTAAATTCAGTGGAGAAATACTTTCAGAAAATAATGACTTTATGTATTATCAGTTTTGTGGTTATTTTTTATTTCATAAATTGGTTTCCTCTCTTCTCAGTGAACTGGTCTCTGGTTAAACATAACAACCACAACAAATCAATTACCCAAAATAAAGGTTGCTTTTGAATTCAAATGAATGCTGGTTTAACATCAGCAGTTTTAAAAATATATATATTATTGATTTCAGAGAGGAAGGGAGGGGAAAATATAAACATTAATGATGAGAGAGACTCATTGATCAGCTACCTCCTGCATGCCTGCAACTGGGGCATGTGCCCTGACCAGGAATTGAACCATGACCTCCTGGTTCATAGGTCGATGCTCAACTACTGAGCCATACCAGCCAGGCTAACATCAGCAATTTCTATCCATTGGGCCTTGTCCCAATTTAAACCATGGTGGTTTGGCCCCTGTTGAAGTCTGGCACACAGCCTATTCCAACACTGCCCTATCTCATCATACCACCACCAGTGGGTGCCAATTTCCCTGTTTTCATTTAAGAAACATTATCCTTTCCAGTGAAAATTCCAGAATCCTGCATTTTTTTAAACTAGGAGATATCAATGTTGTATACTCACCAGCAGAGGGCAGCTCAGTCTTTTGAAAAGAAATTTTAAAAGTTTCAGCCCTGAAATGTGGGTTTAAGTTAAACAGTTTTTTCTTTGTTCAGTATGGAGATTTTCTTCCACTCTTTTTCCTTTTTTTCTTGACTACCCCTTATAATCACTTACTCTCAGCTTCAGAATTCTAGTTTCTCCTCAAGTACTTCATAATTTAAATTACTTTTATTTTAGTTTTCTCTGCCCCAAACTTGAAAGGCCTTAAAAGTCAACAGCTAGGGCGCCCAGCAAAGCCTTATTTTCTATCCTAAAGTAATAGTTAGACATTGGTGCACAAATTCTACCATTGAACCATATGATGTAATGTAATGTCCAGAATGTACTTTTCTGGTCTTTCATATTGCTTACATAACTATGTGCTTAGTTGAGCTTGTGGTTATTCTTGCTGACAACAGCCTTGCTGTTTTCAAGGAAAGTTCGTGATCCCAGGGCCAATTTCGACCAGTCTCTGCGGGTCCTGAAGCACGCCAAGGAGGTTCAGCCTGATGTCATTTCTAAAACATCTATTATGTTGGGTTTAGGCGAGGATGATGAGCAAGTATATGCAACAATGAAAGGTAAAGGAATTGAAAGTTAAAACTCTTTCTCATTTCATTTGAATAATAGCAGGAACCCCACTTTTTTTTATTGATTTCAAAGAGGAAGGGAGAGAGATATTAGAAGCATCAGTGATGAGAGAGAATCATTGATCAGCTGCCTCCTGCATGCCCCCTACTAGAGATGGAGCCCACACCTGGGCACATGCACTGACTGGGAATTGAACTGTGACCTTCTGGTTCATGGGCCGATGCTCTACCACTGAGCCACACTGGCTGGACAGGATCCCCACTTTAAAGGCTCCATTACGATTCCCTCCATATTCTCAGTGAAAGTTCCAGTAAGAATTAAGTACAGTATATGCTTATAAACAGTAACATAAAAAGGGAAGGATGTATGTTTTCGTAGAATTTTGTGGAATGATATGCAAGAAGGTCAAGATATGAAATTTGCATACCGTTTTATTTTCTACCCTTGTATCAAGTAAAAACATGGTTTTGTCCACTTTTCTTGTTCAGTCGGACAATTTTTGAAAGCCATCCAGGTACCAGGAGCTCTGGCCGGCACTGACAGTTCAAAGATGAGTAAGATGAATCCAGGCCTTTGAGAAAGAGCTTACTGGCAACATTGTCACATAACATGATATATTTTGGACTTTGCTAGCCTTAGTCCTGTAAGCCCATTTGCTTTGTGATTCTTAGGCTTTTTAAATTTTTAAATATAACAGCTTTTATTTTACCTGAAAGTCCTTGGTCTTCTTGTAGCTGTTTATTGTTTCAAAGAGTAATGAGTTCAAATAGTAATTGAAAGCTTCTCTTTACCACAGTTCATAATGTTTTACTAGAAAGATTCTGAAGTCAGAGATCAAATCACATCCCCAGTGCATATCTTGTACATTTACCTAAAGCCTTATATTATCCTAATAAAGAGGGAATATGCTCATTGACTGTCACGCCCTCAAAAGATGGTGGCACCCACAGCCAATAAGGAGGGAATATGCTAATTGACTGCCACACTCTCACAATGGTGGCAGCCACAAGATTGGGGTGCCCAGGGCTGGCCCAAGGCACAGGCAAACCTCGGATGACGGCTGCCCAGCCGACTAGGGCCGCCCAAAGCTCAGATAACCAGGGCCAGCTGAGGATTGCACTGCTGGCAATGGCAGCAGCAGAGGTCACCTTCCCCTGATCACCAGGTCACCTCCTGCCCCTGAAGTCTCCCGGACGGTGAGAGGGGGCAGGCTGAGCTGATGGATGCTCCCCCTCCAGTGCATGAATTTTCATGCACCGGGCCTGTAGTATAGCATGTCTGGTCTACAATGTGGGTGTTTTGGGGCCTTTGATATACAGTTCTTTCCATCTTTTCTGCCTAACAGACTCCTGCTCTAGGCACTTTCCAACCCTATTTTAACATTTATTCCATAGTACTGGAGTCATTCATCCTTATATCAGCCCCACATGATTGTCTTAGTCATTCCTGTTTTCAGACCTTACCATATCTCCTGACACATAAATACCTTTGAATGAATGGGTACAGTCTTATTTTCCAACATCAGGATTGTAGGCCAGGATAAAGTTCACACTGTTCTATGATGAAATTACTTTCTGGAAAATTATGCTTAAATGTACAATTTTAGCTTCATAAAAGCATCTGCTAATATAATGTATTTTTTTTTTTTCTCTAGCACTTCGTGAGGCAGATGTGGACTGTTTGACGTTAGGACAGTATATGCAGCCAACAAAGCGCCACCTCAAGGTACAACTACCATGAATTGCCAAATGTTGGTAATTTTAATTAAATCTTTATTTTCCACAGGTAAAATTACAAAGCTGCTGGCTTTTCTTTAAAAATACTTTTATTTTATTTTATTGATTTCAGAGAGAAAGGGAGAGAGACAAACATCAATGATGACAGAAAATCATTGACTGGCTGCCTCCTACATGCCCCAAACTGGGGATCAAGCCCACACCCAGGCATGTGCCCTGACCAGGAATCAAACTATGACCTCCTGGTTCATAGATCAACACTCAACCACTGAGCCACGCCACTGCTGGCTTTTTAATAATATGTTCCATGTATATTTTCCAGTTCCAGTTTCCATTATATTATCTGCATAAAGCAGCTACACAGGCACTTATTTCTTGCCCTCAAAATGATGTGACTTAAGCAAGCCAACAAAAAACTATATTTAAAAGCTGGGAAATTATATTCATTCCCAATGGTGATCTTGTAGTTTGTTTTAGAGTTATATGAAGAGCCAGAGATGAAGTCGGTCTTCCTATTTTTATGTTGGACATTTAGTCATTAATTCAAGAAACTTTTCTTGAGTAGTGGCCATGTGCCAAACACAATGCTAAGCAGAAGATACAAAATGAGTAATACACAGCGTAGTCCTCAAGAATTTTATAGGAGTGACTGATTATATTTGTTAGTTCATAAAGGAGTGATGCAGATATATAATCTCTATAAACAATCTCATTTTCTTTGTCTATCCTTTGGAATAGCTAATATGATACAAAGTTGATGTTCCCCCTCCTTTCTAATTCCCTGTAATTACATTCTGATAGAGTGGCCAGGGGGTTACCAATAAACAGGTAGTCAGTGAGAAGGTAGAAGAAGAAACCTGGGCACACCTGGATAAATTGTGAAGTTAAAAACCACCTTAAGGGATTAAAAATGGCATAACCAATGGACTCAGACAGTAGGGGGATGATTGACTGCTGGGAGGTGGGAGTGGCTGGGGAGAGGTCAATGAGGGAAAAAGGAGACATATGTAATACTTTAAACAATAAAGAATTAAAACAAAAACAAAAACAGATTAAAAACGGCAGCAGAATAAGTGGAAGCTACACTGACATTCTACCAGTACCAAACTGGAAATACAACTAAAATACAGAAAAAACACCCTGAAAACGCAACTGAAGACTAGCTAGAGAGAACTCTGATAACCAAGGATGGAAAGTGGAGACAGCGTAGAGACTGGTAGGAAGGGTGGAAATGTAAAAGGGCTGGCCGGGCTCCCACAGACAGCAGCTGAAGGTCCATAGAGATATCTCAGCTGCGGGGGGTTCCCACTGAGAATTCTGGGGTCTAACCCCAAACTGGGCTCCCCAGCCCAGAGAACCAGAACTGAGAAAGGTTCCCACAGAACATCTGGCTGTGAAAAGCAGCAGGGTTGCTATCTGCCTGCCAGAGATGGCTAGAAATGTAGGCACCCTCTTAGAGGGCCAACACAAAAAATTTCATGTGCAGCCACTCACTTTGGGCTCTGGCTGAGGGAGGGCAGAGTGGACTGGAGCTGTGTGAGGAGAGTCCAGGGTTGGGGGCTCTGAGGTTGGAGCTCGGAGGGCAGCCACCTCAGTTGCCTGTAGTGACTCAGTCCCTCACGCTAAGAATGGTCTTTCTTCACAGACCTTTGCTATCCAGGCAGTTTTTTTCTGGGGGAAAGGCAGTTGCCCCACCATGTTGGAAGACCTCTCCCCCAACCCTGTGGTCAATAGCCTAAGGCTAATCAAGATTGAATGTCATTGGACTGCAGGCAGTGGAGGATCTCTGGAGGCTTTGAGGGAGGAGGAGGATCTTTTGAGGGAGCCACAAGCTGTGGGTTGATGATAACTCTAAATAGGGTACTCAGGGCCAGTTAGAAAAGGCATCTGACATTGTCCTGCACTAGAGAATAGGAATCATAGCATACCTATCTAATACATAGACACAACCCAAAGGGCAGCCAAAAAAATAAGACCAAAAAACAACCCCCAAATGAAAGAATAAGAGAATTCTCCAGAAGAAGAGCTAAACAAAATAGAGATAATAAATTTATCAGATATAGAGTTCAGAATAATGATAGCAAAGATGCTCAACAGCATGGGAAAAGATATAATAACTAAGAAAAAAGACTAGTCAGAAATACGTAATGATAAAAAAAAAAAAAAAAAAACATGGGAAGGACTACACAGCAGATTAAGGGAAACTGAGGATCAGACCAGTGAATTAGAAGACAGGGTAGAAAAAAATCACTCAATCCAAGAACGAAAAGGAAAAACAAAAACCAAGAGGAACTTTTAAGGGAGCTGTGGGACAACATGAAACATAACAATATTCACATAATGTGAGTGCCAGAAGGAGAAGAAAGTGAGCAAGGGATAGAGAATGTGTTTGAAGAAATAATGGCAGAAAACTTCCCTAACCTGGTGAAGGAAAATGTCACACAAGTTCAGAAGGCACAGAATCTCAAGCGAGAAGAACCTAGACAGGTCCACACCCTGACACATGGGTCATTCACAAAGATAGATAACATGTTAGGACACAAAACAAGTCTCTACAAGTTCAAGAAGATTGAAATATTAAGCATCTTCTGAGAGCACAGTGGAACGAAATTAGAAATCAACTACAGTAAAAACACCCAAAAACATTCAAACACAAGGAGGCTAAATAGCATGTTATTAAACAACTGGTGGCCCAGTGCTCAAATTCATGCACATTGAAAGAAAATGAATTAGAAGAAATATTTGAATATCGCTATTCACCCTTTCTCTATAATAGAAGTGTCAACCAAATTCACAATTGACAATGACAGATCAAAACATGTGCATGCAATTGGCGTCAGCGAGAGCTTTTATATGTATTGTGCATGCATGAGTCAACTGAGCCTTTTATATAAATAGAATAAACTTGCTTAATTAGACCTGCTTTCTGACTTAGCTAAACTTTTTCCAGCCTAGTGAAGCAACCCAACTTCTCTTTCAGGTAGTTGTCAGCAACACAGCAGTAAATATCGACACGAAGCAGATTATTGCTGTAGATCACGCAGGGAGAACAAATGGTAAAATATTTAACTGCAGCAGTGTTTGACTATATTCTGTGCAGTGAGAAAACCTGAAGTCATTTTCAAGGTCCACCATTTCTTACTTCTTTTCAGTTGGGTCAAATTTTTAAGCTTTCTAAATCTCCGTTTTCCGGCTAATGAAAAGAAAATAGGACTCCACCAAAGTCTCCTACCTACCTACACCAGGACTTCTGTGAGGATCAAATGAGATGAGGCATGGGAAAATGCTTCACAGACATTTGGTTAAAGCAGTGGTCAGCAAACTCATTAGTCAGCAGGGCCAAATATCAACAGTACAATGACTGAAATTTCTTTTGAGCCCTAACCAGTTTGGCTCAGTGGATAGAGCGTCAGCCTACGGACTGAAGGGTCCCAGGTTCGATTCTGGTCAAGGGCATGTACCTTGGTTGCAGGCACATTCCCATTAGGAAGTGTGAAGGAGGCAGCTGATCGATGTTTCTCTCTCATCAATGTTTCTAACTCTATCCCTCTCCCTTCCTCTCTCTGTTAAAATCAATAAAATATATATTTTTTAAAAAGATGAAAATTGGCCTTAAATTAAAAAAAAAAAGAAAGAAAAATTTCTTTTGAGAGCCAAATTTTTTAAACTTAAACTTCTTCTAATGCCACCTCTTCAAAATAGACTTGCCCAGGCCATGGTATTTTGTGGAAGAGCCACACTCAAGGGGCCAAAGAGTTGTATGTAGCTCACAAGCCGCAGTTTGCCGACCACTGGGGTAAAGTGTAAAATGTTTCCTCCTATGTTCCTGGGCTGAAGAAACTGCAAGGAGGCTACTCACTAGGGAGCAGAAGTCGGATGTTGCTATGTGACATCATTACCCATAGCCCTCAGCGACCATTTCCAGGCTGGACTGGGCTGTGAGCTGCATTTTGTGCCATGGGGTCTTGGCAGCATTGGCCACGATTTGGTGGGTGTTGCTCCAGGGTGGTGGCGGGGCCTGTGTCCCACTTGGGGGAAGCCAAGCGCACGTCATGGCAGCTTCTGCACTGAGCATCAGTCCCCTGGTGGTCAGTGCACATCATAGCAACTGGTCAGACAGTAGGAGGGACACTTAGCATATTAGCCTTTTGTATATATAGATGAATGGGTTGCCAATGAGATCAGGAAAGAAATAAAAAATCTCCTAGAAACAAATGAAATGAACACACAACAACCCAAAATCTCCAGGACACAGCAAAAGCAATCCTGAGAGTTAAGTACATAGTGCTACAGGCCTACCTCAAAAAAACAAGAAAAATTAGTAATAAATTATTTAACCCTACAACTTAAAGAATTAGAGAACAACAAGAAAAGCCCAGAATAAGTAAAACGAAGGAAATAGTAAAGATTAGAGCAGAAATAAATAACATAGAGACTAAAAACATAATTAAAAGATCAGTGAAACCAAGAGCTGGTTCTTTGAAAAGATAAACAAGATTGATGAACCATTAGCCAGACTCATCAAGAAACAAAGAGAGAGGACCCAAATAAATAAAAGCAGAGAAATAACAACTGACATCACAGAAATACAAAGGATTATAAGGAAATACTATGAACAACTATATGCCAACAAGTTGGACAACCTGGACAAAATGGACAAATTCCTAGAAAAATACAGTCTTCCAAAACTGAGTCAGGAAGAGTCAGAAAACCCGAATAGGCCAATAACTAGATGAAATACAAGCAGTAAAAAAAAAAAAAAAAGAAAAAAACTCCCAGCAAACAATAGCCCTGGTCTGGACAGCTTTACAGGGGAGTTTACCAAACATTCAAAGAACTAATACCTGTACTCCTCAAACTATTCCAATAAATCCAAGAGGAAGGAACACTTCCAAGCTCTTTTTATGAGGCCAACATTATCCTAATTCCAAAACTAGATAAAGATACTACAAAGAAAGAGAATTACAGGCCAATCTTCCTGATGAACATAGTGCTAAAATCATTAACAAAATATTAGCAAATCATATCCAGCAATATTAAAAAGATCATACACCATGACCAAGTAGGATTTATTCCAGGGATGCAAGGCTAGTACAATATTTGCAAAGCAACAAACGTTCTACATCACATAAACAAGTTGAAAGACAAAAATGACATGATCATTTCAATAGATGCAGAAAAATCCAACACCCATTTGATAAAATCCAACACCCACTTTTTGATACAAACTCTGAGCAAAGTGGGAATAGAGGTAGCATATCTCAACATGATAAAGGCCATATATGACAAACCTACAGTGGATATCATACTCAATGGACAAAAACTAAAACCATTTCCCCTAAGAACAGGACAAGACAGGGATGTCTACTTTCACCACTCTTAATTCAACATAGTCCTAGCCACATGGATCAGACAAGAAGAAATAAAAGGCATCCAAATTGGAAAGGTGGAAGTAAAAACTCTCATTATTCACAGATGGCATGATATTATACATAGAATACCTTGAAGACTCCATCAAAAAAACTACTAGATTTAATAAATGAATTTGGCAATGTAGCAGGATACAAAACCAACATCCAAAAATCAATGGCTTTTTTATACACCAATAATGAATTCTCAGAAAGAGAAACTAAACAATCCGATTTACTATTGGAACAAAAAAATTAAGATACTTAGGAATAAACTTAACCAAAGAGGCAAAAGACCTGTACTCAGAAAACTACAGGACGTTGAAAAAAGAGATATAAGATATAAACAAGTGGAAGAATATACCGTGTTCATGGGTTGGTAGTATCAACAGAGTCAATGCAATCCCTATTCAAATACCAATAGCATATTTCACAGATCTAGAAAAAATACTCCAAAAAAATAAATGGAAGCAAAAAAGACCTCGAATAGCTGCAGCTATTCAATCTTGAGAAAGAAAAACAAAGTTGGAAGGATCACAATACCAGATTTCAAGTTATACTACAAAGCTACTGTACTCAAAACAACCTGGTACTGGCACAAGAACAGGCATATAGATCAATGGAACAGAACAGAGAACCTAGAAATCAATCCAAGCCATTATGCTCAATTAATACTTAAAAAAGGAAGGAAGAGCATACAATTGAGTCAAGACAGTCTCTTTAATAAATGGTGTTAGGAAAATTGGACAGACCATACAGGCATAAACTCAAAATGGATAAAAGACTTAAATGTAAGCCATGAAACCATAAAAATCCTAGAAGAAACTATAGGCAGCAAAATCTTGGGCATCTCTCATAGCAATAGTTTACAGATACATCTCATAGGGCAAAGGACAATAATGAAAAAATAAATAAATGGGACTACATCAAAATAAAAGGCTTCTACACAGCAAAAGAAGCCATCAACAAAACAAAAAAAGCCCACCGTATGGGAGAACATACTTGGCAATGATGAATCTGGTAAAGGGTTAATATCCAAAATATATAAGGAACAAATACAACTTAACAAAAGGAAGACGATCCAATTAAAAAATGGGCACTTCTACAAAGTGGACATACAGATGGCCAAGAGACATGAAAAAATACTCAAAGACACTGATTATCAGAGAGATGCAAATTAAAATGACGAGTTATCACCTCACACCTGTCAGAATGGCTACCATCAACAAATCAACAGATTACAAGTGCTGGTGAGGATGTGGAGAAAAGGGAACCCCAGTACACTGCTGGTGGGAATGCAGACTGGTGCAGCCATTGTGGAAAACAGTATGGAGATTCTTTAAAAAATTAAATATGGGGAGGGGTGGGAAGGAGGGATTGAGAAAACTTTTAAAGGTGATAGATATGTCCATTATTTTGATTGAGCTGGTGGTGTTTCACAGGTGCACACATATGTCAAAACTTACCTTTGACATGTGTAGTTTATTACCAATTATACTTCAATAAAGCTGCTAAAAAGCCCCAATATTTTCAGATTCACAAGAAACAAAATTTTGTAACTATGTATGGTGACAGATGTTAACTAGACTTACTGTGGCGATCATTTTGTAATATATACAAATATCAAATCATTATATTGTCATCTGAAACGAATATAATGTTTTATACTTCAATTAAAAAATAAATAAATACTGCATTATTGACAGGCGACTGCACTTTGAGTTCTTACTTCAAAGTGCCTGTGGCATAGTGGAAAGAGCACATTTTCCATCAGGAAATCTTGCTTGTCCAAGTTCCACCTGTCACAAACTTAGTGACCTCTCATTCTTCAGTGTCCCCATCTCTAAAATGTCCCTGCTTATTTTATATAGTTCATGAGATGAGTGAGAGCAGGCTTTATAATGTTAGGTGTCATGCAAACATATTGTAGTTAATGTTATTTACCACATCACTCACTACTTCACTGATACAGCAGACCTACCCTACTGGTGTAAATTAGCACAAAGACGGATTATTTTCAACTTATAAAGTCTCTCAATGGCAATAAGCATGCTTTAAGACATGCTCTTTTTAAAAAACAACTTAATGAGAGAAAATGGAAATAGTGAATAATTGTTCTTCTCATGTGGAAAACACCTTTTCTTCCAACTTTACTGAATTTAGAGACTGAACAAGATAGGTATGACATGCTTTGAAAAATCTTTGAAAACGTTTTACAAATATTAGATGCTGTTACTATAACTATGCTTTATGTCCATGTGGCTAACGTAATACTTAGAGGTATAGGGTAATGGTGGTTCCAAGGACCAAAACACTGGTCCTCAGAATTCCATTAGTTTTAATATTTATTAAATGCCTACTAAACGTAGGCACTGGAAATCTAAAGTTGAATGAGGTGTCTTATATTCGTCATCAAATTAAGTCTTTAAAGCATCTAGATAAGGAAAATGAGGCTTGGAGGGGTTAAAGAGCAGCAAGCAAGTAAAAGAACTGATATTGCCCTAGCGCAGTGGTCGGCAAACTGTGGCTCGCGAGCCACATTGTGGCTCTTTGGCCCTTGAGTGTGGCTCTTCCACAAAATATCACGTGCGGGCGCGCACGTACAGAGCGATTGAAACTTCTGGCCCATGTGCAGAAGTCTGTTTTTGGCTCTCAAAAGAAATTTAAATTGTTGTACTGTTGATATTTGGCTCTCTTGACTAATGAGTTTGCCGACCACTGCCCTTGCAGGTTTGGCTCAGTGGATAGTGTCAGCGTGTGAACTCAAGGGTCCCGGGTTGGATTCTGGTCAAGGGCATATACCTTGGTTGTGGGCTCAACCCTCAGTAGGGGGTGTGCAGGAGGTAGCTGATGGATGTTTCTCTCTCATCAATGTTTCTGACTCTCCCTCTCCCTTCCTCTCTAAAATCAATAAAATAAATTTTAAAAATTAAATTAAAATCTACCTATAAGTTAAAAAAAAACAAAACCTGATATTTAAAACCAGATTTTCTACACTCAATAGTTTGCCCTTTTTACTGTGCTCTCAAAATTGCTTATAATCACAAAAGCACTCAATACTAACAAATCATGCCAACTATGTGCTCTACATATATTTATTTGTGTTTATTTTATAGTAGTTATATATTTTTATATAATACATAATATATAACATATAATATATACAGGGTGTCCCAAAAATATGTACACATACTTTAAGATCTGATAGCTCAATTGTAAAAATGAAATGTATTGTAATAAACACTGTCTTTATAATTATTCAAAGTGTGTGTATACATTTTTTGGGACATCCTATATTTATATATATACACATGATAATTACATTATATTACAAAGTAAAAAGTAGAAGTTGCCCCATGTTTTATATTAAAGAAGACAATACGTACATCAGTGCCGTAGATGAGGAAATCACCAGTTAAGGCATGACATAAAATCCAGCACTTATCATCCACTGCTGGGAAAAGTCGAGTCTCACGCTCTTCTTGAGTATCCAAGAGTTCACTTTCTATCTAAAACAAAGAATAGCAGTGGCTCGTAGGGGAGGATCTTTTTCTTAGGTTCAGTTAAACATTCAGACTCAGCAGACTACACAGGCCAGTTTACTCAGAAAGGCATCAGCAGGAAGCACTGCTTACGAGCAGGGCAGCATTCGACACCCCTCTTTAGTGGGAACACAGGCTCTGAAGTTGTCTAGTGGCTAATCTCTGGCTTCTCAGAAGCAAAGAGCCAAGAACAGATGTGGAAGATGCCCTGGTGTGGACGCCCCATATTCCAGGGCCAACGTCTCTTGAACAACTCAAGAGGCATAGCTGCAAGGACCCCCGCAAGCAACATGCCTAAATATAGGAGTCAGTGCATTCCAGGCGGCCCAGATGTAGGGCATTCCCGTCAGTTTTTACAGTTCACTTGTGGTTTCTCCATACAGTTACCAACAGGGTCATTTTTACCATCAGCATTGTTGTAAGTAGCACAGGCGATAAACTGCCGGGTTTCTTGGGAACAGAGCTAGAAAGCTAATGGAACATCTCCTGCAGAAGGGTCACAATTTTGTTACTCCTCTATCCACACCTGGCTTTCCAGCTAGTCTGTACAAGGCTGCTTCCTGACCTAAGTTTTCAGTAAGATGGCTGTTCATCGTCATCACTAGGTTAACTGAGCAGGCCTCCGGGACATCAAAATTATACTTACCAAGTGTAACTGGACTTTGCCTTCAAAAAGAGCAGCAGCATAGTCTGAATGAAGGCAAACACTGGCTGCTGTCCCCAGATATTCCACATCTTTCAATTTTTTCACACCTGTAGCAATTAAAGCAAACAAACACATTAAAATATGAATAAAATTTTATAAAGATTTGCAAATAATGTTAGCCTTTGCAAGGATATTCTGAACCTAAAATTTTTATTTTAGCCATGCTAAAGAAAATAGTTGTCATATAAATTTGCCTTCCAGAATTCTATAATGGTTCCCATGAAACAGTAATCGAAAATAAAATCACATGCAAAACAAATGTTAAACCTTAGTGACAATAAGCTTAATGGTGTCTTCTATCTGAGAATAATTCTCAGGCTTGCTCTATTGCTGACCTCCAGTGAGGGATGGGACTAGATGGGGAGGGGGAAGAAGGAGGGGAAAAGCAAGGATCCCTTCAGATGCTAATGGTCATTATCCAAACAATAAGATCAGAGAGGAAACCAGACTAAGGAGCCATTGTGCAAAGGTAGATCCCACTTTTTATTATTTGCTCTTTTGTTTGTTTGTTAATCCTCATCCGAGGATACTTTTCCATGGATTTTTATTATTTTTTTTTAAATATATTGTATTGATTTTTTACAGAGAGGAAGAGAGAGGGATTGAGAGTTAGAAACATTGATGAGAGAGAAACATCGATCAGCTGCCTCCTGCACACCTCCTACTGGGGATGTGCCCGCAACCCAGATACATGCCCTTGACCGGAATCGAACCTGGGACCTTTCAGTCCGCAGGCCAACGCTCTATCCACCGAGCCAAACCGGTTAGGGCTTCCATGGATTTTTAGAGAGAGTGGAAGGGAGGGGAAGTCAGAGAGAGAAACACCAACGTGAGAGAGACATATCGAGCCTGCAACTGAAGCACGTGCTCTTGATCAGAATCAAACGCGCACAATTTACAATAGTTAAGGTGCCAAGTGCCCATCAGTAGACGAGTGGATAAAAAAGCTGTGGTACATTTATACCACGGAATTCTCTGCAGCAGTAAAAAAGAAGAATCTTTTACCCTTTGAGACAGCATGGAGGGGCCTGGAGAGTATTATGCTAAGTGAAATAAATCAGATAGAGAAAGATAAGTATCACATGATCTCACTCACATGTGAAATCTAATGAACAAAATAAACTGATGAACAAAATAGATCCAGAGACACAGAAGCATAGAACAGACTGTGGAATCTTGGAAGGCAGGGGAGGGTCAGTGGCTGGGAAGAGATTAACCAAAGAACTTGTATGCATCTATGCATAATCTATGGACACAGACAATAGGGTGGTGGTAGCTGGGGGCTGTGGTGGACTTAGAAGAGTAAATGGTGGAGAAAAGAGGACATAGGTAATACTTTCAACAATAAGTTTTTAAAAAACCACCTTGAATGCATGGGTATCAATTTTCTGTAGAATCAAAATGATTTATGGATATTCAAGAATCAAAATTGATTATTTAAATCTAGGTTGAAGAGTACATTACTCCTGAAAAGTTCAAATATTGGGAAAAAGTAGGAAATGACCTTGGATTTCACTATACGGCAAGTGGCCCTCTGGTGCGTTCTTCATATAAAGCAGGTGAGGTAGACTGCACGGGATGGTTTCATGTAGGCCATAACTTTCTATATTTACATTTTAATAGTTGTGGTTGTCTTTTGTGAAGAAGAAAAGGGCGGGGGGGGGGTTGGGGGAACTTCCTTAGGAGATTTGTTTCATAAGGGTCATATTGAGGAAAAATTTACTCTCAGTTGTTTGTTAAATGAAGAATCCTTCCCTTCCCTACCTTAATATGTAATAGCTCAGCTACTCTGGTGAAAGCAGAAGTAATTAGTTTGTTCTATGCTTGGATATCAATAGTAGGTTACTCAGAAATGACAAAGTTCCATCAAGCATATAACATGGTAGGAAAACGTGGTCATTTGACAATAACGCCAGCTGCTTCTCCAAACTCCAAATTTTAGATCAAATTAAACCCTGATAAGTTTTTGAAAGCATTGCTGCCTGCAACATTAAAATAACTTTGTGTTTTTCCTCCCAGAAGCAACAGAAAAAAATCTATAAGATTATTTTCCCTATAAATATTTTTTGTTTTTACTAGCTACATGCAATTTTTCACCTTTGTAATTTCAGCTCTTATGTTGATCCATAGTTTGAGCTGACTAGTGAAAATAAAAGTGTTTTCCAAGAGATTAAAAATCATGTGATAATGGCCATTAAAAGGTCTGTGAGAACATATCTGAAAATTGAATTTAATCCAAAAAATCTTTATGGTGTTTGCCCTGTCAGACTTAATTATAATTTTTTGAAGAATAAACAGCTAGTTATTTTTTGGATGTGTCTGAGCCATGTTGTTACTATTAATGATCTTTTATTTTTATTTCATTTTATTTAAAAAATATTTTTATCTGCTCTATCCCTTTTTTTTTATTTTTTAATCCTCATCCGAGGATATTTTTCCATTGATTTTAGAGAGAATGAAAGAGAGAGGGAAAGACAGAGAGAAGCATCGATGTGAGAGAAACACATCAGCTGGTTGCCTCCTGCAGGAGGCCTGACCAGGGCCCGGGCCAGGGAGGAGCCTACAACCACTGTAGGTGCCTTTGACTGGAATCGAACCCAGACCCTTGGGTCCACTCTACCCACTGAGCCAGACCGGCTAGGGCTTAATGCTCTTTAAAATGACTGGTTTATATTTAGGGTCTAAATCATAGATATGCTTAAATGTGGCATGAATTATATTTATAATAATTATTCAAAGTATAAGTAGTATTTATTGAGTTCCTAAATAAATTTAATAAAGTAATAATAGCTTATCTTAGTTACGAAACCCAAGAGTTTAATTGAATGCATTGACAGGATGTGGGGACTTTGGAAACTAATAATTACAAGGATAAGCTAATAATTTATTCTTCCTCAGGCAGTGCTAGCAAGCTAAAACTATATATAAAGAATAGAAAGAAGTCCGCTTCCAGAGTGGTTACAGTGGAGCACTGTCATTTGAAAGGAGTTTTTATTTTGTTGTTTTTGGTTTTGCATACCTGTATATGTTTTTAAGGACATTTTCTAACATTTATAAAGAAGTGAATTATGGACATTTTAATGCTTTTTAAATTAGCAATAAAAAATCAAATTCTGGTTATAGAGCATTAGATTCAGACCATGCATTAGGATCTGATAATAACATTGGTTTCACTCCCATCAGATTTAGATAGAGGTGTGGAGCAGCAAAGATTATTCTCTCCATTACTTGGCTATTATGAGCTTTGGGATTCTTTGTGATTGTATACCGGGAAGGTTGCAATTCTACTCGTATGTTTAGATGACAAAGAGACTTGATCAGACTCCTCATAAAAGCAGACCCGCAGCTCTGAGCTCTGCCAATCAGCATTGAGCTGTGCTGTCACAGTGATAGACACACCTTAGGGGGTGGAGGAGAAGCCATTATAAAGAGCTCTTGCTTCCCTAGAGGGGAATGAGCTAAAGAGATTCCATCAGATGAGTCTGCTCAACTGAAACGAGGTCTGTTTTATAAACACCACATCTAGGTAATAATGTAGCAGAATTGCTCTCTGAAATGAAGTGTGCCAACAGCAATACCTTTGTCAGTGATGAGGACCAGAATGTGCACATAGTGTGGAATAAATGTACAGAAGACCCATAGATACAGTAGGGTCATGCTTTATAATACTGAGTTACTAGAAAAAATAATAGTAAATTATTTCATTCATATGTGGAATTTAATGAACAAACTGAACTAACAAGCAAAATAGAGGCAGACTCATAGTGAGAGAGCAGGCAGACAGCTTTGGTGGGGGGCTGGATTGTGGGGGATGGAGGGATTGAACAAAATGGAAAAAAAAACTCATGGACACAGGCAACATTATGGTGATTGCAGGGGAGAGGAAGGTGGGTGGAGGTGGGAGAGGGTAAAGGGGGGATAAATGGTGATGGAAAAAATATAATAAAGTGAAAAAAACAAGAATAATAGTAGAGATTGTGGTGATCATAAAAAATTTTTTTTAAGAATAATGACTAATCATTCTTGGGGAAAGAGCCAAAGATATAGGAGAATTATTGCCATTGAGAAGAGAGAAAAGCTAACAAACACAAAAATCTTCTTTAAAGGGAAACACTGAAGTGTAATTATTCTGACATTGACTTTAAATTGATACTAATCTATTTTCATTTTTCCTAAATAGGTGAATTTTTCCTGAAAAATTTAGTGGCTAAAAGAAAAACAAAAGCCCTGTAACACTTAACAAGACATTCAAGATCACAGGAATTTTTAGAATTGGATTCCATTTGCCAACAGAGGTGGTGGCAGAACGCCTGTTCTTCACTGGATGAGCCCTAATTTTTTGTTGTAAGAAAAATGTCAATAAGCTGTGCATATTTAATTATAGCAATGTATTTGCCTTCAGCCTCTTTTGTGTCCCAATAGACAGTTGCTTGCTGTGATGTAATCATAAAACATCCTTGTAAGAGTTTACTGCTTTTACAGCATAATTTAAAAATACATTGAAAACTTCTAGCAAACCTTAGGCCTCTGTTACTTGTGCATTGATGTATTGTGTTTCTGATAAATAACATACTGTGATAAAACAGGCAATATAGCTGGAGACTCTGATCAGATTACGTATAATTAAACATGTTCTTCACATAACTGTATAACATCATTGGAATGATTTAGAAAGGCTTAAGAGTTTGCGTGTTGATTTTTACATTGGTGTGACCATTTTAGTTCAGCAAAATAGTTTTGTATTGATTACTACTTATTTAGGGCCTCTGTGAAACCAAGACCACAATGTTGTCCCAGACAGAGAAATGTAATCTCAGGGCAGTGTGCTCTCTACATGCACTATCCCTTTTATTCCTCACACTGCTCTGATGAGGTGGTTGTATGTATAATAGTAGTGATCTGCGTAAGGAATTTCTTTCCTAAGTGCCAGGTGCTTTTGACTCTGAATCTTGTCTTTCTTCTACACAAAGGAAGTCTTTAGGTGGCAATATTGTAAAATATGTAATGTGGATAGCCATTTTTGTTCTGAATTTTAAAATATGTGAACTAGTATAATAAGAAGTACATTTAGCCCTAGCCAGGTTGGCTCAGTGAATAGAACGTCGCCCTGAGGGCTGAAGGGTCCCAGGTTCGATTCCAGTCAAGGGCATATACCTTTTTTTTAAATATATTTTATTGATTTTTTTACAGAGAGGAAGAGAGAGGGATAGAGAGTTAGAAACATCAATGAGAGAGAAACATCAATCACTCCACACTGGGGATGTGCCCACAGCCAAGGTACATGCCCTTGACCGGAATCGAACCCAGGACCCTTCAGTCCGCAGGCCAATGCTCTATCCACTGAGCCAAACCGGCCAGGGGAAGGGCATATACCTTGGTTGCAGGCTTAACCCTGGGTCCTGGTCAGGGCAAGTCTGTGAGGTAACCCATCGATGTGTTTCTCTCGCATTGATGTTTCTCTCTGTTTTTCTCCCTCCCTTCCACTCTCTAAAAATCAATACAAAAATATCCTCCAGTGACAAGTAACAACAAAAAAGTAATTTAAAGGCACGGGCACAGCAGGAGGTCTCTACAAAAATTCTTGATTCGGCAGCACAAGTTAATAAATACATCAGTGTTCTCCCGTGTATTACAATTTGTTATGTGCCCATTTCAGTATGTCTGCTTTTTATTTATGTAGCACAGATGGTGTTTTTTAAGAAAAATGAGTGATAAATGCACATTGTTGTGTTTTTGTTTTTTAAAGAAAATGAGCCCCTTTCCAACTGAGAAACCACCTCCTGTAACCCACTTCCTGTTTGGCAAGATAATAAATGTCATTATATATTAATGAAACTGGTTTAAATAGGAGTTTCTCTTCCCTGAAGCTGAAAGCATCTGAACTTTAGAGGTATTATTACATTAAGGAATGTGAGCACCAGTGGCCATAGGCAGAAAAATGGGGAAAACCCCACCAAGAAAAATTCAGAATTTAAGTAGAGCAAAATAGCAGGAGCAGCAGCAGCAGCTGAGAGGGGTGTGAGTGGTCCTTCACCCCCTGGAGATTCCCGGCAGCTCAGAGCCACACGTCCACACTTTAACATACATTTATGCTAATGATATACCGTTGTAATGTATTTTACACTGGGCTTCCATGGAGATTTCATACCGCAAGGGTTCTCGTGCTAACATTTTGGCCACCACATTTAAATTTTCAAGAGCTCTTTGATTATTCCATATTTTAAAAATAGCACCCTGTTCTTGTTTCCTAGCTGCAATACCAATTTTCTCTCTAAAGATAGCTAGTTTTTTTAAAGTTGGAGTTTTCTGCATTGAGCATTTCTGCTTCCTTTGTCTTGGTCTCTGCCTCTTGGGTTGAAGGCTCCCCTCAAATGCCTGGTGATCCTTGGCTCTCCCTGCATACTAAATGTTAAGCCACTCTACAGCTAGCTGGAAGCTGGGGTGGGGGGAGCTACCAGCCAGTCAGAGAAAGACAATATCATAGTGATCTCACTTATACATGGAATCTAATGAATGAAATAAACTGACCAACAATATAGAAACAGGCATGGACACAGAGAACAGACGGACAGATCTCAGAGCGAATGGGGGGACTGGATGAGTGAAGGTGAAGGGATTAGCCAAAAACATAAACAGAACGTATAGACACAGACAATAGTGTAGTGACAGCCAGAGGGAAAGGAGGGTGGAGAGAGGTGGAGGTGGGCCACGTGAGGGAAAACGGGTATGGAAAGACTGCTTGGAGCAATGAGCCCACAATGCAATGTGCAGATGATGTTTTATTGAGTTATACACTTGAAACCTTTATGGTTTTGCAAACCAATGTCACTCCAATAAATTCAGTCCTATATAATAAAAGCATAGTATGCAAATTGTCCCCATGACCCGGAGTTTGTGCAGGAGTTCGACCAGGGGGCAGGGCCGGCGGGGGGAAGGGAGGGAGGCCCTGGCTGGTGCTGGCAGCATTGGCGACCTGGGGAAAAGAGGGAGGCCCCAGCGGCGGCAGGTAGCTGGGGGAAGGGAGTAGGCCCCAGCTGGCAGCTGGCAGCTGTTAGGGACCCTACCAGTGCACAAATTTTGTGCACTGGGCCTCTAGTTTAAAAATAAAGCTTTACTATAAGGTGCTGTGTGGGAGACGGTTTGAGCTGGATTTTTCTCTTTTTTTGTTATTTTTTTAAATCTTCACCCAAGGATATTTTTTGTTCTGATTGATTTTGATTGAAGAAGGGAAAGAGACATGAGACAAACATCAATCAGTTGCCTCCAGCACATGCCCCAATCGGGGATAGAACCCCCAACCTAGGTATGTGCCCTGACCAGGAATCGAATCTGCCACCTGTCAGTGTATAGTGTGATGCTCCAACTAACTGAGCCACACTGGCCAGGGCAATGAGCTGGATTTTTCAATGAAGGACTCACAAATGTCAGGATTATTCCTCTAAAGCCATTCAAGTTATCTTTCCTTGAGGGTTACAGACTTGGCTGTCAGCTTTGGTAAGTTACCATTTTGGTAAGGAGAGAATGAAAATAGAGCATGTATTTAATTCAACACTTACAACTCAACATCCAGAGAGTCTTTTGACCTGCGGGGATTGGGCTGAAACCGGCTCTCCAACATCACATCCCACAAGGGGTCCCGGATTGCGAGAGGGTGCAGGCCAGGCTGAGGGACCCCACCAGTGCACAAATCCATGTACCAGGTCTCTGACACCCCCTGAGGGGTCCCGGATTGCGAGAGGGCACAGACCAGGCCGAGGGATCCAACGGTGCACGAATTCGGGCACCAGGCCTCTAGTATGTATATAGTTGTTTAATCTCTTCCCACCCTTCCTGCTACCCTCTTCCCTCTGAGATTCATCAGTCTGTTCCATGTTTCCATGCCTGTGGTTTCCGCTCCTGTGTTGAGTGTCTGCCCCCTGGTGGTCAGTGCGTGTCATAGCTACTGGACGGTTGGCTGGTCGGCCATTTGCTTTTATATATATATAGACTCTGCCTAAGGCCATAGGTACTCACTCATATTAGTACCTCTAAAATTAGGATGCTTTCAACTAAGAAAAGCTCCTATCCAAACAGTTCTGACTTGAGCAAGTTATTAATCTTTCTAGCCTTCTGCCCTTCATCTGAAAATGAGGATCGGACTTATATCTTAAAGGAATTATGTGAGAAATGGATGAGAAAATGCATCCAATGGGCTTAGCACAGTGACTGTCCTGTAATGCTCAGTGTTAATTACTGTTCTTAGTGATTCCAGAACCTAAACGTGGTTCTGGTTCAGTGGGACCAGCTCATCATGGGTTTAACAGGAGTGCCCTTCACCTACCAGCCACTATGCCGATAAGATATTTGTGTAAACATTCATCTCATGAAATCCTTATAACAATTTTTTATGCTTGTTTTGTTTTTTAATTATTTTTTCATTGATTTCAGAGGAAGGGAGAGGGAGATGGAAACATCAATGATTAGAGAAAATCATTAATTGGCTGCCTCCTGCACGTCCCCTACTGGGGATTGAGCCCACAACCCAGACATGTGCCCTTGACCAGAATCAAACCCGGGACCCTTCAATTCACAGACTGACACTCTATCCACTGAGTCAAACCAGCTAGGGCTTATCGCAATTTTTTGAGTTAGAGATGAATTACCTCTATTTTACAGATGAGGAAAATAAGGTTTGCAGGTAACTTAGCTAAGGTATCACATGCTAGTATATAATGCATTAAAAATTTAAAGCCGGAAATCTTTATAAAAATATTTTTATTGATTTCAGTGGCACTGTTGTAGCCAATGAGGTTTATCTGAGGCGCGATTTTTGCTAGTTGTGTGTGTATGTATGTGTGTATATATATATATATATATATATATATATATATATATATATATGGTAAAAGGAGAGGGAGAGATAGAAACATCAATGAGAGATAATCATTGATCGGCTGCCTCCTGCACGCCCTCTACTGGGGATCAAGCCCGCAACCTGGGCATGTGTTCTAACCATGATCTCCTGGTTTATAGGTTGATGCTCAACCACTGAGCCATGCCAGCCAGGTTAAAGTTGGAAGTCTTAAGTAGAATAACAGATAATTTCTAGAGAGCACATTGTGGGAGAAAGATTTTACTTTTTTATATACTCTTCTGTATCTATTTGAATGATTTTAAAAATATATATATATTTTATTTATTTTTTAATATCTTTATTGATTTTTTACAAAGAGGGAGAGGGATAGAGAGTTAGAAACATTGATGAGAGAGAAACATCGATCAGCTGCCTCCTGCACACCCCCCACTGGGGATGTGCCCGCAACCAAGGTACATGCCCTTGACCCAAATGGAACCTGGGACCCTTCAGTCCACAGGTTGACGCTCTATCCACTGAGCCAAACCAGTCAGGGCTTGAATTATTTTTTTAAAACCATTTTTATGTATGATTTTTTTAAATTATTGGCTAATAATCTCACCAATATACATTGGCCCCACCAAAAATACTAGCCAAGAAAAATAGAAACCATTTATCACTTTTTTTTTAGTGGTCTTTAATTTTATTAGGGGAAGAAAAGGCTAACGACATTCTTGCAACTTTTCACACAAAGTTCTCAAATAGCTGTGCTAAGTTACTTCCCCAGTTGCTTGTTTTTTTTCCTCCCCACCATAGACATCAAGTTTACAAGGCTCTATAAGACATCTATTGCCCATTTTCCTCCACTTACCAATTCTCTTAACTTTTAATCAGTATTTTACACTTCCTTTTTTTTTTTTTTTCTTGTTAGTCCTCACTTGAGTATTTTTTTTCCATTGACTTTGAGAGAGAGTGGAAGGGAGGGGAGAAAAAGAAACATCAGTGCTAGAGAGACACATTGATTGGTTCCCTCCCACACCCTGACTGGGTGGGGATTGAGCCTGCAACTGACCAGAATCAAACCTGAGACCCCTCAGTCACAGGCCAATGTTCCAATCACTGAGCCAAAACAACGAGGGCAGTATTTTACATGTTTTAAAATAACCAATTCTGGGCACAGAAGCATGCTACCACTAAAAACGAGTGCCTAATTCTATCTGCTTCAGCAAGACATTTTTGGGTTATAATTCCTTTACTAGAATATGAAATTATTAAGCAGAATATTTTCAAGCAAAAATGTAAAGCAAATTCTAATAAATAAGCTCATCCTCACTTTCAAATCTTGTGAGGGGTCATTGTTTTTATTTTTGAGAGAGGGAGAGAGAGAGAGAAAGGGAAGGGGGGAGAGAGAAAGAGAGAGAGAAAGGGAAGGGGGGAGAGAGAAAGGGAAGGGGAGAGAGGGAGAGAGAGAAACATTGATTGGTTGCCTCCTGCACATGCCCCAACCAGGGATTAAACCTGCAACTGAGGTATGTGCCATCTTCAGTCCACAAGCCGACGGTCTATCCACTGAGCCAAATCAGCTAGGGCAGGCTCACCTTATGTTCAAACATTCTGCTGTTGGTCTCTTTCAGGAGTCTACAAACTTTTTATTGAAGAGCCAGACAGCAAATATTTTAGGCTTCTCGGACTAAGGGGCAAAATTGGAGACTTATATAACCATTTGAAATGTAATTATGTAAAAAACATTCTTAGCTCACAAGGGGCTGGACTGGCCAGATTTGGCTCATGAGCTATAGTTTGCTGATATCTGGTCTATTTGCTACCGTCCCTCCCTTTCTCACATCATCTGCAAGTATGATGTAATGGCTTTTTCCCAAAAAAGTAGTGATATTTTTCTTTTCTAATGTCAGACTGTCATAACTCATTAGTTATTTGCACTGTGACAAAAATACACTACACAGTTGTTTATGTAGAATATTTTATTTATGTATTTGAAATCTGTACAGATGTCTCCATCCTTATCTCTATATTTATCTCTGTGTTCTTACTGAACAGCATTAATTCCTCAGGGATAAGCCTTTATCTGTTTAACTCTGTACCCTCTTAGCAGAGCATAAGCATCAAATGGACATCTGACACATTTCAACAATAAAACAGAAGAGAAAACAATCAAACACAAGTCAACAAAAGACATAAGAAAAAAGCAGTGGAAACACATACAAAAATTCTTATTTTAGAATTAAACTATCCATAATTTGTAAAATCTATGTCTTTAAGTTTATACATGAGATTATATCCATTTTCTTACTTAAAAAGTAGGAAAATTGCAACAAATAATAAAAATAAAAATGCAAAGTCAAGGTAACAAATATTTTTGGCTCTCAAACTAAAAAAATGATCATCAATGAGGAAAAACAAGAAGTGAAGAGAAATTACATAGATCACACCACTGATGTTCTCTTCATGTTAAAAAAAAAAGGGGCTTTTTAACCTTGATTAGAAATGAGCAGTGATGACCTTTGGGGCTTAAAAATCAATGACACAGCTCATTAGAAAAGGGTTATTTCTAACACGGAAGCACAGGAAAAATATTAGAAGCAAAAGCAAAAGAAAAAGTACAAAAGGCCCCATTCTGTCCATTGCATCCTCCTCCTAAGAAACGGTCATCGAGACAAGAAACGGTGTGGAAAGCACCTTACCCAATGAAGCCAGAACCTCTAAGTCTCCACGACACTGTGTGAAAGGTTAACAGGCTGCCCAGTAATTAGCATAGCAATTTCACCATTTAAAACACATATTTAATGACAGGTAACAAACTGATAATCAGAAAAACTGAAGAGTGCCTTTCCCTTTATAATATGAGATTAAAATGCTGCTTATGGGTACTTCGTAAAGTAAAAAGTGTTGGAAGTTTAATTTTTGCTTTACAAAAATCGACACCATTAAAATAAACATGATCATTTGCCTCTCGTCCGACCACTGAGGTAACAATATTATAAAAATATGTAAAAAATATTCTAGATTCATAATTACTAGATATGCTGATTCTCACAGAGCTAATATAAATTGATTATTAAAAAAATAGTTTTCTTTCCTTAAAAACACTTGGTTCATTTACCATTAAATATCAGATAGATATTAGCTATACTGAAGTACCAAAAAAATTACAAATAAAAATGACAATGTTTAGACTCTGGGTTTCTTGTTCGGTGGATCCTGAAGACTAAACTTTGGGATTTCACCAGAAGGAGCATATGGAATTCTCTTTGAAGACACCTTTTTCCCAATTGTTTCAATCTAGAAAAAACGGGGGGGAGGAGGGGAGAGGAGGGGAAGAGATTTTAGAAAGAAAACTAACAAGTATAACACATAAATGTAAAAACTCTACACTGAAGTATAATAAGGGGAAAGCAGAAAATGTCTTCCAAGTTGTCTGAGTTGCTATGAAAGATCTTTGGTTCCTTGCCTATTATTTGGTTCCTTACTGTCACTGATATGTTTCTCAAGTCCATATATAATATACTTTTCATATTCATATCTAGATACTCTCACTCCAGCCAGTCCCAATACCAGACCCCCCCGCCCCCAAACAGAGCAGAGAATCATATACTGCTTTTGTTATGGTATCACATATGGAAGCAATTAAGACACTAGACTCCAGTTAATTCACATTCTCTCTCATACTCTGGTTTCATGTCCACTTCCCTTATTCTAAAAAACTTGCAGAAGCTCTAATAGCATAGTTTTGGGGAGTTCAGGCTCTAGAGTTTGGAGGGCCCAGTTGGAATCCTGCTACGTTACCCAAGCTCTCTAGGTCTTTCTTCCTTATTTATAAACGTTATTACTACCACCTGCCTCAAAGGGTTGTGGTAAGAAATTAGATACAGTGCTCAATACAGGGTTTGGCATACAAGTCAACCTTCAATGAATAACGTCAAATTGTATTTTGGATATTACATTTTAAATTCTTTTCCATATATTCAAAATCATCAATCTTAACTTTAAAGACACTGCTTCTTTAATAATCATAAGTTTGCCCAGCCAGTGTGCTTCAATGGTTGAGCGTCAACCTATGAACCAGGAGGTCATGGTGTGATTCCTGGTCAGGAATAAAAGAGCTGGCCTCTGAGGGTAAGTGTATGTTTTTACTAGGACCCCTGGCTGGTTTGGCTCGGTGGATAGAGCATCAGCCTGAGGACTGAAGGGTCCCGGGTTCGAACCCGGTCGGGGGCACATGCCCGAGTTGTGGGCTCAATCCCCAATAGGGGGCGTGCAGGAGGCAGCTGATCGATAATTCTCTCTTCTCATTGATGTTTCTATCTCTCTCTCCCTCTCCCTTCCTCTCTGAAATCAATAAAAATATATTTAAAGATAAATAAATAAAATAAAATGCTTACTAGGAAAAGTTAACTTATAAGAACTAAAACCCATTTGAAATATATACCTTTTACACATCTTCTCCCTTACATGTGTTCAACAAGAATGAAAGAAAATCTGTCTATGCCTGGCAAATAATCTTTAAAAAATTGCACTGCTGAGTTCAGTAAGGACTAGGAAGTCATGTTGTTACTCAATAAGGAGGGGTGGGATAGAAGAATCCCCAAGGTCCTTGATGCAATGTTAACAGACAAGACTGCCATCTGATTCTTGCAAGTGAATCTCATGAATGAGAAATGAACACAATTCTAAACAACAAAGATCTTCAACAATTCAGTGAAGGTTAAGAGAACCAGATCTGATATTCTGAACAGGAGATGAGGCCTTCTCAGCACACAGCCAGCTCTGAACTCGGTCCCCTTCCACTCTGCTAGGGGCCTATGCTGACAGCAATCTCCTGGCACATGTCTTCACCCACCCACCCCGCCCTGGCCTGCCGCCCCCTATACACTGCTGTGAGGAAACAGAAAGTGGCTCCTTCTTATTAATCTTTTGGGACGCCTGGTAGAACTGAAATAGATGCAATATATGAACGTACTGTTCTGGGCAGAGGTTTCTGTCAGCTCTCTAAAGCATTCCACAGTTAAGTGACAAACTGAAGAAGCAGAGGGCCAGGACCACTGAAGCTCCCATGTCTCCTTCAGACCTCTCTCAGCACTAGGACAGCTTCAGAATTCAGAAGGCATAGGATCCTATACAACACGTGGCAACTATATTGCATTCTGCGGTTTTCAAGTCATTTGTGTAGGAATAAAAGACCTGGCCTCGGAGTCAGTGTGCTGCAGACAGTTTAGCAAAGTAGGCTTGGCAGTTACAGGAAAAAATTTTTATGTCTTTTCATGATCTTTATGATACGAGGTCGAGCAGGGCACATTTTGTCCCTGTAGGATAGGCAACTAATGACTTTATCTAGCTACTATGTAAGGGAGACTAAGACTGACCCTTCAATCATAAATTTTTTAAAAATATATTTTTATTGCCCTAACCGGTTTCGCTCAGTGAATAGAGCATCGGCCTGCGGAATGAAGGGCCCCAGGTTCGATTCCAGTCAAGGGCATGTACCTTGGTTGCGGGCACATCCCCAGTAGGGAGTGTGCAAGAGGCAGCTGAATCGATGTTTCTTTCTCATCGATGTTTCTAACTCTCTATACCTCTCCTTTCCTCTCTGTAAAAAATCAATAAAATATATTACAAAAAAAAAATATATATATATATATATATATATTTTTTTTTCATTGATTTCAGAGAGGAAGGGAGAGGGAAAGAGAGACAGAAACATCAATGAGAGAGAATCACTGATTGGCTGCCTCCTGCGCACCCCCCACTGGGGATCGAGCCTGCAACCCGGGCATGTGCTCTTGACCGGAATCGAACCCAGGACCCTTCAGTCCTCAGGCTGATGCTCTATCCACTGAGCCAAACCAGCTAGGGCTAGATCATACATTTAGGGAGGGAATAGAATAGTTACAAAAATCCTATAGAGACTTCCTGGAGAACTGCCCTAGAGTCATGTTACTATAAATGAGAAAATATTAAAATTCTAAAATGCAACACCACTGGCAAGCAAATGGCCAGACAACAACACCAGTCTAGGCCACGATTACCTGGAAGCCAATGGTTTGCAGCTCATGGTGGAGCCCATCCAGGACACGCCGCCCGTCGAAGATGAAGGCTGGTTTCAGCATCTTTTTGTGAATACGTTCATAATCCAACTCCTATAGAGACAGAACCAAAGGAGCAGTTAGAATACACACATGAGCACATACTCAACTCCAACTGGTACTAGAACACCTCTAAAATTTTCCCCAATACCATTTCACCACCTCACCTTAAACATGTCCCACTCAGTGCAAATAACAACAGCATGGGCACCATCACATGCTTCGTATGGATCCTTAGAAATGGTCACAAGTTGGGACACTATAACCACAACAAAAAATTGGCAATAGAAAAGGTGTTATTTTAACACTAGGATTGCAGGAGGAGTTGAGGGCCTGAAAGAAATGGAATGGTCTGGTTGAAGTGTGAGTGAGGGGAATGAGTTGGCCATGAAGCACCCCAATGGTGCCCCAGAAGCATCTCCTTGGAGCCTCTGGGGCGTTTTAGAATATGTAGGAAAAATAATGAGGGTAACCCACAATCATTACTTCAAATTGAAGTTGACAAAACAATGCCTAAGGTTTCTTCTTTTTTTATCTTTCCATTGATTTTTAGAGAGAGTGGAAGGGAGGGAGGAGAAAGGGAGGAAGGGGGGGAGAGAGAGAGGGGGAGAGAGAGAGAGAGAGAGAGAGAGAGAGAGAGAGAGAGAGAGAGAGAGAGAGAGAGACATCGGTGTGAGAGAGACACATCAAATGCCTCTTGCAGGAGCCCCGGACCAGGGCTGGGGATCAAACCTGCAACCAAGGTACACACCCTTGAATAGAACCTGCTCTAACCACTTAGCAACTGGCCAGGGCCTAAGGGTTTCATTAGAGAAATGATGGTGAAACAGGGCCTACCAATGACAGAAACTGAACAAAGGTTTCTGGAGAACAAACAAATTTTGGGACCATGCTCAAAGTGACTCATGAGACTCAAAGCCTTACCTTGGTCATCCTCTGAAACTCCTGGATGAGACAGATCCACAACTATTTGTTCCCTTGGTACTTTTGGATCATATATATGGAGGTGTGCACCTTCGTCCATCAAATATTTGCTAATATAGATACTAGAAGATTCTCTGATAAAAAAAATACCACCCAGTGTTGTTAAGCTTTTTAAATGGCATATATTTTAATACCTTAGGCCAGTGGTCGGCAAACTCATTAGTCAACAGAGCGGCAAACCGTGGCTCGTGAGCCGCAGTTTGCCGACCACTGCTTAGGCATTTAATATACAGGGCGGGGCAAAAGTTTACAATTGTGAGTACAAGAAACAGAGTTTATTCTTATATTATTTTTTTCCTTTTTAATGAATTTATTGAGATGACACTGGTTAAAAAAATTATATGGGTTTCAAGTGCACAATTCTACAACACATTACTGCATATTGTATTCTGTGTTCACCACCCCAAGTCAAGTCTTTGTCTATCCTCACTTATTCCCCCTCCACTGTCCTGCACGTCTCTCCACTGCCTTTCCCTCTGGCAATTACCACACTGTTGTCTGTGTCCGTGAGTTGCTTTTTCTGTTTACTCAATTCCCCTCCCCCCCACATTACATTTATTAATTACTGTATTATTTTCCATGTGAACAACTGTAAACCTACTTTTGCCCATTCTATACAGGTAAGATTCTATATCTTGTGAAGATATGGATGTTCACTTTAAGTTTATACTATATACACAGTGTTTTACACACTCGTCCACCAGTCAAACACCTGGATGAGATAAGGAGTTAACACTCTCAAAGGGATTGAAATATTTTAAAGAACTAATACCTTGTATCACCAGTGTCCTTTTTGAATGCAAACCCCAAAATAGCTATCTTCTTATCAGTCACTGTATTAAACAGACCATCTATAATCCGGGAAGCAAACCTCCTTCTCTGGTAGTCATTTATATCTATGACCTGAAATCACATGTACAATTATGCAGTGATTAAAGAGGTACAGCTTGTGCCATACATTGCTTGGTTTTATGGTGCATACTGTTGTATGAATCCAAGCCTTATAAATCAACAGGGGACAAGGATTAGTCAACCGCTCTAGTATCTACAGATTAAAAAAGACAAAACCCCCCTCTCCCCTCCTTAAAGCCATACTAAAATTTTTATTTGTCATTTGGCTTATCTTTCCACGCATCAGGCTGGGATGGATGTAAAGATGGAGAACACAGCTAAGTTTCCACTCCATTTGAAGTCCAGCTATGAGGCTGGCCTAAATAAGCGCATAGAAGCAGTGTTCCCGTTAGCTAACTTCTCCAAACCCTGGGGAAGCAGGGCTATGAGAGATCAAATCCCAAAGTACTTCCTCAGATGCTTACTCCCACCCCTCACCACAACTGAGTGTGAACAGAAAGTGGACGGAGGACGGTCAAACATTATACAGAGTTACAGCTACCTCTGGATGAAATATAACACCGTGAGCATTTGGCTGTTTTTAACTAAATGTTATGGGTAAGAGTCTCTGATTACCTATGTGTTTCTCTCCTAAGAGTTTATAAACAAGACTTCATGTTGGTGATCAAATGAATGTAAGGAAAGAGACTACTTTTCTGTGTGTGTGTGTGTTTTTTAAGGCTCTAAGCTTCAAGTGGCTGTATCCTGAGAACGGAAAATGAGCCCAAAGTGTTGGAAAATCAAGCTTTTATCTGCATTTGCCCCGCAATGGACAGTAAGATAAAGCTATCGTGTGGGATTGAGTATACATTTCCATTTTTTAAAATGTGTATTTCCTTACACTCCTACCCACTGCTGAAATCTGAAAAACTACAAACTTGGGGGGAAAATATTTGGGACAGGTACGTATACTGGCTGGTACCTTGGATAAATTACTTAACATCCATAAGTTTCAATTTCCTCATTATACATGAAGGATACTATTAGTGATGAGGACTATCAATGAGGACTAAGCAAAGCACTTAAAAAAGAGTCTGGCCTGGTGGGCGTGGCTCAGTGGTTGAGTGTCGACCTATGAACCATGAGGTCACAGGTTCAATGCCCGGTCATGGCACATGCCTGGGATTGCAGGCTAGATCCCCAGTGTGGGGTGTGCAGGAGGCAGCCGATCAATGGTTCTCTCTCATCATTAATGTTTCTATCTCTTCCTCCCTCTCCCTTCCTCTCTAAAATAAATTTTAAAATATGTATTTAAAAAAAAAAGAGTCTGGCACAGAGTTATAAATGTTAACTCTATTTCCAGTTTGAGAAGGTCTGTAATTTTAGCTCAAAGGGACAAGACAAATATCAGCCTATGCAAACCCACATGAAATAATTACAATACAAGTCCTTCTTTTATTTTGATTTTATGGGTTTAATAATTACAATTTAGAGTAAGTTCTTGCTTTACTCTAGGAGCAAATTTAGTTATAAAATCAGAAGAAATACTGCTTTATCAGAAACTTCTATCACAGTTGATTAGCAAGAGACAAAAACACCGAAACCTAATAAATAAATGTAAAATTTAAAAACTGAATATAATAATCGTTGAGTTCCTGGAATAAATAAATCCTATCAAAGGGTGACATTTTTAATTAGAAGTTAATCATAAGTTGTTGACCATAAAGATTAATACCTGTTGCCAATAATGAGCTACTTCAGGCAGATTCAGAGCCTCACAAAGATAAACCAAATTCAGAACATCCTTCTGAAAGCAGCTCCCACCAAAACCTAAAGAAAGAAAAAAGAAAATGATAATATTTTCATTTAGGATACCACAAAACTGAATCATGACCAATTTGTCATACTAAATCAGAGGGCCTATGCTAGGATTTTAAATACTAAAATTTGAATATTGGAAAATTAGTGGGTTTACAAATTGTGTGTAATTTGCTGGCAACTAACCAATTCTAGAAATAAACCCCAAATAATTTTCTAGCTGAAGTTTTATTATTTTCATATTTTCTATTCTTTTTCTCAGTCATCTAGTATCACTGTCCCACATATCTAACTTTAGCACAGGGCTGGCAAACTTTTATGAGCCAGTAGCAAATATTTAAATCTTTGTATGCATATAGTCTCTGGCACAACTTTTTGTTGTTGTTAATCCTCACCCAACAATATTATTTCCATTGATTTTTAGAGAGAATGGAAGGAAGAGGGAGAGACAGAGAGAGAAATATCAAAGTGGGAGAGACATACGGGTTGGCTGCCTCCCACACATGCCATTGAACAGGAATGGAACTTGTGACTCTTCAGTCCGCCGGCTGATGCTCTAACCACTGAGAAGTACCACCCAGTGGTGACGCAACTCTTCAACTCTGCCTTTGTAGCTCAGAAACAATCACAGACTATATGTAACCAAATGGATGTGGCTATGTTCCAATAAAACTTTATTTACAAAAATAAACTGTGGGCAGGATTTGGCCTGAGGGCCATATTTTGCCCACCCCTATTCTAGTGCAGTGCAGTATACAGTGAGGGTTGGTTGGTGTGAACTCTGGAGTAAGAAACACCTAGCCACTCATTAGCTGTATGACTTTGAGAAAGTTGCAAATTTCCCTGAGCCTCCATTACCTCCATAAAGAAAATACCAGCACCTTTATAACAGGTTGTAAGGATTAATAATGAGATATATAAAGTGCTGGTTAAGTTGGTGCACAATATGGCTTCAGTAAATTGTAGTTATTTTCATTAAATGGTAGCTAGAAGAAAATGTCAAAAGAATACAAAAAGCCAGGGAAACCAGGATTGGAAAATGGCATAAGGCCCCAGAAATACAAGAAAGGCTGCCCTATGGACCAATGTGTAAAAGGCTCTGTTTACCCCCTGGCCAGTGGGGCTCCATGGTTAGAGCATCAGCTCACAGGTAGAGGGTTCGATTCCCAGTCAAGGGCATGTACCTGGTTGCTGGTTTGATCCCTGGCCCTCGTGCAGAAGGCAGCTGGTTAATGTGTCTTTCTCACATCGATCTTACTCTCTCTTTCCCCCCTCCCCTCTCCCTTCCACTCCCTCTAAAAATCATTGGAAAAAATATTCTCAGGTGAGGATTACAAAAAAAATTTTTTAAGAGGCTCTGTTTACTTTTACATCAACCTTATTTACTTATATCCAAAAATACAATCAGTTCTCATTTTACCTGGTAGTTATGTTCTACAAATTGCCAAATTAACAAATACTGTAGCACTGCTCCTAAATGAAATACAGGGTTAGGTTCCTGTGAGCTTCTGGTCACATTTTCATCAACCAATCAATAAATAATCTTGTTTTATGTGTTTTTGTTTAGAGATACCTTATTTAATACATATTATTGATTCATTAACATTGAACTCACAGCCACCAGCACTACCACTCATGCAGGAATGAAGCTTAACCACATGTTTTTTCTCCTGGATGCATTTTAAACAGTGAAACCATAACCAAAAAGCACAAAAATGCAAAACCCTTGCCACTTAATAAACCACAAAAACAGAGCATGTTTTAGTATGAAACTGAAACGGGAAGGCAAGAGCAGTGCCTCACTCAGCTTTAGCTGGGAATGTATGTCAGGAGACTTAAATTTTTTGCTCCTCTGTTCATGTCTGCAAATGGCACAGAGCACCCCGAGTACTGATTTGGAGGTTAGGAATCAGTGAGTCAGCTAACTCACAAATACAGAATCTGGAAATAATGAAGATCAAAGCCTTATTTCTAAAAGTATATTCGTAAGAAAAGCAAATGATAGCAAATTTTTGCTACTTGCTTTGGGTTTTTTTTTTAATGTGGTCTCCCAAACTTAGTCTTCCTAAATACTAATTTATTCCTTCTAAAACACTGAAGTATGTTTATCCTACTAATCAGTCAATAATTATTAAACAACATAAGTAACTCTTACCTCACTTAAAAAGTCCCTCATAGCCCTAGCTGGTTTGGCTCCATGGATAGTGTCGGCCTGCAGACTGAAGGGTCCCAGGTTTGATTCCCATCAAGGGCACATGCCTGGGTTGTGGGCTCAATCTCCAATAAGGGGTGTGCAGCAGGCAGCTAATCAATGATTCTCTCTCATCGTGAATGTTTCCATCTCTCCCTCTCCCTTCCTGAAATCAATAAAAATCTATATATATATATAAAAGCCTAAGCAACTGTTTGACCATTCGACTGTTCAACCGGTAGCTATGATGTGCACTAACCACCAGCGGACAGATGCTCAACACACAGGCATGGAAACATGGAACAGACTGATGAATCTCAGAGGGAAGGGGGAGGGGGTTGGATGGGAAGAGATTAACCAAAGATCTTATATTCATTCTAGAGGCCTGTTGCACAGATTTGTGCACCGGTGGGGTCCCTCAGCCTGGCCTGCGGGGATCATGTTGAAACCAGCAATCCAACATCCCCCGAGGGGTCCCAGATTGTGAGAAGGTGCAGTCCAGACCAAGGGACCCCACTGGTGCATGAATCTGCGCACCGGGCCTCTCGTCCTATATAATAAAAGGCTAATATGCAAGTCAACCAAACAGCGGAATGACCAGTTGCTATGATGTGCACTGACCACCAGGGGGCAGACGCTCAACGCTCATGGCTGAAAGCACTAAGGATGTCTGACTGACGGCTTAGGGGGGCGGGCCTAAGCCGTCAGTCGGACATCCCCCGTGGGCTTCCAGATTGCGAGACGATGCAGGCCAGGCTGAGGGACCCTGCACCTGAGTGCACGAATTTTGTGCACTGGGCCTCTAGTATATTATTTAAAAAAAAAATAAGTTCCTGATAGGCTGAAGGCTACAAGTCTAGTGGGATGATTATTTTAAGGGTATTAAGTTAAACAAAGACTTCCTTAAATTTATTTTTTTTTTAAATAGATTTTTACTGATTTCAGAGAGGGAGAGGGAGAGAAACACCAATGATGAGAATCTTCAATCAGTTGCCTCCGGCAATCCAGGCATGTGCCCTGACTGGGAATCGAACCGTGACCTCCTGGTTCATAGGTCAACACTCAACCACTGAGCCATGCCAGCTGGGCGAGACTTCCTTAAATTTACAGACCCAACTAAATGAACCCACTTTATGTACTGAAATTTTCAGCTTACCAACACTGGCTTTCAGAAACTTATTTCCAATTCTCTGGTCCATTCCAATGGCTGTTGCCACCTCTTCTACATCAGCTCCTGTTGCTTCGCAAAGGGCACTTATAGAGTTAATGCTACTGATTCTCTGGGCAAGAAAAGCATTTGCTGCCTTAAAAAATAAGAAAAGGAAAACTATGATAAGCTAAAATAGCAATTTTATACATCTGCATTGTATTTCATTGTGTTGATGCAAATTACCGAGGGAGATATAAAAGTTACTGATGGGCTCGAGTTGAGGAGGTAATGTATTGGTAAGGGAAAATGTTTTAATTAGAAAAAAGATGATTCTGAAAGAGGGTAAAAGAAGGGAATGACTTTAAAAAATACTGTTTTATTCTACCCTCCATTTTCGTAAATTTTATTAAAATTATAGAATTTTCCAGAATATTTTATATAAAGGGGAATATTTAATCCCCCTTGTGAAAATTATTTCATAACGTATAAGAATATTATCTTCAAAAGGATACCTTTTGTTAATATTAAGAAAGTAGCTGTGTAACCTAACAGTTTATAAGAAAAATAAATCCTTGGCCTTAATTTAATGGAGAGTTGAATGCTATATACCAACCAGTTTGGAAAGTTCTGAAGACCAAGTATTAGTGGTGAGGATCTTTTCTTTTGGAACCCAGTGCTGATACACAGCGCACAGTGCCTGCACAGCTCTCTGGCCCTCTGGGGTTTCATCCCCTCCAATCAGTACTCTGTCTGGGTTCTTTAGGTCCTTGATGGCCGTTCCTTCTGCCAAGAACTCAGGGTTGGACAGAACCTAGAATCCCAATGCAAAGAAAGTTTTAAGCTAGAATTAACTGTGAACAAATTTAAGACATCAATATTTACATAAGAAGAACCAGATTCTAATGCTTCCTTTTTTTTATACCTGTAGGTTCAAGTTGGGTTTTGTGTTTGCATCAAATATTTGACGAATACTTTCTGCTGCCCTCACAGGAACTGTGCTTTTCTCAGTCACAATTTTGTATCCATGTGAGTTTTGTACAATGCGTCTAGCACAGGCTTCAATGTACTTCAGATCTGCTGCACGGCCCTTCCCCATTCCGAAGGTTTTTGTTGGAGTGTTCACCTGGTGAAAGTATCCAGGATGAAGAACAGATTATCTGTGAGATACTCAGCAATTTCAAGATAGGCTGTGGACCATCAATTAGCTAGTCAAGTGGGAAGTTAACTGTCACCAGTAGCCATGACTTTAATCCTCATTTGCTCCTCAAAAACAATACATTTTATAAATATAATCACCAGAAAAAATAGCTTGAAGCTTCTGGAGGATTAATTCAGTAAATTTTTATTGAGAACTACCATACATGTGTCAGACACCAAGGCAGGCAAGTTCCAAGCTAAAAAAAAGTGCTAGAGCTATAAAGATGAATGAAATAGTTCTTATCCTAAAGGACTTCACAATCTGAAATGAAATGTAAATTTTCTCTTCTTTCCTCTCGTCATTTTATGTAATATATTATCACTAGAGGCCCGGTGCATGAAATTCATGCACGGGGGTGGGTTTGGGGGGAGTGTCATCCCCCTTGGCCCAGCCTGCACCCTCTCGAATCCGGGACCCCTTGGGGGATGTCCAACTGCCGGTTTAGGCCCAATACCAGGGATCGGGCCTAAACCGGCAGTTGGACATCCCTCCCACAATCCTGGACCACTGGCTCTTAAACGCTCACCTGCCTACCTGCCTGGTTGCCCCTAACTGCACCCCCCTGCTGGCCTGATCACCCCCAACTGCCCCTTCCCTGCTGGCCTGGTCACTCTTAACTGCTCCCCCCCCGCCAGCCTGGTCACACCTTACTGCCCCCCTGCCAGCCTGGTTACCCCCAATTGCCCCCCTCTGCCAGCCTGGTCACCCCTAACTGCCCCCCCTGGCGGCCTGTTCGTCCCCAACTGCCCCCACCCCCTGCTGGCCTAGTCACCCCTCACTGCCCCCCTGCCAGCCTAATTGCCCCCCCATGGCCTGGTCGCCCCTACTGCCCCCTCCCCGCCGGTCCGGTTGCCCCCAATTGCCACCCTCTGCCAGCCTGGTTGACCCTAACTGCCCCCCCTGCTGGCCTGGTCACCCCCAACTGCCCCCCCGCCAGCCTGATCGCCCCTCACGGCCCCCCGTCGGCCTAATCGCCCCACATAGCCCGCTGTTCAGTCATTTGATTGTCCCTCACTAACCCCCCTGCTGGCCTGGTTGCCCCACACAGCCTGCTTGTCCAGTCATTTGGTCGTCCCTCACTAACCTCCCTGCAGGCCTGGTCATAGGCAACCATCTTGTGAGGGTGTGATGGTCAATTTGCATATTACCTCTTTATTATATAGGATGGTCTTTAAATTTCTTTCTTACTATCCTTCTTTATAGACCGCATCAATAGCTTTTAAAAATGTTTACAGTATCATTCACAAATACCTTCTTGGCTCATTAAAGCTAAGAATTATTTAGCATTTTCAGCATACACAAAACTATAAAGACAAAGACTATCAAACAGAAAGATAGTCTTCCTGAGCCCAGAGTCTAGGCATTTAGTTTTGGCTTAGCTCTCTTATATAACCTTGGGGACCTATGGCTACCTTTGCCTCAATGACCTCATCAGGATAACACTCTTTAAAATCTAACACACAAGTTTAAAACACTGATAAAAATGAAAGTACAAGAAGAAAAAAAATGGAAGTACACTGAAAATTATAAAATTCTATACAGGAATAATTTTTTAACCAGTAGGAAGAAGCGCCAATTCTCTTGACAAGCTTATAACCTAATGGGTGACTAAAGAAATCAAGCCAAAATAAATCAAAATTTGAGGACTGAGTTGAGGAGTGAAAAGCAGGAAGAAAAAGTTCTTTATATGTGTGGAACTTAGGAAAACAATTAATCATGAAGCCATGGTGCAGTGGAGCACAGAAGGGAAATGATGGCTGGCTAATGGGATAAGGCAAAACATGCAGAGATGGGAGGTGATCAGATGGCTTCCCTTCTGCAAGCTTAAAGTGGAGGATGGGTAGGTGAATCATAGAAGCTGCACCAATTTCTCCGAAGTAATTAAAAAGGCCAAAAAGGGAGGGAGATTGGCTTCGTTACCATTTTCAGGAGCTCACATATCTTCACAGTGCTGCTTTTGTCTCACCAGTCAGAAAACACCCCTTCTTTAACTTACAGTCATTAACAATATGCATAGAGGCATTTCTTCCCTTTATCTCATGGGACCCAGTCCAACTCACGCCACTGGCTTCACCTTTATTCTGTAGGGCCCTAACGGTCTTGAGTCATATAACATCCTAACTCAGACACCAATAGGTGATAACTATACCTGCACACACAGAATATGTGAATAGATGGTTACCAGGACAGCAAGAAATAAGTTACCTTGGTTCAAATACTGGATTATCTGAGTGTACTCCCAAGCACTGAATCTATTATTTTTTTTAATTACAAAGGTGCAACAGTTTAGCCATCTATGACCTGAAGGTATCTGTAGGCTAGCCTGGCAACCTAACCAACAGATGCCAAGTTCCAAATGAATTTAAAATGAGTTTTGGAACATAATTCATCTAGATAGGAGATGCCTGTAAGTTTGCAAGCAAACTTTACCTGATTCTCTTTACCTCACCTCCACCAACCAGAAGGGGAAAAAATGATGAAATAAAATACTATCACCATATGTGCTCACATATTACCAGCACTTCCTAATTCTATATCTCAGACTAGAACTTTCTCTGAATTTATTTGTTCAATGATCTAATGACATATTTGACCAAACGATTATAATTTGGCAAGATGTTAGGCAAAGTCAGTGACAACCAAAATTCAACTGGATAATGCTATCCTAAGCAATGCTGTGGCTTACTGCAATGCATTTACTATTAAAATAAAATGGAACTTCTTTATAGTCAAGAATACATTAAAACACACACAGCAAAGGAAAATACTTACAGAAATAAATACTAGATCAGCTTCTTTAATGGCATCATCAATATTGGTAGAAAAAAATAGATTTTTTCCTCGACAGGCTTCTACCACTTCTTTTAGTCCTGGCTAAAAAGAAAAAAGAAAAGGAGCGGTACATACTATTTACCAGTTATACGAGATAACCTAAGAGTATAGAATTACATGTGTTAAAGAAGCAGAAGTTGTCTTTGCTGGCTTGGCTCAGTGGACAGAGCATCAGCCTGCAGACTGAAGGGTTCCAGGTTCGATTCCGGCCAAGGGCACATGCCTGGGTTGTGGGCTTGATCCCCAGTAGGGGGCACTGGGGACGTGCAGGAGGCAGCCGATCAATGATTCTCTCTCATCATGGATATTTCTCTCTCTCTCCTCCCTTCCTCTCTGAAATCAATAAAGAAATATATATATATTTTAAAAGAAGCAGAAGTTTATATTGTAAGTTAAAGGTCTAGACTCGCTCTTAAATAATACCTGTGTACAAAAATCAAAGATCATATACTAGAGGCCATAAAGTGTACATTATTTAACATTATTCAATAAAGCAAATTAAACCTCCCATAATTAAAGCATCAGCTTATTTTAATGCTGTGTCACTGTTTACTATGTGCCTGATTATTTCATAAGAGTTAATAATTAACTCTGAGTATCAACACAATTATCAGGAAATTCAATGTCTTCTGTGATTTCAAGCAAATGTTTGATTTCACATTATCATTATGAATATAATATAGGTTTTTACCCCCAAGAATTTAGGCCATGCAACTGGTTGTGAAACAGTCACTATTTACACATACATGAATATATTTTTTTCTAAGTTATACTATAAGAAACACTTCTAATGAAAACTGTTACTTTTCTCATAGTTGAACAGGAGATATAGTAATGTTAAGAATATTAAGCTGTGCTGCATCACCTAACAAGCATTCCTGCCCGCCCCCCTCAAAAAAAAAATCAGAACTAAGTCTGATCAGACCAGTCCAATAAGCAAAATCCAGACTGAAAATTTCTACAGGATAAACAACTTGGTTTCTTCAACAAATAAACTAAAGAGAAAAACCGAGAGAGAAAGAGAGATTAAAATATTGTGGTCTTGAAAGACACTTAAGTGACATGAATCTGTTGGGATGTCCGGATCTTACTTGCACCCTGATTCAAATAAACTATGGGAGGAACAACATGTATAAGAATTCTTGATATTAAGAAACTTTAAAATTTTATCAGTAATAACGGTGATGTGCGTACATTTAAAAAACAATTATTTTAGAGATACAGAATGAAATAAGCATAGATAAATAATCAGAATGGTGGTATTTGGAAGGGGGGACTGGGCCATGTTGATAAGTTGTTGAAACAGGGTGATGGGCATATGGGGATATTATGCTATTCTCTCTGCTGCTAGTACAGTTGAAATTTTCCATAATAAAAAGGAAAAAAAAAAACGCAAAAAAAAACAGACCTAAACCACTGAAGCCTACTTTTCTTGGGAGAGAGGTTCAAACAATGCCCACAATATTATGAATGTTTATAAAACTACCTGCGTATATAGCAAAGTAAAAAGCCACTTCAGGGCTTTAGGTTTGGAGTTATATCCAGAAGCAATTTACTTTTCTTCATGGTTCGGAGGCCTTTGAGCATAAGCAATTAGAGGAAGTATTAAATGTAAATTCAATTTCCATTAGTTTGACTAAAATATATACTAGGACCAGCAAAATACATGAACCACTACAACCATGAATATGGTGTCATCAATCATTAGTAACGTTTCCTTGGTGATTTTGACTAGATTCTGGAAAATCAGACTAAAAGGTTATGGGATTTTGCAGAGGAATTTAATTCAGACCTATGTATAATCTCCTAATACTGCATTTAAATTAACCTAAAATTAGGGCAATGCAGAATTTCTTTAATATGTTTTTTAATTGACTTCAGAGAGAGAGAGGAAGGCAGAACGTGCACGCAGGGATGGGGGAAAGGATAGGGAGGGAGAGAGAGAGAGAGACAGACAGACACATGGATCGGTTGCCTCTGGACTGAGGACTGAACCTGCAGCTGGGTATGTGCCCTGACCAGGAATCAAGTCAGCGACCTTTCAGTGCATAGCAGCATGATGCTCAACCAATTGAGCCACACTGGCCAGGGCTTTTTGTTTATTTGTTAATCCTCACCCAAGGATATTTTTACATTAATCTTTTAGACAGAATGGAAGGAAGGGGGAGAGACAGAGAGACAGAAGCATCGATGTGAGAGAGACACATTGATTGGTTGCCTCCCAACTGGGGCCGGGGATTGAGTAAGCAACCGAGGTATGTATCCTGGACCAGAATCGAACCCTGCGGTCTACGGACTGATGTTCTACCCACTAAGACAAACCAGCTAGGGCAATGCAGAATTTATACTAAGTTTCAATAAGACCTCAAAATTAACAACTACATTACTCTGCTAAAACCAATGGGATATTTGTAGATCTTCAGAAGTGATGCAGAAGCAATTAATAATATAGATTCTACCTCTTATTAGAGTCATTATGTAATTATCATAGTTAGTAATTAGAATTTATATAATACTTTTTATGATAAAAACCTCAAATCCTTTCATAGGATAAAATTATCTTTAATTTTACTCAGAAAAAGAAAAGCAAATTATTCATTTTTTTAAAAAAAGTAGTTATTAATGCCTTAGCTGGTTTGGCTCAGTGGACAGAGCATCGGCCTGAGGACTGAAGGGTTCTGGGTTCGATTCCAGTAAAGGGCACATGCCCGGGTTGCGGGCTCCATCCCCAGTAGGGGGTGTGCAGGAGGCAGCTGATCAATGATTCTTTCATCATTGATGTTTCTCTCTCTCTCCTTCTCCCTTCCTCTCTGAAATCAATAAAAATAAAATAAAAAGTAGTTATTATCTTTATCAAATTAAGGAATCAATAAAACAGTAAATTTAAAAAGTAGTTATTATTTTAATGAACAACGTTAACGAAAAAGGCAGACTATTCAATAAATATGGTAACACAAAACAAAATGTTTTAATTGTTAAATATTAAAGGTATCTACCACATTATTTTCTGAGTAAAAACTTAATAACTTATTACCACATTAAACTTAAGTAACTTATTACCACATTTTACATTATAAATCATTACTATTTCTTTCTCATGGAATACAAAATGACTACTTTTTTATTAATACAGTTTTGACCCATAAAATATAAGCCTATAAGATTAGAAAGAACCACAGTAAACATAAACTCCTGGGCCTTAAGTATATTTAGTTGGGTTTCATTGTGGCCTGATCTATCTTTTTTTTAGAGAAAGAGAGAAACACTGATTTGTTGTTCCACTTATTTATGCATTCATTGGTTCATTTTTGTATGTGCCCTGACCAGGGTTTAAACATGCAATCTTGGCTTATCCATGCAATGCTCTAACCAACAGAACTACCTGGCCAGGACTTCACCTTACAAGTTTTTGATTTAACAATGATGTGAAAGCGATATGCATTCAGTAGAAACTGTACTTCGAATTTTGATGTCTTCCCGGGGTAGCAATACACAGTACCATACTTTCTCATGATTCTGTTCAGCAGCAATGATCGTGAGAGATACTCTACAGTGTAATGTGTTGCCAGGAGTTTTTGGATATTATGTTTTGCATCCCATCAAGTCTACAAAACATCTGTGTTTAACGTTTCTGGTGAGAAAAGGAAGGCAATTGCTCTTGAGATAGAACTTGAGATAACGGTCCAACTGTAAACTAACGTAAGTGTTCTGAGAATGTTTAAAATAGGCTTTGCTGGTGTTCGCAGCCGCCGTCGCTCTCCAACGCCTGCGCCGCCTCCAGCTCGCCGAGCTCCAGCCGAAGGAGAAGGGGGGTAAGTAAAGAGGTCTCGGTACCATGGCTCGTACCAAGCAGACTGCCCGCAAATCGACCAGGGGCAAAGCCCCGAGGAAGCAGCTGGCTACCAAAGCCGCTCGGAAGAGTGCGCCCTCCATTGGAGGGGTGAAGAAACCTCACCGTTACAGGCCTGGTACTGTGGCACTTCGTGAAATTAGACGTTATCTGAAGTCCACTGAACTTCTCATTCGCAAACTTCCCTTCCAGCGTCTGGTGCGAGAAATTGCTCAGGACTTCAAAACAGACCTGCGCTTCCAAAGTGCAGCGATTGGTGCTTTGCAGGAGGCAAGTGAGGCCTATCTGGTTGGCCTTTTTGAAGACACCAACCTGTGTGCTATCCATGCCAAACGTGTAACAATTATGCCAAAAGACATCCAGCTAGCACGCCGCATACGTGGAGAACGTGCTTAAGAATCCACTATGATGGAAAACATTTCATTCTTTTAAAAAATTTATCTTCTTCCTGTTATTGGTAGTTCTGAACGTTAGGTTTTTTTTTGTGTTTTTTTTTTTCCCCATGGGGTCAAAAGGCACCTAAGTATATGATTGCAAGTTGGAAATAGGGGACAGAAATCAGGTATTGGCAGTTTTTCCATTTTCATTTGTGTGTGAATTTTTTTAATATAAATGCGGGGACATAAAGCATTAATGCAAGTAAAATGTTTCAGTGAACAAGTTTCAGCAGTTCAACTTTATAACAATATAAATAAACCTGTTAAATTTTCTGGACAATGCCAGCATTTGGATTTTTTTAAAACAAGTAAATTTCTTATTGATGGCAACTAAATGGTGTTTGTAGCATTTTTATCATACAGTAGATTCCATCCATTCACTATACTTTTCTAACTTAGTTGTCCTACATGCAAGTACATGTTTTTAATGTTGTCTGTCTTCTGTGCTGTTCCTGTAAGTTTGCTATTAAAATACATTAAACTATAAAAAAATAAAAAATAAAATAAAATAGGCTTTGCTAAATTATGATGTTCAGTAGATTAGGTATGTTAAATGCATTTTTGACTCACAATAGTTCTAACTTACAAAGGGTTTATCTGGATATAACCCCATTCATAAAACAAAGAGCACCTGTACTGCTCTGAACCTCTACTATTCACAATCCATGACCCAACACTATTCCTTTTATCTTCTTCCGAGTATTTTACCTCTCAATTCCAGACAATAAAGATTACCAGTGTCAGTCATCTTTATTTCATGTCCCCACCAACGAAACTGTCTATATGTTTCTCCATCCTTCTTTGCTTCCCTTCAGTCTCCAAGAGGAAATTTTCAAGGCTAATCCCTCCATTTGTGCTTTTGACCCCATCCTTCAGCTCTTTCTACATTATTCCATCAATTAGCCCTTTCTTCTTACGCTTTTGACTATTCCTTCTCTATGTGATTTGTCTACTTTAGTTTATTAATGTGCTCGATCATCAAATATAAATAAAATCATTGCATTTACCCTGTGCCCCTCTTCAGTGACCACCCCCCTTCTAAATTAAACTTAAGAGTCTTACTTTTTTTCTACACTCTTTCACCCTCAAGCTCCTATCATTTGTAATTATTCTTACAAAACTTATAATCCCTTCCATTATATAAAATTTAATGACTATGTCTCAGCCCTTATTTCTCCTGTATTTGTTATAGTTGACAGCTTACCTATTGATTCAGCAAACATTTATTAAACACTTACTATGTGCTCTTCACTGTGTTAGTCACTCATAACCAAGACATACATCTCTATGGAATTTACACTATTAAAACTCTTCTGGTATTTGGTTTACCTTCTCTGAAATTCTTCATTGCTTCTCTATGGCATTTCCTCCTACACCTAACATCATGATTTGCTTTATATAGTTAGGTGCTTCTATGTTGGGGGCATAAATATTTACAATGGTTATATCCTCTTGTTCGATTAATCCCTTTATCATTATATAATGTCTTTCTTTGTCTCTAATTATAGTCTTTCTTATAAAGTCCATTTTGTCTGATATAAGTATTGTTCATTTGCATGAAATATCTTTTTCTGCCCTGGCTAGCTAGCTCAATTGGTTACAATATCATCCTGATATGCCAAGGTTGCAGGTCCAATCCCAGTCTCTGGTCAGGGCAAGTACAAGAAGCAACCAATGAGTGCATAAATTAGTAGAATAACATATCGATGTTTCTTTCTCTCTCTCTCCCTACCTCTCTCTAAAATCAAGAAATAATAAAAAAGGGTTTCTGTCATGAGTGGCACACGTAGAGCAGCTTGATTGCGCTACATGCGGAATCGCCATCAAGAGATTTCGGAAGCGTCATTTTTTGGTATTTAGGCAGCTGGTGATCATTGGTCCTGGCACCCACAAAATAAATAAATAAACAAACAAATAAATAAAACATATATCTTTTTCCAGCCCTTTGCTTTCAGTCTGTGTATGTCTTTAGTTCTGAGGTGGGTCTCTTACAGATAGCATTATATATGGGTCTTGTTTTCTTATCCATTTAACTATCTTATGTCTTTTGACTGGAGCATTTAAGCCATTGATATTTAAAGTGGTTATTGATAGGTACATATTTATTGCCATTTTTTCTTATTGTCTCCCCCCCCCCCGTATTTATATATAAAAATACTGAATAGAAAATGCTACCATCAAATTTTCCAATGCTTCCCTGTTGGGCTTCAAAATCATATCATGAATTCATTTACAATGAAATACTTTTTAAAAAGGGATGCAGAGAGCTTAATAAAATAGTTAAAAGCATATTTTCTTAACTATAAATTCTCTAAATTCAGAAATTTTGAAATTCCAATTAAACAAACTTGTGATACTAAACACTATGAAAGGCACGATTTACCAACCCAAGGTTTACCTGATATAAGTACAATAATCCAAGAACTATAACAGACTTATATGAATATTATAAACATCCAGTTTTGTTTTTACTGAATACCACTTTTTAATTTTACTATTATGTTATGGTAACCATAGCAAAATTAGAAAGTAGAGAAAAAGATTACCCATAAACTCACTGCACTAATACAACCATTATTAATATTCTAATTTACTTCTTTCCAGTCATTTCCCTGGTCATACTTAATTGTAATTATAATGCCCACAACACTGTATATCTAAATTTTTTCACTTAATTTCCTATCAGTTTCAAGCACAGATTTTTTACATCAATAGTAAGTTATTTCACAAAACCAGTAAGAAAACAGAGAACATAAGAAAAAAGAGTCGTATAATATGGTTTACCTCATAAATAGGGAGCGTAGGAGAGTTCCATGCATTGATTCTTGATTCATTGACATCAACAACCGTTACCTTGATTTCAGGGCACATCTGAGCTATGACACTACAGGTGGGTCCTCCAACATAGCCCGCACCAATGCAACAGATCTTCTTAATTTCAAACATGACTGTACTAGAAGAGAAACAATAAGACTGTTCTACTACTGAAAACCGAAAATCTAAAATCACATTGCATATTCATCACAAAATAAAAACTGTCGAAGTGCCATATTTGGAAAGATTTCCTACACTCACACTCATTAAGAATTATGAAAATAGTGATAAAAAATAACATTCCAATTGGATGACCAAACCTGTCCTCAGCTGCACTAGTATGAAACATAAGGAAAAAATTACAATAACTGGTATTACTGGAGAAGAGCCACAAAGATTATAATGACCAAATATTTAGAAAGTCAAGAAGCAAAATAAAACCTTAGTTAGGCCTCTTAATACATGAGAACAGCTTTGATTATGGAGGTAAAGTTCAAGGGTGAAATAGAGTGCAATTCCTGCTTAAATAAATGCTGGTATACAAAGGTCAGCCTTGAGACCGGTTTAGACAAACACATGATAGTAAGATTAGTTCTGTAGTCCAGAATTGGCCTCTGAGATTGTACTCTCTACCCAATTTGGCTTCAGCAGTTTACTTTTAGGTATTTGACAATGATCTTAAACTCAATTTCAAATTTAATCAGAAACCATGAGGTAGTTAAAACAAAGAAATTTCTGTAGTAACCAAAGCTGTAACACAGATTTTTTTTTTAAATCATCACCCGAGGGTATTTTTTCTATTGCTTTTTAGAGAGAGTAGAAGGAAGGGAGGGACAGAGAGAGAGAGAGGGAGAAAGAGAGAGAGAGGGCGAGAAACATCGATGCGAGAGAGACACATCGATTGGTTGCCTCCTACATATGCCCCAATGGGCCAAAGATCGTATCTGCCCTTGACCACCGGGAACTGAACCAACAACCCTTCTGTGCACAGGCTGATGCTCTTAACCACTGAATCACACTGGCAAGGGCTTGGCAGATTTTCAAAAACCATTAGTTAAATGGATTTACACTAATCAAAATTATGAAGGACTAATTTATACATAAGAATGTCAGTTTATTCATTATAGTGAGAACAAAAACTGTCAAACTGATCAAATTCTTAGAATTTTACTCCTTGTCAAGACCTCGGACATCTAATTCATGGATTCCAAAGAAAAGAAAAATGATAATCAGAGAGTTCAATAACTTTTTAGTATATTCCTACATGGATCAGAGAAGGCTGATCTGGAAGGCTGATCTAACTACCATGCCAGGAAAGTATATCCCTAATCTTCACTGGTTCTCTGGATGGATTTCCCTACTGGAAACGAATGAGCTGACCAAACCATAAAAGTATCCTGGTCTGTATTATTAACAATTAACCCTAACTTATAAATTGATCGTTAGTAGTCATAAATAGCAGATATCAATTCATAGAGTCTAATCTCTAATGACTTTTTAAAACCATATAAAGAAACAGAATTTTAGTAAAACAATAAATAATAGAGGCCTGGTGCATGAAAATTCATGCACTGGAGAGGGAGGTCCCTCAGCCCGGCCTGCCCCCTCTCACAGTCCGGGAGCCCTCAGGGGCGGGAGGCGACCCAGTGATCAGGGGAAGGCAACGCCCCATCACACCTCTGCTGCTGACACTGCCAGCAGTGCAAGCCTTGGCCGGACCTGGTTACCTGAGCCTCGGGCGGCCCTGGGTGGCTAGGCAGCCGCCATCAAGGCTTGCCTGTGTCTTGGGCCAGCCCTGGGTGGCTGGGGCTGAGGGGACTGGGTGCCGCCATCTTTGAGGGCATGGCAGTCAATTAGCATATTCCCTCCTTATTGGCTGTGGGCACTGCCATCTTTGTGCCGGTGTGAGGAGCAATTAGCATATTCCCTCTTTATTAGATAGGATGAGCAGAAAGCAATACTTTTTTTTTTTTTTATTGATTTCAGAGAGGAAGAGAGAAGGAGAGAGAGATAGAAACATCCATGATGCGAGAGAATCATTGATTGGCTGCCTCTTGCACAGCCCACACTGGGGATCGAGCCAGCAACCCAGACATGTGCCCTTGGTCGGAATCGAACCTGGGACCTTTCAGTCCACAGGCTGACGCTCTATCCATTGAGCCAAACCAGCTAGGGCTGAAAGCAATACTCTTAATGATATACATACAAAGAAATTTTTTTAATTTGTTCTTTGTTTTGAATAGGTAATGCATTCATATGTTTCAAAAATTAAATCCATATAACAAGGTATATACTCTAAGAAGTCTCATGCCTACCCCATACCTATCTACTTTGTTCCCACAAGCAACTCCTTTTATTAGATTTTTTTTATCCTTCCAGTATTTTTAACACAAGTAAATTCTAATAATTTTTTCTTCCTAAATTCAAATGATAGAATACCATATACACTATCAACATTTGTTTTATTTTCCACTTAATGCATTCTGAAATCCTATGCATTTCTTCTCCTTTCTCTTACTTTTTAAAAAAAGTTATACCGTATCTCATTGTGTGGATATACTTACCAAAGCCATGCTAAATCCGGTATTCTCTTCTTAATAATCTAATTAAGTGGATTGACAGTTTCCTATCATGTGAAGCCATAAAAATATGGTATTCTTGCCCAGCTGGCATGGCTCAGTGGTTGAGCATCGATCTATGAGCCAGGAAGTCATGGTTCAATTCCCAGGCAGGGCACATGCCCGGGTTATGGGCTGAAGCCCAGTGTGGGTTGTGCAGGAGGCAGCCTATCAATAATTCTCTATCATCATCGATGTTTCTAGTTCTTTCCCTCTTCCTTCCTCTCTGAAATCAAATAAAAATATTTTTAAAAAATTATATTCTTGCCCTAACCGGTTTGGCTCAGTGGATAGAGCGTCGGCCTGCGGACTGAAAGGTCCCACGTTCGATTCCAGTCAAGGGCATGTACCTTGGTTGCGGGCACAACCCCAGTAGGAGGTGTTGCAGGAGGCAGCTGATCGATGTTTCTCTCCCATTGATGTTTCTAACTCTCTATCCCTCTCCCTTCCTTTCTGTAAAAAATCAATAAAATATATATATTTTAAAAATGATATTCTTATTAAACATTTAGTACTACAAGATTCACCTCAGCAAAAAATTCAAAATTTACTTTTGGCAACCATCCATCTTTCATTTCTTCACCCTTCTTCTACTTTTCAGTTCCGCTCTTAACCACTGTCCATGCCTCAAGTGCCCTATACACCAGGAGAAAGAAAAACTACATGGGAGGAAAAGACTGCAATGGGGTAGCTAACTGGCTAAAGCTCGCACCTGTGGGAAGGGGACTTCTGCCTCTGGAGCAGGTTTACCAAAGGTGTATCTCCAGCATTCACTGCTGTTGTTCCCACCTCTACAATAGAAAAGGCTCAGCATCTGTTTTCAAAAAAATTGCTTCAAGTCCTAACTGGTTTTGCTCAGTGGATAGAGCGTCAGCCTGCAGACTGAAGGGTCCCGGGTTCAATTCCAGTCAAAGGCACATGCTTGGGTTGTGGGCTCCATCCTCAGTAGGGAGCTTACAAGGGGCAACTGATCAATGATTCTCTCTCATCATTGATGTTTCTATCTCTCTCTCCCTCTCCCTTCCTCTCTGAAATCAATAAAAAATACATATTTTTAAAAAATTCCTTCAACTTACTTCAGGCATATTCCCATCTTCACCTTCATGAAAAATTAATATTTCCAATTTAAGGGTCTACTATGTAGGCATAGCAGAGAATTTGGCAATAGAGGGATACAGGACCTGATACTCTAGTATTTAACAATTTATTTTAGGGAACGATTCAATCGAAAGACATTAAACACCCTACTATGTAACAGCCACTACTGTTCTACCAGTATGTACATAAAAGTGAACATGGCAGATACAGTTCCTACTTTTATATGGCTATATTCTAGGAGCACACACAGACAAAATAATGGCAGTTGTGACACATTCCATATAAACGAAATAATCATGTAGGAGACAGGGAGGGAGGGAAAAGCTGTCTGTGGAGAAAGGACTACATTAGATCGGGTAGGACTCTCTGAGAAAATGACTTTTAAGCTGACTAAAAAGTTGAAAAGGAGCTAGTTGCACCCAGATAACATGGCTAAATTATACAAGGCAGTATAAACAATAAATGAAAAAATGAGTGTTAAAGTCTATGGGGGAGGGGAGAGTCACAATAATAAGGCATCTACATCAAGGCAAATGTAAAATCTAAGCTTGACCTAAAGAATGAGTAGGATACAGAAAGTATAGATTAGTGGGGGAGGACATTCCAGATGAGAAGAGAATAAATACGGACTTACAGACAGAAATGAGTCTAAAGAAGTGAGATCTGTCTCGCTGGACTAAAAAGTGGATGTTAACAAGTAGTGAGTAGACTTAACCGGTTAAGTCTTAACTCTCTATCCCTATCCCTTCCTCTACAAAATATATTTTTTAAAAAAAAAGAAGAAGAAGAAGTGGTGAGTAGCCCTAGCTGGTTTGGCTCAGTGGACAGAGTGTCGGCCTGTGGACTGGAGTGTCCCAGGTTCGAGTCCGGTCAAGGGCACATGCCTGGGCTGCAGGCTTGATTCCCACTGGGGGACATGCAGGAGGCAGCTGATCAATGATTCTCTTTCATCATTGATGTTTCGATCTCTCCCTCTCCCTTCCTTTCTGAAATCAATATATATATATATATATATATATATATATAAAAGAAATAGTGATCCTAGAATGGAAATGAATTGAAAGTGGGTCTTGAATGCCTCTTTCAGGAAAGCATGGCCATAACAACAATCCATGAGACTACAATTTAATAACTTAAGGTAAAATGGCGAAAGGAATCTAAGAATCAATGGCATTAATGTAGCTAAAGTCCAATAATTCCACTGAAAAAAAGGGGGGGGGGGCTGGGGAAACAAAGGTAATGGTCAGCCTGGAAAGAGGGAGTTAAGAACAAGAATGACATGGTTTATTTCAGTCCTGTCTACATAAGAGTACACAGAATCTGGAAGTCAGAAGTATTCTCATTTCAGAGAATAGGGCAAAAACAGGTTTTCCCAATGCTTGGATGGCATATTCCCCAAAATTCTTTTTTTAAAAATATATTTTATTGATTTTTTACAGAGAGGAAGGGAGAGGGATAGAGCGTTAGAAACATCGATGAGAGAGAAGCATCGATCAGCTGCCTCCTGCACACTCCCTACTGGGGATGTACCTGCAACCAAGGTACATGCCCTTGACCGGAATCGAACCTGGGACCCTTCAGTCCCCAAGCCGACACTCTATCCACTGAGGCAAACTGGCTAGGGCCCCAAAATTCTTTGTTCTGATTCCATGCTGCTTTATGAATTCAGATTTCCAGGAACCATAATACTAGAAAGTGATGGCCTGGATTTGAGACACAAGTATTCCAGGCATCGAAATAAAATTTCTCCACTGTAATCGCCAAGTTCCATTCCAGTGTATTCATCAGTCCCTTATGAGCTTAATCATCATAAGTTAACATTTAAAGCCTCAGTAACTTTGGGTTCATGGAGGGGGGGATGGAACTACCTTCCAGATATGTAAGGCTGAAGATCAAGTCCTGAACTGTAATGAACCTGAAGAACTACTACACTGTAACACCCTTAGTGGACAGCTACCCAAACTCTCTCTCTAAGTAAAACCAATAAATCCAGAATACGTAAAAACTGTCATCTCAAAGTATTTCTGGACCAGAGGATTTCTTTGGGTTACCAGTTAATCCCATCGCTGAGAGGTTAATAGGGGATCCTATGCCCTCAATCTCAAGCAAAACAGCTGCTGGCTGCACATGCTTAAAAATGCAGAGAGTGATGCTGAACTTGAGGGCTTAGATGTAGATTCTCTGGTCGTTGAGCACATCCAGGTGAACAAAGTTCCTAAGATGCAGCATAGAACTTACAGATCTCCTGGGCAGATTAGCCCACAGAGGAGCTCTCCTGCCACATGGAGAGGACCCTACAGAAAAAGAGCAGATTGTTCCTAACCTAGAAGAGGAGGTCGCACAGAAGAAAAAGATAACCAGAAGAAACAAAAACTTATGGCCGGAGAGTAAATTCAGTATAAAATAAATGCTAATAAAAGCAAACAATAATAATAATAGTAACATGGACTGAATGTGTACATGAGGCAACTTGAGCTCAAGAAGTTCATAGATTAATAAGGTACTCCCAGTTCTGATCTGTTGCTGTTCGCCTCAATACCTAGAACAGTAGGCTCTCGATATATATTAATTGAATGAATAACTCTCCATGAGGGTCTACCTTTATAAATGAAGACTATTATTTTAATATCTTTAGCTCAGATGGCTGATCATAGTATTTTTGCAGAGACTGCCCAGAAACCTATCATCTTCTCCTCTTTAGACAGAACTTCAGTATGTCTTCCCAGTTCTTAACCACCTCCTTGACTGCAAGGCTGTATTCAGCTTGCCTCACACACAACAGATGGAGTAAACGATTGATAGCAGGTGGACCTGTATTATAGAATTACATATGTTGTTGGGATCCCTGCATTGCCATTTCATAAGAAGTGTGACTGTAAATGACAATGGGAAAATTACGAAGAAGTTAGATGTATAATCTGTGCAGATCCAAATAAATTACCTTTGGAAATTTCAATAAAATTTTCAATAAGCTTTAATAGGGAGCTTGATGCAGTGTTAGTGATATACTTTCCCCGACACAGATGTCTTCTGATTCCATTTCCTATCTCTACTTTTTTGTACCTTCTGACCCTCCCTACTGGGCTGTCAGGGAAATGGGAATGTTTGCTTTATAAGTCAGCTTGAAATGAGTTTTTTACCTCTGTATTTTGGGAAAGTCACAACAAACCAGGTGATTCCAAAACTACTCTTCGTTTTAAAATTTTACAAATTGAGGTCAATACTTCTACCTAGAGTATGTGGCTAACAGATAGGGAAGGTCCTACTACAATCTAAACTACATATAATCCCTCCACCTCCACCCCTCTTCAGTATACTCTGCACAAAGCCATGGACTAACTATAGCTGGATATGTCAACTTCACAAATCATTTTAGTCATTTTCGAACGTTATATACTAACAGATGCCTGACCCAGGAAAAATACTAATCAGTGAGAGAGTGCTAATGTTATATCTAAAGGGTTTCTTTAGCTGTGGAAATAGTGAGAGACTGGATGGAATATGCTTCTCAGTTATAGATCTTATGTTAGAGAAAGAAGTACAGTGGTCAGAGAAGAAATGTGATCCTTCCAATCAGGATTGTCTACCACTTACCTTTAACTAGATGCTGGGTATTAACAAGCACATCCCAGAGCAGACAGTAAGCTCTTTCATTTACAGAAACCCCCCTGAAGAAACAGACCAGACTACTGTTCTCTGTTTCTTAGGGGATTTGAAGAAACTCAAAGACTCACTGTGTCTTTGAGGGCAATCAATGGACAGCCCTCCTCTGTACATATACCCATAAAAAGCTCCCAACCAGTGAATCCCTCTTTTCTGGATTCCAGAATTCTCAACCCTACTCCATTATCTTCCTATTTAAGAGGTATAATTTATCAAGGAATCATGCAAACATGATCTCCTAAAGCACCCAAGACAGGCCTTCCCTGACATGAAAGAAAACAATTTATATGGTGTCGCGGCAACAATGCATTCCAGGACAGCCTCTACAGATGCCACAATAGAATGTCTTAGGATTTCGCCCTCAAAAGGGCTTTCTGGCTTCGTTTTCTCGTTAGTTTCTTAAGAAGAGCCAATGAAGTGAAGAAAGCAGCAGCCCCCAGGTAAGCAGACTTCACACAAACAAAAGACCATGCATGATTCTGAGACCAAAATGGGGTCCCTAACCAGACGACTGCTTCCTTCGGTGAGCGTTCGGCTTTCTGAGGGGCCGGGGAAATCTCCTTTACTTCAACTCAGAAAGTGAGAAAAAGCAGAAAGAGATGCGACTGGACACTCGCGAGTCTGGGATAAAAAGCCCAAGCAATACCATCCTAGGGCAGCAGATCCAAAAGGCGATTCCTGCCCAGAGCCTAAAGGAGGGGACGGGGATCTTGAGACAGAAAGCCCGGGACTGAGAGCTGGGAGGGACCTTGGAGCAGCGCGCGTACCCCAGCCCGGCTCCCTGCACACGCGGGACCCCGGAGCATCCTGACGGGGCGGCGAGCCATCCCGGGAAAGGCGCTTACCCACTTCCAAGCACCGAGCGCGGCTTCCACTCCTGTCCCCACGGCTCGGACAGCTCCTCCCACTGGGCCGCACTGCAGCCGCTCCGCCAGGTCTCCTCTCACTGCAACGAAAGTCCCGGGCCTGGGCCCGTATTTAAAGGCTTCTGCCCGAGAAGGCGGAGGCTTCATTCCCCTGTTGCCAGGCCCTCCTGGACTCCTCTCTCCGCGGCAAGCCTGCTCCTCCTCCCGCCACAACCAGGCGGGGGGCCCGCCCCTATTTCCTGCGGGGTTCAGGGGCAGGGCGGGGCGGGGCCAGTCGCGGCTGGGAGGGTCATACCACGCCCCGGTCGAGCCTGGGCCAATCCGCTCTGGCCAGGTAGACGGCCCCGCCCCTGCCGCGAACAGCTCTGGGCGGAGCTACGTGCGCAGCGGGCCTCTCGGGCTGCTGGGCTGAGCCCCTGGTGCGTCACCACCTGGTTGTCTGAGGCACTGGGATAACGGTTGCGCCCCGCTTCCCTCCCGGTTACGGGGTGTTGGCTAACGGTCCCCGCTGAGGTGCTGCCGCATGCACACCAGGTCAGGCATGCTTCGGGGTTACGGGGGGCGGGGGGGAGACTGATTCCGCTGCAGCCCGAGGGGACCGGAAGGTCCGGGCCCCCCTTCCGGTCTCCCCAGGAGCCCGGAGGGCCGGCCTTGTCTTTGGCCCGCTAGATGGAGGGTCAGACGGGCCGGCGGCTGACTCCCCTCCCACGCCCTCCAGGTCCGCCTCACCCTGCGGGCTTGCGGCCTAAGGTTGAGTCAGATCCGGTCCGACCCGCCGCTTCTGGGAAGGAGATGCCTGACGTCTGGAGGATGCTGAGCCCGGTCGTGACTGGACCACTTAGTGCTCCCGCCCCACCCCTTGGGAGGAGAAGCGGGGCACCCACGCCCTTCAGAGATGTTTTGTAGAGTTGAAACTCCTGCCAAATTCAGGATCTGGGGTGTCTGTGTATGATACTTAGCAGATTATGCAACATGTAAGTCCCGTGTATGAGGGAGGGTAAAATTAACATATGGAGCCTGCCCACTTTTAATGTGGAAGGCAGTTCTGTTTCTCTTGTGACCATCCCAAGGTCATTTAAACCTCAAATAAAAGCATCATGACATTTGGTTTCCCTCATTAAGAATTACATCAGGTGCCCTAGCCGGTGTGGCCCAGTGGATAGAGTGTCGGCCTGCGGACTGAAGGGTCCCGGGTTCCATTCCAGTCCAGGGCACATGCCCAGGTGGTGGGCTCGATCCCCAGTAGGGGGCGTGCAGGAGGCAGCCAATCAATGACTCTCATCATTGATGTTTCTATCTCTCCCTCGCCCCTTCCTCTCTGAAATCAATAAAAATACATTTTTTAAAAAGAATTACATCAGGTATCAATCTGTACTAGAAATCAAAGCATTTTTAGAAATGTAATGAAATCAATTAGAAGATTATAAAGACCTTAAAATATCGCATAGATGATGTTTTTCTTGATAGGATCATGAAGACGACTTCTAAAAAGCTGTTGAATGTTGACTAAATAAAATAATTTGCTGTGACTTGTATAAAGTGTGATAGTATACGTAGGTGTTGTACACTCTATGCAGTTAAATTCTATCATCCATCAAATATTTAGTGCATTAGACATTATCCTAGAAACCAAAGATGCAAAATGAATCAAGACCCAATTCCTTCTTCCAAACTCACAGGCTAGTAGGAGAGAGAAATGAACACATAAATAATTGTAATGCATGCCATACTATAATAGAGGGTATCATTTATAACTTGGCATATAGATTTGTTACCTATTACAATTGGCTAATAAAAAATAAAATAATGTACTTTTCTATTCTTCCCCTTCTTATGACTTCAACATTTCTCTACCTATTAATCACTTTACATTCTTTGTTAGTATTTTGATAATAATCACAATCTTCACAGTAATCAGTAAAATTTCAGAAATCAGAATATCAATATTAGCTAGAAGGGACCTTTGGATCTGGGATAGCCATTCTCAAGATGCGCTGACAGTCTTTGAGACCCTTTCAAGGGATCCAGGGTGTCAAAACATTTTCAAGATAAAACTAATGTTACTTGCTTTATTCACTCTCATTCTGTTACATATTGGAATTTGCTAGAGGCTCGTTGACATTGTAATATATTGAATGCACACTTTTAGATTTACAAAACTGTCAAGCACGACCTGGCTGATGGGCTCACTGGTTAGAGCGTTTGAAGAGTCATGGGTTCAATTCCCAGTCAAGGGTATGTACCTAGGTTGCAGGTTCCTTCCCAGCCCTAGTCGGGGTGTGCAGGAGGCACCCAATCAACGTGTCTCCCTCACATCAAAGTTTCTCATTCTCCCTTCCATTCTCTCAAAGTCAATGGGAAAAAGATTCTCAGGTGAGGATTTTTAAAAAGTCAAGCAATACCAGTCTTCTTACTAATTTTTTATTTGGCAATATAGTAATTTTTAAAAATATGTATTTTATGGACTTTTTACAGAAAGAAAGGGAGAGGGATAGAGAGTTAGAAACAGCTGCCTCCTGCACACCCCCCACTGGGGATGTGCCCACAACCAAGGTACATGCCCCAACCGGAACTGGAAAGCCCCAGCTGGCAGCTGGAAGGCCCCAATAGGCCCTGATCGCTGGCCAGGCCTAGGGACCCTATCTGTGCAAGAATTTCATGCACCGGGCCTCTAGTAATATATAACCATCTCAATAATTTATAGAACTTTTGCTTCCCAAGTATTGTTCAGTTTACCTATATGTTGCTTTTTTCTTCTTCCCTCCATATAATTTTTTTCAACTTGCACAGACCCTCTGCAATTTTCCTAGTTCCTTTCAGTTTTTTATTAACTTATTTAGAACTTTAGCACCACCCATTTTCTTTTTTTTTTAATTTTTTTTATTTTTTTTATTTTTAATCTTTATTGTTCAGATTATTACAGGTGTTCCTCTATTTTTTCCCCCATAGCTCCCCTCCACCGGATTCCCCACCCCACCCTATTCCCTTACCCCCGCCACTGTCTTCATCCATAGGAGTAAGATTTTTGTCCAATCTCTTCCCGCACCCCTCACACCTGCTTCCCCTGAGAATCGTCAGTTCACTCCCTTTCTATGTCCCTGATTCTATTATATTCACCAGTCCATTCTGTTCTTCAGATTTTTCATTCACTTGATTTTTAGATTCACTTGTTGGTAGGTATGTATTTGATGTCATTTTGTTGTTCATAATTTTTATCTTTACCTTTTTCTTCTTCCTCTCCTTAAAGAATACCCTTCAGCATTTCATGTAATCCTGGTTTGGTGGTGATGAACTCCGTTAGCTTTTTCTTGTCTGTGAAGCTCTTTATCTGACCTTCAACTCTGAATGATAGCTTTGCTGGGTAGAGTAATCTTGGCTGTAGGTTCTTGCTGTTCATCACTTTGAATATTTCTTGCCACTCCCTTCTGGCCTGCATAGTTTCTGTTGAGAAATCAGCTGACAGTCGTATGGGTACTCCCTTGTAGGTAATTAACTTTTTCTCTTGCTGCTTTTAATATTCTCTCTTTGTCTTTTGCCCTTGGCATTTTAATTATGATGTGTCTTGGTGTGGTCCTCTTTGGATTCCTCTTGTATGGGGTTCTGTGCACTTCCTGGACTTGTACATCTATTTCTTTCAACAGGCAGGGAAAGTTTTCTGTCATTATTTCTTCTAATAGGTTTTCAATATTTTGCTCTCTCCCTTCTTCTGGCACCCCAAAAATTCGGATGTTGGTTCGCTTAAAGTTGTCCCAGAGGCTCCTTACACTATCTTCATATTTTTGGATTCTTTTTTCTTTTTGTTTTTCTGGTTGGATGTTTGTTGTTTCCACATATTTCAGATCTTTGGTTTGATTCTTGGGGTACGTTGATCTACAGTTGAGTTTCTGTATAGTCTTTATTTCAGACAGTGTATGCTTCATTTCTGACTGATCCTTTTCCATTTTTTTGGCATTCTCATTAAGCTCCTTGAAGGTCTCATCAAGTTTCTCAGCGGTTTTAAGAAGATTCTTGAGTAACCTTATAAATGTGGTTCTGAACTCTATGTCATCCAGTAGTTTGCTTTCCTCCGTTTCTTTCATTCATGACATGTTTCTTTGTCTCCTCATTTTGGCTGCTTCCCTGTGTTGATGGAGTAGCTTTGTGTGGTAGGTGACCTATAGGGGGCAGTAGCTCAGCCTCCCCAATCACCTGATGTGGACACTCTTGGTACACCCCTTTGTGGGCTGAGTGCAAAGACTTGGTGCAGTTAAAGCCTTAATTGCTGTTGGTATACTGGGAGGAATTGACCTCCAGGCCAATTAGCTGTGAGCACTCACTGTGTCTATAATGGAAGAAATGCTGCGCTGAAGACACACTTATGGGGCAGGACTTGTTTCAGTGGGGCTTTGGTGCTCACTGAGTCTGCCTTTGAATGTGTCACTTATGGATGTGAGGAGTTGAAATCTGGTGTCTCACTCTGACCACTAGGTACACTGGCTTCTGGATCTCCAATGGGGTGCAGGTCAGCTACTGTCTGAGGCCATCCAGCAGGAGCTACAGTGAGAGCTGCAGTTTTCTCCTCTTTGCTTGGGGTTTAGAGGTTTTGGAGCTGTCTGACCCAGGCTGCAAGTTTGCTAGGTTAAGCTGCGATAGGGCGGGGCTTTCTTCTGTTAACGCTGCTGCTTGGAGCTTGGGTGGGTTTGTAGGTTGTGCAGGGCGGGGCCTCAGGGCGTCACTAGGTTAGGGCGTGGCAAACAGCAATGGCTGCTAGTTAGCCGGCTCTGTGTCCCCAAGGGCATCATGGAGTCCCGTGCCCCAGTGCAGTAAACAATTATTCCTGTGCGCAGCTCTGCAAATAAGCCACCCTCACTGGCAGACAGTCCAGCTTCTCCCCGTAGGAGTTTGGGTCCCCCGCGTCTCCCCAGAAACTGGATTTCAGAGTAATCGGGGGCTTGTCTCCCTTTGGGTTGAAAAAAGCAACACCCGCCACCAGCCCGGATCACGCGCCTCCGTACCTCAGCTTTTCAGCGCTCGTGCACGTCTGGATGCTCTTTTCTCTTTCCTTCTAGTTGTAGAACTTCCACTCAGCCAGCTTTCCCGTGGTTCTGGGTGATAGACGTTTTGTCTTTTAGTTGAATTTTTGAAATTGTTGCGCGAGGCAGCAGTTTAGGTGTTTACCTACGCCGCCATCTTGGATTCTCTGCACCACCCATTTTCTTTCTTTTTTTTTTTGACCCACCTATTTTCAATTCTATATAATTTCTTCCAAACCATATAATTTCTTCCAATTGAATTAGGATTCTTAATTCTTAGAAACATTGACCTTTTTGATGACAAGTAATTTACATTCTTCAGATTAGCAATACATTCACATTTTAAGAGATATCTTTCAAATAAAATAAAAGACATTCATTAACAGATTTAAATCCATCCTCTTCTCTGTAATAAGAAGCCAAAAGTAGGCAAACTCTGATTAATTGATATTTCAGTATCCTATTATTTCAGAATACATAGATATTTAATAATTTTTACTATTAAACCCAGGAAAACTCCAAAGTTGAAAGTTACCAAGGACTTTGGAAAACTATGTTTAGGTGTATATATAATTATTACTGAAAAGCTTTTTCGAAACCATTTTAATTATATTTATTTATTATGCCTTACAACTTTATGAGATTTTTAAAGCCAATTATTACCCAAGGCATTTTCTTGGCAGATTTTTGTAACAGGGATAACATGACCGTGGCAGCTTTTAGGGGCCTGGAGAAAGGGGGTGGAGGAAGAAGGTTTATTTCTCATATTTTTCTTTCTGAATAGAATCCTTATGATTTAACAACATGAAACCTTACATATAAGAAGAGATTTTATCCTACTTCAAAACAAAAACAACCCCTAAAGTAAATAAATGAGTACTCTCAAAAGGGGAGACTGGGACATTAGCCTTAGAATCTTATCTCACACTCACCCAAGCACAGCAAGTGACCTTTGGTCTGAGTGGTGCAAAGCCCAAACAGCAGAGATGCAGGGTTCCCTGTGTTCATAAAATGGTGAAGAGCAAACTAAATCTCCAAAAGCTAAGAAAGCAAGCAGCAAACACATGTAACCAAAATTGCATTACAGACAGACGATCTCTCACTATAGCTAAGTGTTTCAGGCGGCTAATGCCTTGAGAGAGAGGCAGGGAGGGTCCCCAAGATTAAGAACTCTTGGCAGCAACTGGGAAGTCCCTGCCATCCCTGCCACGGGTTCAGCCCACCATAAGCAGCTGGGGACCCCAGCAAAGTGGGATATGCCCTCATCTTTAAAACAAATTAAACCAAACAACGAAGACACACAAAACAACAATCCAGAGACACTCTTATGTACAATATTTACAGGCACACACAACCCACAAACAAGAGCTTTACACTGTGCTTCTTCTCTGTCCAGCCACAGAAACCTCAGAATGTCCTGTGTTTAAAAAAAAAAATTTAAAAACCCACTGAAGCAGCGCAATGTCTCTTGCTACGCAGAGCTGATCAGGCTTGCTCAGAAGAGGGCAGTGAATGCCTCTAGTGCCTTACAAAGAAGCCCAAATGAGAGGCAGCAAATGCTTCTCATGTCATACAAAAATGCTTAATTTAACTGAAGTGAAAGGATGGGAATTGCCAGGGCTGAGAGTGGGACTCCACAGGAAAATTCCTGGCCACACTGCAAATAAGAGTCCCGAATTTCAGCCCCAGGAACCCTCAATCTAGACAGCAAGTGGGATCCCAAGTACTAACCTCAGAGGAGTTGCCCACTTGTAATCCCACCAGAGTCGCCAGCAAATGATACTGGACAACAAATGGGTCCAGGCTGCCTATCATTACTTGAGCCAATTAAGCAAAGACAGGGTTGAATCATATCAGCATTTATTCCAATACTGCCGGCAGTATGGAAGAGCAGCAGGTCATCCACCAGAAATCTGCTCTAACACCTCCTACTAGCTGGCTGACTAGATAAGAGACTAGGAGCCCAGTGCGCGATTCAAAATTGTGCAGCACTGCCCACCCTCAAGTTGCCGGGCCGGCCCTGCCTCCCTCTCTGGCCCTTGAAGGCCGCTGCTGATCAGGCCCTCCCCCAGCGCAGGTGCTCAGAGGCCCCTGCCGCCCCACCCCCAACACTGCGTGGGCAACCTCCTCCTGTCCCGTCTACCTGTTACAGCATCCCAGTTAATTAGCATATTTCTCTATTTTTATTTATAAAAGTAAATAAAAATAGAGAAATATTTTGACTCCAGAGTCTGTGGTCTGTGTGTCTTCTTCCAGAACTTTGAAGTCTGATAGATAACAAGATAGTTACTTTTCAATGGTGTTAAAACCCACCTCTACCAGCCAGTTCCTGGGACCCAAGAATGGTCAGCATTCCTGAGGCAAACTCCCAGAGAGGGTCAGGGTCTAGGCACAGCAACCAAATCAAAGTGAATCTTGTCCTTTGTTCTCAAAATGCATTTTCTTTTCTGAGAAGTGGACCCATCTGGGCCCCAAGGTGTCTCTTTTTACACCTCTGTTTTTCTTCTGAGAATCAGGACACTCCGGCCATATAAATTATAACTCTTGATTCTTTTAAAAGCAACTTGAATTTTATACAAGACTATTACGTTTTTCTAGAGAGACTGGATAAAATTGACAGATAAAACTTACAAGATTTATTCAGTAAAGTACTTCAATTTAGTTTTATCAAATCTTGTATTTTCTTTTTTATAATATTTTTTCTCAGAATGCTTCATGAATGTCTTTTATTATTATTATTATTATTGATGTTTAGAAAGAGAGAGAAAAGGAGAGAGATAGACATCATTGATCAGCTGCCTCCTGCACGTCCCCTACCAGGGACTGAGCCTGACACCGAGGCATGTACCCTAACTGGGAATTGAACCAGCATTCATGGGTCCATGTTCAATCACTGAGCCACACTGGCCCGGCAAATCTTATATTTTCCAAGCTGTCTAATCACACTGACTCTAACATTCTGGACAGCAGCTGGGGTTACAATTATCTTAATGCCTTGAAGCTATCCAAGTCTTGTCTGCAATTCCTGCAAAATCTCTTGTAATTTTTGCATTATGATCTTGCTGTCATTACCCAAAGATTGCATTAAAATAAATGTAGAAGTAAAAACGATAACCCAGCTTTTTTTCTATTAAACCAGCCATTAAAGAGATTTGCATAATGTAAAAGCAGTGCCACTCTTCTAAGTTCTCATTTTGGAAAATGGTTATCTTTTTTTTTTTTTTTTTTTTAGTTAAAGCATTTTATTATATTAATATGTATTGGGTTTATTGTTATTTTAAAATATTTAATATTTTAAATGTTTTGATTTGGGATACAACACAGTAAATAATGATAGACATAACCCATATAAACAAAAGCTCTTTGGGGTCCCCAAACCAGAGTGTTTGAGAATCACTATAAGCTATCACTAAATGCTATAGCCTCTGTCATATTTTTTTAGTTGTGAGAATAGCTTAAAATCCAAATGAATTGCTTACCTTAACATTAAGCTAGAATCACACAAAGCTACTTTAACATTTTTCCCCCAAGGCTAAAACACTATTGACAATACTAAATATTCTTATTTAGCACACAATAAGATTGCTGCAATAAAAATATAAGATTGAGAACTGGGTGAAAATCAGAGTAATTTTAAAAATTGTCAGCCATCTCCAACAAAAACACTTTGAATAGCTGATGCCTTCATATGTTAGCATAAACAATTATTAATATGAGAGAGCAAAGGATTTCAACCTTAACTGCTGCCAGTTTACATCTAGGTGACTAAGCTCTTAAAATATTGTGACAATGAAAAAAATTGCTTGGATGTTGTGGAGGAAGAAAATTATCAGCCCTACCCATTCTTTTTTTAAAAATATATTTTTATTAGTTTCAGAGAGGAAGAGAAAGGGAGAAATAGAAACATCGATGATAAGAGGAAATCATTGATCAGCTGCCTCCTGCATGTGCCCCCTACTGGGGATCTATCCTGCAACCTGGGAATGTGCCCTAACTGGGAATTAAACCGTGACCTCCTGGTTCATAGGCTCATGCTCAACCACTGAGCCACACTTGCCGGGTGAGCCCTACCCATTCTTCAATAGAAAAACTATAATTTTCTTTTCTTTTTAAATTTAAATTTATTGGGGTGACATCCTATATAATAAAAGGCTAATATACAAATCAACCCAACAGCGGAACGACTGGTCACTATGACGCGCACTGACCACCAGGGGACAGACGCTCAATGCAGGAGCTGCCCCCTGGTGGTCAGTGCACTCCCACAGGGGGAGCACCACTCAGCCAGAAGCCGGGCTCATGGCTGGTGACTGCAGTGGTGGTGATGGGAGCGCTAAGGATGTCTGACTGCTGGCTTAGGCCTGCTCCCCAGGGTGAGCAGGCCTAAGTCATCAGGGACATCCCCCGAGGGCTCCCAGACTGCAAGAGGGCACAGGCTGGGCTGAGGGACTCCTCCCCCCAAGTGCACAATTTTTGTGCACCGGCCTCTAGTTGGTTAATAAAATTATATAGGTTTTAGGGGTACAGTTCTATAATGCATCATCTGTATATTATACTGGAGGCCCGGTGCACAAATTCATGCATGGGTGGGGTCCCTCTGTGTAGCCTGCAGGGATTGGGCCGAAACTGGCAGTCTGCCACTCCTGCCTACCACTCCCACTTGTTCCGGCCCCACTACGCCCAGGCAGTCCTGATTGGGAGAGACTCGCACTGTCACAGTGGTGCTCACCAGCCATGAGCCCTGCATCTGGTGCCTGTCCCGAGGCGGGTGTGTGTGCAGGACGTGATCAGCCCTCTGGGTGGGCAGTGGGATGCCCTTGCCATCCCGGGATCCGCATCTGTCCTGCTGACTTTCGTGCAGGTTGTTGGGAGCCACCTGGCGGCCGCTTTTTATATTGTTCCTTCCTTGCAGAGCTTCTAGGGAGGGGAAGCAGCCATGGTGCCCAAGGCCAACTTCCAGGAGGCCTGAGGTGCTGTTGGGATCATGCCAACAGCACTGGTTCATCAGTGCCTGGCCCGTTCTCCAAGACTGGACCTGTAGGACTACTGAGGGAGTGAGTGGCTACCGCCGGGATGGCTCGATCAGCTGAGTGGCACTCCTGCTGTGGGAGTGCACTGACTATCAGGGGGCAACTCCTGCATTGAACGTCTGCCCCCTGGTGATCAGTTTGTGTCATAGCAACCAGTTGACTGGTCATTTGGTTGCTTAAGCTTTTATATATACAGACTAGAGGCCTGATGCACGAAAATTCATACAAGAGTAGGCCTTCCTTCCCCCGGCTGCCAGCACCAGCTTCCCTCTGGCACCCGGGACCTGGGCTGCTTCCCTCCTCTGGCTGCCAGCAGGCACTCAGGACCCGGGCTGGCTTCCCTTGAGTTGCCCACAGGCACCCAGGGCCCAGGCTGGCATCCCACTGGCCCCGGCTTCATCAGGAATGATGTCCGATCTAATAAGCATATTACCCTTTTATTATTATAGATTGTGTGTTCACCACCCCAAGTCCATAATTTTCAATGCTACTTAGCCCAAGATTTTGTTAAGACTGGTGTTTTCTGATTTGGCTTTGGCTAACAGAATCATGCTTGACTGAAACTTGAGACTGCCAGCTTTCAATAGGCTGTTGCTAGTGAAAATGGGAAAGTAAGAGAATGTTTGACAAAGGTGCAATGGGAGACAAAACAGAGTAAAGTGCAGTATTTTTTTAAAAATATATTTTATTGATTTTTTATAGAAAGGAAGAGAGAGGGATAGAGAGTTAGAAACATCAATGAGAGAGAAACATCGATCAGCTGCCTCCTGCACACTCCCCACTGGGGATGTGCCCGCAACCAAGGTACATGCCCTTGATCGGAATCGAACCTGGGCCCCTTGAGTCCGCAGGCCGATGCTCTATGCACTGAGCCAAACCAGTCAGGGCTAAAGTGTAGCCTTTAAAGTTGTTAGAGAAAAATGAAGACTGAGAACATTTGTAAGGATAAATCTTAACCCATTTATTGGAGGTGTGGGCCCTGGTGTTAGATTTACATCTGTTCTGTATGTTGTAAACACAAAAATTGTACTTGCTGGATTAATTGTAAGGTCCCATACTGCTATTATATATTAATGTGTTTCTTATAACCTAAAGTTTTTAGGAAAGTCTTTTTTAAAAAGAAATATATTTTTGACTTCAGAGGGAGAGGGAGAAATAGAAACATCAATGATGAGAGAGAATCATTGATCCTCCTGAACATCCCCTTCTGGGATCGAGCCTGCAACCAGGCAGGTGCCCTTCAAGGGAATCAAACCCAGGACCCTTAGCCCTCAGGCCAACGCTCTATCCACTGAACCAAACTGGCTAAGGCAGGAAAGTCTTTAGTTAGGGGTAAAAAGGCTTACAAAGAAACCGTTTAATAAAGGATGTTAACATTTTTCTAAGCAGAAGCACTTGGTTCTCTTCCAACAAAAGCCAAACAGAAAACAATGAGTGTTACTAACATTTTCTATTTATTCATTAATAAAAAGTGCATAGTACAAGCCCTTTATCCCAATCCAAGTACTCAGTAAGAGATTACAATAAACTCTGGATGGCACAGACATGATTTGTTTGGCATGATTAAACATTTAAAAACAGCAATTAACATTTAGCATAGCATATGACCACTTTCCTTTTAACAAAGTAATCATCAGACATGGTAACAAATACAAGATTTTTCATTTGGAAATATTACGTTAAAACAAAACCTACTAATTCAACAACAAAAATTTAACTCATTAACTATAAACTCCCATTTCTCCTTCACGTTGTTATTTTGTGTCTTAAGCTGAGCTGGTCAAAGTTTAGCATATATTCATTTAGAGTGACAGACTGTCATTCAGAATGATAAATTTCCAATATTCCTTTGAAAATGTTAAGAATTTGGTAATTCCATAAACACTATCATATTACATATCACACAGACACTAAAGGTAACTATGGAATAGCTGAACTTAATAGTTACTTCTGAAAATCTCTACAAGTTGTTTAAAATATGACTTGCTGACCAAGGAACAGTGCTTGGATATCTACATGATAAAATCTTTTACTAAACATAGTTCCAATGTTAACTTTTTTTTCCAAATGGAAAGCAAAAAAACAAAGCCTTATTTTGCATAAAGGAACATTAAATGACTCTAAAAATAAATTCTGAATGGCATTTGTGGAATGTTTAAGAGCCCACAGTGATTAAAATGTGAAGATTTATTTTTCTTTTTTCCAGATTATTTAAAAGTGCTTGTAGCCATAATTCAGGTGAATGTTTACAAGCCAAGTAATGAGTAAGAGTGTGCTTAATAAAAAGGCCACATGTGGAAGCTTTAAGAATTAAAAAGGATATAAATTACTAGTTAGGTTAACAGGAATACTTTATATGTAGTAGCACACTATGTTTTTTTAGGACTGCAGATATTTTACAAGCAAAAAACCCAAGACTAAATACTCCACTAAAAACTTTTGTTACTAACAGATAATCCATACAGGAAAAGGTTAATATTCTAGATGTAATGTCAATTAAGTGTATGCGACAGAAATGAAGAACTAGGAATAAGAATCCAGATTTCTAGGTCTCTGACACTAGACATTGTTTCCATGTCACAGCCACATCTTCTACCAAAGCCAATTCTCAATTATTTGTGAGCCATTCATTTAGTGAATATATCAGGATCTCTGCCAGGATTTCTAGCAGTTGAGAGAACAGACTTAGGATATACGTGGAAGCCTTCAAAGTTCAGGGGGGCAAGGGCAGAAATAGGAATGCTTATAGGCATTTAGCTCCATCTTATGCCATTCCTGACTGTTCTTTTTTAAATACGATAGTAGCTATAGAGCTGGGAAGGCTTCCAGTATGCCACAGCAAGAGGAAAAACCTTGTCTATGGTATTTATTTATCCAGGATTTGACTTACCTGTGTTACAATACCCTTGATTAGACAAATAATTAAGAATAGGTTATATTACTCCAAGAAGTTGAGCACAAAGCCAAGATGCACAGGAGGAATGCAAGCAGTCAATATTGGATTAGACAATGAAATGAGCCCTTACAATGTTTATGGCCCAGAATATAATCATAATAAAGCGGGGGGGGGGGGGGGAGGGGTTAGAAATACCCTAGGAGTGTCACACAACTATATCAGAGACTCTTAAACAGTACAACGATTTTGAGAAGTTTATTCAATTCATACAATTTCTCAGATCAATACAGTGAAAAGATAGACAGGTCTAGGGGGGAAACTCCTTACATTGATAGCAAAATTTCTTCTAGCCCCCATAAATCATCTGTAATCACTTGCTACAAGAAAATTCCATAACCACATAGGTGATGCCTTTTTAAAATGCCATTTGTATTCATTTTCTTTCGAACTAACCAAAACAATGCAACCTTTTACTTTTCATACAGTTCAAAATTTTGCCTATATTTCCCCACCCCAATCCATTCCATTACCAAATAAGAATGAGATATAGGGTAAGAAAAAGATCCTTGATTGTTCCTCATTTTTTTCCTTTTCCCTTGGAGTAAACCAAAAATTCATTAAATATTTTTAAAATCAGAAGGACAACAAAATATTCAAATATTTTTCTTCAAAGGAAAATAAAGTAAATAAGCAAATAGCATTCAAATGTCAGTAAGCAAACAGGCTCCCAATACAGTTAGCTTTAAGAGTTTCATTTAACAGGGAAGTGTTTGAACAGAAAGGAAGCTTTCTTAGAGGCACCCATTTAAGAAATAAATTACAAATTAAATTATTACTGAATAGATTATACCTGGCAAAGGCAAAAAGAATTAACTATTTTCCTCCTTTCATGAACCTTGTAAGGCTAATTAATATACAGTGGCTTCAAATGTCATATAATGCACTGAAAATCATCCACCATGTTTAAGTCATATTTAAAGTTTTCTTAATATTAGACATTTTTATGGGAATAAAAACCTCAGTAAACAGTTATATAATTTCTTCTCCTTTTCTAGTCACATAAGCCAGTTGTAATGGATGATGCAGATTTCAGCTGTAACTTGTAAAATATTCCAAAGGCTGCCACAGTCCCAAGAACTGCTACCCACACACAAATAAACTACGAAGTAGAAATATAGTGTGGTTCTAATTTTCTTTCATACAACCTCAGACAACCCCAAATAACTTTATAAATAGCCTATGAAAAAAGCAACCTTAAAATCTATCGAAACTATTTAACATATTTAAATGCAGAGATCTTAAATTTCCTTCAATCAGGCCAGAAATCATCACCAAAATTGTGATCACAGTTACAAATAGAATGAATGGAATGTTTGAGTTTAGGGTAACCAAAAAACCCATGTTATTTTTTTAAATATAATCATTTACTCAAATACACTGTGAATAGGATGGTGATAACACAGGAAACAAAAATAAGCTTGCAAATGAAATTTCTAGAAGCTCATGAAAACAATACCATCCCATATTGCAGATGCAAAAGGAAGAACAGTTCTAATGGGGTTAAGAGTACTCTGGTCATCTTCGTTCATTTGGTCGTGCAAGGTGTTAACTATTTTCACTTCCCCATATCACAAAGTTAGTCCACAGGAGGGGCTGGTGGATCTTGTCCCTGTATTAGAGAGAAATTATAGAATTGACTTCTTAAATCCCAGTGCAACCAACCTAACACATTTAGTAAGAACTGAGCAGCAGTATCCCCCAACTTCCCATCTCAAATCATATCCTTACTAGGATTTTTCATACAGTTTTGCACAAGGGAACACTAGATTACCAGTATTTCACCAATGTTTGTCTCATTCTTCCCTGTGCTATGGAAAAAAGGAAAATTGTTTAACAGTGATATGTTTTGGATGAAACTGCTCTCCCTAACAGCTCCAGAGGTGCTATTTAAACTAATAAAGGTAGTCTCTTCTCTCTTGCTAAGGTGATGGATTGAGTACAGTACAAAATGAACTTGAGACTTGTTTCTCACTACAGAATGTCAATGAGGATGCACATGGCTCCGGGTGCTATTGGCAGCTATCTAATGAGTACAGAGGGAGCCCATCTTGGAATGAAGCTGATGGTATGATGAAAGAATTGTCTTTGATGGCACTGTTAAACTTGCTAAGCACTGACTCTACCTCTGGATTTTCTGATGTGTAAACCAATAAAGCACTTATTTAAACCAGGTTGAGCTGATTTTTGTAACTTGCAATAGAAAGCACCTGAACTGTAAAGGGAATATCAGCACTTCAGGAATCTTCAGGAAGATTCCATTTATTTACTTTGACATGCATGAGGCCGGAGGAGAGGGTGATCAATTTTTCTACTTGGAATTATTCGATATGTTTTCTTGCTTCTTAGAGCAGTGGGACTACTGCTGCTAACAATGACCTAAGGCTCAGGGGGCTGTAATCTTCTCATTTTTAATGGCTTCTAAATTAGTTTATTAAATTGGATTTCTTTAGTTCCAAATGATGAGGAGGTAGATTTTTGATAGAAAATAAAAATGTATATAGAAAGTAAGAAAAGGGGCTAAGGAGAAAGCAGTTTATCAAGACAGCTGTTTAATGGCTAATCCCCTCTCCAAGACAAAAGCAAAAATAAATTTAAGGCTTTGGTGCTAATGAGTCTTTCTTAACTGAAGTCAACATGCTATATATCTAAATGTTGAATCCTAAAAAAAACAAAGCACTAAGAGAGTGGGGAGGGAGCGCACAGCGTGCGCGTGCGCCCTCTCCCTCCTCCACCGCTGCCACCTCCTTCTTCTGTCGCTCCTGGTGCTGCTTGTGTGCTCGTTTGGTGCGGACCTGGTACCTCTTTTGTGAAGCGGCAGCTGAGGAGACTCCGGTGCTCGCCATGGCCAACGAAAAGCCCAAGGAAGGAGTCAAGACTGAGAACAACGATCATATTAATTTGAAGGTGGCAGGACAGGATGGTTCTGTGGTGCAGTTTAAGATTAAGAGGCATACACCACTTATGAAAGCCTATTGTGAACGACAGGGTTTGTCAATGAGGCAGATCAGATTCCGATTTGAGGGGCAGCCAATCAATGAAACAGACACACCTGCACAGTTGGAAATGGAGGATGAAGATACAATTGATGTGTTCCAGCAGCAGACAGGAGATGTCTACTAAAAAGGGAACCTGCTACTTTACTCCAGAACTCTGTTCCTCCAGACCAAGAAGACATTCTCAATTAGAAAACTGCAATTTGGTTTCAACACATCTGACTACTACAGTATAGTTTTCTCTATTCTTTCATTTCCCCTTCCCCATTCCTTTATTGTACATAAAGTAACTGATGTATGTACACAAGCATTTGCATTTTTTTTTTAACTAAATGGCCAATGGTATGTTTTGATTGACATCAAATGGAGATGGGATGGGGAAAAATACTGGTTCTGTGAAAACACCCCCTTTCTCCATTAGTGGTGTGTTCATTCAGCTCTTATCTTTATATTCCAGTAAGTTATTTTGCTCTCACTGTTTAACAAAAAAAAGAACAACATAAAAATTCTTGCATACCTTGTTTGATTGGAGAATTTTAATGTTTTTCATTTATCATTGTAAAACCAAGGACAATTTTATAACTTTTTTGTACGTAGCTGTTACATGTAGGGCAATCTGTCTTTAAGTAGGGATAAATTACTCTAAAAAAATGAATCCTACATAGTTTTCCCTTCAAGTGTCTTGTTGTTTAAATAAACTTCTTGTTTAAAAAAAAAAAATAACACCAAAGCACTGACCAATTAACATTGCACATTTACTTTCTCTTAATTAGGTTAACTGAACTTTCTTATATTAACAACACAGGATTAACGAAAAGAAGCAATTATTTTAGGAATTCCACATGGTGAAGGTTGAAGAATGGAATTTGTGGGATAATTTGATGTTCAACAAATGAATCCATCACAGAAATATTTAAAAAGAAATAATATCCAAATGAAAAAAGTTATAATAAATAAGTGCTGGTTCTGAAAATGATTAGAAGGAACCCTTTAATGGAGGTTCTAGTAAAGACAGTACCAAGAATTCTGTCCCGGGTAGGATTCTAGTAGAAGTAAAATTATGAAGTATTACATTTTCAATTTCCTTTACTCCTTTGAGAAAACATGATGATGTTTTTCATATAGAAAATTCTAAAAATGTTTGTAATCATGACTATCAAAATTTATCAACATGAGTGATTCCTACCTCTGCTTTTGCCAGCTCAGCTGATCTATTGTGATGCAGAACCGGAAAAATGAGTTTGAGAGAAATAGGATGGGAAAACAGGATTTAGCCAGATAGACTCAGTGTCTTTACTACATTTAATAGCTAGAACAGAGGGGAGAAAATGGAGAGTGGATAAAACCATTTCAATTGCAGCTAGTAAGAGAATTCAGGGAGCTGGAAACATGACAGTCAAAGAATCAACTAAGAGGTGGGTAGAACTGGGGAAGAGGACAGATCTGAGAAATATTGCTATAGGTTATCATAAGCTGAATCATTTTTAATGTTTCTCGTGTGAGTAAAAATTGGAATTCATTTTTAAATTATTTTTGGGCTACTATGCTTATCTCTGTATGTAAATACTATGAACACTAAGCCATTTGAGGTTGCAAGATTTACTAGGATGACAAAGGGAGAACTTAAACTTACTCCAAGAATTAAATCTTCCTTTTGCTAATTCAGATCTTTAGTCAAAACAAACTCCTCCCCTTTTTTAGGCCATACCCCGCCCCCTACCTCTTCAAATGGGTTTCTAATCCACAGCACTTACATTATGAGGACTGGTTGGCTTCCCAGTTAAATTGGATCCTCGAAGATTAGGAGGTCTCAGTAGAAATAAGATCAATGCAATTACCATCCAGGCCATTAAGATCATGGTAATACTGATACCATTATCACCAGAGGGTCCTGGTACTAAAGACAAAAAAAAAATATTTGCAACAAAAACTGGAGCATGATTTTAATATTGTTAGATAAATGTAAAAACAATTATGTTTAAATGTTAACTTCAAAAACTGTAGTAATATAAAAAACTGCAGTCATAATTTAGAGAAGTAGAATTATGAAGTATTACATTTTAAATTTCCCTTTCCTCCTGTGAGAAAATCTAAATGGTAAATGGTATAAAATAGTCAAAAGCCAAAACCTATTAAATGAAGATTTTAATAGTGTAGTTCTTAGTATCTTGGGATAATAGAATCCTTTGAGAATTTGATAAAAATTAAGGGGACTCTCTTCACTGTAAAAATCCATGTATACACATTCAACAATTTTGCATATAACTGTGGAAAGTTCATGGTCCCACAAAGCCATTAATCCAGATATATTGAGATCTACAGAACCCAGGTTAAAATTACCTGATATACAATAAAGACACTTACTTTTGGGGAAGGAGGAATTCTGCATTTTAATTACAGAAGCAGCAAGAAAAAAAAATAACAAAGCTTAAGGAAAAAGGAACATCTGAGTTGTGTAATATATAGATTGAAGATCCCTTTAATGATACTCTCAAACAAAGAGATATTAATTTGGCCTTCTTTTTTGCAAAAAGAAGTTGGATTTAGATCTAGATATTTTAAAGTCTATGCATTTATCAAAAGAAATATCAGCCCTATCCGGTTTGGCTCAGCGGACAGAGCATCGGCCTGCGGCCTGAGGACTGAAAGGTCCCAGGTTCTATTCGGGTCAAGGGCACATGCCCGGGTTGTCTGCTCGATCCCCAGTAGGGGGAGTGCAGGAGGCTGCCGACCAATGATTCCTCTCATCATTGATGTTTGTCTCTCCCTCCCTCTCCCTTCCTCTCTGAAATCAATAAAAAAATAAAACAACAAAAAATATTCCACATCTAAAAAAAAGGAATGTCAGGCGTGTGTGTGTGTAGAGCAATGTGGGAGTAGAGCTAGAATTGGACAGATCTGAGTGATATTAAGTAGTAAAACTGACAGAAAATTCATGATGTGTTAAGTAGAATATCATTGAGAGAGAACGAAAGATGTTCTCATAGGTTTCTGGCCAGGGAAGCTAAATAAATGGAGACCTAGTTTGGTGGGACATGGAAGGTGGGACGGGGAAATGCTTGTTATTTTAGTTTGGGACATGGAGTATGTTAAGTGTACACACACACACACGCACACACACACACACACACACATATATATATATAATTTTTCTCTGCTCCTTGAGGCAGCCATATTTTATTTCACTCAAAATAACAAGTACCTACCACAGTGCCTGGCCCATGGTATGAGCTTCAAAAACTTGTAATAAATGAAACAAATTTTTACTGAACTATATTAGAAAATTCAATTATCATAAATGAAAATTATAGAAGATTGAATTTCTAAGCATAGTACCTCTAGTTGATTATTAAAATAGGCTGTCAAGACTATAACGGTTTGGTTTTGTTCTCCTGGCCTCAGGAAAAAGTAAAAGAAATTCATGCAAGATACATTGCACTGGGGTCCGTGGGCGCAGGACTCACTCCCAAGAAAGTGAAGGCCATGATGGGTGGCATTGCTGAGGCCAGAGGATTACTGACCAAAGGCAACAAAGTCAGGCAAAGGGTTGAGCTAGCCCAAGAGCAGGCTGGACAGGAATGTAGCCTTGGTCTGTTCCAACCCCAATCACTTCTCCAGAAACAGCTAACGTAGTATTCAGTCACCAAAACTGCATTATTCATCACACAATGAATCAGCAGGTTTTTTTCTATATACATATCTTTTCCTTGGTTCCCTCCTATTATACTAAATGTGCCTCTTTTATAATTAAAACCAGTTTCTCCACTTGAGCTTTGGATCCCATTGCTCTTACAGAAAATCAACTATCTTCTCTCTTGTGTATTTAACACCCCCTTCTCTATTGCAGCCATAATCACTTAATTGTGATCAAGTTTATCCCATCTTAAAAAAAAAATAATCTTCGTTTTCCCTACCTTAACCCCTTTCCCTGAGCTAATATCTTGAGAACTGTCTACATTTCACTACCTCCCATCACGGCTCTGGTTGGTATCCACCTCCACTATAATTTGAACAGCTTTTCCCAAGGTCGCCTATGACACCACCATCAAATGTTCTTAAACTGTGGTATACATTAGAACCACTCAGCAGCTTCTTAAAACACAGATGACTAAATCCCACCTCACACTTAACATACTCCATGTCCCAAACTAAAATAACAAGCATTTCCCCGTCCCACCTTCCATGTCCCACCAAACTAGGTCTCCATTTATTTAGCTTCCCTGGCCAGAAACCTATGAGAACATCTTTCGTTCTCTCTCAATGATCTTCTACTTAACACATCATGAATTTTCTGTCAGTTTTACTACTTAATATCACTCAGATCTGTCCAATTCTAGCTCTACTCCCACATTGCTCTAGCTACCTTCACTTCTTGTCTGGTCTATTGCAGTGGCCTCTCAACAGATCTCCCCATACCTACTCTTGCCTCCTCTAATTCTGTGCTATATGCTGCTCCAATAGTGATTTTTTAAAAGCAAATACTATTTATTATTTCATTACTAAATAGCAAAAATTTTAGTGGTTACTTTGAACCAAGCATCATCTCTCTTAATCCATTTAACAATTTTATTTTATGGTAAGTACTATCATATCTTCCTTTTATAGATGAGGAAAATAGGGGAAAGGGGGATTAAATCCCAATGTCATATAGGTGGTATGTGGCCAAGTTGGGACTTAAATCCAGGTGTTCTCATTCCAGAACCTGTGCTCTTGACCTCTTTGCTATGTCATAATCTGACAATATCACACAGTGAGGCAGGCCTCTGAAAACTGTTAGATAGCTGTACATTATCACCTCTTAGAGTGCCCCTCTCAGAAATAAAATATTAGATTAATTGTATAAACCAGAAGTGTAACTCCAATGCCAATTCTTACTTTATTTAATTTGAAAAATGGATCCTTTACTTTTTCATATTCTTTGTAAGTAAAAGATTCTGAAGCTTCAGAGTTGAACCTCAGGTCACAAATTTACTAATTCATATTTCTGGACCAAGCAGCCCTGCCTGCCTTTAAAAAGGCCCACTCCTTTTTAAAACTCTCATAGCGATAATATGACACTTAGTTCCCTATAACTGTCTCATAGCTTGGTTCCTATTGCAGCCTTTCCTTCCTGCATTTTGCTGCCAGAAAACTCTGCTCTTAACACTCTCTGGTGACCAACGCAGTGACTCACTCTGTTGCTTCACTCTGAACTTTTAGCCTTGCCCTTCCTAATATTTGGACCATTCATCAATATTAACTCTCATCATTTCTCAGAAAAAGCATCCTTTATCAACCCTACACCTTCTCTCTAGCCCGTGGTTCCTAGTCTGCCTGTGCATCAGGATAGCCTGCAACAATATCACCACCACAGATTGTAATTCACATCAATTCAGAAGCAACTCAGGGGTGGGGTTAGGAACCAACGATATTTCCAAATGAATCTGATGCAATAATTCAATACTAGTTTGGCTGACAGCATTTGCCAACTTTGCAAACTCAGCCTTGGCGTACTCATTATTTTTCCCATCTGACATGTTCTTATACATAAGCTCTATTTATTCTCCTATATCCTACATCCCTCTGTCTCTTCTGTAAAAATCTCCATTTTCCCTGACCACTCTTTCCTTTCTTCTCTGGACTAGTAGAGCATTTCTAGTTTAAAGAAATGGTTTCCTATTTCTCCTAATTAAGTCATTAACTTTTAAAGAATTGAGACCATCTCTTAGCTATGTGATCTATGCCTCAGTTTCTTTAGCTGTGAAATGGAAATACTACCATCATCTCAGAGAGCTGTGAAGGCTGAAATGATTAGTATATGAAAGGCAGTTAGCACAGTGCCTGGTACACAATAGGTATTCAATAAACATTAGCCATTACCAGTATTAAGGTCAACTACAGCACAGAAAAGACTGAGTGCAGATGGATCCTAGTGAGAATAACTAGCCTAGATAAGATGATGAAGTGGGAATGGAAAGGGTCAAATACAAATGGTATTAGGATGGAAGAAGTACACTTGGTGACTGACTAGAATGGTGGTAGGAGGAAGAAAAAGAAGTGAAGGATGCCTCTAGACAGGGGGTGGAGAACATTCTGCCCTCAGACCGTATAAGACTCATGAAATCACTTGGTCTGGCCCTGCCAAGGCACTAGGGGTGAGTTAATTAAATGTCTGACCAAATATAACAGGCTAATTTTTAAGTCGATAATTTTGTATGGCCCGTGGATGATGTCATAAATACACTAATGGCCCTTGGCAGAAAAAAGGCTCCCCACCCCTGCTCTAAAGGGTAGAAGTATGCAGTCCAATTTCTCCATTTAAAAGGCTAAATGGATATAGTTTTTCTAACCTCCAAGATTTAATAAGATCATTTCTCTTATTTTCCACTAACTGAAAGACCATCCTAGGAATAAAGGATAACGGATGAACCAGCTGTAAAACCTCTGGATCATAGTCAATGTTTCTCATTTATAGCAGTCCCACAAAATTAAGATTCGCTCTAGAATTTACTTTCACATGGCCTACGGTGCCAGGTTATTAAGAAAAAACTAAAACAAACTAAATGTCCATCAAGAGTGTATGATTAATAAATTATGGTATATCTGTACAATAAAATACTTTAAAAAGCTGTAAAAAAAAGTTGAAGGAAGTTTCCATGAGATATGCTATGCTTTGGCAGAAAAAAAAAGCAGAACAGTGTGTCCAAAAACCTATTTTACTTGTACATGTATAAGAAATTCTGGAAAGATATAGAAGGCTAATAACACCTAGAGATTTTGTCTGGGTAGATGGGAGAATGAGTAGGAAGAAAACTTTTCACTTCATGAAGTCTCAGAACAGGTATGCTATTCAAACTCCCTGACACTGTTTGCAGGTAATACAAACAAATGTCAGGAGCAGTTATTTTAAGGTCAGTATGGAGAAGTAAATGGACCTTTAAATGATCTGGCCACTGTGGTTTTCATTGTTCTAACCTTTAGGCACATTATCTATATATATAAAAGGCTAAGTGACCAACCGTCCATCCGTCCAGCTGGCTGGTACATATGATGCGCACTGGCAATTTAAAAATAAACGTTGACTTGTGCATGCGCAATACATATAAAGCTCGCTGGCACCAATCGCATGTGTATGTTTTGATCTATCATTGTCGATCGTGCAGTAATGTAATTACCACACGAATCTTTCTTCTAATTAATTTCCTTTCAATGTGCATGAATCCGTGCACCGGGCCACTAGTAAATAATAAGGGGCACAATCAAATGGAGGTTATAAAATCTGTTCTCTCACGCTTGGAAATTATTTGCCTTAAGAGGGTAAATAGCCCTAGCCTTTTTGCTCAATGTTAGTGTCGGCCAGGACTAAGAGTCGTGGGTTCGATTCCAGTCAAGGGCACAAACCTCAATCCCTGGCCTGGCTAGGGCTGTGGGAGGCAACCAATTGATAAGGCTCTCTCTGTCTCTTCTCCCCTTCCACTCTCTCTAAAAAATCAATGGGAAAAATATCTTCGGGTGAGGATTAACAACAACAAAAAGAGGATAAATACTTTTTAGCCTGGTAGCTCAGGTGGTTGGAGCATTGTCTCGATACTCCAAGGTTTTGGGTTCTATCTCCAGTCAGGGCACATATAGAAAGCAAATAATGAATGCATAAATAAGTGGAACAACAAATCTCTCTCTCTCAATCTCTCTCTCTCTCTTTCTCTCACCTCTAAAATAAACTTTTTAAAAATGAGGGTAAATGCTTTTTACTCTATGGTGTGGAAAGATGTCAAATCATAAAAATACAAAAGGACTTTGTACACCAAAATACAATGTTCTGTTTTCCTTAAGGGTTAAATCTTGGGTAAAAGCATACATGAGTATAAAAATTATGCCAGTCCAGTGACAGTGGCTCAGTTGGTTGAGTGTCATTCCGTGCATGGAAGGGTTGCCAGTTCGTCAGGGCACAAGCCTGGGTTATGAGTTCAATCCCAGGTTGCAGTGCATGACGAAGGCAGCTGATCTATGTTTCTCTCTCTCTCTCTCTAATCATGTCCTCGGGTCAGTGTTAGGGGCAGAAATAGAATAGTGGGAACTAGCTATAATTATAAGAAATACTAATCATGCTCTGTTAACTGTGATTGTTCTGTTCTGATAAGAGAAAGCACATTCTAACCTGGGCTGAGAGTTGTACTCCAGCCAACATCAGAATTCAGTCCATCTTCCTTTTCTGAGAACTGCCCATCATCATGGAAAGATTAACAACCTTGTTGCTGAAACAATCTGGTTCTAGAGGCACCAACCTTTGCCTGCCCTTTGCCACCCCCAGCTGGCATGGCCTGTAACCTATAACTATTATACCTTGCCTACTTCCCTGCGGGAAGCCACCCACTGTTGATACTATCCTGAGAGTGCATCAAGGAACTTGGAAGGCCGATGAACCTTGGGCATTGGCAGGGCTGACACTAGCACTAGATTGTTGAGATAGTGGTGGCTCAAGGCAACTCCCTAATCTGATAACCCTTCTACTGTTTACCAAACTTTACCTTTCATATGCCTATATGCATTGCTAAAGAGCAAATGTGTATTCAAGTAAGTAAAAAGCAGACCGGCCAGAGGTTCTTTACAAAAGAGACACCATCTGGCCTCCAACACTTAATAAGTCATATTTCTTGTCTAGTTTTCATTTGTGCTTCGGCCCCTCCTTCAGATCCTGAACCCAGCCGTGCAGGTCGCCACACTTCCCCATGCCTGTAATTCCTACTTTCCCATGTAATCTTTGTCCTTCTACCCAATATAAACAGCTGGCTTATGGGAAGGGGTAGAGCATGTTTTTGTTAAAAATTGATTTCAGGCCCTGGCTGGTTTGGCTCAATGGATAGAGAGCATCTGCCTTTGGACTGAAGGGTCCCAAGTTTGATTCCAGCCAGGGGCAGATGCCTGGGTTACAGGCTCGGTCCCCAGTGGTGGGCATGCAGGAGGCGGCCGATCAGTGATTCTAATCATTGATGTTTCTATCTCTCTCTTCCTTCCTCTCTAAAATCAATAAAATATATATATTTTTAAATTGATTTCAGAAAGAAAGGGAGAGGGAGAAAGACAGAAGCATCTGATGAGAGAGAATCACCAATAGGCTGCCTCCTACATGCCCCAGACTGGGGATCAAGCCCACAACCCAGGCATGTGCCCCTAGTGGAAATCAAACTTTGATCTCTTGGGTTCATAGGTTGATGCTCAACCACTGAGCATACCAGGTGGGCAAGAGCAGATTTTGTGGATGACCTGCTGCTATCCCATACTGCTGGCATTATTGGAATAAATGCTCATATATGACTCAACTCTGTCTCAGCTTAATTGGCTCAAGTAGTGAAGGGCAGCCCAGACCCATTGGTTGGTCAGTTTCATAAGAATTAAAATAACAATAAGAAGAAAAATAAAAAACGATGCCAAATGGAATATTCACAAAGAAGCTATTAACTTAGCTGGACACCAGAAGATGAAAGAGTAGAGAAGGAAGCTCTTTGAGGTGCAGAGTCTGGGGGATTATTTCTGTAGACTTTTATAAGTTTCCACTGGGGAAAGTAGAACTAGAACGGTGAAAGTGGACAAAGCACCAATAGGCTTAAAGCCTATAATTTTGGGGATTATATACAGCAGCAATTTTTAACTGGTGTGTTGCAAGAACTTTTAAAACATGCAATACCTGACTATTTAGTCAGGGCCATTGACCTCTATTCCCTTAGGTTGTCAAATAAAAAAATGACAAGCGAAACAATAGCCATGCAGTGTGAACCAAAATTACACCTATTTTTTGTCAGAATGGCAAAAAAATACATTTTTTGATGTACCGCATAATTTTAGTAATTAGTTTGTGTGTGCCATGAGATGAAATGGTTGAAAATAGCTGGTATGCAGTAATTACATTATCCTCAGTACAGCTACACATTTTCAAGCTGATTTACTTCAACAGTAAGTGACAGAGCTTGTTTCCATACATCTCTATCTAATAAGCAGTCTTTCCAAAGGGTGAGCAGATTTGTTCTGTACTATTCTAGAGAGTAAAACCGTGGATGTACATCACAATAAAGTGAAATTTAGCTCAATATAAAGAACACACAGCAACTAGATCCGTTAATAGATTGCAACTAGATTCTGCTCCCATATGAAGTAATGAGCTCCCTATTCAACCACATCATCTCAAATACACAATTCTACATGGTAGGCATAACAGGTACTGTGATATTGTGATATAATTCAAAATAAATATTTGGCTTTCATCCTGATTGCTGGAACAGAGATCCAAAACCTTGGAACTTCCTGAGTGATAGGGGTGATAGGAACAGCTTTTATTAGTCATAATTAATCTCTTTCAACTATACCTGAGTTTATGCTAATGAGGTGACTCTTGGTGGGCCCCTAGCTTCAGGATGGGGGCTAATTGTCTAGGGTTTAGACCAGGTGATTAGAGGGTTGGAACTTTCAGCTACACTCCCTGACCTCCAAGGAGGGTACAAGTTAATCACCAGTGGCCAATGATTTAGTCCTTCCTGCCTGCATAATGGAACCTCCATAAAACAGTGGGGTTCAGAGAGCTTGCTGGCTGGCGCACACATCAATGTGCTGGGAGAAGGACACACCAGAAGGAGGAGTTCTGCAAACCCCCACTCCCCTTACCCTACCTTGACTATGCATCTTTTCCAGTTGGCTGCTCCGGAGTTGTATTCTCTATAATAAACCAGTAATAGCAAATTACCTGGTTTCCCATGTTCTATGAGGCATTTTAGCAAATTATTGAACCTCAGGAGGGGAGTCATGGGAACCCCTGATTTATATTTTATGAAAACAGCAAGAACTCACTAGAGAAAATTTAGAATAAACAGGGAAAGTGATTCTATGACCCAGCGGAAACAACTGTTTAACCATTAAAAAATATGGCTTTCAGAAAGAATTTCCAATAAGTGCTAAAAGAACTGGTAGGAAAAAACTGATAAATATGACCAAATGAATATTCAAGGACTAGAGTTTGCCTCTATATTTAAATTAAGGAAGTGGCCCTTGCAGGGTTGGCTCAGTGGATAGAGCATTGGCCTGTGGACTAAAGGGTCCCAGTTCTGTTCGGCCAGGAGCACATGCCTGGGTTGCAGGCTCAATTCCCCCAGTGGGGGGCATGCAGGAGGCAGCTAATCAATGATTCTCTCTCACCATTGATGCTTCTATCTCTCTATCTCCCTTCCTCTCTGAAATCAATAAAAATTATATATAAAAAATAAACTCCTGAAGGAAAGGGAGCTTGTTATAAAATAAAATAAATCACGGAAGTGAAAATTTCACTCACAGAAATAAGAGTGTATCTGTTTACAGGTGGGGCTGGCTCAAAGGTCACAAATACCGCAAATGTAATGAACACTAGTTTTCCTGTAAGTTCAGTAGGATTATTTTCAACTAGAAGAACAAGTTTTAGGTTTACCTGCTGAGTCAAAAAACTGAGTTGCTTATCATAAGACATGATGCAGATTAATAAATGCTATTTAAGAAGCAACATAAAGAGGTGAAGTGAGAGAACCACCACTCATCATCCTAACAACTTAACACATCTGCACAGTACCATTACCTGCTCTACAGAGGCATAAAATACCCTGTTGCACCAATGGACTATGTCTTGACAAAATTTTTACTTTGGACGAGGCACTGTACCAGCTCCTATAAGTTGCTATATTTATAGAATTTGATGAAACACCCAGTACACACCACAGAACAACAATTACTCATGTAATAACAAGCCCCTTTATAAAGGTACTTTACTGTGATTTTTTTTTTACTTCATATACATAATAAAGTGGAGCCCAGCTTCAGAGATGTTAAATATAAACAACTAGCCTACAAATAAATGCAACTTAGCATTATGTCAAAAGCCCTAAAATGTGCTTATAAAGGATGCTTAAGTATTGCTATTTATAAGAGCAAAAAAAGTTCATCCTCAATCGAGAGTATTTTTTCCATTGATTTTTAGAGAGGGCGCAAAGGAGGGAAGGAGGAGGAGAAAGAGAGAGAGAAACAAGGATTTGAGAGACACACATCAACTGGTTGCCTCCCAACCAGGGCTGGAGATCGAATCTGCAACCCGTAACCCTTAGGTGGTGCATAGGTCGATGCTCTAACCATTGAGAACAGTGGCCAGAGCAGTTGGTATTTTTAATATAGATATATACTGATATTTTCATAATACAGTAGTGAAAAACAATACAAAGTGATCCCCTTTTTATAAGTGTATATGAAACCGAATTGTGCCAGGTCTCATCCTGTGAATGTCATACTTCCCTTCTTTAAGTGTTGAATTAATATAGCACAAGACTGGACTGACTTAAATGTTAGTTATCAGTTTCCCCAAAGTATCCTTCAAGTTATTTCTGTCCTGAAAGAAAAGATATTTAACATAATAGCCTCCAAGTCTGTCCACTGCATTCCCACACAGGACCCACCTTGCTGCTGATTCTCACTTTACTGTCACCACTGAGCATAAAGACACAGACAGAAACCTCCCTAATGCTCATTCTTCTTGAGAATGCGAATGTCAGAACCAAAGGAATGACTGCCCAGCTCCCAAAGCTTCCAACCTTGGGAAAGAATGGCCTCTTCGTTTACTCAGAAGTTCTCAGAGCTGCCAATGGATAAAAATAGATGCTAAGGAAAGAGCAAGGGTTTGTGCTAGCAGCCTCAATGTTCCAGTTCAACCAGCCAAAAGTGCCCTGTTACACACATATTTGCCAAGGAAAAGACCCGGAAGGCTTTACACCAAGTTAGTCAACAGTGGTTATCTTTTAGTATTCTGGACGTTTTTCCTTTTCTTTTTTCTTCTTTGTGAATTTTCTTCAATGAATAGGATTTGTTTTCCAGGCAAAAGCAAAACAAAACAAAAAAATCAACAAAAACCACACAATTTTTTTTTCAGTCAGAGGTAAAATATTTAAGTAGCAATATATTACTGAGGACCATTTTCTTAAAGAACTAAGAATAATTTATGACAAATATGCCCAGTCATCTGGCCTCTAATTCTGCCCTCAATGCCAAGCCTCCTCCTGTCCCATCGTTACTTACATTCCTGAAGACATTCTGTGTCTGTGCAGTAGGACTGGGACTGCCTCAACTACAATGAATAAGAAGAAAGGAAAGTTAGCCATTGGACTTAACCAAAAATGAATACTATTTATTAGAATGGTCATGTTTTGTATTTTAATGAATGCTACCACAGTGTAGATATCATATCTTCAAAATCAGATACAAATGCAGAACAGATTGAGGGGCTGTTCTTACAGTAACTTTTAAATATACTGTGATCTACCACGATTCACCTATTTAAGTTAAGGAATTTAAAAATGCATACCTATGACAGGAACTCCTGCTCCCATATGTCATTAGACTTTCCAAAGTGTTATAGGAGAGGCGAGGAGAGGGGCTTATTTCCCCAGGTTGTTGCTGAGGATGGGATTCTTATGATATCCGGAGAAAAGGAATTTTTTGAGACTCTCACAGGAGAATGAAATGATTTTTGTTTGTGCAGAATTAAATTTCTGAGTTTTCAAAGTCCCATTTCCCTGTCATGTGGTACTGGTCCACAGTAACTAAATTTTACTTCAATATTCATTTAAATTGAGTTTGCTTCACCTTAAAAATTTTTAACCCCACTCCAAAACAAAAACAACAACAAAACCATAAATGAGAAAGAATGAATTCATGGCCTCAGAAGGTCTGATGAAATGATTATATTTAAAACTTGGTTACACATGGATGAAACATATTTACTTTTATGGACTAGATTCAGGAAAGAGGGGGAAAGTCCTTCCTGTTTGTGCAAATAAATCTGCTCAAAATTATCACTAATATTTTTTTAAACTAAACTCCAAAACCAACAACAAAAAAGTTCTTTCAAATAAATAAGTTTCCTAGTCAATGTTCTCTCTGACCAGACCTCACACAGCTCAGTCATAACATTGGTTTGAAAATATCTGAGCATAAGACTTCTGACTTTCCTCAAAACATAAGTACAGAAAAGTGTCCATTTATCTGACAAATATACTTTTTAAATTTTTTTTAAATGATGTGAGAGAGAGAAATAAGGGAGAGAAACATCGACTTGTTGTTCCACTTATGTATGCATTCGTTGGTTGATTCTCGTATGTGTCCTAAAAAGTCATTGAACCCACAACCTTGGTGCACTGGACAACACTCTAACCAACGAAGCTACCCAGCCGGGGCCTATCTGAAAAAAATTTAAAAGTGCCTTCTATGTGCATTTTGCTAAAATAAGGTTTTCAGATTTTAAAAGTCTATTTGCTATTTGTTTTCAAATTCCTCAGAAATTCATGTGTCAACTTTATTTGCAACTCAATTCATTGCCAGCTTAAAATCAAGCTATTTTTGAAAATGAAGATAGAAAATAGATGTGCCCAGTTTAAAATATTCTAAGTCAAGCATGTCAAACTCGCAGCACAAATATTTTTGTGGCCCAGCTCAATTCTACATAACTTTTAATGCTGCACAGTATTCCATTTAACTGCATCATTTCCAAAATGGTATATGAAAAACAAAGCTGCCCAGCTGGTGTGGCTCGGTGGTTAAGCATCGACCTATGAACCAAGGAGGTCACAGTTTGATTCCTGATCAGGGCATGTGTCCAGGTTCTGGGCTCCATACCCAGTGGGGGGCGTGCAGAAGGCAGCTCTCTCTCATCGTTGATGTTTCCTTCTCTCTCTCTCCCTTCCTCTCTGAAATCAATAAAAATATATTTAAAAAAAAAGAAAAACAATGCTATGGTGAATGTTCCTATAAATACATTCTTATACACTTCATTAATCTTTTTAGGATAAGGAATATAAAAATTACAATAAAGGTATGTGCATTTTAAGTTTTGATACATTTTCCACAATTACAGGGGGATTTTATTTTTATTTTTTGATTAATCCCCACCCACTCATTTTTAGAGAGAGTGGAAGGGAGAGGGAGAGACAAAGAGAAATATCGATGTGATGATGTGAGAGAGACACATCAAACTGGTTGCCTCCTGCACACACCCCGACCAAGGCCAGGGAAACTGTAACCGAGGTATGTGTCCTTTGTCGGAATTGAACCCTACAGTCCCCAGACCGACGCTCTATCAACTGAGCCAAACCGGCTAGGGCAATAGGAGGGAAATTTTAATCTATCTATCTATCTATCTATCTATCTATCTATCTATCTATCTATCTATCTATCTGGCTGCTCTATGTGTGCCATTCAAAACAGAAGCCCTTTTTAAAAATATATATATATTTTTTATTAATTTTAGAGAGGAAGGGAGGAGAGCAGGACAGAAACATCAATGATGAGAAAGCATCACTGATCGGCTGGCTTCTGCACGCCCCCTACTGGGGACTGAGCCTGTAACTGGGCATGTGCCCTTGACCCGAATCGAACCCAGGAACCTTCAGTCTGCAGGCTGATGCTTTATCCACTGAGTCAAACTGGCTAGGGTGAAGCCCTTTTTTAGGAGGGGAATTTTAAAGAAATGACAAAGTACATTCAATTCAAGAATTTCTACATAATCACATCACTGCAGAAGTTCAGTGTGTCAACTGGGAGATCAGCTAAAACCTAATATTTCTGAGCACATTTAGTCCTTAATGATTATGCAGCATCTCTACATATTTTCCTACAACATTAACAAACATAATTTTGATGGACCATAATAATCTACTCATATTTAAGCCTCAAGGCTTCAAATAATCAGGTAAAGGCAAGACTGAATATTTTGAAAGTATTTTTTTAAGGTCTAACACTAATAGGCTGGGCTGCTTTGACCATATGACATGCACATATTTTTCCTAATCCTACAAAACACTATCTGAATTTGAGTTAATTTACTGAACCAAAAATCATCACACAATTCATGGGCACTGATAATAGTATAATTTATATGCTATACCCGTATGGTACAGTTTGTTTTTATTATATATAAAGACATATACATAAATATATAGGCATATGAAAGTCCACAAACTTAATGCAACCTCCAGCCAAGCAAGCAATTGAGGTCATGAGGTGGAATGGAGGGAGGGGGTGTGAGCAATAGGGAGAGGGACTTTGACATTCTGCTCTATATTTCTGTAACATTTCATGTGATAGTAATTTAGATATTCACATATTTTATGTGTTATTAAAAGAAAGGCCACCGAAACCAGTTTGGCTCAGTGGATAGAGCGTCGGCCTGAGGACTGAGGGGTCCCGGGTTCGATTCCGGTCAAGGGCATGTACCTTGGTTTCGGGCACATCCCCAGTAGGGGGTGTGCAGGAGGCAGCTGATCGATGTTTCTAGCTCTCTATCCCTCTTCCTTCCTCTCTGTAAAAAAATCAATAAAATATATTAAAAAAAAAAAAAAAAGAAAGGCCAAGAAAAAGATACACATACACAAAAAACAAATTCTAAAAATGAGCCTGACTTTGATTTGCTGTTTTGGACTGAATGTGTGGTCTCCTCAAAATTTGTATGTTGAAATCCTAATCCCCTATTGGGAGATGGGGATTTTCAGTAGTGATTAGGTCATGAGGGTGGAGCCATCATGAGTGGGATTAGTGGTTTTATAAAAGAGCCCCCAGAATGCTCTCTCACCCTCTTTCCACCAAGTGAGGATGTAACCAGAAAATGTCCGTCTGCATCCCAGAAGAGGGTTCTCACCAGAACCCAATCAGGCTGGCACCCTGATATTGAACTTCTAACCCAGAACTATGAGAAATACATTTGTTTATAAGCAGCCTGAACTAAGATACTGCCAATATGTAAAGATATATGAAGTAGAGGGGGAGGGAGTTGCAGAAATGCATACATACTATACAGTAATCCCTCCTATGTAAAACAAATTTCTAGAAAGATCTAGGTGGCAGGTTATATTTTCTAAAAACAGCCACAGCACTATTACCAGTCACATAGTCTTCCAGAATCTTGCCACTCCCCATTAAGAAATGAAGTCTATTTCCCCTGCTCTTGAACCTAAGAGCAAGCTTGTGACTGTTATAACCAAGAGTTTAGCAAAAGTGTTGTATTTATGTGACTTAGGCTAGATCATAGCAAGTTTCCAGCTGCTGCCTGGTTCTCTTTCTCCCCCATCCTCTTTGGAACAAAGCCACACTGCTGTGATGAAGCCACACAGCCACTTGAAAGGACCACATGTAGGTGTTCTTGCTGACAGTACTAAGTAGGGTTTAGCTGCCCATCAGCATCAACTGCCAGACAGTGAGGGAGCAAAAGCCTCCAGATGTTTCCAGCTCCCAGCCTGAGTCTTCCAGCTAAGAATCCAGATACTGTACAGCAGATAAACCACCTCCACTGTGCTCTGTATGAACTCCAGACACACAGTTTGTGAACTTCATAAAAGGTAGTTTTATGCCATTGAGTTTTGGGATAATCTTTTATACAGCCATAATAACTGGAGCAATATAAAAGAAACTGTTAATAAAAATTAGTTCAAATTTGATAAAGTGGCAATGAAGAGTTGGGAAGCACAGGGAGATTTTTTTGTCTTTCCCTTTCTAGTTTTAGCACTGTGTGAATTTTGTACCATGAGGACACACAATAGTTATTTTGTCTTTTAAATAAAATAAACTCTACCGCAGGAAGACCATCTAAGTCTTCCAGTGCCTGGATGATAGTGATTAAAAACATTAAGATTTAAGAAAGAAGTCCAATAAAATTTTCTTCACTGACTAAAATAAAGCTTGTAAGTTGATCATATGATTAAAAAGACTCTGTAGCAACATGGAAAATGCTAAATACTATTATTGAATTGCGGGGAAGTATACAAAGACATATTTGTTAGAAAGATCTGGGAAAGTGCATACCAAATTCATCTAGGGAAATAGGGAATAAGCCAGATTTGGAGAAGTGCCAGAGGAGTTCAGTCTTACTTTTAATACATTGGTTGCCTTTTTTCCAAAAGAACATATTCATATATGGTTTATATCAATTATTATATTTTACAAAAATTAAAATATACTAGTAGTAGATATATTTGCTGGATAGAGAGGTTTCTTAAGAAGATTTTCAGGCCCACATTTTCTTCCAGGTAAAAGCCAATAGGTCTTAATATGACTTCTTTAAGTACAGAAAACATTAGTCACAATTCACAGGGCTGTCAGGCCATATAGAGGAATCTGACCAAGGATCTCCCAGATCACATGCTCACAGTACTTTAATACGGAAACAAATTTAAGTAAATTAAAGATGTGAAAGTTTAAATTACACTATTTAAATTAGAGCTGAAATACAGAGTTCAAAACAAACAAAAAAAGGATTATCTGCATTCCAAATCTTAGATTACAACATAGAATAGAAAAAACAGAGCATAATTCAAGTTCACATTTCTAAATCCATCTGTTCTTTCTGAAACACCTATCATTATAGAAGAAACTATATACTAAGAGACAGACAGTCAGGAAAACATGAGAAGGAGGTGGTAGCAAGGGTGCAGAAAAGAATGAAGCCAGAATAAGTTTACAAATGGCTTCAATGGAAATGAAAAGAAAAAGAAAAAAGCCCCCTCCAGGTAGTTTGTATGGTTTAAGGAAATATGAATATTTTAAAACAAAACAGAACTAGTCCAGTTGGCATGGCTCAGTGGTTGAGCATTGACCTATAAACCAGGAGGTCATGGTTCAATTCCCCGTCAGGGCACATGCCTGGGTTGTGGGCTTGGACTCAATCCCCAGTGTGGGGTGTGCAGGAGGCAGCTGATCATGGATTCTCTCTCATCGTTGATGTTTCTATCTCTCCCCCTTCCTCTCTAAAATAAATTTTTAAAAAATAAAAATAAAGAAAAAAGCCCAAACTAGATACAGTAATTATAAATACCTTTTAAAAAAAAAAAAAGAATACCAAGTTCAGAGGGGGCACAAAAAATACTAGACAACATAAAAGAATAACTTATAATTAGATTATGGTTTTATGTTGGCATCTTACGACATATTCTACAACATGACTAAAAATCCTTTTTTATCACTGTGTATATTCCCATAATAAGTAATAAAACACAGAATTATATGTAACATAACAAAGATAACTAATTTTAATTGAAACAGACTTACTATATATTCATATTTACATCTTTTGAGTCCTATTAGGCAGTATTTGAAGAGTATCAGACTAAGATAGAAAAATATCTGTAACTAGAGGCATGGTGCACAAATTCGTGCATGGGTGGGATCCCTCGGGGTGGCCTGCAGGTGTTGGGCCCCAGCTTGTGCCCCAGCCTCGCAGCCCTGCAGCCCCGCCTGGCACTCCACCATGGCCTGGTGCTGCCCTCTCACCTGCCCCACCATGCTGCCGTGGTCTTGCTCTCATCAGGGCCCATCAGGGCCAGCAGTGTCTCCACTGCTGCCTGCTGCCAGCACTGCATCACTGACGCCCACCATGTTCTGTGCCGCCCCCTGGTGGTCAGCGCATGTCATAGCAAGCAGTGAAACTCCCAGTTGAACACTCACCCGAGGGGACAATTTACATATCAGGCTTTTATTATATAGGATGTCAGATAATATCTCCATTTTTTAAACATTTTTTTAATTGATTTCAGAGAGGAAGGGAGAGGGAGAGAGAAATAGAAACATCAATGATGAGAAAGAATCGTTGATCAGCTGCTTCCTGCACACCCACACTAGGGATTGAGGCCACAACCTGGGCATGTGCCCTGATCGGGAATTGAACCATGACCTCCTGGTTCATAAGTTGATGCTCAACCAGTGAGCCATGCTGGCTAGGCAATACCTCCATTTTTAATGTTTTTGAGCATTCCTAAGACAAACAGAAACATAGATGCACCTGGAAAAATACTACTGCATTAAGAACAGTCTAACATTTGTGTAACTCAGTGATGAAATTAAATCACAGGAAGGAGACATGCCAAGAGAGTAAGTAAAACTTTGTCACCAGCACCCCAAATTGGGCATTTTTTGTACTGCAGTGTTATCAACCTTGAACTTAAATGCTGTTTATAATGTATCATTTTAAAACATTCCTATAAATATAGTAAGAGATACAATCATTTACTGTGAAGTCCATACTGCAGATAGACAATAAAATGAATGAAAATCAGATTTATATTCTTTGTTGCACAGCTTACTTAACTAAGTAATCAAAATGTACATAAGTACTGATGAGGCAGTAGAGAAGAGTCTGAATTGCTATTTGTATCATTGAGCCTTAGGAGACGTACACATTTTTTCTATTTTTATATGTATGTTTTACATTCTGATGAGAAAAATTCTACCAGTTTAGAAATCAAAAAAAGGTGAAAGAGAAGAAAATCTTATTAGAATTGCCAAAACTGGTTTGGCTCAGTGGACAGAGCGTCAGCCTGCGGACTAAAAGGTCCCAGGTTCAATTCCAGTCAAGGGCATGTACCTGGGTTGCGGGCACATCCCCAATAGGGTGCGTGCGGGAGGCAGCTGATCGCTGTTTCTCTCTCATCGATGTTTCTAACTCTCTATCTCTCTCCCTTCCTCTCTGTAAAAAAATCAATAAAATATATTTTTAAAAAATCTTATTAGAATTATTGGAAAGCCAAACACTTTAAAACATCGTATTTTCTTTTCAAATCACCTAAGAGTACATTCAAAAATTTTATTCTCCAATGGAAAAAGTCTATAATTATAAATTTTGTATATAACTGTACTGCTTTTAATACCTTTGAAGGTGCTTACAAGTTTTATTTTTAAATTAATTATTTGAATAGACAATACATTCACCAGCTTTTTGTTCTGTTTGTTTTTGTTAAACTGCACCCGAGGATATTTTTCCCTTGATTTTTAGAAAGTGGAAGGGTAGGGGAGAAACCGAGAGGGAAACATCAATGTGATAGAAACATTGATTGGTTGCCTCCTGCACACGCCCCTACCAGAGCGAAAGATCGAGCTTGCAACTAAGGTACAGTGCCCTTGACCAGAATCAAACCCAGGACCCTTCAGTCCGCAGTCCAAAGCTCTATCCACTGAGCCAAACCGGCTAGGGCATATTCACAAGTTTTTAAACATAAAAATATAATGAAGAGTCTTTCTCCTTTCTTTCCCTTCCCTTTCCCTTTCCCCTTCCCTCCCTCCCTCCCTTTCTTCCTTCCTTCCTTCCTCCCCCCTTCCCTTCCCTTCCCTCTTCCCTTCCCTTCCTCCTCTGTTCCCTTCCCTTTCTTTCCTCCTCCCTTCCCTTTCCTTTCCTTTCCTTCCCTTCCCTTCCCTTCTTTTTTCTTTCTTTCCATCCCAGGACTTATTTATTTACTTATTTTTAAATTTATCTTTGTTGAAAGTATTACAGATGTCCTCCTATTCCTTCCCGCCCTGATTTCAAATATAGTGCTTTTTAAATGCCTGAAGGAGATCAACAGGCAGTGGAGCAGAGCATGGTACTAAAGAAGCAGGCAGGGTCTAGAGCTAAGCTGTCAGATTGAGCATCCCCTGTCACCCTCTAGTCAACTCCAACACCTGGGAAAAGTGACAACCTCTCTTATCTCAATTTCCTCATTTGTGAAAGGAAAAGCTACATTAGATGCTTTCTATGGACTTAAAATAGTACCCAACTTCCTTCAAACTCTCCCCAATGTAACTTTTAGGAGTCTGAGGTATAGCCCTTGGAACCTCTTCTATACACTTACAAACATATACTGACCTGAACACCTCTCTCTCTAACCTGCAAAGGCATTTCTATGGCTTTCGCTAGCATTTCTCAGATACTTCTAAAATACTTCCTTTTGTATTTCTAGTAGTTTTTGCATTCTCTGTTGTTCAGGACATAAAGGTTTATATCTTTTTGATGAATTGGGTTTTTTTTTGGTCAATATAATTCCCGTGTTCCATATCATTGTTTTGGCTTTGAATTCTATTTTGTCTGAGATTTAGAGTATCACATTCTTTTGAGACAGCTTTATCATTTATCAAAAATAGATCACTTTGGCTGCTGTAGTGAGACTGAACCTGAGGGGAGTGGGGTATGGCAAGAGGAGACCTATAAGGAGGCTAATTTTAATAATCCAGGCAAGAGATGATTATAGATTAGACCAGGATGTTGCACTGGAGGTGTGAGAAATGGCTATGTTCTGGATATGTTTTTAATCATATGTTTTGAGCTTAAAGGATTTGTTTCTGCATTAGCTATGGGGTTGGAAGAACAGAGTAAAAGATGACCCAAAAGTTGTTCCTAATATCACAGTAACTTGAAAAATTTTTGCCTTATATTTGAATTTAGAAATAAAAATTATCAGCTCTTTAACTTCATGAATACAGAGGAGAAAATATTTTTAAAATATTCTTTCCTCAGACTCATTTTTATATCAAGTTATCACAGATGTGACATTGCTATTATATTTCTATATCCACAAGAGAAAGATTTAATTTGTAAGTTCTTAGTTTATTGTTTTCCCTCTAAGGCATTCTTGAGGATCATATGTCTCAGTATATGCTGATTCTAAAAGAAATATCATTTACAAGAAATACACTTCTGATCACTATATATAGATACCGAGTCAGCAGAAAACCTTATTAACTACCAACAATTCAAATATTTGAGCAAATGTTGGTGCCTGCCTTTAACTGGCCAATGACAATATACCTCTGTATAAGAGTATTCTAAAACAACAAAATATTATAATGTATAACATAACAATATGCTTTATTGTTAATAATGGTTAAATTTCTCCTTTTGTACATAAAAAGTATAAAGTATAATGCATAAATAGCCCATATTTAAGCTTATAGGTCAGGAAAATCTTAAAAACATCAGAATTCAAATCTCCTTCAAAGTCTATAGACTACTATCCAAACAAAGTTATGTTGGTCAGAAATCTGCCTCTGTTAAATAATTTGGATTTTGAAATGCTTTGCATAGAGATTTTTATTGTCATGCCATTTGAAGGAGTAGGATTTGAACTATATCATTAACAGAAACTGATTTCACAGCAATTTATCTGGTAAACAAGCTCCATATAGCTAATGACTATAGACAGAATGTTACCCAACCATGATGGGGAATTTCACCAACATAAATCTAACATAAATAAAGAAATGTGTTTTTATCTTTAATAAAGTAATTGCTGGTACGTACTTTAACCATAACTTAAACCACTGTGGAATTTCAATTATGAAATAATTTTAGTGACCATCAGATGAAAATTTTTTCATAACTTTTTCACAAAAACAGAGCAGAAGCAGTACAGTTCAGTTCTGAATAGGACTGTCCTGTTCATCTCACCAGATTGATCAGCCTTCTCATCGCATGCTCATGAGAGCAAACACATTCACAGGGATCGAATCCTCCTTCTGCCATGATTACCCAGCTTGATTTAACTTGACTTTAAATCTAGAAGAAGGAAAAAATATTGTAAGACTACCATTCAGAGTTACTTTTTCTCTTGAGCTATGAAAATTTCATATATTGTACAATTCAAAATAGTCCTTTTTAGTTCTTATTTATTAATAACCTATATCTATGAATTTGGTACTAATCTTACATGAATTATATGTCAGGTAGCTAATTCAGTTAGAATGTCATCCCGATACACCACGGTTACGGGTTCAAATCTTGGTCAGGGCACATACGAGAATCAATGAATGCATAAATAAGTGGAAAAACAAATAGAACTTTCTCTCAAATCAATAAATAGAAAAAAACTTAATGATAATGCAGTGTTCATCCCCGTGGTTCTGATTAAATAAGTGATAGTATAAGTACATCCTTTACAGCTGCTGAAAACTATGAGGTAGATTTCTATGTGATGATTTGGGGAAATATTAAGTTAATACTGAGATGAAATCAATTGTAGAACAATCAGGACAACCTACTTCCCATCTGTTTTCTGAAGTAAGGGGAGGTAGGGATTGAAAGGGTAAGTGGCATTAGAGATAACCTGAGCTAAAAAGCCAAACCCTCCAGAAGTAGGAAACACCAGCCTGGCTGGTTTGGCTCAGTGGATAGAGCATCGGCCTGCGGACTGAAAGGTCCAAGGTTCAATTCCAGTCAAGGGCATGTACCTTAGTTGCAGGCACATCCCCAATAGAAGGTGTGCAGGAGGCAGCTGACTGATGTTTCTCTCTCATCAATGTTTCTAACTCTCTATCCCTCTCCCTTCCTCTCTGTAAAAAATCAATAAAATATATTTTAACAAAAAAAGAAGTAGGAAACACCAAATATCAATTCTGACTACTTCCTAGTTCTGTCTGAGGCCACTCTGTGTCCACACCTTTCTTTGAAAATTGATTAGCCTTCATGTTAGAGGAATATATATATATATCTCCAACACAGAAAACCCTGAAGTAAATATAATCCACCCTTATACATAAAGTTACCCTTGAAAGTTTGTTTCTCAACTGTCTTTTCAAATTGTCCATAAGGGGGAAAAAAGGGCTCAGACTGTTGGTGTGATATAAGCAAGTATCTACATACTGGTCCTTCCTTCCTCCCTATCTATGCCAATAAAATGTCAGTTAAAATTAAAGGATATTTTACTAAGGTTTTTAAAAATGAAATTCAAATACTAAAAGGCTTAATTCCTATCCAGTTCTGGAGTCTAAACACAGAAATGCTAAGAAAGTATAGTAGGTCCTCCATATATATATAAAAAATATATAGTTTTGTTATAATGTTGATGAGACGAAAAAAATTGATCCCCAGCAGGACCCACTGTGTGGAGTCTGCAAGTTCTCCCCATGTCTGCGTAGGTTTCCTCCCACATCTTCCTTCCATTGATTCCCAAAGATGTGCATGTCATGTGAACTGGCGTGTCTACATTTTCCCAGTCTGAGTGAGAGTGTGTATGTATGTGTCTGTCCCTGAGATGGAAAGGTGTCCTGTCCAGGGTGGGTTCCAGCCTTGCACCCTGAGCTGTGGGGAGAAACTCTGGCCACCCGCCATCCTGAAGTAGAATAAGCAGGCTAGAAAAGAAAATTTTTTAATTCATCTTTCTTTTTTTAAATATATTTTTATTGATATCAGAGAGGAAGAGAGAGGGAAAGAGAAACACTATAAAAACATCAATGATGAAAGAGAATCATTGATCAGCTGCCTCCTGTACGCCCCCTACTGGGGATCGAGCCATGTGCCCTTGACTAGAAGCAAACCCAGGCGCCTGCAGTCCACAGGCCAACGCTCTATCCACTGAGCCAACCGGCCAGGGCTATTCATCCTTCTTAAATATCTGTACAGTTCACTTTTATTTCAATGTTTAATATTAGAAGTGCTTTGGGTCTTTATATAGCAGTTTGGTCATGTTTCTGTGACCAGAAATATGTCATAGGAACTTAACTCTTATTTATATGTTAGCCTATGGAAAACTGGTTTCTTTATACATCACTTCACTGACAGTCACAGTTTCCAAGAACCCATCAATGATATTAAGTGAGGAATTACTGTACTAGCAAACTGACTTTTATAAAGAAAGGGAGATGTGTTATCACCCATTTAAAAAAATTTTTTTTAAACCCACACAATTTAAGGGCAGGAACCTATCTTAGTCATCAGTCTGTCTGTAAACACCTCCCGCATTGAGTAAGCCACAGCAATGAATAAATATTTACTGATTTTTGCCAAGGTTTATTTTCTCTGTGTCTATATGTGCCAGGAGCACATAAATCAACTAGAATTTTAAAGTATACGCCAGTTTTAATTAGCCTCTCCAGTAAAATAAGAAAGTATATTCATAAATAAGACATTCCTCAATAGTGTTACTCTTCTATGGAATTTTCTTCATGTAAACTCGAGCTGTTTTAAGTATCATTCAGTTTTCAGTTAAGCGTTTCCACTTAATAGTACTTTAAAAAAATAGAATGGAAACAGTTCTTTTGGCTAGGATCTCAGCACACCAGCAGCTAAGCAAAAAACTTAACCAATCCTACCCCACATTTAAATCCCTCAATGCCCAGAGACATTACGAAGCTTCTCTATCCAGGGCAAGACAGAACTGAGTTACTAAACAGAATCCCAGTAAATCAGCCTAGAAGAGGCTCTGGACAGAAAGCAATCTAAAACAATGATTCTGCCCTGGCCTGTGTGGCTTAGTTGGTAGGTACAGGAGACAATTGATGTTTCTTATGCGCAGGAGGCAGTGACTGATGTTTCTCTCTCACATCAGTATTTCTCTCCCTCTCCCCTCCTCTCTCTCTAAAATCAATAAAAACATTTAAATAAATAAATAATAAAAACAATACTTTTGCCTTTCACATTTCAGAGGAGTGTCACCGCCCCAACACACATCCCTAACGTGAGAACAATCTATAATAATAAAAGCGTAATATGCTAATTAGACCGGACATCTTTCCGGATGTCTTTCCAAATGAAGCCCGGGTCCCGGGTGCCTGCCGGCGGGCGGAGGGAAGCCCGGGTCCCGGGTGCCAGAGGGAAGGCGGTGCCGGCAGCCAGGGGAAGGAAGGCCTACTCTTGCATGAATTTCATGCATCGGGCCTTTAGTGTTAAATAATACCATAGGCACGGGCTTGACCCTTGAAGACAACCATCTTTATTACTACCAGTTACAAAAGCCCTAGGTCATAAAAATATGAAAAGTGCACTGAAAAAAATTCAAAATTAAAAAAATCTAGGAGAGGGAGTAGTGAAGTAAATATAGGCACAGATGAAAAAAAGATGAAACTGTTGATAATTATTCAAATTAATAGGTATAAATATATATCCCTACATAATTTTACTTTGAATATTTCCATAATAAGCATCTAACTTATGTACCAGTATTTTCCCATTATAATTAATATGTGTGATACCAATCTGGGCCTAAATTAAGCAAGTTTATCGGTGACTTTTTAGGCAGCATAAAGCACAAACTAAGTGGATACATTTAAAACTCTCACACCATCCACTCCTAAACAACTCTCAACCCAGAAAAACAGTAAAATAGCGCACTCTGTATGTTGAGAGGACAAATACAATTCCCCATATCCCTCAGATCCGGTTCATTTTCTCCATCCACTACAACCAACAAACCTTTCCTGGTAGAGTTCGACTGTAATATGTCAGTTGAGTCATCCAGTTTCTATATGCGCTGAGGGACTTTTCCAGTGTTGTTAACTAAGTTATTGTCTGCTATTAGAACCTTAAACACTTCAGCTCATACTGGGTGGGTTTAATTTACTTTATGTCATCACTGGGGAATCAAATTTAATTGCCTGCTTACAACTCTGGAAGGACTGAAAAAACAGATACTATAGTTTTGTTACAGTGTGCTTTCTAGAATTATGCCATGGAACTACATGCTTATGCAGAGAATTGATTCCTTGGGAAATAAACTTCTTAAAAGTGGTTCTTAATCAGGCCAAACCCTCCTAGTAGGAAATAGTAAGATAGCAACATTATCAGTGATGTATATCTTTATCAGATCACTTGGAATCAGTGGCATCCCCCAAAGCACACAGAGTAAAATAAAAAATGTCAACCTTCCCATTCCTCTCTCCCCAGTTTTTCTCCCTTTCCCCAGAGGTACCACCTCAGTTAGCAGTCTGTTCTGAATAATACCAGGTGATTTTATATGTAATTACACCCTTAGAATTATATATACACATGTATCATCCTGGTGGGTTTTATGAGATTATATTATACATGTTCTGCAACTTGCTTTTTCCTAACGTAAAAAGCTTTAGAGACCTTTCAATACATAAAGCTCTATCTCTCATTCTTTTTAATGCTCCAAAACATGTACATACAATTTTAGCAAATTTTTAGTAGAGATTACTTAGGACCTTTCCAATTTTTTGTTAATATAATGTTATAGAAAAGTTTATGTGCCCATATTTCTGTAGAACAGGATACAAACAAAATTAAATCTCTAGATGTAAAGGCGTTTACTAAAAATCGTTAGCAATTTTAATTCTATCAAAGCACATAGTACAAATTACAAATTGTACAGCATAGTAATTGCATTCAGTATCACTCTTACTATCACTAATAGTGCAATTATACATGGATATACTAAAAAAAAAAAAAAAAAATGTTGTACCCTGGCTGGGTAGATCAGTTGGTTAGTGTCATCCCTATGTGCCAAGGTTGCAGGTTCGATCTCCAGTCAGGCTTTCTCTCTGTCTCCCCCCAACCCTCTAAAATCAATTTTTAAAAAAATATTTTTGCCAGGATGTTAGAATCAAAAATATGTATTTCATATTATTTCCTAATTCTAATTCTAATAAGACTGTACAGCTTTCAAGTTTATTGGTATTTATATTTCTTATTTTTGAAACTCCTTTTGTTTCAGTGATTTTAGCTCTTTATATTATTGAATATTAATCCATTGTTATATCATAATAAAATTGAGAACTTTTTATAGGTTATTTTCTTCCCTTCCTTCTATTTTTAAAAATATATATTTTATTGATTTTTTTTACAGAGAGGAAGAGAGAGGGATAGTTAGAAACCTCGATGAGAGAGAAACATCGATCAGTTGCCTCCTGTACAGCTCCTACTGGGGATGTGCCCGCAACCAAGGTACATGCCCTTGACCTAAATTGAACCTGGGACCTTTCAGTCCGCAGGCCGATGCTCTACCCACTGAGCCAAACTGGTCAGGGCTCTTCCCTTCCTTCTAGATGGCGCCCAAACCAGGTTAATGAGTGTCTCTTTTCACACATCTTTTTACCTATCTTCTCAGACTATTAGCTAAAGAGTTAAGACAATTGCAAACCACAGAAAAATAGATCTAAAATCCCAACAGGGCAAATGAAAATAACAATGATAATATAAAATATTGTTTGGAAAGTGTTTTCACTTTCTGTAATTTTTTAACACATTGATTTCTTCCAGGGGGAACTGAAGGATAGTAACAAACCCTGAATTTTCTTTTGACAATTTTACTTCAGCTCTTTTATTTTGGAGCTATTTTTTGTTGCCATAGTGGTTAAGAACTCACATGAAGCGGGGGGGAGGGGGGATATGTCTTCCAAACCATTGAAGATTTAGGGAGAAAGTGTTTATATGTTTGTGTGTGTGAGAGTTCACTTTGGTTCCTTGTATTACAGAAGAAATATGTGGTTTGGGATGTATGCTTTTAAGAAACTATTATATTCTAAACTTCTTTTCTAAAAGAAGGTATATTTTATTAATAACTAGGGATAACAAAATTCCCAAAATATAATAATATAATGTAAACATATATCTCAAGATTATAAAAGTAATTTTCAAACAGGTTAGCTATTTTTGTAATACATTTCAAAATAGTATTTTAAAGGTACTTTTTGTTGTTGTTAATCCTCACCAGAGGATATTTTTCCATTGATTTTTTGGAGAGAGTGAAAGGGAGGGGGAGAGACAGAGAGAAACATCGATGTGAGAGAGACACATCTAAATGGTTGGGTGGGGATCGAGCCTGCAACCAAGGTACATGCCTTTGGCCAGAATCAACCCCGGAACACTTCACTTCAGTCTGCAGGCCAACGCTCTTATCCATGGAGCCAAATGGCTTGGGCTAAAAGTGCTTTTAACACAAAATTCTTGGGAGAATCAGTCATGAATTTTTTTAAAGCAAATAATCCAAACATATGATAGATTAACCCACAACAGTTCTCACATTAATTTGGAATGGAACTACCATTACATGACTTTTGCCTAAGATGGCCTTACTTGCTTATTTCTTGCTTCACCAATGGCTAGTAAATTTCCTTCCAGTAGGTAAATATAACAGAAGAAAAAAAAATTAACAGTCTACAATAGGACTAAGAATGATACAGTAGTGAGATCTGAATACAAGACAAGACCATGAAGACGATTAAAAATTAAGGGCTAGTAAGCAAAATGTAAATAAATCTCAAGTGTCTCAGAGACATGAGTTAAAATAGCCAAGAAAGTGTATAACCTTTTTTTGAAATAGGTAAGGCCCAAGGAAAAAAGTGATTCCCAAAAGAGGAACTATAGCTAATTAAGAAACTTTTTTTAAACGTCACTGAAAGTCACCTAAAACATGCAAATTAAAATGTGAACTTTCACCTAAAAACAAAACACAAAGTACAATGAAAGTTTCATCATACATTCCTAATTCTACAGTTAACTGCTATAACCCCTCTGAAATGCAACTTTTATCAGAAATTATAAAAATGTTCATATCAATGCATGTTATATGTGGCTTGCTTTAAAATACTCCCAAGACAAGGAAAGAGACATCTTCCGTACAGAATTCCAAAATCTAGTAGGTTTATCTCCTCCCCCAACCTTGAATGAGAACTGGACTTAGTGACTCATTTCTAAAGAACAGAATACAGAAAGAGAAGGTAACTATATAGTAGAGAAACCTAGCAAACACTACCTTAACCAAAAGATTGAGGTAAACATCATTAGTGATGTTATGTTCATATCATGTACTCTTTGATATAATGTGATGAGAAGAGCACTTCACCTCTGTGTATTCTTCTCAAAAATCATAGCACCAAGTCAAATTATGAGAAAAATCATCAAACCCTAATTGAGGAGAATTCTACAATGAGCCTCATAAGTGCAAGGGCATCAAAAACAAGGAAGGCCTACAAAACTATCACAGACCAGAGGAGTTACAAAGCACACCAATACTACTTCCAGGTGATCCTAGGAAAGTCCTTGTCTATATATATAAAGCTCTCCTGGCTCCAATCGCACAGGTGTGTTTCAATCTGTCATTGCCAATTGTGAATTTGGTTGACACTTCTATTATAAAGGGCGAACAGTGATATTAAAATATTTCTTCTAATTAATTTCCTTTCAATGGGCACGAATTTGTGCACCAGGCCACTAGTAAATGATAAAAAGAAATAAGATTACTACTGACATTTTACTTAAGTCAGTAATACCGGGTAATGTACCATTAATTCCACAATCATCCATTGTTCTCCAGAAACTTCTGGAGATTGCCCTCCCTGTGATTCTACCGAGAGACTTATAAATTAATTTTTATTTGAGGCAGAGCTAGATTTCTGTCCTTCCATGCAAGCATTCAAACCATTTACATTTTATGACTTGGAGTCTCTCGTCCCTGCTGCCGAAGCTCCGTTGTGGTGCCAACATAAACTGAATGCAAGACTTGAAAAGGTCCTTTCCTTTCTTTTTTAAACAAATCCTCCAATTCCCACCTCAAAATATAACAAAATGGCAGCTTATCCTGTACACACCTCCAATCCACTCCTTACTAAGAAAAAGAGAAACAGTCACTTCTAAGAACCCAAAATCTGATTTGTCAACTTGATTCCTCCTTTATTTTTTTCAGAGTTGAATAATAAAAATATGTACCCTTATTTAACCTCCTCACTTTTTTTTTCCAATCTCTAGTTTCCTCTCTTCAATAAAGGTTAGTTCCCTGCTCCTGGTTCCAAGAGCAATATTACTAAGAAATTCATTTCCATCATAAGCAGTGAGTCATAGATCCAGTATGCTCGATGTGAAATTCTTGTGGTTAAGGGAGAAAATATGTAGAATTACTATATGCCCAAAATTTAAACCTACATTTTTCTTATTATTCTACATTAAAATGATTATTACTGGTTCTGTTATGGTAATCAGATGTTATTTTTCTCCTTGTTTTCTTAATTGACTATACCACATTTTACTTTATGAATCAAATTATATATAGGGTGTGGTAAAAGTACACTCACAATTGTGAGTACATGAAACAGTTTATTCTTGTATTGCTATTTATTAACTATTGTATTATTTCCATATTAACAACTCTTACTTTTGCCCCACCCTTTATTTACATAATGGTATGTAAATTTATAAATATATGCAAACATTTATACATATAAACAAAAGATTCTACACAAAGTAAATACTGAAGGTTGATGCCCAAACTTCCACACATGAAAACTTAAACATAAATTTTTACCTATGGAGAGACGCTTGCAAATGGTCTAAAACATTAAGGATTTAGTATTTAAAAATTTAGAATTGACTGCCTCTGGAAAGGGGCTAGGACACAAAAGTAGTAATGAAACATTTCACTGCACACCATTTGTATCTGAACTACTTAACTTTTTAAAAGAACAACTTCTTTTATCTTTTTCTTTCTTTCTTTTTTTTTTTTTAGAGGCAGGGTCTCACTATGTTGCCCAGGCTGGAGTGCAGTGGCTATTCACAGGCACGCTCCCACTGCTGACCAGCTCGGGAGCTTTGAGCTGCTCCCGTTCACCCCGCCTTAGGCAACCTGGTGGTCTCCCGCTCCCGGGAGGTCGCCATATTGATGCCGAACTTAGGGTGGACACCAGATGGGCACAGCGCACTACAGCCCAAACTCCTGGGCTCAAGCGATCCGCCAGCCTCTAGCCTCCCGAGTAGCTGGGACTACAGGCGCATGCCACCGCACCCGGCAAGAACAACTTCTTTTAAAGTAAGCTTCCTGTTTGGCCAGAAGGGACAAATAATTATTTAAATTTTCTCTTGAATAGAATATGATAAATTATCTTAACCCTCTATCTAACCCTCATTCCTGACTCAATTTGTTGGCTAAAGGTAATATAGTAAAGTAGATATAGTCTAAATTCTCTAAGTAAATGTGTAATAAAATGAACCAAATCTCATCAATGAGAAATGACCAAATATAAACAGATCACACAATGGAAACTTCTGAAGTTAGCCTTTGCCCTAAATTTGAGGTAATCATTCTTTGCAAAATCTAAAGTGTTAGGTCTGAACAAATAATCAAATCAATAACCCCTTCCCTGGGAAACTGACCTTTATTGATTTCAGAGAGGAAGGGAGAGAGAGCTAGAAACATCAATGATGAGAGAGAATCATTGATTGGCTGCCTCCTGCATGCCCCCTACCAGGGATCTAGCCAGCAACCGGCATTCCCCTTCACACATTCTATTTGCTAAGACCAGTATCTTTCCCCTCTGGACTCCAGAAAAAGCCTGCCTGGAGTCCTTTAAAATCTCTGACTCCCATCCCAGTCCCTGGGTGCTGGCGCCATTTTGGGGCTCAGCCCATCTGGTCCCCAGATGACCTAATAAATTTATAATCCCTTACCACTTTGGCCTGATGCATTTCTCCTTCAGCAACCCTAATATTTGGTGCCGAAAACCCCGGGGGTTTCACGGAGAAAAGGAGCCATCACCCAGGCTTCGGTCACCCTGAATTTGCTACTCAGAGAGCAGTAGGCAGCGGCTGCTCGACCTGGGCTTACCTCCACATCCAACTCAGGTGACATGATGGCCAACTTTGATTAGGCCTCCCTCCCTTATAGCCCTCCTGAACTAGCCAAGGAGGATGCGGGATGGGGAACCCTTCTTCCCATTGCTAATCTCCTCTCCCCTGCACTCAACACCAGTTCATTTCATCTCCGGTTAAGTAACAATTCGATCACCCTTCGGATTTCTGATTTGCTGTTTTCCATTTCAAAGAAAGACCTAGCGCTAGGCCAGAAATCCTCTCCAGTCCAGCCTCTGGATCAGACTGTTTTCCTCTCTCTCTGGAGTCTGACTAGACTGTGGGGACACCCTCCTGGCTTCCCGGGTGTCCCTTTGTTGCTTATATCCTCTTCCTAATTTACACCATGGGGAATTGTTTTTCCATCACCTCTCCCCCCAAAAAATACTTCTCTGGGATGTCTCCTCCTTAATCTTTTTTTTTTTTTTTTAACATCGATCAGCTGCCTCCTGCACACCCCCTACTGGGGATGTGCCCACAACCAAGGTACATGCCCTTGACCGGAATGGAACCTGGGACCCTTCAGTCCGCAGGCCGATGCTCTAGCCACTGAGCCAAACCAGTTAGGGCTCCTCCGTAATCTTAACACACTCGGCCTTTCCACAGAGGTCCTGCCAAAGCACCTTATCTTCTATTGTAATACTGCCTGGCCACAATATAAATTAGACAGTGACTCACACTGGCCTGATAATGGAACTTACGATTTAACAGTCCCTGGGACTTAGACAATTTCTGTCACCACAATGGGAAATGGTCAGAGATACCCTACACTCCGCAATCATCCTTCTATCAAACTTGCTCTACTTACCAAATCCTACTTCTCCACTCAAAGCCCCCTTCTGCCAACGCCGGACCTTTCCACCCTGAGGCTTCTGATCCTTCCTCTTCCGACCTGTCAGGTCCCTCATCCCTCCCTTTGACCCTTTCGATCACTTGGTTCTCTGTTCCCCTATGGGTCCCCTGAATCCACCTCATGCCCCTCCTCCAACTGCCCCGCTGTCTTCGGACTCCATCTCTTTGTCCACCTCCTCAGCCTCCTTACCGAGCACCTTTCTGACTCATTCCCAGGCAACCCAGCCTCCAGCCCCCATCCTTCCCTCCCGAGAGGTAGCCGGGGCCAAGGGTATTTATTGTCTGAGTACGCATTCTCCATGTCTGACCTCGCACAGAAAGAGAGGTGTCTTGGGTCTTTTTCCACTGACCTGACCACCTTTACTAGGGAATTTGAGTACATGACCCCACCCTATGATCTGACCTGGCATAACATCTACGTCATCCTGTCCTCCTCTCTAACCCCAGAGGAGAAGGAGCGCCTCTGGCTAGCAGCTCAGGACTATGCCGGTGCCCTCCATAGACAGGACATGGTGGCGAACCAGGTTGGTGCAGACGCAGTCCCCCAAACTGATCCCAGATGGGACTATCAGGTCAATTCTCCAGTGCACCGGCTCCATAGCCATATGATCACCTGTTTCATTGCCAGACTCAAAAAGGCTGCCTCTAAGGCAGTTAACTATGACAAACTTAACAAGATCACTCAAGGTTCTGACAAAAACCTGGCTCTCTTCCTCTCCCATCTCAGAGGCCTTGCAGAAATTTTTCACCTTAGACCCCACCTTCCCAGGAGGAACCCTTCTTCTGAACACCCATTTTATATCTCAATCAGCCCCTGACACACACCACAAACTTTGAAAAATAGACACAGGTCCACAAACCCCTTAAAGAGACCTCGTAACCTGGCCTTTAAGGTCTTTAATAATAGAGATGAGGAGACCCAAATCCCAAAACAAAGGCAAGATCAGGCCAAGACTGAGGCCAGGAGGAGGCCTTTCAGCTCCTAGCCACTATTCTCACAAACCCAAACGAAGTGCCGGTCCTCCAACCAAGGGAGGAGTTAAGCCTCCTCCGGGCCTATGCTTCAAATGCGACAAGGAAGGACACAGGGCCAAATCCTGCCCAAACCTGAGACCCCCACCTGGGCCCTGTCCAAGATGTGGAAGGGAAGGCCACTGCAAATTAGACTATAGTCTGGCCTCTCCAGGTCACACCTCAGCCAGTCCAGCAAAGCCGCCCTCTGGATCTCCTGGGAATGGCCACCAACGACTGAAGCTGCCCAAGCCCTGATTGGGCCTCACAGACTTACATCACTAGGACAGAGCCTCAGGTAATGACTGTGGTGGCAGGTAAGCCAATCTCCTTTTTAATTGATGCTGGGGCCAACTATTCTGCCCTCCAGGTTGGCAGATTAGTCTCACAGCCATTAACCACTTCACCTCTACACTGCATCTTACTAAATACCCCCTTTCTCCACTCTTTTCTCAGTCTATTCCAGTGCCCAACAGGGCTACCGTGTATTCCCCCATAAAGCTCAGTTGTCCCAAACCACAGTCACTTACCTCATTTCACCTACCCCACGAAGTCAAACCATTAACTTAGGCCATAAACGCCTTATCTCCTCCATGACTGTCCCCTCCTCTACACAAGATATAGTTTCCTTTCTCGGGCTCACTGGTACTTTCTCCTCTGGGTTCCCAACTTTGGTCTTCTCGCAAGGCCCCTCTATGATGTGTGAGGAAGGGACCCCAAGGCCAGCATTCTCACCCCCTTTAATGCTCTAAAAACTGCTCTCACCTCAGAGGCTTCTCACCCCGCCTTTCCAAAGAACAACTTTCTTTACTGTAAAACTGCAAACACTTACTTAACAGTCTTGCTACTATCAGAAGCTGAACTCATTATCACCCAAACCTTAGCATGTTATCTCTAAGGAAAATGTGGCAGTTTTAAATCCAAGTAGCTGGCGGCCTGGAAACTACAGTCCAAGAACAGGCTGTGGTGCCTGCTTCTCCCCCACCCTCACCCCACCTTTTCTCCAGCCTCATATGCCTATACATAATTTTCCAAAGTCTTTGGTAACTTAAAAGCTTTGAAGCATTGCTGGGTTAAATGACATACATCTAAATATAGCAAGTTTTAAGTTCACCTGATTTTACCTTTTGTTAAAGAAAATCCATAAAGTAGATTTGGAACTGTTGATGTAATGTGCTTTGTTGAAGATGTGTTTCTTAAAAGTGAGTGTGCTCATAAATGTCAATCTAAGAAATGCTGGTTGCTTACTTTTTGGTTATCATTTGGAGAACTAAGGTTTCTAAGAGTTAAGAATTATAATTAAATTGGAAAAAATGGTATGGGTTTGGTAATAGAAGGCATGAGACATAGATATGTACTAAAAAGAAAGTACGTTAAAATTGTAAGAAAGTTTCTGAAAGTTGTAAAATGGTTTATGAAAATTATAGAAAGTTTGTAGGGAGAAATGTTAAAAGGAAGTAATATAAATGACACAGGTCAGTAAGCCAGGACAAGCAGAATAGGAAAACTGATACTTAAACAGCAGTTTGCAGCCATCTAGAAAATCTAGATGCCAAGCAGTCTGCAATCATCTAGTAAATCCTATCTTCCCTAAACCAAGGACATTTAAGACATTTATAGTTTGACCCTAGCCGTTCTGGCTCAGTGGATACAACGTAAGCCCGCAGACCGAAGGGTCCTGGGTTCAATTCCAGTCAAGAGAATGTACTTTGTTTGCAGGCTCAATCCCCGGCCCCAAGTTGGGGCCATGCAGGAGGCAACCAATGGATATTTTTCTCTCACATCAATGTTTTCCTCTCTCTGTCTCCCTTCCTTCCACTCTAAAAATCAATGGGAAAAATATCCTCTGGTGAGGATTATCAACAACAAAAAGAGTAAATGGTTTGCATTTTTCCTCCCCAACCAGAGGGTAAATAGCTTAAATCAACCTACTCAGGGAGCCAGATAGTAGAAATCCAATTAGTGCTATTTGCCAACCATACCCAAGTACAAATAAAGTTAAGAGAATAAACCTTATTTTGGTATATTAAAAGTTTAATAAATTATGTATTTTTCTCCCTACCTCATCCCTATAGAATTTGGCAATTCTTAATGTGTGAATCATGGCAATACATTTCTTTGCATGAATTCTATAAGACCACTTTCCAATTGTGGTTTTATTAACCAAGATTTTGACTGGAATATCATGCCTGAAAAAAATGTGCCTGGATTCGGGGCACCATAAGAAAGCACTCTCAAAACTGATTGAAGCCAATCATAAGCCACTTGCAAGAAAAAGCCTGGCACCTTGCTTGATCACGTGGTTCATGACAGTCTTTTCAGTCTGGCCTAGTGAGGGATGCCACCCAAAAATTAACAGAAAGAGCTGCAAAGATTAGAGAACATTAATCAAATTCATGGAATTACTGGCTAAAGAATATAAATTGGACCACTTTTGAACCTTCACCAACCAGTCTCTCAGGGAAATCATGTTGCTACAACCCCTCACTCCAACTATGAGGAATCTATACAGTGTTCCGGCCAACTACAATCAAAGTCCATCTGCTTATGATCTCAATGACCCCCCTCAACAGGAAGTACAGAAGAAATGACCTCTGACCTATTCCATAAAATCAAAAGGCTGGAATAAGTCTGATCAAATAATTGAACTGACAGCCCCGGCCCCAAGAAACTGACCTTTAGATCATTTCACAACCAACATTCCCTTTCACTTAGACCACATTCCATTTGCTAAGACCAGTACCTTCCCCTCTGGACTTGCCCAGAATCTGGACCCACCCAGAGAATTCTCCACTGAGAAAAAGCCTGCCTAGAGTCCTTTAAAATCTCTGACTCCCTGTCCCTGGGTGCTGGCGCCATTTTGGGGCTCAGCCCATCTGGTCTCCAGATGACCCAATATATAATAATAAAAGCATAATATGCTAATTAGACCGGACAGCCGAACGTCCTTCCAGACAAAGCCGCGGTGACTGCAAGGGCCAAGGGCAGGCAGCCACGGCACCCGGCAGATGCAGCAGCAGCGGGGTGATGGAGACGGTGCCTTCCCCTGATCGGCCCAGTCACCTCCCACAGAGGGAGGTCAGGCTCCCATGGGGAGTGGGCCTAAGCCGTCAGTAGGACATCCCCTGAGGGCTCCCGGACTGTGAGAGGGGGCAGGCCGGGCTAAGGGACCCCCTTCCCCCAGTGCACGAATTTTTGTGCACCGGGCCTCTTGTAAATTTATAATCCCTTACCACTTTGACCTCATGCATTCCTCCTTTGGCGACCCTAACACAAATTGTACCTTTCCCTTCCCCTATTCACTCTCTGCTGGAAGCTTTAACAATTAAGAGAATCAAAATTATTAAACAACAGTGTACATACCAACTATTAATGTTGCTATAATGTTTTATAAAATTGAGTTTAAAACAAAGGCAAATGGTAATACATTTAAAAATACATTTTTAAAATACACATCAAACAGAAGGAAAAAAACAAGGGCTAACACAAGTTTTGTTTTAGGTTTTTTCCCAAGGCACATCCAGAATCAAAGACACTGGATGCATAGTATAGCTGGGATGGCAAATAGAAAAAAGGTGAAGAAGGGTAAGAGATAATAAATATTACAACCCAGTAAATAAGAAACCAATTCTTCTTTCTAGAACTTTCTCAACATCCCAACCATAATTCCACCTCTAAGGTTCTATTTTAAAAAATCTAAGATGTACAAAAGTGGTTATCATAGTTTTATAATAGTAAAAATCAGGAAAAAAGGGAGTTCCAGTCAGGATGACAGTTAGAATTAAGAAAAACAAAAACTAGAATAATCTAAATGTCTGGCTAAAAAGGGATGTTTAAATTGTAATACTGCATAATACATCATAATACTATGATGTATTATGCAGTCTTATGTTTCATTTTCTTTCATGACATGGGGAAATGATCACAATACAATATTAAAGTATACTAAAGATTAAAAAAAAAAAATAAGCATAGCCCTAGCCGGTTTGGCTCAGTGGATAGAGCGTCAGCCTGCAGACTGAAAGGTCCCGGGCTCAATTCTGGTTGCAGGCTCAATCCCCATTGGGGGGGCATGCAGGAGGCAGCCAATCAATGATTCTCTCTCATCATTGATGTTTCTATCTATCTCTCCCTCTTCCTTCCTTTCTGAAATCAATAAAAATATATTTTAAAAAATAAGCACAGCACATGCACATAAGTATAAAAAAGCACAGGAAAACACGCACTCGAAAAAGTTGAAAGAAAACATACCCAAACTTTAAAATTGGTTATAACTTGGTAACATGATTTTACTTTGTTCATTTTTATTAAATCTATATTAATAAAAGCATAATATGCTAATTAGACCTGACAAAGCCAGGGCTGCGAAGGAGGCCCAGGTCCCAGCAGCCGGGGGAAGGAAGGCCTACACGTGCACTAATTTCGGGCCTCTAGTATCATATAATAATCATATATTAACTGCTATCATCAGAAAAAAATTTTGAATGCAGAAAAACTAACTTACATGTTTTTTGTTAATCCTCACCCGAGGATATTTTTTCCATTGTTTTTACAAGGTAGAAAACAGAGATGCTGGCCAGTTGAAATGGGGAACTCAGAAAAAGCATTTCTAGAAAAAGCATCAATTCTATTGATTAGAACTCCAGAGTTGTAAAACCACGAAAGTGAATCATATGTCAGAAATTGCTGGAATTGCCCCCAGGACATTCCAGGGAGCCTACACTTGAGTTTGCTCTCTATTCTTTAACCTTATTCTAAATTACATCACAGAGGTAACTACTCACCTCTAATAATAATGATTTTCCAGAAACAGCTTTCTGATCCTAAGATTTTACCCAGAAGCCAATTTAAAAACTGATCAACCAAATGATCAGGGCTATCCCAAAACTCTGGCTACCTTGCGTATTAAACAGGGAAAACAAAATATTTATTAATTCTAATATTATTATATTAGAGGCCCGGTGCACGAAATTCGTGCGGGGGGGGCGGGTGTCCCTCAGCCCAGCCTGCACCCTCTCCAAACTGGGACCCCTCGAGGGATGTCGGACATTCCTCTCACAATCCAGGACTGCTGGCTCCCAACTGCTTGCCTGCCTGCCTGCCTGCCTGCCTGATTGCCCCTAACCGCTTTTGCCTGCCAGCCTGATCACCCCCTATCTACTCCCCTGCCAGCCCGATTGCCCCTAACCTTCCCTCCCCTGCTGTCCCGGCCACCCCTAACTTCCCTCCCTTGCCAGCCCGATTGCCCCTAACTGCCCTCCCCTGCAGGCCTGGTTACCCCCAACTGCCCTCCCTTGCAGGCCTGGTCCCCCCCAACTGCCCTCCCCTGCAGGGCTGGTCGCCCCCAACTGCCCTCCCCTGCAGGCCTGGTTGCCCCCAAATGCCTTCCTCTGCCAGACTGGTCACTCCTAACTGCCCTCCCCTGCAGGCCTGATCGCCCCCAACTGCCCTCCGTTTTAGGCCTGGTTCCCCCCAACTGCCCTCCCCTGCTGGCCATCTTGTGTCCACATGGGGGTGGCCATCTTTGACTGCATGGGGGCGGCCATCTTGTGTGCTGGCGTGATGGTCAATTTGCATATTACCTCTTTATTATATAGGATACTATATACTAACATAGAGTTGGGATTACTTTTATCAGATGACCCAGCATCTCAATGTAATAAGGAGCTCAACTTCACCCACATACAATATTTTGTGAGGCCTTATAAAGATAACTTGAGAGCAATACAGAAATTAAACCATATTTTCTCTTAAACCACAGTTACATCTCTGATGGACAAGAAAAGGATACAGACTCAAATTCAAATTAAGCAATCATTATTTGTTAAAAACTGTACTAAAGCTACATATGGGAGAAGTTAGAAATTTTAAAAATTTAAACGTTGAAATAAACTCCATTATATACCCTAAATATCACAATTCTCTGTGCTTAAGAACTCTGTGAATTCTATCATGACATTTTAAAAAATGCAAATTAACAGCCAAGCAATTATAGTTACAAATTTCTTATATATTCCCTCTTCTGATCCATTAAGGTGACCATACATTGTTCCACCTATAAGTAGCTATTTATAAGAAAAAAATATAGTGAAAACCACTTCTGAAATTCTTAACATAAAATATTTTTACAGGCCCTCGGCAGTTCTGCTCAGTGGATAGAGCGCTGGCCTGCAGACTGAAGGGTTCTGGGTTCGATTCTAGTCAGGGGCACGTGCCTCGATTGCAGGCTCTATGCCTGGTCCCAGGCAGGGTGTGTGTGTGTGGAGGGCGACCAGTAGATTTATCTCTCTCACCTCAATGTCTCTGTCTCCCCGCCTCCCTTCCACTGTCTTTAAAAATCAGTAGAAAAATATCCTTGGATGAGGATTAACAAAAAATAATTTTTTTTACAGGATAACAAAAAGCTTAAAGACACTCTTTCAGAGGACACATTATTCAAGAGGAAGAGACTAGAGCAAGCTTAAAAAAAAAAAAAAAAGACAGTTTGGCTCAGTGGATAGAGCGTCAGCCTACGGACCAAAGGGTCCCAGGGTCAATTCCAGTCAAGGGCACATACTTTGGTTACAGGCCTCTCCCTGGCCCAGGGCCCTGGTCGGCACTCGTGTATGAGGCAACCAGTCGATGTGTTTCTTGCACGTTGATGTTTCTCTCTGTCTTTCCCTCTCTCTTCCACTCTCCCTAAAAATCAATGAAAAAGGCCTAACCGGTTTGGCTCAGTGGATAGAGTGTCAGCCTGCGGACTGAAAGGTCCCAGGTTCGATTCCGGTCAAGGGCATGTACCTGGGTTGCGGGCACATCCCCAGTAGGGGGCGTACAGGAGGCAGCTGATCGATGTTTCTCTCTCATCGATGTTTCTAACTTTCTATCCCTTTCCCTTCCTCTCTGTAAAAAAAATCAATAAAATATATTTTTAAAAAATCAATGAAAAAATATCCTTGGGTGAGGATTAGCAACAACAACAAAAAAGACAACAAAATGGTTTCTTTCCATACAGAAGAGTGGGAATGTATAAAGGAAACAAGGTCAGTGTGACCAGAAAGCCTGTGCAAGGTTTCATTGTATAGGTCACATGTAGATTAGAGGATATCAAGTCTTCATTTATTCAGATTCTGCAAATGACAACTTCACAAGTGGTACTATTAAAACTGTGGGGATGCATCAGTTCTCAACCTCTCATTTAAGGAAGAAAGAACTGATGCTCATAAAGCTTCAGTGACTTCCCAAAGTCACGCAGCAGAGGTGGGATTCAAACCCATGTCTTCTCTCACTTCTCCTTTCCTGAAAAGGATATTGCAAATAAGTCCTCAGGGGACTAAGTAACTGGCATAAGAGTTCTGAGAAGGATATAGAAAAAATAAAAAAGCCCCTTCCTCCAAGAGCGCCAGAGTAGTAGAAATACTCTGAATTACAAGATTCTTAATTATAATTAACTCATATGATAATAATATAATTATATAGCAATATCATTAGCCAAAATAAATGTCACAGGCAAATGACTTCTGTGATAATCTGTCTGGAGAAAGTTCAAGTTCAAAGAAAAAGAGAACTATTTCTCTCAACTTTCTCACATTGCTATTAAGAGTAACTCTTCAAGGTCATCAAGAATGTTCTTAGCTCCTTAATTCCTCCATGTCTCTGCAGCACAAGCCTCTATTAAAGGTCCACCTGGGGGTTGCTGCCACTCTTCTAGAAATTCCCAGTTACTATGACCCTATTTTCCTATGGCTTAGACATTGCTTTCTTTCCTCAGTGACCCCTTTTTTCCTTAGCAGTATTTGATCATACTCTAGGAATTACCTTAGGGAACACTTGCTAAAATATCACAGGACAGCAGGAGAATACATCTTAAGATAAATGATTCAAGTTATGGCACTACTACTGAGAATAAGTTACTTAGTCTCTCTGTGACTTGGGTTTCTCTAACTATAAAATCGGAGTGTTAACTGAAACTATTCATTTTAAAGGGTTGTTGCAAGGATCAAGTGAGAATTTGTAAGAGTGCTTTCTAAACTGTAAAATGCTCTGGGCCAATTCAAGTCTAAGCCCTTAGATTTGAAATGTATCTTCAACCCTCAGCCAAGTTCTCTGTATACTGCTTTAGAGCTGTTTGTATTCCCCTGGGGCTCAGCTATCACTCTTGGGCATAAAAGAGAAAGGGAAGAAAGAAGTCTCTGTTCTAAATCTTGGTCTCTCACCTAAAAACTTCCTATCCTTCCCTGGCTGTTCCTTACTCCTGTACAATCCCAAACATTCTCTCAAGGTCCAGAAGTAAACATGTATTATAAGTAGCTAAATAAAAGAAAACTTTTCAATTGAATCATCTTTGTTTACAGTCAATATCATAACCCAAAGTTTCATATTCAGAAAATGTCTTCTAAATTTCTACTCAAGGTTATTCAGTAGTCAAAAAAAAAAAGAAAAGAAAATTACATATGCATTTCATAAAATAAAAAAATAAAAGAGTACTTAGTAGAAATACTCTGAATTGCAACATTTAAATTCAGGGTCTATGTTTTGTAAGGTAGAAACAGAAAAATTCAACAGAAGATTATGTAAAAATTCCATACTATCACAAATCACAGTGTATATAAATTGCTCATAAATGTTAAGAAAGCACTTTTCAACAGCTGTATTACAAAGTACTAGTGTCTTCTGAAATTGTGAGGTACAAGTAATGTTACAAGTTTATGCCCAACTTACATCATTCAGGTAAATGAGTAGAATCTATTCTCAGTATCATTCTCATTCACCTGCTTGCCTACATGACTTTTTGAGCTGAAGAAATTACTGCTACTGCTCTCCCAACTCATGTAACTTACATCTCTCTCAACCATGCTGCAGCCTAGAAACTTTAACACCAAAGATTTCAAAATGTCAAACAAGTCAGTTTTTTCCACATTACCTTTGCTAAGAGTAACAAAGCAAAAAATACATACTATGTTAAATTAACTTGTTTTTTGAAAAGTATATTGTAAGCTAAAAAAGATAGCAGTCAGAACACTGATCTCTCTATATGAACACTGGGGCATATACCATGAAGATGCTTACTGAATCCCTAACTTGATTTAAAGAACCTTTATTAGCTGTCAAATTTTGAAAAGTGCTGCACCTGTTACACTTCTCAATGAGGGTAGTCAAGTAAAAACCAGCTTCATCCTGTATTTTTACAAAGCTGAGACTCACATCAATGCTTTGACCTAAGTTTAAAAAAAGGAAATGAAAAGCCAATATGAAAATAAGCAACAAGAAGGTGACTTTCCCCAGAACAAACGCACTGAAGTTTAAAACGTTATAAACAAAATATAAACACTACTATACACCTAAAAATTTTAACACTTTTCCAAAGAGTTTAATTTTAAAAGTAATACACATTTATAGTTTTAAAATTCAAACACAGAAAGATTAAAAAAATAATAAAAAACTGCAAAAGTAAAGGGTACTCTCCTCAGAGGCAACTTCTAGGTATTGCAAGTATATGTAAGCTATATATACTTGTTAAATTACTATTAAAATCACTACACTTCAAATCACTACAATATTTCAAATATGACTTATTTTGTAATTAGACTGGTTGCTTTAATTATTTAGAGCTTGGGTTAACTACTTAAAACTACCATGGTTCAGCACAATATTTACTAGTATAATGGTGAAAATTAGAAACGACATTAATCTCCAAAATTAAATAAACCGGTTTATTCAAAATATCTTATAAAACATGGCCAGTTAAAATCAATTTTAGAAAGTTTCTAAGGCCATGGTATAAAACTCATTAAGTTAAACAAACAAGAAATTAGGTTACAAATTTAAGTGAATATTTTATCTCATTTACACCAAAGATGAATTTTAAAAAAATAAAACCCTGCAAAGAAATATGTGGAGAGATGACTTTTGAATGAATGGATTGCATTTTGTTGTTGTTGGCTTTATATATTACTATCCTTTGTAGATTTTCATTAACAAACATGTCTTTTGTTTAAAATGGTGGGGGAAGGGCTATTAGAAATGCGTAGCCAATTTAAATTTAAATAGAACAAAAACAATTCACGAAAGTAGTGCTACTAGTATATTTGGATAGCTAAAACAGGTAGATTTATTTAACACAACTTCCATGATTCTGTAAGTCAAAAAGACTAGTCAATACTGCTGTAATATAAGGTACATGAGCTTTGTGTCAAGGGAAAATTGGGCTTGAATTCCAACAGTACTAGTAGCTTTACCTTGGGCAGCTTACCTCAGTACCCAGTCTGTTTCCTCCAGTGTAAATTAGGGGTAACAATACCTGACTTGGAGGGTTGATATGTCAGGCAAACTTAATATAAAGGAAATAAAGGGACTGGCATATATATCTATAAATAGTAAATGCCATTATTATTGATATTCAGGCAGGTAATTGTTTTTTAATGTCAGACTCAAATAATTTTCAGCCCTTTTTCAGAATGGCTTTCAAACTGCCAAACCGTTCTTTACCTAACTGCAGTTTCTACTGATACGTGACCAACTATGGAAACAAACATTCAAATGGAACAGTACATTCAATAGGAACACAGACATATTCACCAAGCTCATTCATTCAATTCACATTCATTGAGTACCTACTATGCAGTGAAAAGACATGTCCCCATTTTCAGAGTTTAATTTCTAGTGTGGGAGACTGAATTTATATTTTAAAAAAAAGGAAATTCCAAATAGTGACAAATATTATGCAGAAAACAAGAGAAGTCAATGCAATGCAATCTCCTTGAAGAGGCAACATCTGAACTGAGCTGAATTATATCATGGAATTAGCAGCAAGATCTGGGATAAGAGAAGTGAAGCCATAGGGTACAAGCAAGTGCAAATGCCCCAAGGCAGGGGCATGCCTGGCAAGTTCCAGGAACAACGCTAGTGGGGCTGGAACAAAGGAAGAAACAGATGTGGCCAGGCTCCGTCCATCACACTGACCTAGTGCCAAACAGGTAGTGCCTGGCAAGCTTTAGTAAGGAGTTTGGATTTTATTCTGAATGTGATGGGAGGCTTTCAACATAGGGGCAACAAAATCTGATCTACATTTTAGGATCTCCTAGCCTGTAGTAAGAGGAACGAACCATAAAAAGCCTAAGTGAAAGCAGGGAGACCAGCAGGTTTCTGCAGAAGGCCAGGTCAGAGATGGTGATAGTTGGCAGAGGTGGTGGCAGTAAAGGTGGGAAGAAGTGGATAAATCTAGAATATATATTAAACACTATAACTTAAGGCAAATCAAAGAAAAAGAATTAATCAGATAATGAGTAGTTAGCATCCGGGACTGATTTTACCCAAGAGATACAGAATGAAAATAGAGGTTTGAAGGTTTTAGGTAAATTTTTGACTAATGGGAACCAAAAGGGTTATCAGCATATTTAGGGTACTTCACAATATGTACTTATCCTGTGAAGCTGATGTGAAGTGGACATTTCCTTCTCTTTCGGCACCACCCATAAAGCACACATCCAAGATTCAATGTCAATAAAGCATACTTAGCATGATTCATAAAGTAAATCTTTCAGGACCTTACTGCCTGCACAGCTGGTCAGCATTGGGAGCATACTGTGACTATGAAATAGAACCAAACCTCTACCTGAATCAAATCACTAAAATAGCAAACACTTTTGAAACTTCCATATTGTCAACTCAAGTTATTCTGTGCTTGCTCTTCCGACAAACTAGAAAGACCTTACTTTGCCACACAATGCATAATTTCTTAAATCTTGTATCAGCATAAATATCTGGGAGGAAATCTTTTAAAAACATCATTTTTATTGTTTTGGTCTGGCAAACATACAGTGAATAGTCCTTAAAAGTTAAGGTCCAAAAGTCCACATCCGAAAAAGCAGGTGATAGCTTTTCTTGTAAACCATTTTTGTATAAAATATATAAATTCCATCCTGGCTGGGTAGCTCAGTTTGTTAGAGCATCACCCTGATATGCCAAGGATGTGGGTTCAATTCCCAGTCAGGGCACATAGAAGAAGCAACCAATGAATGCACAGATAAGTGGAACAACAAATCGAAGTTTCTCTCTCTCTCTCTCTCTCTCTCTCTCTTCCTCTCTATCTCTGAAATCAACAAATAAAATTTTTAAATATATGTATAAATGCCAAAAAGAAGTCTGAAAGGATATAAACCACAGCTAACATTGGTGGTGGCAGGAATATTATTTTTTCTTTTTCTTTGTTTTTATGCCTCAATCAACATTTTTCCCAATTATCACAAATTATTTTGTGTAAGCAAAAACATCCAGTTATGCATTTGCATAAAAGGTTAAAAAAAGAACTTCAAGAAAACAACTAATTCAGCAGGATTCCACCTGTGGTGTCAAGAAAAAGATTTCAGCCCTGGCCAGTGTGGCTCAGATAGTTGAGCATTCTCCAGAGCAGCAGTCGCCAGCCTTTCGGACCTCAGGGGCCACCGGTTGCCCACACTGCTCCAGAGCACCAAAAGGTCATGGGTTCGATTCCTGGTCAGGGCACATGCCCAGGTTGTGGGTTTGGTCCCTGTCCTGGATCTCAATGTTTCTCTCTCCCTCCTTCACCCACTCCCTCTCCTTTCCTCTTTCTCTACAATCAGTTTTTTTAAAAAAGAACGAAAAAAGATCTCAACTGCCCTCGCAGGAGGAAGAAATTTGTTAAGAGGTCCACACAAGTAGGTCCCCAGCAAGGTAGTAGTCTAAATTCATTAAGAACTCTCCCCGGATTTGATAAGGGACAATCAATTAGCACATACCTGTTTTTCTTTCTTATTGTTTACCAAAGTAACACCTCAATTAATGAGCTGGGGGAGGGGTGTTCTTTTTAAAAACCAAGTTAGTACAAAAAGGAGGTTTGGTCTTCAGGTCTCCCTGGTGTCTTGGGGGGAGGGAGGCCACGGATGGTGGCCCGGCTGGCAGCAGGCTACGCTGGAGGAATCTTCGTGGCCAGTCACCCCTGAAGTGGAACACACGCTTTCAGCCTCCTCCACGGAAATGGGCAGCGAGAACGCTTCCTAAGGGTTCTCAAGACTAAACCAGCTGAGACAGTTACTGAGAGTAACACAGATGAGACAGTCACTGCCCTCCAAGTTACTGTAGGCATAGCTGCCAACGACTTCTGACAATAAGACCCCAAAACTGGATGGTCTCTCTTCAACAAACACAGGTTAATATGTGCGTTGAGCTCATCCTACTCTCTTGATGCAAACCCAAGCTATTAAGGCCACAGCTTCGATTTTGCAAACTAGGACAACCAAAAACATCCTATTGACTCTTTCCGGCTAACCAACATCATCTGGGCTAAAATCTTCACACGCATAGAAACAGCCACTTTGGAAAACTTTGGCTTTCAACGGCAACATGGGACTTCAGGTACTCCTGTCATCAGTTTATCGCACACAATCTGTGCTACCTCTTTACGGTCGGCTCTGGTTCCACTTATTGAACAAACAGGGAGGGGGGGGGGAGGGAGTCCTTTAAATTCGCAACACAATACAGGATAAAAAGCTCCTGCTTTCTAGATGGCAGCTTTCCTGTCTCATCAATCACAACAAAGGACGCATCTCAGTGCCTTCCTTAAACCTGGCCAGGGCTGAAAACCAGAGGTAAATGATATAGTGTGAATTTCAGAATTTGTGGGTTTCTCCTACCAGCTACGTAACGACTCCCTCTCTTTTACTCCATTAAACCCCTCCACCCGAGTTAACTGTCTCGCCCTAAAAATAAAACCACCCGGGGCAATCGTCCACTTTCCTGCCAAGCCCCGACTATGGTTTCCTGCAGAAAAGCCAAATTGCAGGCTCTCTGCCTCGCTCGTCGCGGGAGGACCCGGGCTCGACAGCAGCTGGGTTCTCCCGAGCAGACTCGCCAGCCCGGCCGGGAACCACCGACCCCGAGCAGCAGTCCTGGTCGTAGCCACCGCCGTCCGCGAGAGCCTGAGGACCCCCCAAGGAAAAACCGGGGTGAGGAGAAGGTGGGCCGCCGCAGGAGAGACACTCACCCGCCCAGAAAACAACCGACGGGGCGGGGAGGATGGGGGCCGGGAGCTCGGCTCGGCAGAAAGACCGCCTGGGGCTTCCGGAACGCTGCGGCGGCGGCTCCTGGCCTCGGGCTTCCTCCCCTCCTCTGTTTTGGTGCGACTGACCACGTCACTATTAGCCACGAGACCCGGATCTGCCCGCTTCCGCGGGCGGCGGCGCAACAGATTGCAGCTGCTCGAGACCCCAGCGGCGGATCTGCCGAGCGTGCGCGAACTCCGCGCCTGCGCAGTGCGTCGGGGGAGGCGGGACGGGCGCGGGCGTCGCGATATTCGTGGGACTGGTCGCGGCAGTTGCAGTTCCGGTTGAATGGGGCGAGGCTTCGCGGATGTTGAACTGCCCCACGTAGCCTCTGGTTTGTCCGAGGTGCATTTTTTCCCCTCTACTGGGCTTCCCTGATGGCTTTCCCCGACTGGAATCTTTAGATTTAGAATAGCGGGGGTAGAGGTGGGCTCTGGTTGATGTCCGCTGAGACAGGGTACCACTACCGAGGTTGTTTTTGATCAAAACTCAGGGCCAGGTGGAAATGGGACAAAGAAGATTTTGTCTTGGATACAAAAGGACGTTGAATGTGGCAGTTATTGACCCCCTTTACCCTCACATGGTTGCACCCAGGAAGCTGGCTACAATTAAGCTCAAAAGGAAGTATTGAAAGGAAGATGTCACAAAAGACGACTTGCTGGTCCATAGAGAGAGGGCAGGGGACTGGAAGAGGAAGGCTGTGAGGTCGAAAACAGGATCCTATTTCACTTGAAATGAAGCCATCCAAGACTGTTAGGCAGCCAGCCTAAGCCTGTGTTACTTTGGCCTTCGGTGCTGGAATGAGGATACTATTTGTGGAGTAAGAATCGTCTTTTTAGACCAAGTTGGTGCTCTGGCCTCCTTGGTCTCACTGCTAAACGTTTGGGGCCCAGGAAATCTCCCAATTTGGCAAAATGTAGGGCTACTCTATTGTTGTCTTAAGGTCCATGTGTTGACAAACTTAATTAAAATAGAACCAGTGGTAAAAGTGGAGTTCCAAGAAAGATTTCACAAAGGTGCCTCTTTTCCTGTCCTGCAAAAGTGAAAGTTAGCTGTCTTTCTCACTCTGACTTTGTGACTTTTGTGCCTATCCAGACTTCTACCTCAGCCATTTGGTTAATCATAACTACCTGAGTCAACTTGAGAAAATTAGTATCATCTTCGAGAGTTTTTTTAATTAAAGCGCATGAACACAGGTAAATGTTACTAGAAAATTAAAGGTTTCTGGTAAAACTCAAAAGTGTTTCCTAGTTAAATAACAGATTCAAAGTACAAGTCAAGCTTCTTGTCCCTTAATCTGCAATTTTTGAACTTGACTCAAACTCAGAGAGTTTGAAGTGGGATCTAGTGCCCGGATGAAGTTCATGGGCTCACCCTGCAGCAGAGGGCCTTTACCATGTGCACATATGTGTTTGACAACACAGTTGTGTTTAAGAAAACAGTATGGTACAAAGCTAGACTTGTACGGGTTATTGCAAAATTGTCAATACTTGCTTTATAAATGACTGGAAAATCAGGATGTTAGGATCCCGGGTCGCTCAGCTTCTAAGATGCCTCTGCAGTCTCCTCCAGACCTTTGAATCAGGGGCACTCTGACTTGCAGAATACAGCTGACGGTGGGTGACTTCTGAAACTAGGTCTTAAAGACACTGATGGCTTGCTCTGGGGGAACATAGTCTCCACGCCACTCTACTAAAACAGCCTTGTCAAGAGGTCCTTATGGAGAGGAACAAAAGCCTCCCCAACAGCCAGCCAAGCATGAATTTACCAGCTTGAGGGTGAACTACCTGAATTGGGTTGATCCTACAATCCCAATCAAGCATTATATAGAACTAGAGGACTGGTGCATGAAAATTCATGCACTGGAGGGGGGGTCCCTCAGCCCGGCCTGCCCCCTCTCACAGTCTGGGAGCCCTCAGGGGTGGGGAAGGTGATGCCCCATCACACCTCTGCTGCTGCCACTGCCAGCAGCACAAGCCTCGGCCAGCCCTGGTTACCTGAGCCTCAGACAGCCCTGGGCAGTTGGGAGGCTGAGGGGACTGGGGGACTCTGGAGGCAGGTGGGCCCGGCCTTGCCATGAACCTGCTGCCCCGGTGGGGCTGAGGGGACTGGGCACCGCCATCTTTGAGGGCGTGGTAGTCAATTAGCATATTCCCTCCTTATTGGCTGTGGGCGCCGCCATCTTTGCAATGGCTTGAGGGTCAATTAGCATATTCCTTCTTTATTAGATAGGATGCCTACCGACCCAACATCTGCTTGCAGTCCCATGAGAGAAAGGGTCACCTCTTCTAATTAAATGAAATGGAGTTTGAAAGGAATCTGGCTCATTATTTATGTCAGAGATTGTTTCATTTTAAGGGAAGTAAAATCCTGTTTTTGAGCCCACAACTAAGAATACATGGTGCTAACAACTGCCTTCCCCTAACCTGTTGTATGTTTGAAGAAGCATGGGCTTTTGGAGTCTATCCCTTCCTCACTGGGCCTAGTGAAAGGTACCAGTTAAGATAATCAACACTGCCACCATCATTATCCCCTCCCAATATAAGGGGAAGACAGGAACAAGTGAAAGGTATCTTTTTGGGAGAAGGTAGTGTTCTTAAGGTAAAGTTACCCTTTGAGGAGATTGCAGTGTTCTAAATAAGGAGGGTGTTCTCTCTCCTGTTGTGAGGGAGGGTAGAGAATTTTCCTTTTCCCCAAGATGGGGGAGGGAGTCACCAAAAGAATCACTCAAGTGCTCGCTTCGACAGCACATATACTAAAATTGGAACGATACAGAGATTAGCATGGCCCCTACACAAGGATGACACAAAAATTAAGCGTTCCAAGAATCACTCAAAGTAGGGGTACTTGAACCACTGAATTATTAGATGCCTCTACTAATTGGTGATTGCCCCCAGTCTAAAAATTGCCAAGCCATTCACCTGGTACTGCTAGGGGATAGAAAGAGAGACATGAGAGGGTAGGTAAAACTGAGAGGGAGGTGTCAGCTGTGTAGTGGGGCAGTCTGTATTTTTTACTGTTGGAATGGTAAGAAGTTTCCCAAAACTCAAGTGGTACTACATGGTATATCAAGGCCCTAGATAACTGCTCCATCACCACACATACTACATACACAAATGCACATGCAATGCAGACCCACACTAACTATATATTATCTCCAGTTCAAGCAGTCAAAAGAAACTCCAGTTGTTAAATTTAAATTTTTTTATCTTTAGAGGTACATAGTGATGTATTTAAAACTGAAATGATAAGAGTCCTAGGATTTGCCTCACATCTAGTAGTAGAGGTAGTGGATGTGATTATATGTTATATTGTTGAAGCTAAGTTCTATTGTACTATTTCTTCTACTTTTGTATATTGAAATTTTTAATAGTAAAATTATTTTAAATACCTTTGGGCACAAAAAGCTTTTGTAAAATGAATCAATTGAACCAATCATAATTTATAGATTTTATTTGGATCTCTCTTTGAAAAACTGTCAAAAAATATAAGACAAGCCCTAGCTGGTTTGACTCAGTGGATAGAGCAGCCTGTGGACTGAAGGGTTCCAGGTTCGATTCTGATCAAGGGCACATGCCTGGGTTGCAGGCTTAATCCCCAGTAGGGGGCGTGCAGGAGGCAGCCAATCAATGATTCTCTCATCATAGATGTTTCTCTCTCTCTCTCTCCCTCTCCCCGCTTCTCTGAAATCAATAAAAAAAAATTTTTAAATAAGTATAAGACAATCAAGAAGGTGAAAACTAACTGGATATTTGATATTAAAGAATTTCTGTTAATTTTTTTCTGTATGGTAACATTGTGACTATGTTTAAAAGAGTTCTTTTATAGAAACAATAAAATGTTACAGATGAAATAGGATGTTATGTTTGGAATTCGCTTCAAAATAATCAGGGAGAGGAAAATGGACAGTGGTTTGGATGAAAGAAAATAGACCATTATCAATAGATTGACCATGTATTGAAAGTTTTTAAAACTGATTCATTATTATTATTTACTAGTGTCCTGGTGCACAGATTCATGCACATTGAAAGGAACTTAATTAGAAGAAATATTTTAATATCGCTGTTCATGTCTTGCTAATGCAAAGAAAATAGAATTCTACCGAGTCCTCTATCTACCTACTCCAGGACTTCTGTGAGGATCAAATGAGATGAAGCATGGGAAGATGTTTCATAAACATTTGGTTAAACTGTAAAATGTTTGCACCTGGCTAAAGCAAGTTGGGTTCCTGGGCTGAAGAAATTCCAAGGAGGGTAGTCACTAAGGAGAGGAAGCTGGGTGTTGCTACATGACGTCTTTACCAGGTACCCACAGCCACCATTTCCGGGCTGGGCTGGGCTGTGGGCCGCATTTTGCGCCATGGGGTCTTGGCAGCATTGGCTGTGATTTGGTGGGGTGTCACTCCAGGGTGGTGGTGGGGCCTGTGACCCACTTGGGGGAAGCTGAGTTTGTTGACACCAGATCCATGGTGCCATTTATTTTTAAATTAGAGGCCCAGTGCACGAAATTCGTGCATGGGTAGGGTTCCTAGGCCTGGCAGGTGATCCGGGCTGATTGGGGCCTTCTGGCTGCCAGCCAGGGCCTCCCTTTATTATGTGCTGCCCCCTGGTGGTCAGTACATGTCAGTGAGCAATCAAACTCCCGGTCTCCCAGTCAAACTCCCAAGGGGACACTTTGCATATTTGCCTTTTATATATATAGATGGCCAGTGTACGTCATGGCAGCTCCTGTGTTGAGCATCTGCCCCCTGGTGGTCAGTGTGCATCATAGCTACCGGTCAGATGGACGAACACTTAGCCTTTTATATACATAGAAGACTAGGCACACTTCTACCTCAGGTCCTGTGCACCTCCTCCAGATATCTTACACAGCCTTCCCCTTTACTTCCTTTGAGTATCAAACATCATCTTATCAGAGAGAACTTTTCTAGCCATCCATATAAAATAGCACCTTCCTCCATCAGTCTTTCACCATTTACCTTATTTTATTCTTTTTCACATCACTTACCATCTCAGACATTAATTATCTAAAGGCAGAACTGCTCTAAGGGTGGGTAACGATGGCTCACAATGACAAGTCTCTGGCCTCCTTAGCATGTTAGTTTCTGCCCTCAGGTTTGTTCTCTCATGACTGATTGCTAGTACTCTATGAATCTCACCCTCACACAACATTCAAAGAGAAGTAATGGAGACGCTTTCCTTTTGGACATCACTTTTTAAGACCAGGACAAGAGGCCCGGTGCATGAAAATTCATGCACTGGAGGGGGGGGGGTCCCTCAGCCTGGCCTGCCCCCTCTCACAGTCCGGGAGTCCTTAGGGGTGGGAGGCGACTTGGTGATCAGGGGAAGGCGACTCCCCATCACACCTCTGCTGCTGCCACTGCTGGCAACACAAGCCTCGGCTGGCCCTGGTTACCTGAGCTTTGGGTTGTCCTGGGCGACTGGGCAGCCGCCATCCAAGGCTTGCCTGCACCTTGGGCATTGGCTGGGCAGCCGCCATCTGAGGCTTTCCTGTGCCTCGGTCCAGCCCTGGGAGGCTGGGGGGCTGAGGGAACTGGGGAACTCTAGAGGCAGGTGTGCGGAGCGGCCGGGCCTGCCTGGTCCTGCCCCCCTGTCGGGGCTGAGGGCACTGGGCACTGCCATCTTGTGGCTGTGGGCACCACCATCTTTGAGGGCGTGACAGTAAATTAGCATATTCCCTCCTTATTGGCTGTGGGTGCCGCCATCTTTGTGATGGCAAGGTGGTCAATTAGCATATTCCCTCTTTATTAGATAGGATAATTGTCCAAAACTGGAAAGTATCCAAATGTTCAATAGACAAATGGACAAATAAATCATGGTTCATTCATATAAGGGGATATGCAGTAATTAATAGGAATGGATTATTGATACAACAACACAGATGAATCACAAAGGCATTATGTTAAATGAAAGAACCCAATATCAAAAGGCTATACAATATACTGTCTGATTACATTTATATGGCATCTAAAGAAAAGCATAAATATAGGAACAGAAATAATTCATACAGATCAGTGAGTGCCAACAATATGTGTGGAAAGGGTCTAAATACAAAGGAGCAGCAGGAGAAATTATTTCAGGTGTTCAGTTGTTTTGTAGCTTGTCTGTGGTTATAAGGATCTATGCATGCATAAAATCTCATAGAAATGTACATGCTTAAAAAGTTAATTTGGCCCTGACTGGTTTGGCTCAGTGGATAGAGAGTCAGCCTGCAGACTGAAAGATCCCAGGTTCGATTCTGATCAAGGGCATGTACCTTGGTTGTGGGCACATCCCCATTGGGTGGTGTGCAGGAGGCAGCTGATCAATGTTTCTCTCTCATCCATGTTTCTAGCTCTCTATCCCTCTCTCTTCCTTCCTATAAAAAAAATCAATAAAATATATATATTTTTAAATTAATTTGTATGTACATTTTTAAAATTTGAAAGAAGAAAGAATTCTCTGCATAAAGGCATGTCCTTGATATTTTAAAAATGTTACCTTGTTGCCCAGCCAGCGTGGCTCAGTGGTTGAGTGTTGACCTATGAATCAGGAAATTCCTGGTCAGGGCACATGCCCAGGTTGTGGGCTTAATCTGCAGTGTGGGGCATGCAGGAGGCAGCCGATCAGTGATTCTATCTCATTATTGATGTTTCTATCTCTCTCTCCCTCTCCCTTCCTCTCTGAAATCAATAAAAAATGTATATTTTAAAAAGTTACCTTATTTTTCCATATTTATACAAGTTTTCATATTAATTTTCCATATTAATACAAGTTTTCATAAATCTGTTGTATAAAGTGAGGGTCACTAAAACTACCATTTTTTCACCAAGGAGTCTCTACATCTATGCAAAATATCAAGAATTTTTTCTCCCATTGATTTTTATTATTTTAAAAAATATTTTTATTGATTTTTTACAGAGAGGAAGGGAGAGGGATATAGTGTTAGAAACATCGATGAGAGAGAAACATTGATCAGCTGCCTCCTGCACAGCCCCCTCTGAGGATGTGCCCACAACCAAGGTACATGCCCTTGACTGGAATTGAACCTGGGACCCTTCAGTCCCCAGGCCAACGCTCTATCCACTGAGCCAAATGGGTTAGGGCTCTCCCATTGATATTTAGATAAAGTGGAATGGAAGGGAAGAGACAGAAACATCTATGTGAGAGAGACATCGATTGGTTGCCTCCCGCATGACCAGGGCTGGAGATGGAGCCTGCAACCGAGGTACGTGCCCTTGACAGAATTGAACCCACAATCAAACCCACAACCCTTCAATCCATGGGACAACACTAACCACTGAGCCAAAACAACTAGGGCAAAGATCTAGAATTTTAAAAATAATCTTAGTGAAGTAAAGTTAACTTAAACTGCAAAAGCTTAAAGAGTACAATTTGACAAATATTAACATCTGTATACATTCATGAAACTATTACTACAACCAAGAAAACTAATTTATCACACCCAAATGTTATTTCCGTAATCCCTTTGTCCTGTTCATTCTGCCCCCTCCTCCCCTGGCAATCACTGATCTTAGTTTATATAACTATAGACTATTTTATATTTTCTATACTTTTATATAAATGGATCTATACAATATGTACTCCTTTTTGTCTAGCTTCTTTCACTCAGCATGCATATTTTGAGATTTATCCCTGTTTTATGTATCAATAGTTCATACCTTTTTATTGCTATGTAGCATTCTATTGTATTATTGCCCTTTATTTATCCATGAACCTTTGGATTTCTAGCTTGGGCTATTAAAAATAGAGCTGCCAGGAACATCTGTGCATAAGCCTTTGTATGAATATATACTTTCATGTTTCTTGGGTAAATACCTAGGAATGGAATGGTTGGGTCAAATGGTAGGTGTATATTTAAATTTTAAGAAACTGCCAAACTTCCAAAGTATCGCTTTATATTCCCATCGGCAATGTGTGAGGCTTATTTAAAAGACTATTTTAATCCATTTTTTAAAAATATGTATATATAATAATTGACTTCAGAGAGGAAGAGATAGAAACATCAATAATGAGAATCATTGACTGGCTGCCTCCTGTTCACCCCCTACTGGGTATTAAGCCAGTAACCTGGGCATGTGCCCTTGACCTGAATCAAACCTGGGACCCTTCAGTCTGCAAGCCGGTGCTCTATCCACTAAGCCATAATGGCTGGAGCTACCTCATATTTTTAATACTTGTAATTTCTTTTTTGCGGGGAGAGAAGAGACTTTATTTGGAAAGTCAGCAAGCCAAAAAGATGGCAAACTAGTAATCTAAAAAACCAACTTTAGAAAGTACAGAATTTAGTTTTCTTTTATATCAAGGGAAGGGGGAAATGGGAGGAGCAAGAGGTGATTGATGACTGAAGACATCTGGGCACCAGCAGGGGTTCTAGGAAGATTGTGAAACTCCCCCCCCCCCATACCAAAAGCTTTCTTATTTATTTATTAAATGTATTGGGGTGACATTGGTTAATAGGATCACATAAGTTTCTAGTGTGCATTTATTTATTTTAAAATATATTTTTATTAATTTCAGAGAGGAAGGGAGAGATAGAAACATCAATGATGAGAGACCAATCATTGATCAGCTGCCTCCTGCACACCTCTTACTGGGGATCAAGCCGGAAACCCAGGCATGTGCCCTTGATCAGAATCAAACCTGGGACCCTTCAGTCCACAGGCCGACTGTTTATCCACTGAGCCAAACCGGCTCAGGCTAGTGTGCATTTCTATTATACAAAATCTGTTTGTTTTTTTTTAATTGATTTGAGAGGGAAGAAGGGAGAAAGAGAGGAAGAGGGATAGAGGGAGAGAGAGAAATGTCGATGTGAGAGAAACATCAATCAGTTGCCTCTTGCACGCCCAACCAGGGATCAAGCCCAAAACCCAGGCATATGCCCCAACTGAGAATCAAACTGGAGACCTTTTTGGTGCATGGAATGATGCCCAACCAACAGAAACACACTGGCTAGGACTCATAATTTTTTTTAAAGAGCAAATATAGCTTACTTCCTAGAGATCTTTCAGAATTCAAAGCAAATTAAAACTGTGACTATTCAAATTTAGGTCATGAGATGACATAATTCTGATAAACATTAAGTATGATGAAAATAAGTTTAGGTATTAAGTGATGCATGAATTTTGCATAGACATGTAACCTAATCAGAAATTAAAACTATTAGCTCTCTGTCGTATGAGGACATAGAAGACAGCAATTATGAACCAGGAATTAGGTCCTCACCACATCTGGGCTAACTGTGCAGATGTTTTTTGTTCTTGCCTAGTGAACAAGATAGCCCCATTTCCTCTACTTTTCCAATATGACCCCCTGTAATTAGAAATGGGCTGATGCTCTAGGTCAGTGGTCGGCAAACTGTGGCTCACAAGCTACATGCGGCTCTTTGGCCCCTTGAGTGTGGCTCTTCCACAAAATACCACGTGCGGGCGCGCACCTACAGTACAATTGAAACTTCATGGCCCATGCGCAGAAGTCGGTTTTCAGCTCTCAAAAGAAATTTCAATCATTGTGCTGTTGATATTTGGCTCTGTTGACTAATGAGTTTACCAACCACTGCCCTAGCTGGTTTGGCTCAGTGGATAGAGTGCTGGCCTGGGTTCGATTCCAGTCAAGGGTACATGCCCAGATTGCTGGCTTGATCCCTAGTAGGCGGCCTGCAGGAGGCAGCCAATCAATGGTTCTCTCCCATGTTTCTATCTCTCTCTCCCTCTCCCTCTCTGAAATCAATAAAAAATATATTTTAAAAAGAAAGAAAGAAATGCACTGAAAGGGAAATCCAACCATGTTTCATGTTGCTATCAATTATGTGGACTAGCCCAGTGGCTGAACCAGTGGGATCTACTCTAGAAAGAAAGGCTTGGATTAAAATTAATGATTAATGAAAGAAAGGTGAAACTATTGCTGAGGAGAAAGGAGCCAATAAATGGATTTTACCAAAGGGAATATCTAAGAGTTCTGCTGAGGCTTAGAATAAGAGAATAATATTCTGTTTTAGCTTGGATGCAGATGCTTGTTGCAAAACCTTTTCCTTTTTTGGAGAGCCAAGAAGTTAACTGAATGAAAAACTTCCACAAGTGGTCTACACTCTCAAAATGAATGAAAAAAGGGGAGCTCTAATATGACTATGTAGAAAAATATTAATGTGACTATGTTCTTTGGTTTTTGTTTCCCAGGATATTGTCCTTATGGATAGAATTGGCCTCAGGAAGATGTAGACTTGATTAATGACAGATTGATTGTGGTTCATTATCATTCAGTAGATGTATATCTTAAAGTTCAGATAGCTATAAATCAGGAGGCAAGAGAATTATAAAGTCAGTATAAAAATATAACAAAATTTATGCTGGTATTATTAAATGGTTTGGTTTCTGTTTAAATCCACACCAGTTCTTCACTGGTTATTGCAAATGTTTAAAGTTTGTGTGTACACTTCAATTCTAAAGCATCTTAACTTCTATCACAATGAAGACAATTGTTTTGTCATAAAAAGATCTTGACAACAGATCAGGGTGGAGGACTGTAATGTGACAGTTAATTCCAGCAGGTCAAGAATCAGACTAGTTTTTCTGAAGTTCCTGCATGGCACTGACCCCTTGATAAAGGCATGAAACATATTGTTTAGTAGTGTTGTTTTATAAACACGGGTCCAAGGAATTTTGGGGTAGCTGTGACTTGTACCACTTTGCCAACATTGATTATTAATATCAGTGAAATCAATTGAGGGCTCCAGAGGCTGATAATCTAAAGCAAGATACTGTGTCTATTAATCTGAACCTAATGCAAGAATTCCAAAGAGGTTGATAGAATACAATTCCTTCCCCCATCTTGCCACATTGGGGCTAACTGTCCAAATGTTTGTCTAGTGGACAATAAACATTTTCTTTTTTAAAAAACCTTTATTGTTCAGATTATTACAGTTGTTCCTTTTTTTTTCCCCCCCTGAGTTCCCCTCCACCTGGTTCCCACCCTACCCCATGCCCTTATCCCCCCGTTCCACTGTCCTCATACATAGGTATATGATTTTTGTCCAGTCTCTTCCCGCATCCCCCCACACCCCTTTCCTCCCGAGGATTGTCAGTCCACTCCCTTTCTATGCCCCTGATTCTATTATATTCACCAGATTATTCTGTTCATCAGATTTTTTATTCACTCGATTTTTAGATTCACTTGTTGATAGACATGTATTTGTTGTTCATAATTTTTATCTTTACCTCTTTCTTCTTCCTCTTGTTAAAGAATACCTTTCAGCATTTCATATAATACTGATTTGACAGTGATGAACTCCTTTAGCTTTTTCTTATCTGTGAAGCTCTTTATCTGACCTTCAATTCTGAATGATAGCTTTGCTGGGTAGAGTAATCTTGGTTGTAGGTTCTTGCTATTCATCACTTTGAATATTTCTTGCCACTCCCATCTGGCTGCATAGTTTCTGTTGAGAAATCAGCTGACAATTGCATGGGCGCTCCCTTGTACGTAACTAACTGTTTTTCTCTTGCTGCTTTTAATATTCTCTCTTTGTCTTTTGCTCTTGGCATTTTAATTATGATGTGTCTTGGTGTGGTCCTCTTTGGATTCCTTTTGTTTGGGGTTCTGTGTGCTTCCTGGACTTGTAAGTCTATTTCTTTCACCATGTGGGGGAAGTTTTCTGTCATTATTTCTTCAAATAGGTTTTCAGTATCTTGCTCTCTCTCCTCTTCTGGCACCCCCATAATGCTGATGTTGGTATGCTTGAAGTTGTCCCAGAGGCTCCTTACACTATCTTCATATTTTTGGATTCTTTTTTCTTTTTGCTTTTCTGGTTGGGTGTTTTTGCTTCTTTGTATTTCAAATATTTGACTTGATTCTTGCGATCCTCTAGTCTGCTGTTGGATGTCTGTATATTTTTTATTTCAGTCAGTGTATGCTTAATTTCTAGTTGGTCCTTTTTCATATCCTTGAGGGTCTCACTAAATTTATCAGCCTTTTCTAGAAAATTCTTGAAAAACCTTATAACCGTGGTTTTGAATTCTATATCCAGTCGTTTGCTTTCCTCCATTTCTTTCATTTGTGACCTGTTTCTTTGTCTCTGCATTTTTTGGCTGCTTCCCCGAGTTGATAGAGTGGCTTTGTATGCTAGGTGTTCTATAGGGCCCAGTGGCTCAGCCTCCCCAGTTACCTGAGGTGGACACTCTTGGTGCACCCCTTTGTGGGCTGTGTGCACAGTCTTGTTGTAGTTAAGCCTTGATTGTTGTTGGTATCACTGGGAGGACTTGACCTCCAGGCCAATTGGCTGTGAGGATCAGCTGTGTCTACGCTGGGAGAACTTGTGTGCTGGAGACACCCTTATGATGCAAGACTTGCTTCGGTGGAGCTTTGGTGCTCACTGAGTCTGCCCCCTGAGTGTGTCCCTTATGGATCTGAGGAGTTGTAATCTGGATGGTCCTACTCTGACCCCTGGGTACACTGCCTCTTGGATCTCCAAGGAGGTGCTAATTTAGTGTCTGCCTGAGGCCTCCCAGCAGGAGCTACAGAGAGATCTGCAGATTCCTCTTCTTTGGGTTTTGGAGGTGCCCAGATGTCGCCCAGCTCTGAAGCAATACTAGCTGATGTGGGTCCTTGGGCCTTCTTTTGAATGTTCTGGGTTTCTCTGACTCAGCTGCAGTTTGTTAGGTAAGTTTAGATTTCAAAGGACCAGGCCATTCATATGCAAAAGCCTCTGTGCACAGTTTGGATGGGGTGGAGTCTCAGGGCAGAGCAAACAGCAATGGTTTCCCCATCAGCCTTGCCCTAAGAGTTCCCTGGGTCTCAGTGTCCCTTGGTAATCACTGCAAGCACCTCTGAGAGAAAGCTGCCCTCGAGTTCCACCTACTGCCAGATAGTCCAGTTTCTCCCCGTATGAGTCTGGGTCCCCAGAGCCTTGCCTGGAACCAGAGTTCAGAGCAGTTGAGAGCTTGTGTCTCACTCCCTATCGAAAAAGCTAGCCGCTTACTCAGTTGCCAGCCCTCTCTGCACGTGCACCTCTGTACCTCTGCACTTTACTTCCGCAGCTCCTCTGAGTCTCAGTGTGCTTTTCTCTTCCCTTCTAGTTGTAGAATTTCCACTCAGCCAGCCTTCCTATGGTTCTGGATGATGTCCATTTTATCTTTTAGTTGTAGTTTTGAAGTGGTTGTGCGAGGCAGCAAGTTCAGGTGTTTACCTATGCCACCATCTTGGTTTCTCCCGACAATAAACATTTTCTCTACTTATCCTATCTGATTCCCTGTAGATAGAAATGGACTGAAAGAATAGTCCAATCATGTCTCTTTTTGGTACCAGCAATATGGACTAGACCAGTTTTACACTGGGACTCAGCTCTGCTGTTGAGACTGGTTACTTAACAGGAATATGTTCTATGTGACCAGCAAAATATTGAAAAAGTACACCCAAGCCCTATCCAGTTTGGCTCAGTGGTTAGAATGTCAGCCCTCAGACTGAAGGGTCCCAGGTTCGATTGTGGTTAAGGGCACATACCTCATTTGCAGGCTCCACCCCTGCCCCCAGGTTGGGCCATGTGCAGGAGGTGGCCAATTGATGTCTTTCTCAAATAGATGTTTCTCTCTCTCCCCCTCCACTCTCTCTAAAAATCAAATGAAAAAAGCTCAGCCGGCATTTCTCTGTGGTTAAGTATTGATCTATGAACCAGGAGGTCATGGTTCAATTCCCAGTCAGGGCACAGGTTGCAGGCTCAATCCCAAATGTGGTGCATGCAGGAGGTAGCCTATCAATGATCCTCATCAGTGATGTTCCTATCTCTCTCCCCTTCTCCCTTCCTCTCTGAAATCAATAAATATATATATTTAAAAATCAGTGCATGGGTGGACCTGGAGAGCATTATGCTAAGCGAAAAAAGCCAGTTGAAGAAAGATAAAAATCACATGATCTCACTCATTTGTGGAATATAATGAACAACATAAACTGATGAACAAAAATAGATCCAGAGACACAGAAGCATCCAACTGACCATCAAGCCTCAAAGGGAGGGTTGGGGAGTGGGTAAGAGATCAACCAAAGGACTTGTATCCATGCATATGAGCATGACCAATGGACACAGACAATAGGGGATGGGGGTATGTGCTGGGGGGCCGGAGCGGGTGGGGAGAGGTCAATGAGGGAAAAAGGAGACATATGTAATACTTCAACAATAAGGAATTTTTTAAAAAGAAAAACCAATGAAAATAATATTCCTGGGTGAGGATTAATAAAAATATTTTTTAATTTTAAAAAAGGATGACAAAGCAATGTAATATTACCTAGTTGGGGAGAAAAAATAATAAGCAGAATATTTCTAATCCAGAACCCCACTACTTAAAAAGAGAGTCAATGGCCAAGAGTTGGAAACAGCCAAAGTGCCCTATGATGGAGGACTGGATCAAGAAGACGTGGTATATACCGGATACACAATGGAGTACTACACGGCCCTGAGGAAAGATGACATAGCATCATTTACAACAACACGGATGGACCTTCACAACATTATGCGAAGTCAAACAGAGAAAGCTAAGAACTATATGATTTAACTTATATGTGGAATATAAAACTGAAACTTATGAACACAAACAGCAGTATGGTTGCCAGAGGGTCGGGTGGGGGAAGAAAGGGGTCCTAATATGAGATGATAGGAGATTTGACTTTGGGTGGTGAGCACATGGTCCTACATACAGATTTTGTAAATTAGTAATCCACACGTGAAACCTATATATTCATGTTGACTAATGCCACCCCAATAAAATTAAAAAATAAAATGTTTAAAAAAGAGAGTAAAAATGAACTGCTCCAGTTTGAATTAGAACCATCCTCAACACATAGTAATTTATTTGAAATTAAAATACTTGGCTAAACTTTCAGCTATTATGATATCACAGTATGGTTAGCCAAGAATATGGTGAGAGTACAACAAATTATTTTATTCTATTTAAGCATATAATCCTAGAGTATCCCCTAACTCCACGCTAAAGGCATCATGATCCATGAATAAATGAGACAGTGGGGAAATTTAAGAGAAGTATTCATGAATAAATTGGTATGTTTGGTGAAATACTTTATAGCATCCCATGTGAATTGAAATGGGAAAAAACAGGAAAGTGAAACTTCCCACGGAAGAATTGTTAGTTCTTAAATATAAGTGATTAGAGCTAGAGCAAAAGTTTTGAGAGAGTGTAAGATCAGGTGGATCTAGCAGATAAAAATGAAAAAGAGATAATATTTGGCATAGTGTAAGAGCAAAGAAATCTTACTCTAAAATTATAGAAACCAAAGTAATTGTATTTGAACCAGGAACAAAATCTAGGATAAAAGTTTCTGAATAGAGTGACATATATGGGTGGAGTCCTGCTTTTTCTACTGGGAGAATGACTCTACGTACATAATTTAGGAACAGATATCATTTTCAACAATTAAATCATAGAACTACTAAGTAATATAAAGCCAGAGACAGACGCTGTGGTTATTTAATGACTGGGTAAACATGACAGAAACAGAACACACCGTTCTTGGCTTTGATAAATAGTTCTCCACCCAAATACTGGAAATCACATAAGCAGTACTAACATTAAATTATGGATGACTCTGTCCACCAATTACTTGTAAGTAGAGCAGATAGACCATCAGAGACAATACCTAATCGTCTGTCCACTAATTACTTGTAAGCAGAGGAGACAGATCATCAGAGACAACACCTAATAGTCATTAGCCATCAATAGCTGAGCATTTTTGATGTGCCAACTTTTGTGGTATGTCCAGTATCATGTGTAATTCTCACTGTAGAGCAATAGATAACACGATTTTTGCCTTGTTATCGCTGAGAAACCTAAGGAGCATAAAGTCACTCCAGCTTTCGAACTTCAGAGCCAGAGTTTCTAATCACTGTCCTCTAAAACTAATCTCCACAAGCCTTTGTTTAATGACCTGAGAAGAGTGGCTACTGGCAGTACTGGAGAAAGAATTTCTGAAATTAAAAAAGCGGTCCATTAGACTAATCACCAAAACATCAAACAAAGAATTCATAATAGAGAATTTATTCTATCTCTTATTCTGGCAATTGCAGCACCAACTACATTTCCACTTTATTTTTTAATTTTTATTACTTTAATTTTAAAAAATTCTTTATTGTTTAAGTATTACATATGTCTCCTTTCCCCCCCTCAATTGACCTCTCCCCACCCACTCCTGCCCTCCGCTCCCACACACACACACAGGCCCTCACCCCCCTACTGTCTGTGTGGATTGGTTATGCTTATGCATGCATACAAATCCTTTGGTTAATCTCTTACGACTCCTCCCCTCACCCTCCCCTGCCTTTCCTCTGAGTTTTGACCGTCTGTTGGATGCTTCTATGTCTCTGGATCTATTTTAGTTCATCAGTTTATGTTGTTCATTATATTCCACAAATAAGTGAGATCATGAGATATGTATCTTTCTCTTCTGGCTTATTCCACTTAGCATAATGCTCTCCAGGTCCCTCCATGCTGTTGCAAATGGTAAGAGTTCTTTCTTTTATACAGCAGCATAGTATTCCATTGTGTACATGTACCACAGTTTTTTAATCCACTCATCTGGTGTACATTTCCACTTTCATAAAGTATTTTCATCATCATCATTCAGTGTTAATTGTAAATTGTGCATTGTATTAATGTGATGCTAAATATTTTTTTAAATATGTTTTTATTGATTTTGGAGAGGAAGGGAGAGGGAAAGAGGGATAGAAACATTAATGATGAGAGAGAATCATTGATCATGTCCCCTACTGGGGATCTAGCCTGCAACCCAGGCATGTGCCCTGACCAGGAATCGAATCGTGACCTCCTGGTTCATGGGTTGACACTCAACCACTGAGCCACTCCAGCTGGGCATGGTGCTAAAATTTTTTTTTCTTTTAATATATTTTTATTGATTTCAGAGAAGAAGGGAGAGGGAGAGAGAGACAGAAACATCAATGAGAATCATTGGTCAGCTGCCTCCTGCACGCACCCCACCAGGGATCAAGCCCGAAACCCGGGCATGTGCACTTGATTGGATTCGAACCCGGGACCTTTCAGTCTCAGGCCAAAGCTCTATCCACTGAGCCAAACCAGCCAGGGCAATGGTGCTAAATCTTTTTTTTCCCCCATGCCAGCAGTACACATTTCTTATTATTTATGAATGGTCAAAAGACTTACAAGGCCCATTATTATCAGTATAACCATACATATGAAATATCACTTAGTGACATGGAGTGAAAACAACAGTTTTATATATATTTAAAAATACAGACACATACCCACATTCTCTTTCAAGTGTTCACCACACACTGCTACAATAGCAAGAGGTATGGAGCTGCAGGAGTGACAACATACTGTACATGACATGTGGAAATATCTCAAGCATAAAAAACACACTTAAGTTGCAAAAATAAAGTTTCTTTCTTCAAACATTTTGATCTGGGCTCAAGCAAAGCAAATAATGAACGCCAATGATTTTCATAGTATTTAACACTTTAAAACAGAAAAGGGTCAACAGTTGCAACAGTCCTGAAAATGTAGAGGTTTAGAGGAGTGAACAATGCATTTCATCCCCACTCCCTCAAAAAAAAGTCTACAGCAGATCTGTTTCACCCCAGCTCAGAAATACTGAAGAATCATAATCTACTACATTCAAACAGCAAAGCAAGCCAGAACAAACAAAATGATAAAAAGAAACATCATTACATCAAGCAAGGCATTATTGACCTCAGTTTCTTTACACGATTTCACTAGTGCAAGAGCATTGTTTACCTGAAAGATCCTAAGTCGCAACTAAAGAGCACTCATACAAAACTATTTCCTTTAGAAATGCCACATACTCTATCCTTAAAAAAAAAAAAAAAAAAAGTCAACACATACACTAGTGAAAGACTGTTTGTCTTCATCTCTTATCAATGAGGCAGGGCCAGAGTGACTGATTCCAATTCGAACCGGTGTTTGCCGGCCAATGCCCAAGGTCTCCAATTGGGAGCGGTCAAGCTGAGAATTTTTTAGACGTTGGGCTCCTAAGACAGGACTGTCAGTTATTGGTCATAAGTGACTGCTGGGGAGTTTGAAGGCATCTGCAATTGCACATGCCATTTCGTACTTCGTCATCTGTTCATTTCCAGACCAGTGAAAAGTTCCCTTAATTGAAGGATCCAGCATTCTCTTCTCCGCTAGCTGATGACACACGGAGACTACATCTTTGACGTGCGTGGGGAACCTCTGCGGCCAGTGGTCATGTTCGCTGACTTGTTGCTGAACTGCACTTTATCAAACATGACAGTCACAGAACTCTCCTCCAGCTTTTCAACTTCTCCAAACAGAATAGGAATTCTCAAAACAGCAGCTCCTAAATTGTTCTCCAGAACAGCCTTTTCTCCTTCTAATTTTGTTTTGCCATATAGATTTAAGGGACTTGGTATATCTTCCTCTCTATAAGGAGGATTTGTTCCATCAAAAACATAATCTGAGCTAATATAGATTAGAAATGCTCCAATTGCAGCTGCTTCCTTTGCTAAATTCCCAGAAGCATCCACATTAAGTTGAGCAGCAGCATCTGGCTCATTTTCTACATCTGGCCTTCTCTCTGCTGCACAGTGTACTATGACATGGGGCTGAAAATCATAAATGATGTGATGAACCATACTCGCATCCAATAGATTAACATGTTCACATTTTGGTCTTGCTCTTCTAAAACCACAGCCAACGGCATGCCAACTATTCTGATGAAATTCTTTGTACACAGCTCTGCCAAGAAGCCCAGTGGCACCAGTAATCAGAACACGCCTATTGGGGACATTAACTGCCTCCTCCACCAGCTGGCAGTTCCTGGGAGCAAAGTAGACGGAGAACTCCTTCTCCCGCCCCACCATGCCTGCCACCTTCGTGTCGCCACGGCAGCGATTACCACTGCCTCCAGCCCAGGACCCAATGGTGCTAAATCTTAATCAAAGAACCAGCCAATCAAAAAGTCTTGACTTGATGCTTCTTGGTGTGCTGGGGACTTGAACAGACACCCACTACCCTTCAATAAAGCAAAACAACCCCTACCTACACAAATTTTGAGAAGATGCAAACCAACAGATTGATTTGTGTGATAAAGAGGTGATTCTTTGCCTTTATCTTCCTTATATTGAAAATGTATACATGTAAACTTATGTTCTGAGAGGAAAAAGGTAACAAGAGAGCCACTAATTTGACATTATGGAAGGCAGACTTTTAAAAATGAAACAGGCATCTAACACCGTTAATTAAAATTTTACATTTTAACCATTTTTGTTATATAGAACGCTTTAAGCATTTCTATAGTCATCAGTATACTCAGAAGATACCTCCAGGAAGAAAAAAAATATATGCTTTCCATGGTTTTATTAGCACAAAAATAACCTTTAGTTCTAAAATATTTTTGTTAAATAGGGCACCAATACTTGAGTTTAATAAAGAGCCAGAGTTCAAGTGCTCTTGTTTTTAATTATACTTTTTTCTTTACATTCATATAATATTCTGTATTAACCAAATACCCCACCATAATCAGAAAATTAAATGCAAAGAAGCATTTGCCATGTACAAGAGACTTTGATGGACATTGTGAGTGAAAAAAGGAAATACGAAAAAAAGGATATAAATGACAGGGCATTTGTCCATGAGAACTACACACTAAGTTGGAGAAAACACACACACACATACACACACACACACACACACACACACACGAGAAATGAACTCCTTTAAACATTCATCCCATGGCTACGGAGAAGATGGACTACCTTGGTTCTACAAATGCCTGCCTCTCTGGCCACCCCTCACTCACTGAGTCTTTAATCTTTAATGTAACTGTTCCTCAGTGTTCACATGTTCTTCTCACTATACACTGTCACCCTAAATGATCTCAAATTCTCCTAAATCTTCAAATTAACATCGATGCAAATGTCTGCCATGTCTGCATCTCTTTGTGCTCTGGAATCACATTTTCATCTGTCTGCGGAAGTCATTCCAGTGGACTTTGTGATTCTATTCCCTACATCCTTTGCACCCTAACTCCAGAGGTAGGTTTCATTAGTCTAAGAACCCTATCCAACCACCTTGCTAGTTATTGGTTTAAGTGAGCACAAAGCATTCCTTTGGCCCCAGGCATGACTTAATGCAGGGCATGAGATTCAGCCTAGGCTTTGACAAGTGAGGAAAGAGACCAGTCTATCTTTCATCTCTCATAAGGAGAGATGGTCTCTTTTCCCCCCAATATAGTCATGTGCATGTGTAAGGCCAGAATAGTTGCTGAGTTCTTAAAAATTAGCCTTAGGAAGAAGCTGACATGAGGAAGAGAGAGCAGAACCAAGAGAATCACTGGGAAAGAGAACTGGAGACATTTTAGGTCAATCCTAAAGCTTGTCCCACCTCTGGGTTTCCAATTTATGAACCAAATATTGTCATTATTTCAGCCAAGTTGAGTAGGGTTTTTTGTTGTTTGTAGGCAAAAGCATATTAATTGATATACTCATATAAATAGGTCCCTTGCTGGCTCAAAGTTCATAATATCTAAAACTGAGTACATGAAATTTTATTTTAAACCTGCTCCTCATTCTGTATTTCCAATGCTGGTTAGTGGACTCATCAGGGACCTAATCACTTAAACTAGATATTAGTCATTTTGAATGCCTCCCTCTTTCACAATTACATTGTTCAGTTGTTTCTGCCTCCCTAATATATCTTATCTTGGTTCCTTCTTTTCTTTTCTTTTTTTAAATATATTTTTATTGATTTCAGAGAGGAAGGGAGAGGGGAAAGAGAGATAGAAATATCAATGATGAGAGGGAATCAATGATTGGCTGCCTCCTGTACGCCTCCTACTAGGGACCAAGCCCACAACCCAGGCATGTGCCCTTAACCGGAATTGAACCTGGGACCCTTTGAGTCCGCAGGCTGACACTCTATCCACTGATCCAAACTGGCTAGGGCTGGTTCCTTCTTTTCATTCCAGTTGCTATCACCCCAATGCCATTACCTCTCACCTACAACATTGCAAAAGTTCCCAACTAGACTCTCTCTAACTTTAACCTTTCCTCTTCCCTCCATTTATTAAACATGTTTCTGCCAAAATATAGATTCTTCCAAAAATACAGATTCATGCTATAACCTTACAGAAATTCCAATGGATTTCCATTTCCTATAATAGCATTTCCTAAAATGTGTTCCATAGAATAATAGTCCCAGGGAATTATCATTTAAAAAGGGGGTTTTATAAAAATAAAGAAATAAATAATAAAAATAAAAAGGGGATTTGTGATAAAAAAACATTTAGAAATTTCATCTGTGGTCACAAAATTCTAAGATAATCCCTAATGATCCCTATCTTGTGGTATTTTCTCCCTTCTGTGGTACTTTCCCATGCTGTATATGGGTTGGTATATGTGACCACTAGAATATGGCAGAAGTGATGGTATAGCGCTCCAAGGCTGTCATAAAAGTTAGCTTCTGTGTTGGTATTTCTTGGATCACTCATGGGGAAGCCAGCTGGCATGTGAGAAGAGGCCCATTTGATAAAGAACTGAGGTCTCTAAGCAACATCCATAGTTCATTTGATGGGCTTATAGTCTTTTACTACTGAAGCAATTAAAGAATATGGTGGAAGAGCCCTTTTCCTCCTTAATACCCTGTCCCTTCAGCCTCCACCAATAATCACAATAACCTTGCTGGAATAGAAAATAATAATCTACAGAGGAGAATTATAGTACAGAAGAAGCAAGAGTTAACACACCAGCTAATTGAATTTTCCTTTGTACTACAGGGAGAAAGCACCCAAGACTTAGGAGGGAGTCCACTTTGGACCCTTCCATCCATTCCTAATAGGAAAGAAACTCCAGGCTCCCACCCCTGCCCCTACCTCAAGCATCTCCTCTTCAACGCTCACAGTCCCCATAAACCCACACTATCCCTGGGGGCAGGGAGGAATCTGCTTTTGTTCCTTTCATAGGAAGAGATTCTTCTCCTGGGTCCTTCTCCCTCAATCAGGGACTACAAAAGAGAAGAAAGTCAGTACAAATCACTATAAGAAAGCTGAGTATATTGAATATCAATAGTAATCTGCTCTTGCTAGGCAAGAATTTTTTATCAGTGAGGTACCTACTCTCAATGGCTCTGTCTCTAACTTTGAACTTCAACTAGATGGGCAGCAACACTGCCAGTCCCTTCATCATATTTAAGGTAAGTAAATCTCCCAAAAGACTTGAATTCATGATTTTTCTTGAAGACATCAAAGTCTAAATTCATACTGAAGAAAGATTATATCCTCTGTCATCAAGACTCCCCATTGAGTTAATGTTTTCAATGGTTTCTTTCCTACTCCAAGAAGCTTAAGGGCATCATAAATTTACTTACTGGCTATTAAAGTTTCCTCTCTCTCTAACTTAGAGATTGGCACCAGCCTCAGTCCTGCTCTTTGGACTCAGACACTCCTACTGATAAGAGGTGAGAAAGAGATTATTAATACTTTCTGTCATAAGGGCATGATCCAATGAAAGTAAAGACTAGCCCAGCTAGTGAGGCTCAGCGGTTGAGCGTCGACCTATGAACCAGGAGGTCATGGTTCAATTCCCGGTCAGAACACATGCCTGGGTTGTGGGCTCGATCCCCAGTGTGGGGCGTGCAGGAGGCAGCCAATCCATGATTCTCTCTCATCATTGATGTTTCTATCGCTCTCTCCCTCTCCCTTTCTCTCTGAAATCAATAAAAAAAAAAAAATTTTAAAAAGAAAGTAAAGACTAAAAAATATCAGAAAAAAAAACACATGAGTGTTTTTATGTTCATCCATTCAACTACCATTTAGTGAGAGACTCCTACATGTCAGGTATTGTGGGTACAAAGACAAGTAAGATTTAAAAGATGTAAGGTGTTAGGTCTGATCAGGCTGGTCTGAGTGCACTGGTGTCTTACAACTAAATGGCACAGATCAGTAAGCCAGGACAAGCAGAAGAGGGAAAGTGAGAGTTAAAAAGCAGTTTGCAGCCATTTGGAAAATCTAGATGCCAAGCAGTCTAAGCCATCTAGTAAATCCTATCTTCCCTAAACCAAGGACTCTTAAGAGTAAATGATTTGCATTATTCCTCCCCAGCCAGAGGGCAAATAAGCTTAAGTCAACCTACTCAGGGAGACAGATAGCCACACCCAAGGACAAATGAAACTAAAAGAATAAACCTCATTTTGGTATATTAGACCACAACCCTCCAAACTACTATCTCTTTCCTCCCACCAGACCATTTGTCATAATTCTTATTGTTCTAGTTTTTGCCTCAATAATACTAAAATTTATAAAACAGTTCGTTTCCACCAGATTACAAAACCTACTTGTACTCAGGAAATACCACCCCCATACACCATCACAACCCCATTTTCTGCTTAGGCCTGATCGTCCCTCTGACTCTCAGAACAAGGATGGTGGGCCAGGTACAGAAACTCACCAGGGCAGAAAGCTCCGGATATCTAGCACGGGGAAAACAAGAACCTCGCTCCCAGGAAAAGCTATCCTCCCCTTTCATATCACTAGTCAGGCAGCTTAGACCCCTGATCTTTTCCTCCCTAAAGGCTTCCGTTGTACTTCAGCTTCAGTTGTATTTCAGCTTCAGGCCCACAAAAGCAGCAAAACCAGACAAGTGACGCTGTGGCAGCCTCCCTTCACTCAACAGGACCACTTTTGAGCCTTCACCAATCAGTCTCTTGGGGAAATCATGCCACTGCGACCCCTCGCTCCAACCATGAGAAATCTATAGTGTTCCAGCTGACTACAATCAAAGTCCACCCCCTCAACCCTGCTCCCCTCCCCTCATCTTGAGGTCTCCCCTCAGCAGGAAGTACTAGTAACTACTAGTACTAATAGTAGTAGTTCCCTTGGGGTGTGGGGCAGCCTGGCCATGCCCCCCGGCAACCCAAGTGGAGGCCCTGGTAGTTACTAGTGACTGGTAGTTACGAAGATATAACCTTCGTCCCTGTTTCATAAAACAAAAAGGCTGGAATGTTAGGTCTGATCAAATACTTGAGTCAATACCCCCTCCCCTGGGAACTGATATTTAGACCACTTCACAATCGACATTCCCTTTTGCTTAGACCACATTCCACTTGTTAAGACCATTATCCTTCCACTCCGGAACTTCCCAGGATCTGGACTTGCTCAGAGAATTCTTCACTCAGAAAAAGCCATTCCTTGAATCCTTTAAAATCTCTGACTCCATCCCTGGGTCCTGGCGCCACTTTGGGGCTCAGCCTATCTGGGTTTCCAGATGACCTAATTAATTCTTTACCCCTTTTAGTGGGTACCTCCTTTGGTAACCCTAACAGAAGGCATGATTCCCTGAGAGCTCATAGTTTGATAGAGGATTTATTATTGAGAAACTAGAGGCCCGGTGCACGAAATTCATGCACGGGGGTGTGTGTCCCTCAGCCCAGCCTGCATCCTCTCCAATCTGGGAACCCTCGAGGGATGTCCAACCGACCATTTAGGCCCAATCATTGGTCGGTCGGACATCCCTCTCACAATCCAGGACCGCTGGCTCCCAACTGCTCGCCTGAATGCCTTCCTGATCACCCCCTAACCACTCATCTGCCAGCCTGATTGATGCCTAACTGCCCTCCCCTGCAGGCCTGGTCACCCCTAACTGCCCTCCCCTGCAGGCTTGATCACCCCCAATTGCCCTCACTTGCAGGCCTGGTCCCTCCCAACTGCCCTCCCTTGCTGGCTATCTTGTGGCAACCATCTTGTGTCCACATGTGGGCAGCCATATTGTGTGTTGGAGTGATGGTCAATTTGCATATTACTCTTTTATTAGATAGGATAGAGGCTTGGTACACAGGTGGGGGTCAGCTGGTTTGCCCTGAAGGGTGTCCTGGATCAGGATGGGGGGTTCCCTTGGGGTGTGGGGGAGCCTGAGCAAGGGGCCTGTGGTGGTTTGCAGGCTGGCCTCGCCCCCCGGCGACCCAAGTGGAGGCCCTGGTATCTGGGATTTATTTATCTTCTATAATTAAAACTTTGTAGCCTTGAGAGGAGGACAGGGCTGGTCAGGAAGCTTGGCTTCCTCCATTGCCGGGGGCAACCCAAGCCTCCTGCTCTCTCCAGCTCCGTGGCTGCTGCCATTTTTGTTGGGATTTATTTATCTTCTATAATTGAAACTTTGTAGCCTTGAGTGGAGGCCAGGGCTGCCCAGAGTGGGTGGGAAGCTTGGCTTCCTCCATTGCCGGAGAAACCCAAGTCTCCTGCTCACTCCATGGCCGCAGCCATCTTGGTTGGGTTGATTTGCATACTCGGTCCTAATTGGCTGGTGGGCGCAGGGGAGGTATGGTCAATTTGCATGTTTCTCTTTTATTAGTGTAGATTATTTGGCCCAGGTGTTGTTTTAACCTCCAAACTAATGTTCAATTTGCTAAATGAGTCACTTTTATTTCTTTGTTCTCAAAGCACAGTTAGTAAAATTTCCTCAGAATCTGATGCATGATTTCCTAGGCTCTTAAATGCACAATATTTTATTTAGACCAGGGGTCCTCAAACTACGGCCCGCAGGCCACATGCGGCCTACCAAGGACATTTATCCAGCCCGCCAGGTGCCGCTGCCTGTCCTGCTTAGCAGCTGACTCGTCCCGGGCCCGCAGTGTGCATAGGAATTTATTCATAGTGGTTTTTTTTAAACTATAGTCCAGCCCTCCAATGGTCTGAGGGACAGGGAACTGGCCCCCTGTTTAAAAAGTCTGAGGACCCCCGATTTAGACAAATCCATGATTTTCAATTTCTGTTTCTTTAGTTGATTTCAAAGATAGGGTATTAGAAGTCAACCTCAAGATCCCTCTTGAAACCTAGCTCAAATCCTAAGCAGCTAGGTCTGTGTTTCCTCCTCCTGGATTCCTTTCATTTTTAATAATTAAAAGGAGCAGAAGGCATTCCTTCAGAGAAAGAGAGAAAAAGAAAACAAAACCACCACCACCACTACAGCAGCAGCAGCAAGAAGAAGAAATTAATCTCAAGCTATTATGAAACCTAAAGTATCTAAAATTAAAAAATTTTAAAAAGCCTCTAACCAAAATTAGTCCAGGCCAGTCTAATTCTCCATCATTCACAATCGCTTCAATTACTTTGTAAGTCTAAACCAAGTGTTGAGGCACAATCATTTAGGGAAGGATAAGTAGGACATTTGTCTACTTTCCTTCCCACCAACCAGTACTATCAAAACATTATTTGAATTTCCATGCTAACTACAAACTCCTCTCACCATAATCTTCATTATAGATTCTGATGCATTACTTGTAAGGTACAGTTGAAAGAAATGGGATAGGTGAGAAAATTGAAAAGGTGAGCCAGCGCAGACCTAGAGAGCTACTAATTAACTAGAAATTAGAATTTTTCAACATACTATGACAAAGAGCTATGACATAGAAAATAGTTCCCATATATTATGTTGTATAAAAGAAACTTGCTTTGACCTCATGTTCTTCTCATTATTCCTTTGCTACTTTATCACCTTTTGCAGCTTTTTTTTTTGTTTCTGTCTTCTTTTTATTGGGTTTACATTTTGCAATTGTGTCCTTTATCTCATTAGTCCTCCTTTTTTTTTTAATACTATTTAGTACATTGTAGAAATGTACATTTTTAAATTTGTCATACTGTACTTTTTGTTCTTGAATAGGAATTGAGCAAAAGGAGGGGTTTAGGATATAAGAAATTTGTATTATATGCATTTTCTGCCTCAGTAGAGTAATAGTGCCTTCTAGTGTTTGCAGTAACATTTTGTATTTGCATCATTTCTAATCATCTAAAAAGTAAAATACTTTTACTCTTTGTAGTTCTCCTGCCATATTTATTAAATACTAGAGGCCCGGTGCACAAAATCCATGCACGAGTACAGTCCCTAGGCCTGGCCAGTGATTGAAGCATGAGCATCTGGTGTGGAAGGGCAGGTGCCAGCTGACCTCTGGGCCCTGGGAAGCGCCTGGACCCCTAAGCCCCCGCACGTCCCCCTCTGCCTGAGTCATCAGGCCCCCACCCAGCTCCCTCAGCGCCTGGGAGCCAGGCGGCAGCCCCATCCCCTGCCGCCACTGCTGGTCGCCGTCTAAGCGGCGATCGATGGGGCGATCAGACCCCGCCTGGCTCCCTCAGCCGCCTGCTCACCTGCTCCACCATCCTGCTGCGGTCCCGCTCTTATCAGAGCCCATCAGGGCTGGCAGCGCCTCCACTGCTGCCTGCTGCCAGCACCGTGTTACCGATGCCCACCATGTTCCACATCACCCCCTGGTGGTCAGCACACATCATAGCAAGCAGCCAAACTCCTGGTTGAGGGGGAAATTTGCATATTAGGCTTTTATTATATATGATATAGACAGCATTGTTACACCTATTTTAGAAATTTAAAAACCAGAATCATAAAACATTTATTTAATGGTGAGATGATTGTTTAGACCAAACATTGTTAGAAAAATGTATTTCACTTAATGCACTCCCCATTCAGCTGCCATCAGTCACCAACTGGTGAGAAGACAGATTAAAAAAAAAGATTCATGATCTTGCCAAGCCCAGCCCACTAAAAAGGAATGCCATAGATAGAGAATTGCAAAAGCTGTTTGCTTGAGGGCACCATAAAAATGATGCAGAAGGTTTGCTCATACTTTCTATTCCTCAAGGTAACTTTTAAGGAGTGATTTGATTGATATGTCTGTTGTGGTTCTATAGCCCCTGAGTCACCTCTTTTTCTCCTAGACTGGACATCATAAACAGTTTCAGAACATTCTGAGAAGAACAGTGCTCTCAGAGAGGCAGATATGTTCCTTAAGACATTTATCAGATGTGAGAAGTTAGTTATTGCCTTGCACTTCCCAACTTTCTGTGGGTTTGGATAAGCATTCTCTGAAACTGATTCTCACTTGTTGACTATTCTGAAAATATGAGGAATAGGTATGTGCATATGTATGTCTACGGAATTGTATTAGGGTCCTCCAGAAAAATCCAAATTATTAGGGTGTGTGTGTGTGTGTGTGTGTTTAATTTTTCTTATTAAAAACATATTTTATTGATTTTTCACTGAGAGGAAGGGAGAGGGATAGAGAGTTAGAAACATCAATGAGAGAGAAACATCTATCAGCTGCCTCCTGCACAGCCCCCACTGGGGATGTGCCTGTAACCAAGGTACATTGCAACAAAAAAATAAGATACTGAAGGGTCCTGGGTTCGATTCCGGCCAAGGGCACATGCCCGGGTTGCAGGCTCAGTCTCCAGTGGGAGGCATGCAGGAAGCAGCCAATCAATGATTCTCTCTCATCCGTGATGTTTCTATCTTTCTCTTCCTCTCCGTTCCTCTCTGAAATCAATAAAAACATGTTTTAAAATATATATTTAAAGAAAAGAACAAAGTTGGAGCAATCACAATATCGGATACCAAACTATATTACAAAGCCGGTATAATTAAAACAGCCTGGAACTGGCACAAGAACAGGCATATAGATCAATGGAACAGAAAAGAGACCCTAGAAATAGACCCATGCCATTACGGTCAATTAATTTCTATTTGACAATGAGGCAAGAGTGTACAATGGAGTAAAGACAGTCTTTTCAATAAATGGCGTTGGGAAAATTGAACAGATACATGCAAAAAAAAAATGAAACTAGACTACCAACTTACACCATATATAAGAATAAACTCAAAGTGGATAAAAGATTTAAATGTAAGTGAATGAAACTATAAAAATCCTAGAAGAAAACATAGGCAGTAAAATCTCAACATTTCACATAGCAGAATTTTCACCAATATATCTCCTAGGGCAAGAAAAGCAAAAGCAAAAAGAAACAAATGGGTTTACATTAAAAATGAAAAGGGAACCCACTATATGGGAGAACATATTTGTCAATGAGACATCTGATAAGGAGCTAATTTCCAAAATATAGGGTATCCCCCCAAAATGTATATACACTTTAAGAGCTGATAGCTCAATTTTTAAAATGAAATGTATTTTTACTAAACAATGCCTTTATAATTATGCAAAACCTGTGTATACATTTTTGAGGGACACACTGTATATAAAAAACTCATACAACTCAACAAAGGGAAGACAAACAATTCAATTTAAAAAAGGGCAAAAGACCTGAATAGACACTTCTCTAAAGAGGACATACAGGTGGCCAATAGACACATGAAAAAACACTCAGTATCACCAGTCATCAGAGAGATGCAAATTAAACTACAATGAGATATAACCTCACACCTGCCAGATGGCTACCATCAATATATCATCAAACAAGTGCTGGTGAGGATGTGGAGAAAAGGGAACCTCGGTATACTACTGGTGGGAATGCAGACTGGTGCAGCCACTATGGAAAACAGTATGGAGTTTCCTCAAAAAAGTAACACTGGAAATTTGACCCAGTGATCCCACTTCTGGGAATATATCCTAAGAATCCCAAAACACCAATCAGAAAGAATATATGCACCCCTGTGTTCACAGCAGCATTATGTACAATAGCTAAGATCTGGAAACAGCCCTAATGCCCATCAGTAGATGAGTGGATAACAAAGCTGTGGTACAGCCTTGGTCAGTGTCGCTCAGTAGTTAGAGCAGTGGCCCGTGCACCAAGGGGTTGTGGGTTCAATTCCCAGCCAAGGGCACGTACCTGGGTTGCCAGTTTGATTCCCGATTGGGAGAAGAGCTAACAAGATGGAAAGAACAGAACTCAATGAAAGTGGGGGGGGGGGGGGCACAAAATGATCTCAGAGTTATGACTGGGTGTTTCAAAAAGAGTTAAATGAGAGGCTTGAATAGAATAGCCAGTGGTGAGAGACAGAGAGGAAAAAAGCTTTCTCCAGAAGCTGAGAAAACGTAAGGGCTGTAGAAAGAAATACTGTTCTGAATTTAGCAGAACAGGAAATTGGAATCTGAAAAGCAGTAACAGTAACGAGCAAAAGCTCCAAAAAGGAAGACTTTCACATTTCCAATGTTGGCGATTATTATCAGGGGTCAGCAAAGCACTATTATGCCTTGCTGTATTTTTTTTATATGAATCAACACATCAAAACACATTGTTCTGTTAGGGACAGCAGGAGGGTTACCAGATTAATTATCTCCATCGATCTAAAACTAATTTTATGCCCTAACCGGTTTGGCTCAGTGGCTAGAGCGTCGGCCGGCGGACTCAAGGGTCCCAGGTTCGATTCTGGTCGTGGGCACATCCCCAGTGGGGAGTGTGCAGGAGGCAGCTGATTGATGTTCTTCTCTCATCGGAGTTTCTAACTCTCTATCCCTCTCCCTTCCTCTTTTTTTAAAAAAAACAAAAACCAATTTTACAACCTTTACAAAAAAATTTTTATGTAAATTGTATATTCTGAAAAGTGTGTGCCTTTAGATCTAAGCCTCATGTCTTAGGAGTACAGTATACTTAAATGTGCTTGGGACTCCTGTACACTCTTCAAAAATATTGAGCATTCCAAAGATCATGTTTATGTAGGTCAAACAACATTGTGTTAGAAATTAAAAGTGAGATCCCTGGCCAGGTGGCTCAGTTGGTTGGAGTGTCCTCCAGTACACCAAAAGGTTGTGGCTTTGATTCTCAGTCAGTGCACATACCTATGTTGCAGGTTTGACCCCAATCTGTACAGGAGCCAACTGATTGATGTTTCTCTTCTCTCAAATTAATAATCATATCCTGCGTTAGCTGGTTTGGCTCAGTGGACAGAGCATCAACCTGCGGACTGAAGGGTTCCAGGTTCGATTCCAGCCAAGGGCACATGCCTGGGTTGCTGGCTCAATCCCTAGTACGGGGCATGCAGGACACAGCCAATCAATGATTCTCTTTCATCATTGATGTTTCTATCTCTCTCTCCTTCTCCCTTCTTCTCTGAAATAAATGTATTTTAAAAATAAAATTTTTATTTTATTTTATTGATTTTTCAGAGAGGGAGAGAGAAAGAGAGAGACATGTCAATCAGTTGCCTCCCTCGCACAACTTGACTGACAGACTGGGATTGAACCCTCAGCCTAGGTATGTGCCTTGGCCAGGAATTGAAGCCACCACTTTTTGGTGTACAGGACCACACTCCAATCAACTGAGCCACACCGGCCAGTGCTGGGAAGGAATATTTTAAAAACTTTTTCAGGTAATTGTGGATATTATTCTTTAACACTATGCTAAATCTAGACAAATGATAGTTTCTTAAAGGTTATTTGCAATGTGGAATCTGAAATGTTATCAATGAACTTTTTGTATTCTGTTACATTAGAATCCATCGGTCTATCTTGAACTGCGTTGGTCATTTGGAAAATATTGCTTTATGCAGATCTTCCAAATTTTAATACATTTCACTGTACAATTTCAAGCAATCACATTTGTTAATATCACCACCAATTTAAACAGAATTGTCTTTAAGTGTATTTGGAAGTTGTCAGTCACAGTGGCAGATATGTAACACTCTAATTTTCAGTTGAAAGTTTGAATTTTATCATAGGCAACAAATTCTGCCAGTTGTTTTCTTTGCAGTGAAAGACTCATATTCATTTTTTTAAACATATTTTTATTGATTTCAGAGAGGAAGGGTGAGGGAGGGAGAGACAGAAACATCAGTGATAAGAATCAATTAGCTGCCTCCTGCACGCCCATACTGGGGATTGAGCGCCCGGAATCGAACCTGGGACCCTTCAGTCCAAGGACACTCTATCCACTCAGCCAAACCGATTAGGGCCATCATGCTTTTTTAAAAGTAAACTTTTTTTTGGAATAATTTTTGATTTACAGAAATGTTTCAGAAATTCTTGTATACTCTTTATTTACTTCTACTGATTTCAACATCTTAAAAAACCATAGTACCATGTTAAAACTAAGGGTGTTTCATTTTGAAGGGTGTTCACTGGTTTCTGGTCTGAAAGAGCTCCATTTAATACCAGTCCTTGCTGGTGACACTCATCATGATCTCTGCTACTCAAATAATCACTGGGCCTGGTTAAGAAGAACAATACAGAAAGGATATTCAAGTAAAATCTGCAGACATCTTTCTCATCGTTCATAACCTGATGAGCATTTATGACAGGTACTGGGAGTCACAAGAAATTGCCACAATCCAACTAGAATTATCGGAGTGTCTCATTTACACGGATCAAACTGATGCCTCACAAAAGGAGAAATGGACGGACACCAACTCAGGATGATCTTAAATTAAACCTGGACAATTGTGGGCTTTTGGGCCTTTGGGCCTTTTTAAAATTTCTTGAGCATTTAAAAAAATATATTGTTATTGATTTCAGAGAGGAAGGGGAAGGGAGAGAGAGACAGAAACATCAATGATGAGACAGAATCATTCATTGGCTGCCTCCTGCACGCCCCTATGGGGGATCAAGCCTGCAACTCGGACACGTGCCCTTGACTGGAATCAAACCTGGGACCCTTCAGTCTGCAGGCAATGCTCTATCCACTGAGCCAAACCAGCTAGGGCTCTTGAGCATTTTTAAATAGAAATAAATTTGGACTTCACAAAAACAAACAAAACTAAGACATTAACATTGCTACAGTACTATTAACTAAATTACAGAACATATTAAGATTTCGCTAGCATGTCCTTTCAGTTCTGGGGTCCAATTCAGGATACCACATTACATTTAGTATAGTGCTATTTTCCCCCTTAAAATGTATTTTAGGGTTGTCTCATATTAGTTAATATATAGTAGCCTCATTCTCTGGAAGGACTGTAGAATGACTACTTGGAAGTGGAATTTTAGAGCCAATGATCATGTGCATTTAAAAATTACCAAGTCCCTTTCCATTAAAGAAATTACAATACCCTTCTAATTAGTCCTCATGTGATTTGAGCATTGCATAGTTTTTGAAGTTCCAAGATTAAGATCAGGGACTGAATGAAGGTGATAAATGTAAAATAATAAAAAAAAATTTTGCGCACTTCAAAATAATTATTTTTATTGCACTGGCACAAATACACATAATATTGCATGATTTACATTATGGGAATAATTCATTGTACCATGACCCACATATATAGTTGGTTCCTCTTAGGACCACTAGGGGGCTCTGCTGGAAGGGTTTTTTAAAATAATTTATTTTAGTCTATTTGGGGAAAGGTTTTCAGATGATGATTTCGAATTCTGAATTCTTCAACTTGAAAAAGATAATTGAATACAGTTTTCTTATTTTTTCAGATGAGGAAACCAAGGTTAACCAAGAGAACTGGCATGGAGAACTGGAATGAAACATCTCTTCTTGGTTCCTATGGTGGGTGTTTTTGCCATCATTCTTTGCCACTACTGAATGATTGACTTCCTGTGGCTATCTCCTTTTTTGCTGCCACAATCTTGGTAATTTTTGCTAAGAGTGTATTTGTGATATTTTTCTAATAGGATACGATACTGATTGGTTAGGTGAAAAAAGTGCAATGAAATATAAACTTCTAAGTAAACTTTACTATTTTATTCCAAATATTCTATTCAAAGTACCTCTCAGCACCAGTACTTATTGCAAACCCTAGCAACCATTTTCACATTGCCTTTCAAACTTATTTGTTAAAACACTTTACTCTTATCTTTACTCATTTATTCATTTAATATTTATTGAGTGCCAACTAGAGTCTGATACTGTTGGAGGCCATAGGCTTATGGAGGTAAAATTGCCCTTCTCCCTCAAGAATCATCTATTTCTGCATTTTTCACGTTCACATGCCTTAGGTCAGTGGTTCTGAGTGTGGTCCCTGAACCAGCAGCAGGAGCAGCAGCATCTGGGGACTTGTTACAAATGCAAATCATAGGCCATCCTTCACTCTAGGAATGGGGCCCAGCAATTTCTTTTTGAACATCAACAACAAAACACACACCACACACACACACATACACACACAAGGTCTGAATGGATTCCGATGTGCACTGAAGTTTAAAAACTACAGTTTTACCCTGGCTGGGTGGCTCTGTGGTTGGGCCTCGACTTATGAATCAGGAGCTCACAGTTCCATTCAGGTGAGAGCATATGCCCCTTGGAGCGTCCCTGGTGTGGGGCGTGCAGCACACAGACGATCGGTGATTCTCATCATTGATGTTTCTCTCTCTCTCTCCCCCTCCCCCTTCCTCTCTGAAGTCAATAAAACTATATTTTTAAATAACCAGAAAACTATGGTTTTTGTTCCACAGCTCCGTATAATCTCGGTAGGTCAAAGATCAACAGCCTGTCTCAAATACACCTGATGGGACCCAACATTGACCATACCTGATTCAATGATTTCTAGTACCTGGCATGATGGTAATAATAGTGGCGCTGTAATGGCTTCAGAACAAAAACGGACCGCGATGGGTTTTCTGGGCCTATACCAGGCAAGAAACGGGCCGGACTGAGTTCTGGGTCAGTGTTCTCAGACCCTGGGCACAGCCCAGCACAGTAAGCCGGTGGGGTCGGGGTCTGGCTGAGCCAGGGCAGTGCTCCAAGCCGCGTGGGGCCGCGTGAACCCGTCAGGTTGACTCCAGCCTCTGACGACTGCAGCCTTCCTTCAGAGGCTGGAGGCTGGAAGCCCCGACCATACCACAGCGGTTGGAAGCAGGGAGGAGGAGCAGACGACGACTCGGGAGGCCCGTGCAGGGCTCGCCAGCGCGGAAGCCGCACCCTCCAGGCCCCAGACGCCCGCAGGGCGGAGCCTCGCGGCCGCAGCTCTCAGACGCGCGGCGCGGCGCGAGGCTCGTGGCTGAGCCGTATGGCGCTACGACGGGAGCGGCTGCGCCGCCCGGTCAGGTCAGCGTCGTGCGCATGCGCGGCCCCGGCGCCATTTTGGTGGCCCGGCGCGGAGGTGATTCCATACTGAAGAGAGCGCGGCGGCCGGGGTGGTAGTGGCAGTGTTCGTGGGCTCGGGTGTGAATCGCCGAGGGAGAAGGCAGTGGAGGAAGAGGTGGCGGCGGTGGCGGTGGTCGTAGCGGTGGCGGAGGAGGCGGGTACGAATCAGCTGCGGGCGGAGACATGGCCAACATCGCGGTGCAGCGAATCAAGCGGGAGTTCAAGGAGGTGCTGAAGAGCGAGGAGGTCAGAAATGAACTCCGGGACATCCCCCACCTCAGCCCGGGGCGGGAGGGCCCTGCTAGCGGCGCCTTCCAATATCCTCGGCTCACCCCGGGTGCCCCTTCTCGCGGGCCGCCCTTCTGCCTGTGGGGAACCAGCCGTCTCCTCCACCCCCTCTCATTCCGCCGCCTTCCCCTCCCCTCCCCGGGCCCTGGGATGGACAGTCTCGCGGGTGGGTGGTGTGGAGAACAACACAGTTTGGGGGGCAGATGCTGAAAGGGGTACTTGTCGGCGGGGCGTGAGCTCTCGAGAGAGCCCCAGGCGGTGCCAACAGCTAGAAGTGTGGCTGTAGGGTGGAGAGGGGGCAGCAGGCCGAGCCTGAGAAAACCCGGGAAGTGGGTTGGGGGAAGGGGAAAGGTAACTGGATCCGGGGAGCCGCGGTGCTCGAAGGCCCACACTTTTAAGGGTATTCTGGGTTATAGCCTGTGGCCTCTGCTGTCCTTTCCGTAGGGAAGGAGCCATGAGAATGCCTAGGTATCGATGAAAGGAGGATGTTCAGAGTTATTCCCTCTTAGTTGGGTGTTGGGGGAGAAGGAGGGACCTACTAAGATGCTATCGTACTTGAGTGGGGAGATGGGGGAATTTTCACCTGAGATAAGGTATTAATTCCATACCAGATCATTATCTCATTTTCATTTACCCCCCCCCCCCCAATTCCTAGGCTCCTTTTCTATTGACACCTAAAGCTTTTAACTGGGTAAAGGCAAGTTGTTTGGTGTATTAAAGGCATTTAAATATTTTTAACTGGGGGAAAAAATGGAGTGTATAATAAGCTTATTTCAGAACATTGCAAGTTACAGAAGTAACAGATCAGAGAGCCTCTCCTAAGACAATGCCTCTGTGACTGTGTTGTGCCATGAAACTTCATTATGATGTGTCCCTCATTGTTGATTCTTGCTTTTGAAACAGCCCTATGTAAAACAGGAGATTTCACCTGATTATCACATTGTTATATCTCCTTTTTTAAGTGAGTAGGTGTATCATAACATACCTGAATTGACTAAAAAAATTTTTTTGTCTAAAGCTCCTCTTGAGTCCTGCAGAATTTAGCTACTCTAGTGTTGGCCACATTTATTTATATAAGATACTCAAAATGTTCTAGTAACTTGACTCAAAACCATGCAAGTATCAGTACAATTTTTCATACCCAGTTCAAGAATGCCAGTTTGTTTTTCCTTCTTGGAGTTAACAAAGGAAGATTAAAAAGCAATACTGAAATGGTTGTTATTTTCAAGTTGTCAGATACCATTATTGAATGTATGATTGCTGTTTGTATTTTTCTCTTGGTATTTTAGTAATCTCAATGATTTGTGAAATTGAGCATTCTAAGTATGTGATGAGTAATTGAAATACATATAGGGGTGGACAAAAGTAGGTTTACTCTGTCATTCTTTTGAGTTAATAAAGCTATTGTAATAGTCATAACCTGCATGTCTTTTTCCATAGGAACAACTGTAAACTACTTTTGCCCACCCCTGTATATCTGATAGCACTTGAGTTTTATTTGTGCTGTTGAGTCTATAGTGGGTGTTTACATATCTTTCCAATTAGACATGGAGAAAATAGTTTAAAATATATAAAAATTACAAATACAAGCATATTTATTGAATGTAGTAGTATATAGTATAATCAGTTTTACAGAGCATGTGTATGAACTCTGACCTCTCTGTTCAAGTGCCAAAATTCTGAATGGAAGGATGACTTTGTATTTTTGTGGTACAGTGCAGAAGTAGTCATCTGATATGCAGTGAAACAATGACTTTATTTTTTTATTTAATAAGAAAATATATTCTAGGATAGTTAACATATATATTTGTAATGAAACATTGCAGCTAATATTTTGCCAACAGCCCCAAACATTTCTTCTATAAGATTGCACAAGCCTGGAACTTAATATTAAACTTGTAATGCTATATATTCTGTTACTTAAAAATGGTAAGGGCTCTCAATTTTTCACCATGATATTCTTAGAGTCAGATAACTTAATTTTGGAATATAACCAACAAATAGCTTTATTTGCACCAATATTTTATTTCATCTGTATTTTAATAAGGCCAGTTCTATAAGTGGATTATTTTCATCTCACTGAAGGACTTGTAGTACAGTCCATGTGTGTGTTCTTTTGTTGTTTATTTTTAATATATTCTTATTGATTTTAGAGAAGAAGAGAGAGGGGGAGAGAGAGAGAGAAACATCAGTGATGAGAGAGAATCATTGATGGGCTGCCTCCTGCACATCCCCTAATGGGATTGGCACCTACAACCCAGGCATGTGCCATTGACTGTAATCGAACCTGGGACCCTTCAGTCCACAGGCCAACGCTCTATCCACTGAGCAAAATCAGGCCATGTGTTGTTGTTTTTTAAGTATGTAAAATGTAGTCTTGAGTGGCTGGTTAAGAAATCAAGTTTTTCGTTATGTCACCTATGTAAATGTCCAGTTTACTAAAGTTTAGGTTTCTTATGCTTGTTTTGCTAAGAGTACTGGGTTGATTTAAGGATTTTGTTTTGTTTTGGCCTTTTGAATGCCTTTGTAAAGAATGCTAATGTTTGGTGAATTCTGGCCATAAAAAGTTATAAGTGGCCATACTTGGAGTGTGTTGTTAATTAAAAATATAAACATCAAGAAAAAAAATGTGAAAAGTGAGGTGCAGAATAGTGTAGAGGAGGACACCATTTGTATCAGAAGTGGGGAAAGTGTATTTTTATAGGTGAAAGGATTGATGAGAAATTGGTAAGGTTGATTACTTCTGTGTAGGGTAATTGGTGTAAGGGGCAACAGGCATCTAAAGATCCCTTTTGAATTTTGAGTCATGTGAATATGTTACTTAGTCAAAATAAATAAAATAATAAAAGCACTATCTGGCCATTTTCCCCTGAGACTGTTTGAAAAGTCATCCTTTGTCAGATACTAATTTTTAAATCTGAGAATTGTAGGTAATGTTTCAAAGTTGCTAGGAGTGGAAAATAGCTTTAAAGTACATTCTGTAGTTATTCTGTGAGTCAAATTACATAAGTGAATTGTTAATTGTGAGGACAAAACTATACTCTGTATTCATAGGTTAATATTTACTGTAATTATTGTTACCTACCATTTGTAGAGTGGTTTTTGGTATCATTTGTTTATACATTTTTGCTAATTCTCAACTGGTTTTTGAGTTAGATTTTTTATTTCTTAGGTATAGAAATTGAGACTCAGAGAAGTTAAATTATTTGTCTGTAAACATATAGCTTTGGGATTAGGATCTAGGTCTGCTTATGCTTATATTATACTAGAGGCCCAGTGCATGGATTCGTGCATCGGTGGGGTCCCTTGGCCTGGCCTGCGGGGATTGGGCCTAAACTGGCTCTCTGACAAACCCCCGAAGGGTCCTGGATTGTGAGAGGGTGCAGGCCTGGCTGAGGGACCCCGCCAGTGAACGAATATGTGCACTGGGCCTCTAGTATGCATATAAGATCTTTGGTTAATCTCTTCCTGCCCTCCCTCTTTGAGATTCACCAGTCTGTTCCATGTTTCCATGCCTGTGGTTTTCACTCTTGCTCTGAGCGTCTGCCCCAGAGTGGTCATTGTGCATCATAGTTACTGGTCAGCCCGTCACGTAGGCTCTTACATATATTAGATTGTACCATGCTGTTATGACTTGCCAAAGATAAAGGCATGCTTTTATTTAATTATTTTAAAATAATTTATCCTGGTTTGTATTATACAACCTATCAACCATTTTATTTTTTGTTAATCCTCACAAAAGGATATTTTCCCATTGATTTTTTTCTCTCCTTTTTTTTAGAGAGAGAGAGTGGAAAGGGAAGAGAGAGAAAGAAAGAGAGAGAGAGAGAGACATAGGTTGGTTGCCTTCCCGCACATGCCCTGACTAGGGCCTGGGATCAAACCTGCAACCCAGGTACGTGCCCTTGACCCAGAATGGAACCCGAGATGCTCTTACCACACCGGCCAGGGCTAAACACAACCTAATTTAATTGTTAGTTTAAACATAAAAATAAGTGTTACCTGTAATTAACTTGAAAGATTTACTTGCATTTCATTATGCAAAATATTTTAAAATTTGAAGCTCAGTGAAGTAAAATGCCCTCAAATCAGTGTATTTGCTCTTTAAAAATTTTTTTATTATTTATTTTTATAACAATATATTTTTTTTATTGATTTTAGAGAGAGGAAGGGAGAGGCATAGAGAAATAAAAACACTGATGAAAGAAAGACATTGGTCTGCAACCTAGGCATGTGCCCTGACCAGGGATGGAACCGGGAACCTCCTGGTTCACTGGCTGACATTCAGTCACTGAGCCACACAGTGTATATACTCTTATTCTTGTGCTTAATGGTATCTAGTTTTTTCATATTGTAGCTATATTTTGCTAACATTTTCTAGGATATTCATAGGGAATATTTAAATCTATGGCATTAAGTTGATTTCATGTATACTACTATTGTATAAGTTTTCCTTAAGCATTTAAGTAGATTTTTATATCTGTTATAACTTAGTATATATTTAACACATTTGATCTAGATTATTCTAGATAGTAGCAGAGCCAACTCTTCCCCCCCACCTCCCTATCTTCTTTTTTGGCCAGTTGTATCAATTAAAAATGTCCTTAGACATTACAAAATATTGATAACCACTGCTCTAGACAGAACTCTTTAGAACATTTAAGACTATTAACTATATAAGATGCATAGAATAATTTATCTAAAAAATGAATGAACAGTAAAGGCACAAAAAATTACATAGCATGGATACTACTAGCTTTGAACTTTTAGGTGTTTTTTTATTTTATTTTAGAAGGAAATCTCAATTTTTGTTGTTCCACTTATGTATGCATTCACTGGTTTTTGGTGTGTTTTTTTTAATCCTCACCCAAGGATATGTTTTTTTAATTGATCTTAGAGAGAAAAAAGAGAGAAACCTCCATGTGAAAGGGAAACATCAGTTGGTTGCCTCCCGCACATGCCCCAGCCAGAGATCAAACCCATACTTTTGGTGTACGGGACAATGCTCCAACCAACTGAGCTACTGGCCAGGACTAAATTTTCCTTTTTGATGTAAAGAAAAAGATGAAATTCCCTGGCAAAAACCAATGTAACCAGTATTTGTACAGATTTTTGAGTAGAAAAGATTGGGTTTGTTTTTTTAACTTTATTCATTAACCCATTTGAACCTATTCCCAGGCTTGTTCAGCTTAATTAGCTGCAAAGAGTGATTTGTGTATAAGCAAAAATTGAAAAGAGCTGCAGTGTCCAAGGGGCTTGGGCTTAAAAAAATTAGAGATCTAGATTTCATCAGATCTATAAACAAAATTTGAAAAAGCAGTCATAATATAAAATAGTACTTCCCAGTAACTTCTTCAATTTTATCTTCAGAAGTTGTCTCAATTCAGTTTGCTTCATTCTTGGAAGCCTCATCAAAATTCTCCATAAGTCCTGGCTGGTGGCTCAGTAGTTGGAGCATGTCCAATACTCCAGAAGGTTGCGGGTTTTGATTCCGAGTCAGGGCACATACTTAGGTTGTGTGTTCTACCCCTGGTTGGGATGTGTATGGGAGGCAATCAATTGATGTTTATCTCACATTGTTGTTTTTCTCTCTCCCTTCCTCTCTCTAAATAAAAAAATCCATGGGCCCTGGCCAGTGTAGTCAATGATTAGAGTGTCGGCCTGTGCATTGGAGAGTCACAGGTTTGGATTACCGTCAAGGGCATGTACCTGGGTTGCAGGTTCAATCCCTGCCCCGTATTGGGGTGTGTGTAGGAAGCAACCAATTGATATGACTGTCACATTCATGCTTCTCTCTCTTTCTTTCCACCTCCATCCCCCCTCTCCCTCTGACCTCCCTTCCACTCTCTAAAAAAAATCAATGGCCCTAGCCAGTTTGGCTCAGTGGATAGAGCATCGGCCTGTGGACTGAAGGGTCCCGGATTAAATTCTAGTCAAGGGCACATGGGGGGCATGCAGAAGGCAGCCGATCAATGATTCTGATCGTTGATGTTTCTCTCTCCCTCTTCCTTCCTCTCAAAGCAATAAAAATATTTTTTAAATGAATGAATGAATGAATGGAAAAATATCCTCACTCCTCGGGTGAGGATTTTAAAAATTCTGCACAAGATCTGGAACTTCATCATCCTCTCTTGTAGTAAGGGTGCTTTTCTCTACACAGATTGTTTGGGCAGAGCTTCAGCCAGTCTCTAAACTTAAACCACCAAGCTGGTTTAAGATGCTGGGTAGCACTTCTGTCAGCTGTTTGTCTCAGCATGGCCTATAATAGTGCAAGTGTTTGCTACTAGAGATGCCTGAACTTTAGGGTTGTTAAAGTGGCTCACTGTTCCTTGGTTTGTAAACATATTTACCAGAGTAAATTGTTTACCTTATCTTCTTTAAGGAGAACTGAAGTTTTTTATCATCTGCTGTGCTGTTCTGTGAACCACCTTCTTTCTACAAGAAGTTCCTTTCTGACCAATGTGCACTTGTGCCTACAGTTTGGCCAGTTTCTCTTGGATCACGAGTTTCTTTCATTTTGTAAAGGAAGTGGGCCACACAGGGGACTAGGGTTGGCACTCAGGGAGTCTTGGGCAGACCAGCTCAGAATAAGTATGCACATGTGGGGACACAAGATGGCAGCTTGGTATCTTTATTTTTAATAACTTATTTAAATAGTGTGCCTTTTGGGGTTCTGGGTGTGGGCTGAACAAGGGAAGCTTATAGATTGGGTAAAAAATGAAAAATTTAAAGCCTGTCCAAGCAATGTTGACTGGGGTGCATTCTTGTTTTACTTTACTATTATAAAGACTTTCATCTCTATCCATCAGGCATAGATTTAGATGCGTCTGGGGTCCCCTAGTATGTCACCCCCCTATATAGACTATACTTATTTCTCCATAAATGTTATCAGCAGTTATTGAGCATATTGACCACAGCCCCTAAAGACTTACTTGTTTGAGAGATAGGGAGTTCTGAGGGTATGCATATGAAGAGAGGTTCTTGAGCTAGGTTTTAAAGGAAAGTTAAGACTGATTTCAAGTTTTAGAAGACAGTCCCAAAGAAATTACAGGAATATTTAATTAATAAGTAAACTAATTTACCATAAATACCAATTAATAAGTAAACTAATTTACCATAACCATGACGCCTGGTGCATGGATTCATGCACCGGTGGGGTTCCTCGGCCTGGCCTGTGGGGATTGGGCCAAAACTGGCTCTCTGACATCCCCCGAGGGGTCCTGGATTGCGAGAGGGTGGTTCTCAGGTTATGCACCCCAGAATCGGGCTCCCTCCTCTCTGGTTCCAGGTGCATCACCTGAAAACTGCAGCTGCCAAGTCATCGCAGCTTGGCAGCTCCTGTGTTGAGTTGCCTGCCCCTGGTGGTCAGTGCGCGTCATAGCTGCCGGTCGAACAGTTGGCCAGCCGCTTAGGCTTTTATATATATACTAGGGGCCCAGCGCACAAATTCATGCACCTTGAAAGGAACTGTCGGCCGTGAGGCTGTGGTGGGCACAGGGGCGGGTCTCAGCCCATCCTCCGCGCCTCTGCCCAGCCCCTCCCACTGCAGCCCCCTGGTCCCTCCTCTGCTGGCAGCCCTGTTCCTGCCACCGCCATGTCCATGTGCTGATAGCGCCGGCCCCCTCTTGCCCCTGCTGATGGCATGGAGTGATTGGGGCCAGTGCAAGCGTGGCTGGCACCGTCAGGGGGTGCCAGTGGCGGCTGCTTCCCTGATTGTCCCTCAGCAGCAGGGGGAGTTGGAGAAGCCCTCAGAGGTGATCAGGGCTAGCAGCCGCCACTTGCGCTGGCTGATGACGCCAAGCGATTGGGAGCAGCGCCAGGCGCTGGCAGTGGTGCAAGTGGGGCTGGCACTGGCAGTGGGTGTGAGAGCCAGGCGGGACCACAGCATTTGGGAGCAAAGAATTTTCAGTAACCACCAGAGGCTCACCCTGATGACAGCGACCAGCACTCCACCTTGGTCTGATGCCCCTGCTCACGTGCTCGACCATCCCACCATGGCCGATGCCTGCCATGTTCCGTACTCTGCCACCTGCTGTTGACACCTGCCATGTACTGGGTTGGGGGGAATGATTGGGGGCCGGGGGAATGATTGGGGGCTAGTGGCCTGGGGGAGGGGTCATGGGTGGTTGGCTAGCTGGCCTTGCCCCTGATTGGACTGGGGGGCTGGTTGGGGGCAGGGCTGGCTGTGGGCCGATCGGGATGGTGGGGGCCCATTGGGGGTGGGGCCGGATGGGAGGAGGGGCCGCAGGTGGTTGGCCGGCCGGCCCTGCCCCTGATCGGGTGGCGGGGGGCCCATTGGGGGCGGGGCAGGCTGGGGGGAAGGCTGCAGGAGGTTGGCCAGCCAGCCCTACCCCCAGTAGGTCCACCCCCACCCTGATGGGGCCAGCACGGGGGGAGCTGTGGGTTTATCATGGTGGTGGGGGCCAATCAGGGGAGGGGCCAGCCAGGGGGAAGGGCCGTGGGGGGTTGTCCAGGACACCCTGCCCTTGATTGGAATGGGAGAGGCTGATCAGGGGCGGGGATGGCTGTGGGGAGGGACTGCTGGAGGTTGGCCGGCTGGCCCCAACCCCTGATTGGGCCTGTTCACCGGCCGCAGAGGGCATCCTAGTGACCGGTCGTTCCAGTCATTATGGCGTTAAGGTTGCTGGCTTTTTACACACACACACACACACACACACACACACACACACACACTCTCACACACTCACACACTCACACATACTCTGAGTGGCCAGATTATTACGATCTCTGAACGCATAATAATCTGGCCACTCAGTGCATATCCTATATAATAAAAGGCTAATATACAAATTGTTCCCTCAACCAGGAGTTCCACCAGCAGGCAGGCCGCCGGCCAACAGCCTATGTCCTCTCCCCCTGGCCAGGCTGGCCAGACCCCACCCATGCATGAATTCATGCACCGGGCCTCTAATACATATATAGACAGACACACACACACACACACACACACTGACTGAGTGGCCAGATTATTATGACCTCTGAATGCATAATAATCTGGCCACTCTGTGTGTGTGTGTGTGTGTGTGTGTGTGTGTGTGTGTGTGTGTGTACTAGAGGCTCAGCGCACGAAATTCGTGAATTTGGGAGGGGGGGCCTCAGCCTGGCCTGCGCCCTATTGCAGTCTGGGAGCCCTCGGGGGATGTCTGACTGATGGCTTAGGCTGTTTCTCACAGGGAGCAGTCCTAAGCTGTCAGTCGGATAGCCTTAACGCTGCTGCGGAGGCAGGAGAGGCTCCTACCACCACTGCTGCACTTGCCAGCCATGAGCCCGCCTTCTGGCTGAGCAGCGCTCCCCCTGTGGGAGTGCACTGACCACCAGAGCGCAACTCCTGCATTGAGTGTCTTCCCCCTGGTGGTCAGTGCATGTCATAGCGAGCAGTTGAGCAGCCTTAGCATATCATTAGCATATTACGCTTTGATTGGTTGAATGGACTACTGGACACTTAGCATATTAAACTTCTATTATATAGGACTAGGGGCCTAGGGCATGAATTTGTTCACCTTGAAAGGAACTGTGGGCCGCGAGGCTGCTATGGGTACAGGGGTGGGTCTTGGCTCATCCTCCTTCCCCCCGCCCAGCACCTCCTGCCGTGGCCCCCGATCCCCAGTTTGCCAGCAGCCCCGTTCCCACCACCGCTGCTCCCATGCACTGATGGTGCCAGCCCCGCTCGCACCCGCTCACAGTGCGGAGCAAGTGATTAGGGCGGCGCCAGCAGTGGGTGCAAGCAGCACCTGCAGCCCTGATCACCCCTCAGGAGCAGGGGAGGTGGAAAAGCCCTGAGGGGCGATTGGGGCTGGTGGTGGGCACTGGCACTGGGTGCGCGTGGCGGCTCCAGCACCAGCAGCAGGTGCGAATGGGGCTGGCACTGGCAGCAGGTGTGAGCACCAGGTGGGACTGTGGTGCACAGGAGCAAAGAATTTTTAGTAACCACCAGAGGCTCACCTGGATGACAGTGACCGGCACCCTGCCTTGGTCTGGCGCCCCCGCTCACCTGCTCCACCACAGCCGACGCCTGCCATGTTCCATGCGTGCCCCCTGGTTGTCAGCACATATCATAGCAACTGGTTATTCGGTTGTTCTGCCGTCGGTCTATTTGCATATTAGGGTTTTATATATATACTAGTGACCTGGTGCATGAAATTCGTGCACATTCAAAGGGGATTAATTAGAGGAAATAATTTAATATTGCTATTTGTCTTTTCTCTATAATAGAAGTGTCAGAGTTGAAAGAAAATTAGTAAAATGTATATGAAACCCTTCCTCCTGTCAGAGTCTGGGGCTCACCATGGGACCCAGAGTCAGTCCCCACCTACCCACATGCACCTCAAAATCGTGTGAGGCCCAGACCCGGCCGTCTCCCCCTGACCTCCCCCCCATTGGGCTAGATCCAGACCCGGCTAGTCCCACCCTTGTCAAGCCCTGCCGGGCAGGGGGCGTAGCCTCAGGTCCCCTGGCCTGGTGCCAGGGCGGGAGAGGGGTGTCCTGAGGTCCTCTGTCAAGCCCCACCAGGTGGGGGACACGGTCTGAGATCACCTATCAAGCCCTGCTGGGTGGGGGGCATGGCCTGAGGTCCCCTGTCAAGCCCCGCCAGGCAGGGGTGTGCAGCCTCAGGTCCCCTGGCCCAGCACTGGAGAGGGGCACAGCCTCAGGTCCCCTGGCAAGCCCCGCTGGGCAGGGGTGTGGCCTGAGTTCTCCCAACCCAGCACTGGGAGTGCACCTTGAGGTCCCCTGGCAAGCCCCGCTGGGTGGGGGGCATGGCCTGAGGTCCCCTGTCAAGCCCTGCCGGGTGGGGGGCATGGCCTGAAGTCCCCTGTCAAGCACCACCTGGTGGGGGGTGTGGCTTTAGGTCCCCTGGCCTGGCACTGGGGCAGGGGGAGCAGCCTGAGGTCCCCTAGCCCAGCACCAGGACAGGAAGCGCACCTTGAGGTTCCCTGTCAAGTCTTGCCAGGTGGGGGGCATGGCCTCAGGTCCCCCGGCCTGGCACTGGGCGGGGGATGTGGCCTGAGGTCCCCCAGCCTGACACCAGGGCAGAGGACGCAGCCTGAGGTCCCCTGTTAAGCCCAATGGAAGCAGGGGAGGGCATAGCCTCAGGTCCCTACTGATTGCTTGTTAAGGCTCCTTATGGGAACTTTGCCTCAGCTGTGGGTGCAGCCATCTTTGTGACAGAGGGATGGTCAATTAGCATATTCCTGCTTTATTAGATAGGATAGACATAGATAACCTCTTCTGTAGGCATCTGAATTGGAAACTAGGGAGCAGAGATTATTGACAAAATTAGGCAAGGAATACATTTACATATTTAGAACAGAAAAGTTGCACAGCTTTTGTGTACACAAACCTAGTTGTGGGGTTAGAACATCTTTCTAAGTTTTTTCACTGTTATCTTTGGGGGGGAAAAATCTTTTCATATCAAAGAAAAATACATAAAAGGAGTGTGACTAGCACTCAAATCAAAAAACAGAATATTACCAGCACAATAGGACACCATCCCTAAGTCATATTCTTGACTTCTATAGCACAGATAAGCTTTGAGTATGCTATATAATAAAAGGGTAATATGCAGATTGACTCAACGGCAGAACAACAGGTCGTTATGATGCGCACTGACCACCAGGGGGCAGATGCTCAATGCTGGAGTTGCCCCTTGGTGGTCAGTGCTCTCCCAAAGTGGGAGCTACACTCAGCCACAAGTCGGGCTGACAGCTGCGAGCACGGTGGCAGGCGCCTCTCCCACCTCCTCAGCAGCACTAGGGATGTCCAACTGTGGCTTAGGCCTGCTCCCCCAGGGTCTCCCGGGCTGCAAGAGGGATGTCTGACTGCCAGCTTAGGCCCCATCCCCCGGGGAGCAGGCCTAAGCCTACAAGTGGACATCCCTTGAGGGGTTCCGGATTGCAAGCGGGCGCAGGCCGCGCTGAGGGACCCCCCCTAAGTGCACGAATTTTTGTGCACTGGGCCTCTAGTCCTATCTGATAAAAGAGTAATATGCAAATTGACCATCACTCCAGCACGCAAGATGGCTGTCCCTATGTGGTCAAAGATGGCTGCCCCCATGTGGACACAAGATGGCCAGCAGGGGAGGGCAGTTGGGAGGGACCAGGTCTGCAAGGGAGGGCAGTTGTGGGTGATCAGGCCAGCAGGGGAGGGCAGTTGGGAGGGACCAGGCCTGCAAGAGAAAGCAGTTGGGGGCAATCAAGCTTGCAGGGGAGGGCAGTTAGGGGTGACCAGGCCAGCAGAGGAGGGCAGTTTGGGGGGGACCTGGCCTGCAGGGGAGAGTAGTTTGGGGGGGACCCAGGCCTGCAGGGGAGAGCAGTTGGGAGGGACCAGGCCTGCAGGGGAGGGCAGTTGGGGGTGATCAAGCCTGCAGGGGAGGGCAGTTAGGGGCAATCAGGCTGGCAGGGGAGTGGTTAGGGGGTGATCAGGCTGGCAGGCAGAAGCAGTTAGGGGCAATCAGGAAGGCAGGCAGGTGAGCAGTTGGGAGCCAGCAGTCCTGGATTGTGGGAGGGATGTCCGACTGCCCTCGAGGGGTCCCAGATTGGAGAGGGTGCAGGCTAGGCCAAGGGACACACACCCCCATTCATGAATTTCGTGCACCGGGCCTCTAGTGTTTGAATAAAAGAATAGACCAGAGTGTATACTATGTGACTGTTTCAGTCTTGAAGGATTTTAAAAGCTGTCTTTTAATATCTTTGTTCAAAAATGTGTTGATAGTATCTTAGAAAATGTGTTAAAATTCATTGAATATTAAAATTGAAAGAGACCTTAGATATAGGACAAACGCCTCATCTGTTAAGATCAGGAAACTGAGGCCTGGAGAGTTGACACATCTGGTTAATGGTGAACCCAGGCTTCTTGCATACCAGTCTACTCCAGTCATTATAATGGTTGCTTTATGGGACTATCCTTTTTTATAAATAATACTATAAAAGCTGAATGCCAATAAAACTTAAGTACAACAAGTGACAGTTTAATATTGAATATTGTATTTAAGTGTATTTTGCTTTTCTGTCTTGGTGTGAGAACTTAAATTTGCCTAGAACTATTTACCTTCTTAAGCATAGTATGGTAAATTTAGCTAAGGACACATATGTAATACCTTAAAAAATAAAAATAAAAATCTGATTTAACAAGTAAGTTGTATATGATATTTCACTGTTTAAAAGAATTACTAAATGAAGCATTTTATGTTATTCCTAAAAAAAAAAAAGATTGTGAGTTTTGGAATTAGATTTGCTTTGAGTCCTGGCTTTTCTATTTTATATCTGCAGCACTGACTGTATCTCATTTTCTTTTTGTCTGTAAAAATGTTAGGAAGATTAAGAGAGTTGTTACAGTGCTTAGAGCAGGGGTGAGGAACCTTTTTTCTGCCAAGGGCCATTTGGATACTTATAACATTATTTGCAGGCAATACAAAATTATCAACTTAAAAATTAGCTTGCTATATTTGATCAAACATTTATTAACTCATCCAGATAGAAGTTCCCTACCCCTAGTTTAGAGCAATGCCTGGGACACATTAAACATTCAGTAAATGGATAGCTGTTAAGATGTCAAAATTAACTACCCTTTCATATTCTGCTTATTGTTGTTCTTGTATCATAAAGGTTTCCTTTCATGTTTTAGTGATAGCTTAAAGATCCTTTCAATGGTTTAGTGATAGTTCTATGTGAATTTGCCTCAAGGAAAGGCTTAAAATGTGGAGCTTTAGTGCTGCTTTATCATTGTGAGGCTAGTGTCTAAGGAAAGTACAAAGGAATTAATGTGGGCCGTGTTCTCCAGGTGTTGGTTAATCTTTATTTTATGTTGTTGTTATTATTTTTTAATCCTTACCCAAGAATATGTTTCCACTGATTTTTTTAATTTATTTTTTTTAACATATTTTTATTGATTTCAGAGAGGAGGGGAGAGGGAGAGAGAGTTAGAAACATCAATGATGAGAGAGAATCATTGATTGGCTGCTTTCTGCATGCCCCCTTACTGGGGAATCGAGCCCACAACTCCGGCATGTGCCCTTGACTGGAATCGAACCTGGGACTCTTCAGTCCGAAGGCCAACGCGCTATCCACTGAGCCAAACCATCTATAGGGCTCCACTGATACTTTTAGAGAGAGTGGAAGAGAGAGGGAAAGAGAGAGAAACACATCAATTGGTTGCCTTCTGCACGCGCCCTGACCAGGGCCTGGCCTGGGTGGAGCCTGCAACCAACGTACTTATCCTTGACGAAATTGGAGAAAATGTGTTAAAATGTGATCTAAGTGACAAGTAAATTATTTGGAAGTCTTTTGTATAATATAGCATTATGGGATTATTTTTTAATTTCTTTATTATTTTTCTCCATCACCATTTATCTCCACTATACCCTCTTCCACCTCCACCCACCCTTGGATTTCTTGATGTGGCTCTGGTCAATGGGAACTGGGTCAAGGAATCAAGATTCTAATCCTATGGTGTGTAAAGTAATTTTGAATCCCTTTATAAAATCTCTATTTTAAAATTGGGTCTTGAAAACTAGAAAGTGGTGGTCACATCCATCTGACATTCATGGTGTTATATAATTCTGAAAATGTAAGAGAACTTCATTTAAAACCTATGTCCTAAAAAAATAAAATAAAATAAAACCTATGTCCTTTTTCCTCCCTTTAATTTCTTTCTGTTAACTGCAAATTTAAAATAACTAACTATAGTTTAATTGAATGCCTGTTATCTAACATTTTATATATATGGTAGCCTTATAAGATTGTTGTTTTACAGATTAGGAAGTTACAGTTCTGAAGAAATTAAGTAACTTTCTCAGATTTTAGTAACTTGTTGGTGGTACATGGTTTTTGAAATAAGGTCTTTGACTCCAAAACATTTACTGACTATGATGGAAAAAATAGTGTACAATCATATCTACTTACTTCCTGCCCATTCTTTTTAAAGATGGTTTTTAGAAATGTGAAATATTTTACACTTAAGTTTAGAAAATAATATATGAACACCTTTATAGCCATGGTCCAGATTTAACTAATTTAACTGTCTCAAACTGGACTGAGCTATGTGAAGTTGGTGTATATCCTTCCTATTTGTATTTTGTTTTTACTATTGATAAACATAATACTTTTTAGTGTAAAAGCACTTCTTAGTGTTTTAAAACTTAAAAACCACTTTATGGATGATTATAATCTACATCTCCTGCAACATTTCTTCCTAGCATTGTATTTTTTGAGGGTATTTTTTTTCTGTGACTGCATATTGCTTCAGTTCTTCAATTTAAACTATATAGTATTTTATGTCACAGTTTTTTAATTCTTTCTATAGATGGCATGTAGTTCCAACTTTTAGCTATTTAAAAAAAAGTTGCCTTGCTGAAACCGGTTTGGTTCAGTGGATAGACGTCAGCCTGCGGACTGAAGGGTCCCAGGTTCGATTCCGGTCAAAGGCATGTACCTTGGTTGTGGGCACATCCTCAGTAGGGTGTGTGCAGGAGGCAGCTGATCGATGTTTCTCTCTCATCGATGTTTCTAGCTCTCTATCCCTCTTCCTTCCTCTCTGTAAAAAGTCAATAAAATACATTAAAAAACAAAAAATAAATAAAAATTTTAAAAAAGATGCCTTGCCCTGGACAGTGTTCTCAGTGGTGGAACCTATGTTATTCTGTTAATTATTTTCAGCCTTTGTGTGTTTATGAATTTTCCTAGTAATTATAAATGCAGGGCTAGTATATATAACCTTTTTTCTCAGGTGACCCTGGGTGCTTTACTTTTAGGTTTCTTTGTTTCCTGTGACCCATCCTATTTGGAACTGGCCCACTAAATTGTGGATTGTCTAATACTATTGGTTTTCAGTGATAAAACATTTTGTGCTTCATTTTTCTTTTCCTTTTTTTAATAATATTCTTATTGATCCCAGAGAAGAAGGGAGAGGGAGGAAATAGAAACATCAATGATGAGAGAGAATCATTGATTGGCTGCCTCCAGCATGACATACACTGGGGATTGAGCCAGCAACCTGGGCATGTGCCCTGACTGGAAATTGAACCGTGACCTCCTGGTTTATAGGTCAGCGTTCAACCACTGAGCCACACAGGCTGGGCTATGCTTCATTTTTTCTTATATATCATTCGGTAGTAGTTCCTTTATTTAAAAATACTGCAGTTTATGAATCTGTCTATTCAGTTATTTTCAGTTTCTTGCTGGTGCACACATGCAAGATTTTGGGTGTATATCAGAGTGGTATTACTAGATTATTGGGTGTTTGGATGAGATTTTTAGGTGGTTATATATGTCAGACAATTTTTTTTTATCTGTGGGCTTGGTCTTACTTTAATTATATCCTTAGGTATTTACTTAGATGCTTTATCTGCATCTGCCCATAGGAATTGTGAATGAGTCATTGAGGGCAGAGACCTTACTGATTTTTGATTCTTCATTGCTTAGCACATTGCTTGGCAAGTCAGAGGCACTTGTTTTCCTGAATGATTTTAAGGATTTTCGTAAGCTCCTGGGTGGTCATCCCCAACCACTATGAAAGTAATGCCTTTTATTCTGCCTTTGGGACTAGGAAAGAGAGTTGACTATGTTGATAAATGTGGCCTCTTGGTGAAGTTGGGATTCTGTTCTAAATTTAAGTACTGACGATGTAGTCAGGTTCTGCATAGGGGTGATATAATGTCCAAGCCAAAAATTGAGAAATACCTACCCCACCCCCTCGCTTTATTTTGTATTTTCCCTTTTGAAGACCTCAGGAGTATCTATTTAGTATTATACAGGGTAGGGCAAAAGTAGGTTTACAGTTGTTCACTTGGAAAATAGTACAAGAATAAACTGGTTTTTGTACTCACAACTGTAAACCTACCTTTGCCCCAACCTGTTTATGCTGATATCTGTATTTCTATGGTTTAACTCTTTAGTTTAATTTTACATTTTTCTTTATTCAACAAATATTTATTGAATGCTACCTGTGTTAATAAGATAGACATGGTCCATGCTATTGGAGTAAGTTATGGTTTGGTAAGTCAGTGAGATGCTAATCCTCCTATATAATAAAGAGCTAATATGCAAATGGTCATCACGCCTGTAACAGCTCAGACACTCAACACTGGGGAGAGAGGAATGGGGACCAGCCAGGCACAAATGAGCTTGGGAGAGAGGAATGAGAGGCCCAGCCAGGCACAAATGAGCTCCCGAGAGAGGAATGAGAGGACCAGCCAGGCACAAATGAGCTTGCGAGAGAGGAATGAGAGGACCAGCCAGGCACAAATGAGCTCGCAAGAGAGGAATGGGGATCAGCCAGGCTGCGGCCGGGGAGAGGGACAAGCCGCCCATCCCATGGTCCTGGGCCCCAGTGGCTGGGACTGGGGCCCAGGAGAAGGACAAGCTGCCTGCCCCATGGCCCCAGGTGCCTGCGGCTGTGGCCTGGGAGAAGTTGGCCTGGGTCCTGGGTGCCTGCAGTCAGCCAGAGGGAGGGAAGCCCAGGTTCCTGGTGCCTGTGAATGGCTGGAGGAGGGAATCCTGGGTCCTGGGTGAGAGGCGAGGCAGAGGCAGTTAGAGGCAATCAGGCCAGTAGGGGAGAAGTTAGGGGTGATCAGGCAGGCAGAGGTGGTTAGGGGCGATCAGGCAGGCAGGCAGGCAAGCAGTTAGGAGCCAGCGATCCCAGATTGCGAGAGGCAGTTGGACATCCCCTGAGGGGGTCCTGGATTGGAGAGGGTGCAGGCCAGGCTGAGGGGACCCGCGCCCCCCCCCCCGCCCCGTGCACGAATTTTGTGCACCGGGCCTCTAGTATATAGTAATAAAGGGCTAATATGCAAATGGTTGTCACACTGTAATGACCAATCAGCAGGAGTCTGCGTCCTGGCCGGGTGCTGGCCAGGGACATGACATGCCGGCAGGGTTTAATGGGGATGGGGCCGGCCGGGTCTAGGTCTCGCCCAGTGGGGGTGGGGCCAGCTGGGTCTGGGTCTCTTGCGATTTTGTGGCGCGCATGGATGGGCAGGGCCTTGACTCTGGGTCCCACAGCGCACCCCAGACTCTGACAGGAGGGAGGAGGGAGCCGGATACCCGCACCCAGAGCCCACACAGCAGGGTGGCGGTGGTTAGGGGCGATCAGGCTGGCAGGGGAGAGCAGTTAGGGGCGATCAGGCAGGCAGACAGGCAAGCGGTTAGGAGCCAGCGGTCCCGGATCGCGAGAGAGATGTCCCAGATTGGAGAGGGTGCAGGCTGGGCTGAGGGACCGATACACCATGCTCCCCCCCCCCCCCGCCCCGCATGAATTTCGTGCACTGGGCCTCTAGTTAATTATATGTGTGTTTGTTGAGTTTAAGTAAGTAGAACTCTTGGGGTGGGGAAACCTAACCTCAGGGAAAAAGTTCCTTGGGAATGACCCTTAAACTGACACTTGGGAGGATAAATTGTGGAATTAACTTTGTTATATATTAGGATATCAACTCTAATATGCATATAGAAAGCTTATAACTATTATACAGTCAAGATTTTGAAGGACCATCTAATTGCCTTTTCCTCTTAAATAAATAGTAATTCTGTGAATATAAAAATAAGCGTTTGCTCATTATTGAATTTTGGAAAGTACGGAACATATTAAAGAAAAAATTATCTGTATTTGCACCCTCAGGGATGCATGGAGCCGTGGTGATGAGTGGGGCAAGAGAAGACAGACAAATATGTGATAAATGCAACGCTGAGAAATATAATGATATTGTACAAATGAAATTAAAAGGCCTTTCCTGGGATTTCAGTCTTAGTTACAGATCTGAATTATAAAGCCATGCCTCTAGAGATCATCATTCCAGGTCAGAGGAAATAGTTAATGTAAAGGTCCTAAAGTCAGAAAGAATTTGCTGTGTTTAATCAAAAGGTTATTGTGGCTGGAGTAAGGGAGGAGAATGGTGCAAGATGAAATTGAAGATATAAGTGGGAGCCAGATCACATAAAATTTTCTAAGCCCAAAGTAAGAAATTTGGGTTTTAAATGACTGTGGAAGCCATTTGAAGATTTAAAGCAAAGGACAAAAATTGTTTTTTAAAAGACCACTTTGGCTGCTGTGGAGACAATGAATAGAAACTGAAAATGTAAGGAAAAAGGATTTAAGAGTTAGGAATTAAGTTTGGCTGGGTGTAACAAAAGAAACAATAGTAGTGGTTTAAACAAAAGTCTAGAGGGAAGTATCTCTGAATTACTTGGTTAAGGGCTTTATATTGTTAGTAGACTATTCTAACTTCCAATTTATCATTCTTAGGAGTTTGACCCTTGTCCTTAAATTCTCAAAATGGCTGTCAGCAGTCCAGACAACCAGCTGAATTTCAGAAAGGGAAAGGGATAAGGTCATGCCTGCTGAGTTTGCTTCCTTTAAAGAGCTTTCTAAGAAGCCCCATTCAGTGACCTGTTTTTTATTTTATCTTTTTATCCAGGTCTGTGTCATAACCTCTTCTTGGTTTAAGAGAGGCTAGGAAATGTTCTTTTAGCTGAATATATTGTTCCCCAATTAAAATCAGGGTTTCGTTAGTAAGAAAGAAGGAGAAAGAAAATTGAGTAGGCAACTTGCCATGTATAGTGGGAGAGTGGGGGAGTAGGAATGAACTCAGAAAGATAATTTGGGGAGCCTTTTTTGGTAGGCCAGGCAAGAGATGATTGTATCTTAGCTTTAGGGTTGAATAGGGAGCTGAAGAGAAGTAGAAGTGTTCAGGAGATGTTTTAAAGGTACATAGAGTCACCAGAGCTTGCTGGTGGTAGAGAGGAAAAATGAAGAAGCTGGGAAAACACCTAGTTTTCTCTTAAGCAACTAGATAGATCATGATGCTTATTTCTGAGATGAGTTTGGAAGTCATGTCTGAAAAGATTTGAGCATCATAGATATATAGATGGTATATTTAAAACTTAGACAAGTTGACTTAACTCTAGAACAATTTGGTTTGAAAAGAAAGGGGGTCTAGGACAAAGTCCTGGTATTTGCCCTGGCCTCCTACTACATTTTGAAGTTGAACCGAGGAGAACTAACAAAGCATAAGGAAAGTGAACTATTAGTGATGTCTGAGCAAAAAGAGAAGAGAGTGATGTCATTGAAGCCAAGAGAAGACCGTTCCAAGAAGAGAATGGTCAACTTTGTCATGCTGCTGAATGGGAGAAATGACTTGAATTTGCAGCATGGTGGTTATTGGTGACCTTGACTGGAATATTTTTATTGGAATGGTAAAAGTGGATATCATTGGAGTGGGTTAAGAGGAAGTAAGGTAAGGAACTGACAATCTGATCAACTCTGTGTGTTTTTTTAAAATATATTTTTATTGATTTCAGAGAGGAAGGGAGAGAGAGATAGAAACATCAATTTTTGAGAGAGAATCATTGATTGGCTGCCTCCTGCATGCCCCCTCCCAGGGATGGAACCTGCACCTGGGCATGTGCCCTTGACCAGAATCAAAGGCACATGCCCAGGTTGTGCCTTTGGGACCCTTCAGTCTGCAGGCCGACGCTCTATCCACTGAGCAAAACTGGGTAGGGCAACTCTTTAAAAATATATATATATTTTATTGATTTTTTAAAATATAAATATATTTTATTGATTTTTTTACAGAGAGGAAGGGAGAGGGATGGAGAGTTAGAAACATCGATCAGCTGCCTCCTGCACACCCCCTACTGGGGATATGCTTGCAACCAAGATACATGCCCTTGACCGGAATCGAACCTGGGACCCTTCAGTCCGCAGGCCGACGCTCTATCCACTAAGCCAAACCGGTTAGGGCGGCAACTCTGTTTTTAATAAACAATTTAAAATTGAATTTATTGGGGTGACATTGGTTAATCAAACCATACAGGTTCAAAGTGTACAACTATAACACATTATCAATTTTTAAAAAATCCTCACCTGAGGATATGTTTTTATTGATTTTTATAGAGGGAGGGGAGATATTGATTGATTGCCTCCTGGCTGAGGATCATATCTACAACCTAGGTATGTACCCTGACTGGGAATTGAACCTGAAACCTTTTGGTGTTGGATATGACACTCCAACCAACTGAGCTTCCCAGCGTGTCACATAATCAACTTTTAAAAAGATGTTTGCTTTGACAGGAGAGCAGAGAAGAAGGGGAGCTGGAGAAGAATATGGCCACAGAGATCTTAAGAAATTTTTTCTGGTAGATAATAGCGAATGTTTGTATATTGGTGGATGAGAGAAATTATGATAGAGTAGGAGTAACTGAAGGTACAAAGTCCTTGAGAAGAACAGAGTGGTGGTATTCCTGGCGTAGTGGAAGGTTTATTCTTTAATAAGAACAGAGACACATAGGGCCATGTTAAATTCCATTTGTATATGGTCTTCATTGAACATGAGACCAATTAGTGAATGGTTATGTGGGTTTTTTTCCAGCAATGCTGCCTGAGACAGACACAGGCTAGTCTCACTAAAAAGATAGTTGATTTTTCTATTTGTATGTGTTTTTAAAGACTGTACTAATGATGAGAATATGATGAAATGGGCTGCTTCATGAAGTGCTAGCGCTACAATAATTTACGACAACCTTTCTAGAAAGTACTTTGGTATTAAAGTATGAAGAGTTCAAATACTATAACCCAGTAATTTTACTTTATTTACTATTTTTTATTCAACCTTTATTTTATTTTTTAAAATAATTCTTTATTGTTGAAAGTATTACATATGTCCCCCTTCTTCCCTCCCCCCCATTGACTCCCTCCAGCCCAGTTGGGGCCTTCCTTCGTTCTGTGCCGCCCCCTGGTGGTCAGTGCACGTCATAGTGAGTGGTTGAACTCTTGGTCATCAAACACCTGAGGGGACAATTTGCATATTAGCCTATTATTATATAGGATGATAGCCATTTTGACAGGTGTGAGGTAATACCTCATTGTGGTTTTAATTTGCATTTCTCTGATGCTTAGTGACATTGAGCATTTTTTTATATGTCTGTTGGCCACTGTATTTTCTTTTTGGAGAAATGTCTATTCAGGTCCTCTGCCCATTTATTAATTGAATTGTTAGTTTGTGTTTTGTTTGTTTGCTTTTTTTGTTGTTTTTTTTTGGGGGGGGGTGTTATGTTGTATGAGTTACATTTCAGATATTAACCCCTTATCGGATGTATTATTGGCGAATATCTTCTCCCATTAGGTAGGTTGTCTTTTCGTTATATAAATATGTTTTTATTGATTTCAGAGAGAGGAAGGGAGAGGGGGAGAGAGATAGAAACATCAGTGATGAGAATATTGATTGACTGCCTCTTGCACACCCCCTTCTGGGGATTGAGCCCACAACCCCAGGCATGTGCCCTGATCAGGAATCGAACTGTGACCTCATGGTTCATAGGTCAACACTCAACCACTGAGCCACCATGGCCAGGCTCTTTCAACACTAAATTCTTCTCCATTCTTGTCTTGCTTCCATGTTTTCTGAAGAGAAGTCCAATTCAATTCTTAACTTAAAAAAAAAAAAAAAAAATATATATATATATATATATATATATATATATATATATATATATTGATTTCAGAGAGGAAGGGAGAGGGAGAGAGATAGAAACATCAATGATGAGAGAGAATCATTGATTGGCTGCCTCCTGCATGCCCCACACGGGAAATTGAGCCCATACTCAGGCATGTGCCCTGACCGGGTATCAAACCGTGATCTCCCAGTTCATAGGTCGATGCTCAACCACTGAGCCACGTCAGCTGGGCGCAATTCTTATCTTTGCACCTCTATATGTAAAATGTTCTTTTCCTCTGGCTTCTTTCAGGATTTTATCTTGGTTTTTTAATTTTCTTCGATTTGAATATGATGTCTCCAGGTATAGATTTTTGAGGATTTATCGTGATTTGTACTTTTTTTGTAGCTTCCTGGATCTGTTGTCTACTATTAATTATGGAAATTCTTAGTCATTATTGCTTCAAATATTTATTTTCCTTTTTTTTCTCCATCAGGTATTCTTGTATGTTACACCTTTTGGATGTTCTGTTCGTTTTCATTTGTTCTTCCTTTGCATTTTCTTTTTGGAAGTTTCTATTGACATTTCTTCTGTCCCACTGATTTTTTGTGTTCACCTACTAATGAGCACACCAAAGGCAATTTTCATTTCTGTTACAGTGTTTTTTTATTTCTAACATTTACTTTTTATATTCTTTTTTTAAAAATTTTCTTTATTGATTAAGGTGTTACATGTGTGTCCTTCTTCCCCCATTACCCTCCTATCCCCCCCACTCATGCCCTCTGTTGTCTGTGTCCATTGGTTAAGCCCCCCTGTTGTCTGTGTCCATTGGTTAAGCCCATATGCATGCATACAAGTCCTTTGTTTGATCTCTCCCCCTTACCCCCACCCTCCCCTACCTTCCCTCCAAGGTTTGATGGTCTGATCCATGTTTCTCTGTCTCTGGAACTGTTTTTGTTCATCAGTTTATGTTGTTCAGTATATTCCACAAATGGGTGAGATCATGTGATACTTATCTTTCTCTGACTGGCTTATTTCACTTAGCATAATGCTCTCCAGTTCCATCCATATTGTTGCAAATGGTAGGAATTCCTTCTTTTTTAGCGCAGCGTAGTATTCCATTGTGTAGATGTACCACAGTTTTTTAATCCACTCATCTGCTGATGGGCACTTAGGCTGTTTCCAAATCTTAGCTCTGGTAAATTGTGCTGCTGTGAACATAGGGGTGCATATATCCTTTCTGATTGTTGTTTCTAGCTTCTTGGGATATATTCCTAGAAGTGGTATTACTGGGTCAAATGGGAGTTCCATTTTTAGTTTTTTGAGGAAACTCCATACTGTTCTCCACAGTGGCTGCACCAATCTGCATTCCCACCAGCAGTGCACCAGGCTTCCTTTTTCTCTGCATCCTTGCCAACATTTGTCATTTATTGATTTGTTTATGATAGCCATTCTGACAGGTGTGAGATGGTACCGCATTGTTGTTTTGATTTGCATCTCTTGGATAATTAGTGACTTGGAGCATGTTTTCATATGTCTCTTGGCCTTCCTTCTGTCTTTCTTCTTTCAAAAAGTTTCTATTTAGGTCCGTTGTCCAGTTCTTGATTGGATTGTTTATCTTCCTTTTATTGAGGTGTATGAGTTCCCTGTAAATGTTGGAGATTAAACCCTTATCATTGATAACATTGGCAAATATGTTCTCCCATGTAGTGGTCTTCCTTGTTGTTTCGTTGATGGTTTCTTTTGCTGTGCAAAAAAGCTTTTTATTTTGATGTAGTCCCATTTGTTTATTTTCTCTTTAGTTTCCATTGCCATAGGAGCAGTATCATTGAAGAAGTTCTTTCAGCATATGTCTGAGATTTTGCTGCCTGTGGATTTCTCTAGTATTTTTATGGTTTCCCGTCTTACGTTTAAGTCCTTTATCCATTTTGAGTTTATTTTTGTGTATGGTGTAAGTTGGTGGTCTAGTTACATTTTTTTGCATGTATCTGTCCAATTTTCCCAACATCATTTATGGAAGAGACTGTCTTGACTCCATTTTATGTTCATGCCTCCTTTGTCGAATATTAATTGGGCATAGTGGTTTGGGTTGATTTCTGGGTTCTCTATTCTATTCCATTGATCTATATGTCTGTTCTTGTGCCAGTACCAGGCTGTTTTGAGAACAGTGGCTTTGTAATACAGCTTGATATCTGGTATTGATAACCCTCCTACTTTATTCTTCTTTCTCAGGATTGCTGCAGCTATTTAGGGTCTTTTTTTATTCCAGATGAATTTTTGGAGAGTTTGTTCTAGGTCTGTGAAATATGCCGTTGGTATTTTAATGGGGATTGCATTGAATCTATAGATTGGTTTGGGTAGAATGGACATTTTGATGATGTTGATTCTACCAACCCATGAACACAGTATGTTCTTCCATATGTTTATATCTTTCTCTATCTCTTTTTTCAGTGTCCTGTAGTTTTTTGCATATAGGTCTTTTACCTCTTTAGTTAAGTTTATTGCTAGGTATCTTAATTTTTTTGGTACGATGGTAAATGGGATTGCTTTTTTAGTCTCTCTTTCTGTAAGTTCACTATTGGTGTATAGAAATGCCATAGATTTCTTGGCGTTAATTTTGTATCCTGCTACCTTGCTGAATTCATTTATTAAGTCTAATAACTTTTTGATGGAGTCTTTAGGGTTTTCTATGTACAGTATCATGTCGTCTGCGAATAAGGACAGTTTTACTTCTTCTTTTCCAATTTGGATGCCTTTTATTCCTTCTTGTCTGATAGCAATGGCTAATACTTCCAGTACTTTGTTGAACAGGAGTGGTGAGAGTGGGCATCCCTGTCTTGTTCCTGTTCTTAGGGGAAATGGTTTTAGTTTTTGTCCATTGAGTGTGATGTTGGCTGTGGGTTTATCATATATGGCTTTTATGATGTTGAGGTATGATCCTTCTATTCTCACCTTGCTGAGAGTTTTTATCAAGAAAGGGTGTTGGATTTTGTCAAATGCTTTTTCTGTATCAATTGATATGACTGTGATTTTTTCCCCTCAGTTTGTTTATGTGATGTATCACGTTTATTGATTTGCGGATATTGTACCATCCTTGCATCCCTGGTATAAATCCTGCTTGGTCATGGTGTATGATCTTTCTGGTGGACTGCTGGATCCGATTTGCTAGGATTTTGTTGAGGATTTTGGCATCTATGTTCATGAGGGATATTGGCCTGTAATTCTCTTTCATTGTGTTGTCTTTACCTGGTTTTGGTATTAGGGTGATGCTGGCTTCATAGAATGAGTTTGAAGGTATTCCTTCCTCTTGAATTTTTTGGAATAGTCTGAGGAGGATAGGTTTTAGTTCTTCCTTGAATGTTTGGTATAACTCTCCTGTGAAGCCGTCTGGGCCTGGGCTTTTGTTTGCTGGAAGCTTTTTGATGACTGCTTCAATTTCTTCCATAGTTATTGGCCTATTGAGATTTTTAGCATCTTCCTGAGTGAGTTTTGGAAGGTTGTATTTTTCTAGGAATATGTCCATTTCCTCCAGGTTGTCTAGTTTGTTGGAATAGAATTGTTCATAATATTTTTTAACAATCCTTTGTATTTCTGTGGGGTCTGTTGTTATTTCGCCTCTTTCATTTCTGATTTTGTTTATTTGAGTCCTCTCTCTTTGCTTCTTGGTGAGCCTGGCTAGAGGTTCATCAGTCTTGTTTATTTTTTCAAAGAACCAGCTCTTGGTTTCATTGATCTTTTGTATTGTTTTTTTGGTCTCTATGTCAATTTATTTCTTCTCTAATCTTTATTATCTCCTTCCTTCTGCTCACTCTGGGCTTTTCTTGTTGCTCTCTTTGTAATTCTTTGAGTTGTAGCATTAGATGATTTACTACCATTTTTTCTTGTTTTTTGAGGTAGGCCTGTAGAGCTATAAACTTTTCTCTCAGGACTGCTTTCATTGTGTCCCATAGGTTTTGGATTGTTGTGTTTTTATTGTCATTAGTTTCAAAAATGTTTTTAATTTCTTCTTTGATCTCATTGGTAACCCAGTCATTATTTAATAACATGCTATTCAGCTTCCAAGTGTTTTGGATTGTTTTTATTGTAGTTTATTTCTAATATTATGCCATTGTGGTCTGAAAAGATGCTTGGTATGATTTCAACCTTCTTGTATTTGTGGAGACTTTGCTTGTGACCCAGTATGTGGTCTATTTTTTAAAATGTCCCATGTGCACTTGAGAAGAACGAATATTCCGCAACTTTTGGGTGAAATGTTCTGAAGATGTCAATTAAGTCCATCTGATCTAGTGAGTCATTTAGGATTGTTTCTTTGCTGATTTTTTGTCCTAGAGCAGTGGTCAGCAAACTCATTAGTCAACAGAGCCAAATATCAACAGTACAATGATTGAAATTTCTTTTGAGAGCCGAAAACCGACTTCTGTGCATGGGCCACGAAGTTTCAATCCCACTGTCTGCGCGCGCTCGCGCGCGTGGTATTTTGTGGAAGAGCCACACTCAAGGGGCCAAAGAGCTGCATGTGGCTCGCAAGCTGCAGTTTGCCGACCACTGGTCTAGAGGATTTATCCAGTGATGTCAGTGGTGTATTAAAATCCCCTACTATGGTTGTATTATTGTCTATCTATCTCTTGATATCTTCCAGGAGATTTTTTATGTATTTGGGTGCTCCTGCATTGGGTGCATAAATGTTTACCAGGGTTATATCCTCTTGTTGTATCGATCCTTTTAGTATTATGAAATGGCCTTCCTTATCTCTTGTTATGGCCTTCACTTTGAGGTCTATTTTGTCAGATATAAGTATTGCTACCCCAGCTTTTTTTTCACTTCCATTTGCCTGAAAGATATTTTTCCATCCCTTCACTTTGAGTCTGTGTGAGTCCCTTGTTCTGAGGTGGATCTCTTGTCGACAGCATATATATGGGTCATGTTTTTTTATCCATTCAGCCACTCGATGTATTTTGATTGGAGCATTTAGTCTGTTTACGTTTAAAGTTATTATTGAAAGGGACTTGTTTGTAGCCATTTTTATTTTTTGAGGCTGTGTTCCTTCTTACCTTTTTGTTTCTTCTTTTTACAGCATTCCCTTTAGCATTTCTTGCTTTGCTGGTTTGGTAGTGATAAACTCCCTTAGCCTTTTTTTGTCTGTGAAGCTCCTGATTTCCCCTTCAATTTTGATTGATAGTCTTGCTGGATAGAGTATTCTTGGATTGAGTCCCTTGTTTTGCATCACTTGGTATATCTCCTTCAATTCCCTTCTAGCTTGATGTGTTTAGAAATCTGCGGCTGGTTGCCTGGAGTCCTGGTGTCCCTGGGTCTGCAGCTGTGGTGGCAGGTCTTCTACCAGAGCGGCTGTAGGGTCCTGGTTTGCTTCCGAGACCAGACTGGGTGGTGGCGAGGCTAGGATCCTAGTCTCAAGCAGTTCTGTTCTTCAAGATGGCGTGGTCTCTGTGCCGCTGGTGTCCTCCCCGGAGTGTTTGCAGCGGCCGCCGGGTTTTGCCGCCTAAGACTGCCCGGATTGGCAGCCCCCTGGAAGAACTGCGGGGTCTAACTATCCCTATTTCACTCACACGCACGTCCACACACACCTCTATTGCTCCCTCACTCTCTCACACACTCTTCCTCCCTACCTTCGCCATCTTGCCTCCTCCTACTTTTTATATTCTTTCTTAGAGCTTCCATCACTGCTTGTATTACCCATCTGTTTTGGACATTGTTATTAACTTTTTTCATTAGAGTACTTAGCATATTAGTTATAGTTTTAAATTTCCAGTCTAATTTCAGCATTGTTACCATATCTGAGCCTGAGTCTTTGTTTTTTTGTGTTATTTTTTAGTATGACTTGTAATTTTTTTTGAAAGCCAGACATAATGTACTGGGTAAAAGAAACTGAGGTGTAAATAGGCCTTCAGTGAGATACTTTTGGGAATTGGCTGAGTTTTGCTATAGCTATAGGTGTCAAAGTCTAAAATCTCCTCTTATTATTCTTGTTTTTGTCTCTGTTGACTTTTTCAAAATATATTTTTATTTACTTCAGAGAGGAAGGGAGAGGGAGAAAGAGATAGAAACACCAATGAATCATTGATTGGCTGAATCATTGATTGGCTGCCTCCTGCATGCCCCCTAAGGGGGATCGAGCCCACAACCTGGACATGTGCCCTTGACTGGAATCGAACCCAGGACCCTTCAGTCCTCAGGCTGACACTCTGTCCACTGAGCCAAACCAGCTAGGGCTCCTCTGTTGACTTTGGTTCCTTAGAAACATCTTAAATAAGGTCTGAGATATGAAGGTTTTTGAATTGTGGTCTCCTGTTATACTGGAGCCCTAATGGTAAGACTTTGGGGTAAGGGAATCAACCTATAGTCCTGTAATTGGGTCTCAGTCTTTTAGTGAGCCTGTGCCTCTAAGTTATCTTCAAGTGTTTCTCAGTCCCCTCCCCTCTTAGATGAAAGTGGGAGTCTAGAGGGGTTAGAATTGGTATTTCTCTCTCTCTGGTTGCTTAGATCTGTTAAAACCCCAATTGATTAGGCTCTGGTGAAATAGTTTCTCTGGGGGTAGGCTTTGTTAAGAACATAATATTCTGGGCTTATTTCAAAATGGTGAATTTCCCCCATTCACAGCCAGAAGAATGAGGGCATTTTTCTCTGATCTTAGCTGTGAAAATCTTGGAGGAATCCTGGAGGAAAAAATTCATAAAAGTGTGCAGGCCCATGGTATTTTTTTTATTCTCAGATTCATCTTTTCTGAGCCTCCAACAACTGTAATTTATCAATTACAGTTTAGATTTACCTACCCAGGTAATGAATGGTTCATGCAGAGAGGCTTGCAAGCTTTTGTTCTGGTAAGATTTGATTCTCTTTTTTTGCCTGTCTCCAATTTTGACAGGGGCAATTTGCCCTGTGATTATATATAAGAAGAGTTGTTGATTTTCAGTTTGTTCTTTTTTTTTCTTCTGTGGGGTGGGAGTGACAGCTTTGAAGTGTTTACATGCTGGATGGGAAACCATAAGTTTACTCCATTTATTTTTGTTTGTGTCCCTTTAAATTATATCATAATTCTTGTTGGCATCCCTCAGTTGTTGGATACTTAGATTCTTGTTTTTCATTATATGTAATATTTGTAATTTACATTATGATAACTTTTTTCTACATGTAATGAAATGAATTTCTAAGGCAGTTTCTGGGAGTGGGAGTACTGGTTTAAAGAGTATGAAAATTTTGCCGAAACCGGTTTGGCTCAGTGGATAGAGCGTCGGCCTGTGGACTGAAGGGTCCCGGGTTCGATTCTGGTCAAGGGCATGTACCTTGGTTGCGGGCACATCCCCAGTCGGGGATGTGCAGGAGGCAGCTGATCGATGTTTCTCTCTCATCGATGTTTCTAGCTCTCTATCCCTCTTCCTTCCTCTCTGTAAAAAAATCAATAAAATATATATATTTTTTAAAAGTATGAAAATTTTTATGGTGTTAATATTTTTTGCATTATTAGCTTTAGAAAAAGGGCTTATGAGCTTTATTGGTACCACTTTGACCTTACCAGTGTTGGGTATTAAGAATTTTGCCAGCTTAGTCCAGCAGGCTCAGTGGTTGAGCGTTGACCAGAAGATAGGTCCTGGTTCAATTCCTGGTCAGGGGATATGCCCTGGTTGTGGGCTCAATCCCCAATGTGGGGCATGCAGGAGGCAGCTGATCAGTGGTTCTCATTCATCGTTGATGTTTCTATCTCTCTTTCCCTCTCCCTTCCTCTCTGAAATCAATAAAAAAATATTTTTAAAAAGAAAGAATTTTGCCATTTTAGGGGAAAGGGTTGAGGGTGAAGGGGGTTAAAGGGGGGAAAAGGGAAGGGGGGACATCTGTAATACTTTCAACAATAAAGATAAATTTTTAAAAATGAATTTTTCCAGTTTAAAACAATGTTAAATGTAAGATTACTTTGTTCAGTTGTTCAAGCACCATTTGTTGAAAACGCTATTTCCCCCCCATCAAATTACTCCTTTGTCAAAGGTCAGTTGACTATATAAGTCTGGGCTTACGTCTGGGTTCCCTGTTTTGTTCCATTGTTCTGTGTGTCTAAATTTCTAAGCTGACGTCAGGCACCTTGATTTCAGTAGCTTTATAATGGCCCCATCAGAAGTGAGACTTAACTTCAACCAAAAAAATGGAAAAGGGAAGGTGATTGCTCTCATAAAAGATGAGGTGAAGTAATGTACAAATGTGGGCTATGAGTATCATTGTTGCTGTACATATAACTGATGTAATTGTGAACATTAGAAAATCTTAAATCAGGCACATTTCTATTCTGAGCCATGTATATTTACATTTTTATCGATTTTAGAGAGGAAGGGCTAGGGATAGAAACATCAATGATGAGAGAGAATCATTGATTGGCTGCCTGCTGCACGCCCCTACTGGGGATTGAGCCTGCATCCCAGGCATGTGCCCTTGACTGGATCAAACCCGGGATCCTTCAGTCTACAGGCTGACAGCTCTATCCACTGAGTCAAACCAGCTAGGGCTTGTCTTAACTGGTTTGGATGTGCCCTGACTGGTAATTGAGCCGTGACCTCTTGGTTCATAGGTTGGCACTCAACCACTGAGCCACGCCAGCTGGGCTGAGCATGTATATTTTTTACAAGTTAGACTCAAGCCAGTTCTGAAAAGTATATAGTTCGTACAGTGTGCTAGGTTCTGAATTAAGTTTAGCTACTGTTCATAAATAATCTGTCCCAATGTGTATACTTAAAAGATGATTGTGGCAGGGGTCACAGTTAAGACTTGAAGGTAGGGGTTCTTCATCAAGGATAGAAAAGCAAGAAACCTGTACAGCTATGTTGACCTATGCATATCTTTTTCTCCTTTCTTGATATAGATGAAGTGTTTCGTTCTCTTCTCTAAGGCCAGTCATTCTCATTTTAGGGTTTACCCTTTCTAAGTTGTTCATTACATTATCTGTGCTGTTCTTATTTTTAACCTCTCCCTCTTTCATAAAACTGTCCTTTTTTCTCCAACTACTGCCCTATTTCTCACTTTTCTTTCATAGCCAAAATTTAGAAGAGTTCTCTTTCATCATGGTGTCCTTTCCCTCACCTTTCATGGACTACCCAATTATAGTGGATGCTTTTACCTTTTTCCTCCTCACTTTGTAAAGACCTGTCTGTTGCTCAATCCATTAGCCTTTATAAAGTGTTTTGCAGCAAAAGTTACATGTCTCTGAAATCATTTTTAGACAGCACCATGTTCTCCCATCTACTCTAGATCCATAGTTCTTAGTTTTCCTACCCTAAGGGAACCACTCTTGCCATTTTCTTATGTATGCTTGTGGAAGTATTTTATATGTATGAACAAGATAACTATTTTGCTTATTTTTTTCTTAATGCAGTCTTATGTGTAATGTATGTAAAATCTAAAGTCTCTTTAAGTGTAAAGTAGCATTTCTAAATGATAAAATATTGTGTGATAATGTGAGTGGTGGTGTTTTTTTCTTAGTGGCATATATCAGGGCATCCTATAATTTATGGTATTTTAGAGTCAGTGAAATTGATTGACTTGTGAGTCTTTTTTGTTGTTGTTAATCCTTATCCAAGGATATTTTTCCCATTGATTTTTAGAAAAAGTGGAAGGGAGAGGGAGAGATAAGAGAGAGAGAAACATCAATGTGAGAGACACATCAATTGGTTGCCTCCCACATACACCCTGACTGGGACCGGGGATCGAGCATGCAACTGAGGTATGTGCCCTTGACTAGAATTGAATCCGAGACCCTTCAGTCCGTGGGCTAACCACTGAGCAAACAGGCTAGGGCTTGCGAGTCATTTTTGAAACCTTGCTTCACTAATATCTGTGTGGACCTCTTTGTATCTCTGTTTCCTGGTTGGTAAACACGTGAGATTGTTACAAGGATTAAGTGGGTTATTACATTTAAATCAGTTAGAGCTCTGCTTATAAAGTGCTATGTAAGTATGAACTGCTATTTTCATTGTTAACTTCTCAGCAACATTAGCTAGCAACTCTGTCCCTGAAACATTTTTCTTCCTTTTGTACCAGTGATAACAGACTCTTGGTTTTTTTTGTTTTGTTCATCATGTCTTTGATCCAGACATAGCCTGAGCTCTAGATCTGTGTTTTCAACAGTCTCCTTGGCCCTTGGAATTTTTATAGATTTCATACCTCTTTTCATCATATCTAAAATTGAATTTGATTTTGCCTTTTTCCCGAACTCTGACCCTTCAATTTCTTATTTCCTTAACTTAGTTTATTATACTATCATCCACCAGTTGAAAACCAAAACTATAAGAGTGATCCTTGTTTCCTCCTTATCATATACTTTTAGTATGTAATAACTAAATCCTATAAGCTTTACTTCCAATTGTAGTAGGCAGTTAGGCATTGTAGGAAATAAGCCTCTGTGATCCACCTTCAGCACAGTCAACTTTTAATGGAACTGATTACTGAATTTTCCCAGGGCAAACAGAATGTAGGGAAGAGGGAAGAGGATATAAGAACAAAGAACCGTGGATATGAGCCAGTATCATGGTGGAAACCCCCAGGCTCCTGCCTCAAGTAGACAGGGGGAGGTGGAGACAACTAGAAAAGGCCTCAGCCCAATTTTTTTAAATGGCCCAATGGGAGACTTAGATGATGTATGAGGAAACTTGTGACCCATAGTACTTCGCCTATGGGAACTGGAGGAGGGACTGGATAAGCCTGTGATCAATACTCCATATATGCCTGTACAACCAGACACCCGCTCTCGAGAACGTATTAAAAGTTTTGTTTTCACCATATTTCTGTCTCCGAGTCTGTTATTTGAATTCGGACAGGTGAACATATCTCACAGTCATGAGCAGCAGGGCAGGAACAAAGGGCCAAATGCAGAGTGTCACCAGGGCAGAGAGCCCTGGGTACCTAGCAACAGGCCCTTGCAGGACCACTCCCTTAAGCAATAACCCCTGGAGATGACATGTAGGCCTCAGCTGTGTTTCAGCTCCAAGCCCAGAAAAGCAGCAAAACCATGTGGAGCAATGCCATGGCAGACATCAGGACCAGCTGCAATGACTAAGGACCTGCCCTGGCACCGTGCTATTTTGCATACATTATATATGTTATATCTTAACAAAATAGTTTATTTTAAAAATGTTTACTAGGAGCTGTATAGCTTCTATTAATTTCTTTTCCTTTTATGTGTTAGAAATGCATTGGAGCCACAAGGGAAAATTATAAAAATCAGGACTACCAGAGGTCCCACTTTGTGTTTAGCTGAGTTGGGAGAAGAAATTATAGAAAAGCAACTTTGCAGCTGTCCTCTCAAAAAAAAGTAGTGCAGTGATACCAAACAATTCTTCAAGTTTTCATCCAAAAGACTTATTTAGCCTCCCTGGTTATTACAGTCATTAAAATGAATAACACATTGTTCTGGTTTTGTTTTGTTTTGTTTTCATATATGAGCATTTATTCCAATAATGCTGGCAGTATGGGAGAGCAGCAGGTCATCCACAAAAATCTGCTCTACCCCTCCCCATAAGCCAGCTGCTTATATTGTGTAGAAGGACAAAGATTACATGCGAAAGTAACAATTATGAGCATGGGAAAGTAGGCAAGGTATAATAGTTACAGGTTACAGGCAGTGTGGGCTGGGTTGGGTGGCAGAGGGCAAGTGACTCTGGGACTAGGTTGTTAATCTTTCCATAATGCTAGGCAGTTCTCTGAAAAAAGAAGATGGACTACCTTCTGATGTTGGCTCCCATGTCTCCAGGGGCATACCACTCTCAGCCAGGTTAAAATGTGCTTTCTGCCTTCAATTCAAACTTGATCTTTTAAAAGTATCCTTTGCTAGAGCCAGTAAAAGTGAATGAATTGGGGTGCAAAGGAAAAGAGGAAGGAAGTGGCCAATGGTGAAGTAGAAGAGTGGGGTTGCAGGATCCTCCAGAATGAACTCTGGGCTTCACCTTAGAGACTGCCTCAAAAAGACAGCTGGGAATAGTAGGCAAACGGTGGGGTAGGGTCCTCCTGCTCCATCAGACCTCTCTTCCAGCCTCAGAGTGAACTTCGTAAGCTGCAGAACTGACTATGTTCCTGCCCTGCTTAGGACACTTAAAGACTCCTGACTCTTTGATCATGCTGGGAAGACCCAAGGAACAGCAGCTTACCTAAAGGGACACTATTTGTAGGGGTACTGCTAGCCTGTTTCACTCTAAGGCTGGAATGAAGCCGTACCATCTAGAAAGGCTAACTAATGGCTGCCTCACTTCTGCACTGTTTCCTGTGCCTGTACATAAGAGGTGCTCATCTTTAGTGAATGCAGGAAAGGGAGCCTGTTGTTTATTTTTAGAACTTACATTCGTATTAGACTGAAACAACTGTGAATACATTTTATAAAATAAGGTTTGAAAGCAAAGGTTTTTGTAATATTGTTAGAGGACCAACATCCTCTACTTCTGTCCAGGATATTCTCATATACGTAATTCTGAGTGATGTATTCTAATTTTACAGTAATAAAATTGAGAGAAGTTAAGTGACTTACCTGAATTAATACCACAAGTAATTGGCAGAAGTAGGATTCAGCTCACATCTATCTGACCCCAAAGGCCATGCCTTTTCTAATACTATTTGTCATCTTTTGCCATTTTCCATGTCTTCCTTATAGCTCAGTCTTAAGTGGGATTTTAATTAGTTTGTGGGGGCACAGAATCGGAGTTCTGGATTGTGGAACAATTGGATGTTTGAATTAAACTGTGCAGGTAATAAAGGATAATTGTATAATGGAAAACTTAAGCTGTGAAAAATCTTGAATTCTCCATTTTCTCAGCAAATAAAGGCCCTACTCTAGATCATATAGAATGCTTCTATATAATAGATTTCATCATGGTGGTTATATTTTCTTGAGCTAATTTAGTAAATCTTTCATAGAGCGAGAAGCCCATTTTTCTCAATTGTAATTTGGGGTAATGAGGACAAAAATAAAGACAGGGGTATAAAAATTAATGTTTATTTACCATTTTACTAACCAAGACAATTGGGGGCAATCTAGAAGGCAGCTTTTCTAATTTCTGTTACCTCCTCCTCCTCCCTTTCTCCAAACTTTAATCCTATCCTTTAGTATCCTCACATTTTTGGTTATTTACTTCTTTTTGGTAAAGGTATATTGTGGGAAGCAGTAGAGAACTTTGAAAGAATTGATGATTTGCAAGATCTGATTACTCTTGTTTTACTTAGAAATCTTCAGAGAGAAACGGAAATCTATAGTTATACTTGTGGCTCCTTGGTCTGTGAAAGTCTGATGCCTTTGATTTTCATTTTAACATTAATTGCTGTGCATACTGGACAAAATATTTTATAATTGCTAAAACTGTACACTTAATCCTCTACTACAAATACCAGGGTGATAATGAGTTTTTTAGAGCACAGGAAGATATTTCTCATTATGCATATTTGTAATTAATTTTAATTTGGGGATAAAATTATCTTCAGAAATATATGAAATACTTTAATCTCAAGTATTAAAAAAATGATAGTAAACAAACCAGTACTAATTAGGATGTTTAATATTGAAATGCATAAAGTTTTTTATCTTATACTCTTATTAAAAGATAAGATTAATTAGGAGTCATGAAACTTAAAATTTAGGTTTTAAATTGTATGCTTTTTCTGTACTTAACATTCTGTACTAAAACAGTTTAGTATAGAAAAAGAGTAAAAATAGTATCTTCTATTGGGGTGGGGAGAGGAAACAAGACTAAGAAGGTAGGTTCAAAAACAAATTTTTATTCTTGAGGTCTTGCCAGGCTTACTTTCATAAGAGTAGATAATATTGTGTTACTTAGGTAAAAATATGAAATCCTAACCAAAAAAAATGAAAACATAACTTGTATTTTAAGGCTTTATATTTTTAAAAGTTGAGAAAAGGGGAGGATAGACTATTAAAAATATAGACCACTAATATGCTAGTAATAGGTCAGAAAATATAAATGGAGAACCCATTTGCAGACAGGTACTTGTGAACATTAATGTGAATCCCACTGTAGGGTTTTCTGAATCACCATTGATCAACTCTGATAACAGATTGAGAGATTGAAGTGATACTATTGATAATAAAGTACTTGGAGAAGTAGTGTAACATGCAGAATAAATAGATGGTATATAAATTTAAAATAAAAATCTGTTTTGAAAGTAGGCTGTTGCCACCCAGGAGCAGGTCTCTGTGGCCTACAGCTTCTCTGCAGGCACCCGTTACCCGTGGAGATATCCAGAGACAGACTGAGACTGAAGAGAGAAAGAGACTGGTTGTGGCTTTGAGGGCAGATAGGCTGGCCAGGGAGGCAGAGAGCTAGGAGCCAAGAAGAATGTTTTGATTTCATACAAATCTGATTTCATTAAACTTGCTTTTATGTCTCAAAAAAAGAAAGAAGGTAGGCTGTTGCCATTGAAGTAAACTAAGCAGAAAAACAAATTGAAGAAGGCATTAGACAATTCTAGGGAGTCAATTAGGCTTCAGGAATTTTTATGGAAAGGGAATGGATGCTTAGAGCTTTTACCATCTGGGTGGATGGTGTAGTATTTCAGTTAATCTAAACATCTAGAGTTGTGCCTAGTTCAAGTGAGAGCTTATAGCCTAAATGGCTTTTATTGACCCTGATTTTTCTATTTATATGGATAGAGCCCATGTAACCTGGGGGTATAGTATCTCAGTGTTAGTCTACAGATGAATAGATTTATCCCTTTGTACCTAACAAACATGAAGTTGGCAAATATAAATGTCTGCTGTTTTTCTCTAAACATTCTTATTAAGTCAATAAGCCATTGTACTATTGTTCAAAGTAGTTTTATTTCATTGAAAACATTGAAGTGAAAACTTTTTAGGTTTTTTTTTTTTTTTTTAAATATTCTTAGAACTGGCTAGTTAAGTCCTAGAAAAACGGACTATTCTTTTTACTAGAGCAGATAACCAAGCTAATGAAAGAGGGGGCTTCAAATTTTTTATAGATAATACTTTATAATAGGCTTTTTTCTTGCTGATATAACTAACATTTATTTTCTGTTTATTTTTAAGACGAGCAAAAATCAAATTAAAGTAGATCTTGTAGATGAGAATTTTACAGAATTAAGAGGAGAAATAGCAGGACCTCCAGACACACCATATGAAGGCAAGTACTTTTTTCTGTATCAAAATATTGTGTGTATTAGAACTTGTCTGAAACATTAAATCAGAATAACTTAAGCATATATTATAAATTAAACGGAAGGTAATTTCATTTGGCTTAGGATATACAGCAATTTTTAAATAATAAAAATAGATACTTATCTGGACTTATTTTTCTTACTGAATTTTAGCTAATTTTTTTATTTTACCAAAATAGATTCAGTAGTGTCGAGTTACAGGTTATATAGGTTAGATTAGTAGTATAAAGCATATCTGTTAAGTCTAACTTATATGGACTATAGACTTTATTACCCTTCCATATGGTATGTATAACAAGCCTTGCCTTAAATTTCTGACTGATAAAAATATTTGTATATTTTTAAAATTCCTCTCCCCTGTTTGTCATTTAGCATTTCATTCACTCATGTCTTCTTATAGGCTGTATTACAAACATTTGATTTTTTTAATTCAGGAAAGCTTTGAGTGATTGTTTCAGGATACATAAAAAAGAAAGGAGGCAGCTTTGCTGAATTTTATGTTCACAAACTAAGTCTCTAGCTACTTTAGACCATGAAATGGGGTGGTAAGATACAGAAAGAAGCTTTATAGCTTTTTATTTATTCATTAGGCAAATCTTCAGTAATGAATATAAGTTTGGGTTATATAGCATAACCAAGGTTCTTGCATATAATAGGCATTTAAATATTTAATAAAAATCATATAACAATTTGTAGTATTAACACTTACTGAGTTTTTACTTGTTAGAGCTTTATATGTATTTTTTTCATTCAGTTTTTACAACAAATCTTATGAGGTAAGTACAGTTGTCACTGTTTCATAGATGAAGAAACACCTTAAGCTCAGAGAAGTTAAGTAACTTGTCTAAAGTCATCTGAGTGGCACAGCTGGGATTTCAGTCTCAGCCTTTGACTTCAAAGCATATATTTCTCATCAATTTCTGTGTTTTTTTTTTTAATAAATCAGGATTGATTGAATATTAGAAGTGGTGGTTGTGTCTACTTTGAATGTTCTTTATAATCCTATAAATCCTATAATGAACATTTACCTCAAAATTTTCAGAAGAATCTAATATACTAGAATATTTTTTATAGTTCATATGAGTCATTTTTAGATATTTAAATTTTTATATTATTCATTGAGTGCCTCCTATATGCCAGGCCTCATTCAGATGCTTTCATGGAAGCTAGTCATTTTAGTCCTTTTGACAGTCATTAAATAATAGATCTTTGTTATCTTATAAAAATCAAGTTCTTGTCTTAATAGCAGGTGTTGTATGTGATGATAATACAGTTGGTCCTGCACAGCTCCAGGTTCTACATCTGTGAATTCAAACAACTTCAGATGAAAGTATTTGGGGGAAGAGGATGTTACATTTTGCTGATGTATATTATGTAGTTAGATGTATGGTGGTTGTGTACAGGCTTTTTTCTTGTCATTATTCCCTGAACAATATAAATACACTGTAACAACTATTTACATAACATTTACATTGTATTAGATATTATAAGTAATCTAGGGATGATTAAAGCATATGGGAGGATATGCATAGGTTATATGCAAATACTGTGTCATTTTATATAAGGGACCTGAACATCTGTGAATTTTGGAAGTTTGTATGTCCTGGAATTAATCCCTTGCAGATATTGAAGGATGACTGTACTAGCTTCTTCCTGAAGGCAAACATTATAAATATTCTTGAATTACTCTTTTTAGGTTCAGATGTTTTAAAGATAATAGGGCAGAAACATCATTCTAGAGTTCTTTCAGTAGTTTGATACATATAAACAAGGTACTTCCTGAACTAAATTAGATAGGCAGAATGTTCTCTACTTTCTTGGCAACCCTTAAGAGAGGGAGATAAATTCAAAAAATTGGAACATAAACACTATTTGTAAGATGATTAAGTTATAAATATAACATTCGTTGCTAATTAGAAACAAGTTTGGTTTTTTTTAAGTGCTTATTTCCATAGCTGCCACTATATGAGACATTAATATTTGATAAGATTAATTTTAATGTTTTTGGGGTATATATTTAAGATAGAAAATATAAATTGTATTTTTATCATAAAACTGTTGCAGAGAAGTATTCACTTTGTTTAAGAAAAGCATCATTCAAAGGCAAGAACATATACTACTTTTTAAAAATATATAAACATGGGTAAATAGTTAGATAATATTTATTGCAGGGCTCTCACTAGTTTTTTAGATTTTTTAAAAATCTCAATTTAGCCCTGACCGGTTTGTCTCAGTGGCTAGAGTGTCATCCTGCGGACTGAGGGGTCCCAGGTTCAATTCCGGTCAAGGGCATGTACCTTGGTTGCGGGCACATCTCCAGTAGGTGTGCCTGAGGCAGCTGGTCGATGTTTCTCTCTCATCGATGTTTCTAATTCTCTATCCCTCTCTCTTCCTCTCTGTAAAAAAAAATCAATAAGATATTTTTTTAAATCTCAATTTAATATTTAAGGCAAAAATTTACCTGTGGAACATTAAATTGTTTATAATCATTGTTAAATAATGCAGCAGCTATTTTATGCAGTGTTAAAAGTAATCAAATTGAGAAGTAGAACACCCATGGGAAAATTACAGTATTACACGTGTTACTTAATTCTCATTTCATAATGGCTCAGTGGGAAAGGAACAATTTAGTTCTTGAGCCTTTTTCACTAAGAGTTGCTTTGAATTTATAGAATTGTTGGTGTGTTTTAAAAATTTCATCCCTTACCATCCCTTTGGATTAAGTTGAATATAAAAATGATAAAATTTTAATATTAAAAGTTATTAACAAAAATAAACGTTTTATAGGGAAACCTGTTCTAATATGAATAAAGTTCCCTTAATTGTGTTGCTCTGATGTATACCAAATAATGCTATGATTAGACATTGAAAGTTATCAGGTAATAATTCAGGACAAAAAGAATAATTCAAGACAGAGCATATTAATAGGATGTGGAGTAGAAATAGGATTGGGGACTCTAGGATTCAGCATTATTTATATATCTGGGCTCTCATACTACTCTTAATAGATTGTTTTTGGACATTCATGAAGGAATAACGTTATATAAAAGGTTATAGAGACACTAATCCAGAATTAAATTAGAAAAAAAAGTATGGTTCTTAGGAAAGAAAAAGAACCTGCATATTTTTCAGGCCAGATTTATTATGCCTGTATTTGAAGCTAGCATTTATAACTGAACATAAAGAGTTAACTCTATATTCACAAAATTTCTTCTATTACTCGTCTATCTTAATTTTTGTTCCTTTTGTTTTGACTACTTTCCTGTATATTTCACTGCTGCCATATGCTCTTTGATTCAGGCATCTAGTTCAACTCATGTATCAGTCACTTTGGGACTCTGTTAAAAAGAATTAGCAAGAAAAGAACAGTTGGAACCAAAAAGGGTTTGAAGAAACAGGAACCAAGTGAATTGCTCTTTTATTTTCCCCAGATCCACATTTACCTATTTCTAACAGTGGAGGAGGAGTATTTGAGAGAATTCCTGATATACTGAGAGTTGAATGTATAGAATATTGAAGTTAATATTGCTCCTAACACATAGTTTTTATTTTACTTTTTTAAAAAATATATTTTGTATTTATTTCAGAGAGGAAGGGAGAGGGAGAGAGAGATAGAAACATCAGTGATGAGACGAATCATTGATCGGCTGCCTCCTGCATGCCCCCCTTTTGGGAACTGAGCCTGCAACCCAGGCATGTGCCCTTGTCTGGAATCGAACCCAGGACCCTCAGTCCACAAGCCGATGCTCTGTCTACTGAGCCAAACCAGCTAGGGCTTACTTTTTATTATGGAAAATTTCAGATATCTATAGAAGAAGAGAGATGGTATAATGAATTCTCCATATATTAATCGGCCGGCTTTAAAGGCTTTCAACTCATGGCCAGTCTTTGATCTGATCATTCCGTGATTATTTGAAGCAAATCCCAGGTATAGTTTCATATGTAAATATTCTGGTAGCACAGTTTTATTTGCTATATTTTTGAATAGTGAATGTTGTATTTTAATGGATCTTAGAATTAGGTTCTTTAGAGTTAATATTCAAATCTAGCTTCTCATCCAGTACAGGGCTTCCCCCTTAAGAGTTTCCTGAGAGGATGTTATTCTCCCAGGTATGGGAAGCTAGATAAACTTTTTAAAATATGTACTTAGCTGCTAATTGCTCAATATAACTTCAAAACAGAATGTTGCCTTCTTAGAGCTACCTCTTTGTAAAGCTCTGCATTTTGTACACCCATTTAGAGACAATAGTTTTGTCTTTCGGTGTACCTGTTGTTGAATTTTATTTTGAAAATTTAGCAAGCAATGTTAACATTTAATTTAGGACACAAGTTAAAAAATTCGGACATTTTTGCTTATGAGAGAACCAGCTAGAAGTAGATTTTTTCCGTTTATGGCATAATCTATATATCCTTTACCTCTATACCATCTGTGCCTTTATACCTCCCTGCTTTCTATTTTTCTTTTCCCCACTTCCACCCCCCAGTTATTGAGCATCTCTTGTCAGTGTGGACTAGAAGAAACAAAAGGAGACAGAATGTATATTTCTTAATTATCCCAATCAAATCTTTGGCATTGGATTATCTGTGGATTTAATGTATTTATCTATGTCTAGCCCTATTATTCACTGATAAGCTAATATAGTTGTATAAAACGGGTATTCTGTATGCTTTAAAAAAATTGTGATGAGTTTGTTGTAATTGAATATAAAATATTACCTGGTTTGAAATTTCTACCACTATATTTGGTTTTACATGTTTCAGATGAGCAGTGTTCTTAACTTTCTGTTCTCCCCATTTTTTAGGAGGAAGATATCAACTAGAGATAAAAATACCAGAAACATATCCATTTAATCCCCCTAAGGTATTGTAAGCCTATTTTTGTGCATGAACTTCTAAAATACTTCTCTTGGCCCATTTAATTAATACATATATTTTAGTGCTTATTAAAATTAGAGTGTTTTGAGTTGTTGACTATGAAAATTTAATGTGGACAAGATTTCAGATAATGGAAGACAGCTTCTAGAATTATGATGAAAAGCAAGCTTACTCAGGCAGCTAATAATGGCTCTAGGCAGGAATAATAGACTGCGCATCTGACAATGGCTTAAATTCTAGGTCTGGAAAAACTTGGTGTTCCAAGATGTAGAGAACTCACACAAATTATTTTTTTTCCATTTCTTTTTCATTATTATTATTATAAAAGTAGTTTGTTTGTTGTACAGGAAAGTTATATAGTGAAGTACAAAAAAATAGAAAACAAAATTTCAGTATGACCACTTAGAGATGTTAGAGATGTTCACTGTTTTTATCTTATGTTTGTGACCTGGTTTTTTTATAAATTTTATATGTATAAAATTTCAGAGAGGAATTGAACCGTGATCTCCTGGTTCATAGGCTGACGCTCCACCACGGAGCCACACCGACTGGGCAATGAGTTGATTTAAAAATTTTTTTTTATTTTATTATGTATTGGTTTGGGGTGTATAGCTTAATGGTTAGGCAATCATATACTTTACATAGTGTTCCCCTCCATATTTCCAGTACCTCAAATGGCACCATAGGTTTTCTAATTTTTTGTTGTCATTGTTGTTAATCCTCTCGCAAGGATATTTCTCCATTGAGTTTTTTTAAATATATATTTTTATTGATTTCAGAGAGGAAGGGAGAGGGATTGAGAGATAGAAACATCAATGATGAGAGGGAATCATTGATTGGCTGCCTCCTGCATGTCCCCTACTAGGGATGGAGCCCGCAGTCCAGGCATGTGCCCTTGACCGGAATTGAACCTGGGACCCTTCAGTCCATAGGCCGACCCTCTCTCCACTGAACCAAACCAGCTAGGGCAATGAGTTGATTTTTATAAAGTACTTACAACGTTGTTTGGCTTATAGCAATTATTCTAAGTATTAAGGAATTTTGACTCAGATGACTATTGTGTCAGATATCATTCTCTTCCTCATCATCATCCTCCAAAGGCTTAGAGTAAGAACTGATGAATTAGTTTTCATTTCATGGTGATCTGATAGGTGACTGGAGACTTAAAATCTGAAATCAGAGTGTATGAGTTTGCACTTTGTTCTGTTGCTAACTAGTTGTTTGATTTTGGATCAATATGTTGAACTCTAAGCCGCAGTGTCTTTCCATGCCTGGCACATAATAATAGGCATTCAAATATTTGTTGAATTCTTTTTTTAAAAGAATTTGCTTTAAAAAATTACTACAGAAAAATTAGGAGCAATCCTACAGCCACTTACTACTTACTTGGGCTTCCATTTACTACTGATTTTGCTTACTTTTTCCTTCAAACTTATTCTACACCTTACTTCACACAAAGTTTGTTTTCTATTTGTGAACACCTAGTAATTGTTGGGTTTCTTTAAGGGCGGAGCATTTATTAAAATGTTTAAAAAGAATGTATGTCAATGACATTAGGCTTATTACTTCAGTGGTTTTTCTTCTATACCACTCCCTTCACTTAGGCAAAATGATGTAAGTATGGGCACTCTTTTCAAATATGAGGATTTCTTTCTCTTGTAATTCTATTTAAACTGTATGTGTTTTATTTCTGTTATTTAAAAACTTGTATGCTTTGTATTTTTAGGTCCGGTTTATCACTAAAATATGGCATCCTAATATTAGTTCTGTCACAGGGGCTATTTGTTTGGATATCCTGAAAGATCAATGGTAAGAGATTTTCCGTTTACCTTCTCTCCTCTCCCATATGAATTCCAAGACTATATTTGGAGTGTTAAAATGAGTACTGCTTCAAAGCATAAGCTGTATATACAGAGGTGGGCAAAACTAGGTTTACAGTTGTTCATATGGCAAATAATACAATAAATAGTAATACAAGAATAAACTGTTTTGCCCTAACAGGTTTGGCTCAGTGGATAGAGCGTCGGACTGTGGACTGAAAGGTCCCAGGTTTGATTCCGGTCAAGGGCATGTACCTTGGTTGCGGGCACATCCCCAATAGGAGGTGTGCAAGAGGCAGCTGATTGATGTTTTCCTCTCATCAATGTTTCTAACGCTCTATCCTTCTCCCTTCCTCTCTGTAAAATATCATTTAAATATATTTTTTTGAAAAAGAATAAACTTTTGTATATGCATAACTGTAAGCATACTTTTGCCTACCATATATTACAGTTTCTCTTATTTTGGCAATGACTTTAAGATTTATGTATTTTAAGTACATAATTGAAAATGTTCTAATTGAGATCACAGTCTATATTTTAATACAAGCTTATTAAGTAATGTCAGATGCTAGCTTACCTCTTGAGAAAAGTCTTGGACTTCATTTATTTTTTTAGTAAATTTGTTTTTTGTTATCTTGAATATGTTTGTGAAAGACAAAAAAAAGTATTGAAATAATCAGCTCTGACTTAGATGGTGTTACCCAACAAAAATGTGAAAAGTTGTGTTAATTAAGCACAGTTTAGGTTTTTAGATTCCAAGAAGTACCTTTGTGGGTGTTATCTTCATTTGCACAGTAATTTATAGTGCTTTCACATATTTTGTCTGATTTGATCGTAACACAGTGTTTTAAGAGTTCTTACTCTGACCCAGGTCTGTGTGGCTCAGTTGGTTTTGCATTGTCCCATGCCTCTAGAGGTTTGATTCCTGGTCGGGGCACATGCCAGTAGGGGGCAGGAGGCAGCTAATCCATGTTTCTCTCTTTCTCTCTCTCTCTCTCTCTCTCTCTCTCTCTCTCTCTCTCTCTCTCTCTCTCTCTCTCTCTCTCCCCCCCTCTCCCTCCCTCTCCCTCTCTCTCTCCCTCTCTCTCCCCCCTCCCTCTCCTCCTCTCTTTCTCAAAATCAGTAAGCTTTTTTTTAAACTTCTTATCTAGAGCCATTATGTTCAAAATGTTCAAATCTTGGTTCTGCTATTTACTGAACATTGTAGTCTTGAGCAAATCACTTAATCTTTGTGCCTTAGTTCACTCATCTGAAAAAATATGGGGTTAATTCTTCCTTCATAAGGCTGTTGACAGGATGAGTGAGTTGTTTTATGTCTGGCATATTCTGAAAATGGATGAAAAGACTAAGACAAAGAGGTATAAAGAGACATTGGGGCCCAGCTGGTGTGGGTCAGTGGTTGAACGTAGACCCATGCACAAGGAGGTCACTGGTTCATTTCCCATCAGGGCATGTGCCCAAGTTGCAATCAAGCAGGGAGCATGAAGACACTGAAGTGGGAGAAAATAGTAGTAACTTATGTGTTTGATTTGTTAAGGAAGGGAAAGAATGGAACCTGAACAAGGTGAGACAGGAATGACAACATTCAGTGTATGGGCAATTTGGTTTACTTAGTAACTGGATAAACAGGCAAGAGTTGCTGGTTTTGTTTTGTTTTGTTTTTTCATTCTAATAGCACATCTGTGTAAGGCTTTCCACTCAGTATATCATCTCTTGGGATCTAGTTTCTTGGTCTACATTCCATATTGTTAAACATTGAACAGTGTAGGATAAATCTGTCTTAACTTTATCTTCTGTCATTCATTTGATTTTTTGCTTTTTGCAACTTACTGAATTTCTTGGCCTCATTGTTTTTACCTATAAGGTCATCTCCAACACCCCTAGCTCTGTTGTTCAGTGATATTAATGAATATTTGCAGTGTTAAGAGATACCTTTTTTTTTTTCACTTGGTTTCCATGATATCAATTCTGTTCTTCCCTTTTTCCAATGCCCACTCTCTGACTCCTTAACTGGTTACTCCCTCTCTGGAGCTTTACATATGAAAATGCCTCAGGACTAAGTCCTAACCTGTGCTCCTTTCCATCAATACTCACTTCCTTGGTGATCATCTGATCTCATAACTTCATGGTTTACATACTAGCAACTCACAAATTTATCTTACCTGAACTCCTTTAGGCTTATCTCAAACTTAAACATGTTGGAAACTGCACTGATTGATATTCCCCCTAATCAAAAACCTGGTTCACCCCATCTAAGTTATTTTTTTAAAAATATATTTTATTGATTTTTTACAGAGAGGAAGGGAGAGGGATAGAGAGTTAGAAACATCGATGAGAGAGAAACATCGATCAGCTACCTCCTACTGGGGATGTGCCTGCAACCAAGGTACATGCCCTTGACCGGAATCGAACCTGGGACCTTTCAGTCTACAGGCCGACGCTCTATCCACTGAGCCAAACCGGTTAGGGCCCCATCTAAGTTATTAGCAATTACATCCTCTCGGTTGCTCAGAACAAAGTCTCATCATGGTCCTTAGTTCTTCTTTCTCTGGTACCCTGTACCCTGTCTGTAAATTCTGTTGGTGGAACTTCCAAAATCTTAGTAGCTTCATTACTACCACCTTGATTCAAGTCGCATTACCTCTTGCCTGAATGATTATGGTAGCTTGCCTCACTGCTTCTGACCCTTCCCTGCTCAGGCTCTTCTTAACATCTGGAATGATAGCCACCTCTTTTAAAATAAATAAAGCTCCAGACTAAAATCTTCCACTGACTTTCCTTTTTGCTCAGAGTTAAGCCAGCAGTCCTACCACCTCTCATTATCTCTCTATAGATAGTCGAATGATTATGGGGTACATATAGGGAGAGAACTTGAATTTTTGTACCAAAAGACTTTTTATCAACTATTTCCATTTCCTAAGGCAGATGATATAGCTGAAATGTAGTCTTGATACCTATACTAGAGGCCTGGTGCACGAAATTTTGGGACCCCTCGAGGGATGTCCGACTGCTCTCTCACAATCCAGGACTACTGGCTCCCAACCTGCCTGCCTGATTGCCCCTAACCACTTCTGCCTGCCAGCCTGATCACCCCCTAATCACTCCCCTGCCAGCCTGATCGATGCCTAACTGCTCCCCTGCCGGCCCGATTGCCCCTAACTGCCCTCCCCTGCAGGCCTGATCTCCCCCAACTGCCCTTCCTTGCAGGCCTGGTCCCTCCCAACTGCCCTCCCCTGCTGGCTTGATCGCCCACAACTGGCCTCCCCTGCTGGCCATCTTGTGTACACATGGGGGCAGCTATCTTGTGTGTTGAAGTGATGGTCAATTTGTGTATTACCTCTTTATTATATAGGATAATTGAAATATTAAAACATAGCAAAGACACATCAGATAAAATAGTTGAGATTGGATATCCATGGGTTTGTTCTCTCCCTGCCCTCCCCAGCTTTATTATTTAAAATTTTTTTCTTTATTGATTAAGGTATTACATGTGCCCTTATCTCCCCATTGCCCCCGCCCCCACTCCCCAGCTTTATCTACACTAATAAAAGAGAAAGATGCAAATTGACCATCACTTCACGATGCCCACCAGCCATTCAGGAGTGAGCATGCAAATTAACCTGACAAAGATGGCAGGTTAATTTGCATACGCAGGTACCAGGCAGCTGGGGGTGGGGCGGCTGCTTGCACTGGCGACAAGCGGCCTGGGTCCCAGGGACGGGTGTCCTCAGGACCCAGGCCACTCTGATCCTGTAGGCCTGGAGCAGCGGGGGGCGTGGCGGGAATATCCGCCACGTGTTCTCGCCCTGCAGCCGCTTGCACGCGTGCTGGCACCAAGCAGCCTGTGTCCCGGGGACAGGTGTCCTCAGGAGCCAGGCCGCTCTGAGCCTGTAGGCCAGTGTGTAGGAACCGAGTGGCTGGGGGCAGGGTGGGAACATACCCGGGACCCAGGCGCTCTGAGCCGGTGCACATGCAAGCGGCTAGGGGCGAGGCGGGAATGTCTCCTGCAGTGAGGGAGCAGACAGCAGACTGCGGGGGACTGCTTGTCCCTTGCTGCCATGGCCAGGGACAAGCAGGCCCCCACAGAAAGCAGAGAACCATGGAGAGCAGCAAGGGACGAGCAGGCCTAAGCTGTCAGTAGGACATCCCCTGACAGCTCCCAGATTGGAGAGGGTGCAGGTCGGGCTGAGGGACACCTCCGTGCACGAATTTTGTGCACCGGGCCCCTAGTTGAAGTATAATTGACATTTAGTAGATATCTATGTTTAAGTGTGGATGCTTAGACTTTAGAACTTGAATTTAATAAAGAAAACTGTAGCCTGGCCGGCATGGCTCAGTGTTTGAGCATCAACCTGTGAAGTAGGAGGTGACGGTTCGATTTCCAGTCAGAGCACATGCCTGGGGTGTGCAAGAGGCAGCTGATCAATGATTCTTTCTCTCTAAAATCAATTTCAAAAAAAGAGAGAAATAGGATCATAATCTTAGGAAAAATAAATTGAATAATCTGGGACAGATATGCTAGAAAGCAGTTTGTTAATCTTGGTCTTTTATTAATACACTAGGAGCCCAGCATGCGATTCCAAATCGTGCAGCACGGTTCACCCTCGAGTTGCCTAGGGATATTTTCCCATTGATTTTTAGAGAGCATGGAAGAGAGAGGGAAAGACAAAGAGAAACTATCAATGTGAGAGGGACACATCGATTGGCTGCCTCCTGACCTGGGCCCACAGCACAGCAGCCCCTGCGGCCATTGCCGGTCTGGCCCTGCCTTGCTCCCCAGGTCCCGTAGCCTGCTGGTCTGGCCCTGCGTCACTCCTGGGCCCCACAGCAGCCGCGGCCACTGCTGGTCCAGCCCTGCCTCCCTCTCCCGCCGTTGAAGCAGCCATGGCCGCTGTTGATCAGGCCCTCCCCCAGCGCAGGCGCAGGGAGGCTGCACGCGCAAACTCCTCCTGTCAGGTCAACCCATTACGGCTTCCCAGACTAATTTGCATATTATCTCTCGATAGATAGACAGATAGATAGATAGATAGATAGATGTAGATGGTGGTTTACTTCTTAACTCCTACTCTTAGTCTATGTGGAAACTATTTTCTGATTTCCCCACCACCACCACCTCTCAGGACTAAAGGTGTCTAATTTACCTGGGGAAGAAAATGACAACACGTAAAAATTGTGCTCAATAATACTGCCCTTTCAAAAGACATGAACAGGCATTAAGAGATTATTTAGATGGTCGATAAGCTCTGCTTAGCATCTTTCCTCATCAGGGAAATATAAATTAAAGTCACAGTTATATACCACTACACACTTGTAAATGGTTCTCATGAATTGCTGATATAAATATGGTTTAACCGCCCAACCATTATTATGTACCAAAGCAAAACATACAACTTCAATATGGCCTAGCAGTTCCAGTACTAGTTCCACTTGTAGGTATATATCCAAGAGAAATGAGTGCATATATCCACCAAGAGACTTGTGCAAGAATATTTATAGCAGATTTACTCACATTGGAAATTACCCAGATGTTTATCAACAGGAGAACGGATATCTAATGGCTTTATTGTACAGTGGAACACTGTACAATATAGTAGGGGGGCAAAAGTAGGTTGACACAGTCAGCAGGTATGATTCTCATAGACATGCTGAGTGACAAAAGCCAGACAGAAAGGAGTATGCACCATGATTCTGTTTTTAAGAAATTCAAGATGAGCCAAAACTATTTTATGATGATAGAAATTAGGACAGTGGTGGGGGTAGGTAAGGATTGCAAATGGGAGGGGCACAAGTGAATCTTTAATATATATATATTTTATTATTATTGATTTCAGAGAGGAAGAGAGAGAGAGAAACATCGATGAGAGAGAATCATTGATTGGCCGCCTCCTGCACACCACCTAATGGGGATCAAGCCCACAACCCTGGGCATGTGCCCTGACTGGGAATTGAACTGTGACCTCCTGGTTCATAGGTTGACGTTCAACTGGCTGGGCAGTTTTCAGATTTCTTTATTCAACTAATTCTTTTTTTTTTTTTTTAATATATTTTATTGATTTTTTTACAGAGAGGAAGGGAGAGATAGAGACTTAGACATTGATGAGAGAGAAACATCGATGAGAGAGAAACATCAATCAGCTGCCTCTTGCACGCCCCCTACTGGGGATGTGCCTGCAACCCAGGTACATGCCCTTGACCGGAATCGAACCCGGGACCCCTCAGTCCGCAGGCTGACACTCTATCCACTGAGCCAAACCAGTTTCGGCTCAACTAATTCTTAATGGTTTATAAATACCTCCCCAACATACTAATTATTATGAAGCATATTGAAAATGTACAACTTTTTCTCATTGAGATTGTTATAAATTGAATCTAAAGTTATAGTTCCAGATGTTTCCTTTCATTTTGAGGGCAAACAATAGAATCCCTTTTAACATGTTTACCTTTAGGTCTTTAACTTCCGCTTCTTGAAGTGATAACTCAAGAAGGTCTAGAATCGTTTGTGAGTATCTTCCCAATAAAGACACTGCAAATAAAGGAAGTTGAAAGTATCCTATCTAATAAAAGAGTAATATACAAATTGACCATCACGCCAAGACACAAGATGGCCGCCCCCAAGTGGTCAAAGATGGTTACTCCCATGTGGACACAAGATGGCCACCACAAGATGGCCTGCAGGGGAGGGCAGTTGTGGGAAGTTAGGGGTGACCAGGCCAGCAGAAGAGGGCAGTTGGGGGTGACCGGGCTGGCAGAGGAGGGCAGTTGGGGGAGACCAGGTCGGCAGGGGAGGGCAGTTGAGGGGACCAGGCCTGCAGTGGAGAGCAGTTGGGGGGACCAGGCCTGCAGTGGAGGGCAGTTGGGGGGGGCCAGGCCTGCAGTGGAGAGCAGTTGGGGGGACCAGGCCTGTAGGGGGAGGGCAGTTGGGGGGACCAGGCCTGCAGGGGCGGGCAGTTGCGAGCCAGTAGTCCTGGATTGTGAGAGGGATTTCAGCTTGGAGAGGGTGCAGGCTGGGCTAAGGGACATCCCCCCCATGCACAAATTTCGTGCACCTGGCCTCTAGTTTATAATAACTTACAAATCTCTAAGGGAAGAGTTTATCACTTAACATTTTTTAAATCTATTTATAAAATATATATAACAAAAATTATCGTCTTAACTGTTGTTTTAAAATTGACATATAATATTGTAGTTTTAACTTTTTAAAAATGTAGTTTAATAAGTATATTTACATTGTTATGCAACCAGTTTCTAGAATTCCGCCCCGCGCCCCCCCCCCCCCCCCTTTTTAATAAGACCTGAAATTTTAGAGCAGTTTTAGGTTCACAGCAAAATTGAGAGAAAGGTAGATATATTTCCCATATACTCCCTGCCTCCATAATACATGGATAGCCTACCCCATTATCAGCATCCTCCACCAGAGTGGTATGTTTGTTACAGTTGATGAACCTACATTGACACATCCCAATTACACAAAGTCTATAGTTTATATTATGGTTCATGCTTGGTTTTGTACATTCTACGCATTTGAACAAATGTATAATGATATGTATCCATCATTATGGTATACAGAGTGTTTTCGCTGCCCTAGAATTTATCTGTGCTCTACTTCTTCATCCCTCCATCCTATTCCTCCCCTCTCAGAACCCTTTTCATCTTGCAAAACTGAAACTTATTACCCATTTAGCTTCCCTTTCCCCCTTCTTCCAGCCCATGACAGCCACCATTCTACTTTCTTTCTCTATGAATCATAGTGTTTGTCTTCTTATTCCGGGCTTCACTTAACACAGTGTTCTTAGGATTCATCCACATTGTAACATGTGTCAGATTTTTCTTCCTTTTTAAGGCTAAATATTATTCTATGGTGTGTTTTGTTTATTCGTTTGTTTTTTGAGGAATTGCCATGCTGTTTCTGTTGCATTCCCACCAATAGTGCAAAAGGATTCCAATTACTCCACACCCTCACCAACAACTGTTATTTTGGTAGTTTTTTTTTTATATAGTAGTCATCCTAATGGGTTGAGGAGATATTGTTTAAGTGATATTAAACATCTTTTTTTAAATTGATTTTGAAAAAGAGAAAGAGAAACATTGATTTGTTCCACTCATTTATGCATTCATTGGTTGACTTTGTAAGTGCCTGACAAGACATCCAACCCACAACCTTGTTGTATTGGGACACACACTAACCAGTTGCGCAACCCGGCCCTGGCCGTTAAGCATCTTTTCACGTGCTTACCAGCTATTTGTGTATCTTCATGGGAGAAATGTGTAAGTCCTTTCTCATTTTTAAAAAAGTTTTGTTGTTGTTGTTGAGTTCTAGGCATTCTTTATATTTCCAGATATTAACCCTTTATCAGGTATATATGATTTGCAAATATTTTCTGCCATTCTGTGAGTTGCCTTTCACTCCGTTGATTGTATCTTTTGCACAAAATGTATCCCCACACATACACACAGGAGTTTTTAACTTTGATGGAGTTGTATATAAATTTTTCTGTTTTTTCTTTTGTTTCTTGAGCTTTTGATGATGTCCAAAAAATTATTGCCAATTCCAGTATTATGAAGTTTTTCTAAGAGCTATGTTTTCTAAGAGCTTGATAATTTTAGCTCTTACATTTAGGGCTTTGATCCACTTTGAGTTAAGTTTTATATATGGTTTAAGGAAAGGGCCAATTTTATCATTTTGAGAGCTCGTCAAGTTTTTAAATGTCTATTGCCTTGTTGAGGTATAAATGTATAAAGCTACCTTGTGGAGATACTAAGATTTTGCTGAGAATTGAATGGTTTTTATTTTACACTAGAGGCCCGGTGCATGAGTTCATGCACCAGTGGGGTCCCTTGGCCTGGCCTGCGGGATTGGGCCGAAACTGGCTCTCCGACATCCCCTGAGGGATCCCAGATTGCTAGAGGGCACAGGCCAGGCCAAGGGGCCCCACCAGTGAACCATCAGGGCCGGGGAGGGACCGTGGGAGGGCTCCAGGACGTGTCTGGCCCGTCTTGCTCAGTCCCAATTGCCTGGACCCCAGCAGCAAGCTAATCTATCGGTCAAAGCATCTGCCCCCTGGTAGTCAGTGCATATCATAGCGAGCAGTTGAATGGCCTTAGCATATCATTAGCATATTGGATAGGATAGGATAGGATAGGATAGGATAGGATAGGATGGTTTTAATTTTTATTGAGTTAAAATAATTGTGAGTTTAACATTATTTAAAATGAAATGATTCCTCTGAGTGAATATTTTACTTCAGTATTCAAGTAAATTTCCTTCTATAAGAAACAATTGTATCGATTTAAAATTATATATATTAGGATTTTTATTAAAGTGATGTCATGTGTTTTTAAGTTAGGCACTTAAACAAGGCCATTGGGATATTAGAGTAATAACCAGCTTAACTTTGTATAAATATCTCTGTGATATTTTGTATTTTTGTCCTTTTTTGGGTGGTTTAAGTACACTTCAAGCTGGTATATTTAGGTAGCTTGTTGTTGTTTTTTAATCCTCACCCGAGGATATTTTTCCATTGATTTTTTGAGAGAGTGGGAGAGGGAAAGACAGCGAGAGATACTGATGTGAGAGAAATACATGGATTGGTTGCCTCTTGCAAGCACCCTGACACTTAGGGCTGGGGAGGAGCCTACAACCACGGTATGTGCTCCTTGACCGGAATTGAACCCAGGACCCTTTGGTCAGTAGGCTGACACTCTACCCACTGAGTCAAACTGACTTGGACTATTTAGGTAGCTTTACAACAAATATTCCATTATCTCTTTAAGTATATTTTTTATTGATTTCAGACAGAGAAAGAGGGAAAGAGAAATAGAAACATCAATGAAAGAGAACCATGGATTGGCTGTCTCCTGCATGCCCCCTACTGGGGATTGAACCCACAACCCAAGCATGTGTACTGATTGGGAATCGAACCTGTGACCTCTTGGTTCCTGGGTTGATGCTCAAGCACTTAGCCAGCACACCAACGGGTTATCTAGGTAGTTTTTGTTTTGTTTTGTTTATATTTTGATTTTAGAGAGGAAGGGAGAGGGGGAGAGAGAGAGAAACATCAATGATGAGAGAGAATCATTGATTGGCTGCCTCCTGCACGCCCCCTCCTGGGGATCAAGCCTGCAACCCAGGCATGTGCCCTTGGCGGTGATCAAACCTGGGACCCTCAGTCTGCAGGCCGAAGCTCTATCCATCAAACCAAGCCAGCTAGGGCATCTAGGTAGTTTTTGATGTGCATGTGCCTGTAAACATTTTCTTTAAAATTACCAGAGCATAAAATGAAATTACAGTAGTCAACTTCTAATTAAGAAATATTCCAACTTGTTATAGTGATAATGACAGGACAACAATGAACATTTAAGGACTAAATTTTTATTGTTTATGCTTTGACATCTGTCTTAAAAGAATATTGTCCATATAAAGATGTTAGAACTGTTGATTGAAAAGAACTTGTGTAAACTTTAGGAAATTTTAAAGCTTAGTCTAGAGAAGCACTTTCTATTTTCCCAGCTCTATTTCAGAAATAGGAATTTCTATTAGATAAGACTATATAATGGTTTTTAAATCCTATTCTCTTTTTAATACTAGTTTAGCATTTCAGCCAATTTTTAGCATAACCAGTATTTTCTTATTCCTGTAGCTTCTCTAAAAGGATAAATTAGATTAATAAAGATTTACTCTGGTAACATTTTAAAGAACAACTTATATAAATTTTTCTCTAATATATAAAATATAGACATACAAATGTGGTATTTATTTTATCGGTTTAGAATAGCCTTTCTCAATGAGCTTAATCTGTAATGCACTGAAGCAGTATTTCTGAAAGATTATCATACTTCAGAATCACTTGGAGTACCTGTTAAACCACCCCAGAGTTTCTAATTCAGTAGGTCTGGGACAAGGCTGAAAATTTTAATTTCTTTTTTTAATCTTTATTGTTCAGATTACAGGTGTTCCTCTTTTTGTTTTCCCCCTATAGCTCCCCTCCACCTGATTCCCCACCCCACCCTACCCCATGCCCTTACCCCCTGCCACTGTCTTCATTCATAGGAGTAAGATTTTTGTCCAATCTCTTCCCGCACCACTCACACCCCCTTCCCCCTGAGAATTGTCAGTCCACTCCCTTTCTATGTCCCTGATTCTATTATATTCACCAGTCCATTCTGTTCTTCAGATTTTTTATTCACTTGATTTTTAGATTCACTTGTTGGTAGGTATGTATTTGATGTCATTTTGTTGTTCATAATTTTTATCTTTACCTTTTTCTTCTTCTTCCTCTTCTTAAAGAATACCCTTCAGCATTTCATGTAATCCTGGTTTCGTGGCGATGAACTCCTTTAGCTTTTTCTTGTCTGTGAAGCTCTTTATCTGACCTTCAACTCTGAATGATAGCTTTGCTGGGTAGAGTAATCTTGGTTGTAGGTTCTTGCTGTTCATCACTTTGAATATTTCTTGCCACTCCCTTCTGGCCTGCATAGTTTCTGTTGAGAAATCAGCTGACAGTCGTATGGGTACTCCCTTGTAGGTAATTAACTGTTTTTCTCTTGCTGCTTTTAATATTCTCTCTTTGTCTTTTGCCCTTGGCATTTTAATTATGATGTGTCTTGGTGTGGTCCTCTTTGGATTCCTCTTGTATGGGGTTCTGTGCGCTTCCTGGACTTGTACGTCTATTTCTTTCACCAGGTAGGGAAAGTTTTCTGTCATTATTTCTTCTAATAGGTTTTCAATATTTTGCTCTCTCCCTTCTTCTGGCACCCCAAAAATTCGGATGTTGGTTCGCTTGAAGTTGTCCCAGAGGCTCCTAACACTATCTTCATATTTTTGGGTTCTTTTTTCTTTTTGTTTTTCTGGTTGGATGTTTTTTGTTTCCACATATTTCAGATCTTTGGTTTGATTCTTGGGGTACGTTGATCTACAGTTGAGTTTCTGTATATTCTTTATTTCAGACAGTGTATGCTTCATTTCTGACTGATCCTTTTCCATTTTTTTGGCATTCTCATTAAGCTCCTTGAAGGTCTCATCAAGTTTCTCAGCGGTTTTAAGAAGATTCTTGAGTAACCTTATAAATGTGGTTCTGAACTCTATGTCATCCAGTAGTTTGCTTTCCTCTGTTTCTTTCATTCGTGACATGTTTCTTTGTCTCCACATTTTGGCTGCTTCCCTGTGTTGATGGAGTAGCTTTGTGTGGTAGGTGACCTATAGGGGGCAGTAGCTCAGCCTCCCCAATCACCTGATGTGGACGCTCTTGGTACACCCCTTCGTGGGCTGAGTGCAAAGACTTGGTGCAGTTAAGCCTTAATTGCTGTTGGTATACTGGGAGGAATTGACCTCCAGGCCAATTAGCTATGAGCACTCACTGTGTCTATAATGGAAGAACTGCTGCGCTGAAGACACACTTATGGGGCAGGACCTGTTTCAGTGGGGCTTTGGTGCTCACTGAGTCTGCCTCTTGAATGTGTCACTTATGGATGTGAGGAGTTGAAATCTGGTGTCTCACTCTGACCACTAGGTACACTGGCTTCTGGATCTCCAATGGGGTGCAGGTCAGCTACTGTCTGAGGCCATCCAGCAGGAGCTACAGTGAGAGCTGCAGTTTTCTCCTCTTTGCTTGGGGTTTGGAGGTTTTGGAGCTGTCTGACCCAGGCTGCAAGTTTGCTAGGTTAAGCTGCAATAGGGCAGGGCTTTCTTATGCTAAATACGCTGCTTGGAGCTTGGGTGGGTTTGTAGGTTGTGCAGGGTGGGGTCTCAGGGTGTCACTAGGCTAGGGCGTGGCAAACAGCAATGGCTGCTAGTTAGCCGGCTCTGAGTCCCTGTCGGCAGTCCCGTGCCCCAGTGCCGTAAACAGTTATTCCTGCGCGCAGCTCTGCAAGCAAGCCACCCTGACTGGCAGACAGTCCAGCTTCTCCCCGTAGGAGTTTGGGTCCCCCGCATCTCCCCAGAAACTGGATTTCAGAGTAATCGGGGGCTTGTCTCCCTTTGGGTTGAAAAAAGCAACGCCCGCTGCCAGCCCGGATCACGCGCCTCCGTACCTCAGCTTTTCAGCGCTCGTGCACGTCTCAGTGCTCTTTTCTCTTTCCTTCTAGTTGGAGAACTTCCACTCAGCCAACTTCCCGTGGTTCTGGGTGATAGACGTTTTGTCTTTTAGTTGAATTTTTTAAATTGTTGCGCGAGGCAGCAGTTTAGGTGTTTACCTATGCCGCCATCTTGGATTCTCCTGATTTTTTTTTTTTTTTAATAAATATTTTGTGATTTTTCTATTTACTTTTTGTTGTTAATTCTCACCCGAGGATTTTTTTTTTTTTCATTGAATTTTAGAGAGAGTGGAAGGGACGGGGAGAGACAGAGAGAAACATGATAGAGAAACAACATTGATTGGTTGCCTCCCACACTTCTCCCAACCAGGGCCAGGGATCGAGCCTGCAACCAACTTACGTGCCCTTGACCAGAAATCACAGCCAAATCGGCTAGGGCTTCCATTGACTTTTAAAGAGAGAGGAAAGTAGTCACGGTGGGATAGAGAGAGATTGGTTGCCTCCTGCATGCGCCCTGGCCCTGACCTGGGGATCTTGGATCCGAGGGCCATGGCTCTAACCACTGACTCAAACAGACCAGGGCTTTAATTTAATTTAATTTTTTACTATTTATTTTTTATTGATTTCATAGAGAAAGAAAGAGGGAGAGAGAGATAGAAACATCATTGATGGGAGATAATCATCGATCATCTGCCTCCTGCACATTCTCCTACTGGGGATCATTCCCAGAAAACTGGGCATGTGGCCTGACCAAAAATCGAACTGTGACCTCCTGGTTCATGGGTTGATACTCAACCACTGAGCCACAACTGCTGGGCGAGGCTTTCTTAAAAGTAAGAGATATGTGCTTGATGATGTCTTATTTGTTTTTAGAGTGCCATTGAAACTAAGTTCCGCATATTAGTATATCACTTTATTTTTACTTTTTATGTCTAGAGAAATGGGTAGGAAATGAGTCAGTGGATACAGCTTATCTGAAGATATTGGTAATAAAAAAAAAAACAAAGCCAGTTCAAGACAGTTTGAATTGTCTTAAGAAATAGAATGACCCATAGAGAGAGAAAAACTTCAATGTAAGAAACATCAACCAGCCCTAGCTGGTTTGGTTCAGTGAATAGAGCGTTGGCCTGCAGACCGAAGGGTCCTGGGTTCGATTCTGGTCAAGGGCACATGCTCGGGTTGTGGGCTCGATCCCCAGTAGGGGGTGTGCAGGAGGCAGCCGACCCATGATTCTCTCTCATCATGGATGTTTCTCTCTCTCTCTCCCTTCCTCTCTGAAATCAATAAAAATATTTTTATAAAAAGAAGAAACATCAGACCTAGCTGGTTTGGCTCAGTGGATAGAGCGTCAGCCCATGGACCGAAGGGTCCCGAATTCAATTTTAGTCAAGGTCACCTACCTCAGTTGCAGGCTTCTCCCTGGCCAGGTCCTGTTCAGGGCGTGTGCAGGGCGTGCGTTTCTCTCACATCGATATATCTATCTTTCCCTTTCTTTTCCACTCTCTAAAAAATAATGGAAAAATATCTTCAGGTGAGTATTAAAAACAAAAAGAAACAGACTCAGTCATTGTAAAGAAGAAAAAAATACGGTACACAAATATGTAATTATAAATTCTGTGACTTTATTATATAATTAAGATAGAGCCTGGGTTACTTTTCACTCCAGTAGTTATGTTTTATTCAGAAAACATCTCCTTTTCTTTTGTCATGCGGAGCATTCTTTAACTTGATCTTTCCTGTTGTTAATTTTAGGGCAGCAGCAATGACTCTCCGCACGGTATTATTGTCATTGCAAGCACTATTGGCAGCTGCAGAACCAGATGATCCACAGGATGCAGTAGTAGCAAATCAGGTATGATAGATGTTGCTTTTGAAAGACGCATATATATTTATCTTTTAGCCTCTACGTTAGTGGTTTTCATTGTTAACATATGAGCATACTTCTGTCAAACCTAAATTTGGAAATGGTGTCCTTTCTTGCAATAAGGTTATTTTGTCATATATAATAGTGAAAAGTTAATTTCTTCTTTTTTTAATCTGAAAAGATAATTTCTTGATTTTTAACATACTAGCTTAACACATTAAGTGCCCTGTCAGTCACCAGTGACTGACACTATACTTTCCGTCCGGAAGACAAAACAGGCTGAGCGCTTAACGTGTTAATTGGGTATATGGTAGATTTTTTTAACATATTATAAAAATTTTCAAACAAATAATGTTAAAAGAATTAGGGTGAACATCCATATACCTACCTAAACCTATATTCTATGATTAACATTTGCCTACCTGTACTTTATCATGTGTGTATCCATTTATCTGTCCCTCCATTAAGTGATAATCCCTTCTTGGTGATAATTTTAACCAGCTCTGTGGCACTGAAGTGGCATGGTAAAGTTTACCAAAGTGACCTTATAATTGCCAAATGGAAAAATGTTTTTTAGTTTTGATCTTCAAGAAAGAGGACATCAAATTATAGTCAGACTGTTTTTGTAAGTAATATTTTATTGGAATACAGCCACACCTATTTGATTACTTTCCAGCTACAAGTGGTAGAGTTGAATAGTTGTGACAAAGACAGTATGGTTTGAAAGCCTGAAATAATTATTATCTGGTCTTTTAAGAAAGTTTGCCAACTTCTATCTAAACCATTAGGTCTGATTTTTCACATAGAAATTTTTTCTTCACTTGATTTCTGAAATAACAGTTCTCTTCTCTTTTATCTTCATAATTGTAGTCGTTCCTTCTTAGTTCCCACAATTATCTCTCTTCTTTCTCTTCCCTTTTAAATGCAGTTTCTTGGTTCTGATGTATACACTCACGTGGATGATCACACCCACACCGATTTACCATCTGCATACTGACAAAACGCTCAGGCTAGCCCTTTCTCCTGAGCCCAGGAAGCGATTTGGAGCTGGATAGCTCTGTCTGAATGTTCCATGAATACCTCAGCATAGTATTCCCAAACTGAACGCAGAATCTTAAATCCTGCAGACTCGTCTGTCTGTCTATGATACCATCATCAATTTAGTTAAATATCCAAGTCACAGTTTTGGAATTCTTTTCTAGGTATTTTTTTCTCTTGTTGATTCTCTTCCCAGTATCTGTCTGTCATCATACTTCTCTGATTGCTACAGTACAGATTTTTTAAATTTTCTCATTTCTAATGCTGTGATAGAACCTAACTCCCCTTCCTCAGCCTCTTCCTTCCCCCATGTTCTACATTGATACGTTAGCCTTATAAAGTGCAAATCTTATTTTACTTTACTACTAAAAACCTATTAGCTCTATCACCTACTTGGTAAGTCTCAATTCTTTTTTTTTTTTAAGATTTTTTTTTTTATTGATTTCAGAGAGGAAAGAAGAGGGAGAGAGAGATAGAAACATCAGTGATGAGAAAGAATCATTAATTGGCTGCCTCCTGCACGCCCCCCACTGCGGATCAAGCCCGCAACCCAGGCCATGTGCCCTTTACTGGAATCAAACCCGGGACCCTTCAGTTCACAGGCCCGCGCTCTGTCCACTCAGCCAAACCGGCTAGGGCAATAAGTCTCACTTCTTGAGCTTGCAGAGTTCTTCCACGATTTGAGCTATCTACATAACCAGCTTAATTCCCTAAATTCTTGTTGTTCCTCAACCTCATGCTTTTTCAAGATGCATTTCTACATGTCATTTTACCCAGTCTGCCATGTTTCCTCTACCTTAGGAAATTTTTTGTTTGTTAATCCTGAAAAATATCGACCCGAGGATATTTTTCCATTGACTTTTAGAGAAGGTGGGAGTGGGACACAGAGAGAGAAACATCTCTGAGAGAGAGAGAGAGAGACATTGGATTGGTTGCCTCTAGAACTGCCTGACTGGGGCCGGGGATCGAGCCTATAACTGACGTAAGTGCCCTTGATCAGAGTCGAACCCAGGACCCTTTAGTCCTCACCCGAGGATTAGAGAGAGAGAGAGAGAGAGAAACACTGATCACTTGCCTCCTGTATGCACCCCAACCAGGAATAGAACTCATGCCTTTTTTTTGGTGTCAAGGACGACTCTGCAAGTGAGCCACACCGGCCAGGGCTACCTGATGAAACTTTTTCTCTTAGCAGGCTTCCCTTTTCTCTTGAAAAGTTGTTCACTCCTTGTTTTATGTATATTCTTGTTAAAATATTCTATTTGTCTCTGAGTGCTTAGAATTATGGTTTTACATGTTATGTATATGTATGTGCTATCTATTCATTTTTGGTACTTAGAAGCATAGCCTGAGTCCCAGCTTTGGTTTCTATTCAGTGGTGAGGTGGACTCAAAGATTTCTTCTGGCTCCTAAAACAAGCCAATAATTTGACTTATTTCCTTGTCAAGAATTAATATTAGAGCCCTAACTGGTTTGGCTCAGTGGATAGAGCGTCGACCTGTGGACTGAAGGGTCCCAGGTTCAAATCCGGTCAAGAGCATGTACCTTTGTTGCGGGCACATCCCCAGTGCGGGGTGTGCAAGAGGCAGCTGATAGATGTTTCTCATTGATGTTTCTAGCTCTCTATTCCTCTCTTTTCCACTCTGTAAAAAATCAATAAAATATTTTTTTAAAAATAATTAATATTAGAAAATACATTTATCATTTTAAATATAACAAAATCTGTGTTAAAATATTAAAGATGTATAAAATACTTCTGAAAGAAAGTGAATTCCACAGTTATTTTAAATGTATACTTTGCTTTATTAAATAATGGAATATTTGAGAATAAATTTCTCTCTTTTCAATCCATATGGGAAGTTTTATCCTTTACAAGTGTTGTATGGTAAGTTCATAATCATCTCAAAATGTGATATAAGTTAGGCTTTGCACATGTGTTTTTCCTTTTTTTTAAATCTTTATTGTTGATACATGGGGTTTTCTTGAATTGCTATACACTGATACAGCTCTAGCAAAACAGTAAAGTCCAGTTGTATATTCTAACTGAGCTGTGGTTAATTAATGTCCACGTTATTTTAGAAACTAGTAATATTTTTTTTTAGAAATTAGTAATTCTATTTAGTTGTATAATATTTGCCCTACACAGTATTTAGAAACATCTCTAATTAGAAACAATCTGTAACACCTCACTTGTCTTAGTATTAGTTTTCTACTACTTACATTTGTTGAAATTGGAGATCAGAGTTGATAAATGTTATTTGTCTTTGTTTTTCTTTCATCTATATCACATGAATTCTAGCTGATGTTATAATAATGTTACAGTTTGTTTGCAGTAGAGAGTGAATCAATAACATTTAAAACCTCCATTAGTTTTATTTAGAAAAAGCAGGTTATTAGGCAGTTAGAACTTAGCTAGTTATAACTATTGTCATGTCAATCAATTTTTTTTCTTCTCATGTAGTACAAGCAAAATCCTGAAATGTTCAAACAGACAGCTCGACTCTGGGCACATGTGTATGCTGGAGCACCAGTTTCTAGTCCAGAATACACCAAAAAAATAGAAAACCTATGTGCTATGGGCTTTGATAGGGTAAGTAACATAAAGGCATGCTGGTTTTGATATATTCATTCATTTTAAATGATTGCGGCAAGTTCTTGGCTGACAGAATTGCTTCAAAAATACTCTAAATTTAGTTTTGATATATGAACTTTCTGTTTTTAAAAATCAGTGATTTTTATTTTCCTTTTACTCATTCCAGTCATTTGTTTTAGAAGCTTTTTTATGCACAAGTGCAATGCAACATAAAGATAAAAACAAAAACAAGGTGTGGTTTCTAATTACAAAGACAGGGAGTGATTTAAGATATTTCCTTGAGATTTGATATTTTTTTTGTCCCCCCCTTTTATTTCTACAGAATGCTGTAATAGTGGCCTTGTCTTCAAAATCATGGGATGTAGAGACTGCAACAGAATTGCTTCTGAGTAACTGAGGCATAATGAGAGAGCTGCTGATATAGTCAAGCTTGCCCCTTCTTGAGGAGCCTCAACATCTGTTATTTTTAGGATTCTGCATAGATTTCTTTTAAACTGGCATTCTTGCCTAATGATGTTATCTAGGCACCATTGGAGACTGAAAAAAACATCCCTGCTCTGTAAATAAAGCTAATTAAACGTCTGTGTAAATTTAAAAAGGGGAAATACTTTAATTTTTTTTCTTAATAGTGTAAAAATTCTTTGAGCTAAGCGAAACCATGGAAAAAACATGCTACTTTAGTATTTAGCAGTGTACCAGAATAGCAAGAGTTTGCTTCAGGGTTTTGTTGAATAATTAAGGTAATATTTTGAGTGTGTCAGGACCATTCAAGTTGTTGGTGTTGCATCACAGCTACCTTAACTGTTTTTAACATGGATCCTCTGTGCCTGTGAATTTACTTGCATGCTTGTACTTGACTTCTTAAGATGGGTAGCTGAAAAGACCACCATTTTAAGCATTTGAGAATTCTTGAACCTGAGATTTATCTAGAATGAAGATGGTGACCTCTTCAGAGCCTTTTTGTCCTGGTCAGCAGACTGGGACACTATATTTATTTTTCCTCTCTTACCACACACAGCTAATATCCTAATAGTAAATTCTCTGGGAAATGTGCTGAAGGACAGTATCCCTTGCTTCGGTTTTTTAGGTTGTCCTTATAGAATGTTATGTCACAGTTCTTTACTCTTAAAAACGTTCCTATGTTAAGTAATAATGTAAAGATGGAGCTGCCAATTTTGTTTCTCTTGCAAAATCAGTAAATACTTGATGTTGCAGTATTCCCAAGATTTAATAATAAAAGAACCCAACTTAGTTTTTCAAGTGAATTTGACATCTATTTTTAAGCTGATGAAGTTTTTCTTTGAGAACTCGAAAAGATGAAATAAACCAACTGCAGTTTTTTAGCCTAGTTTTGGCTTTATAGAGATTGCTTTATCAGATACTTTAAAAGTCACTCTTGCTTGCATTTCCCCCTATTTACCCATGAAAGCTGTGTTGGTGTTTAACTGTACATACTTCAGATGCACATAGGAATAGAAATGTGTTATAAATCTAGCTTTCTTTATGATGTTTCTGATAATACGAAAATTGAAAACTTTACCTTCTCTTGTACATATAGTCAGATTTTCTGTGTATTAAACTTACATTTCATTCTAAATTCTAAAGTTTGAAAGTTTAGTTTTGCAAGTTCAAACACTAATGTGACGATTTTATGAAGGTTGAAATGGATTTATGCAGGCAGTTCTATGCATAGAAACACAGTTCTTATTAAATTTTCAGGACAGTGCAAATAATAAAAATGTAATGGAATTGGAATTAATTAAAGCAAGGCTGTATATTGAAAGTCCTATTATAAAAGGTTTGCTTTCTTCAAGTGTTATTTATCCTAAATTATAATTGTTAAGTGTTTGGAAAATAATTTTAAACCATAAATTCAGCATAATTTCATTGACGTCTCAATAATCTTAGAAGCAATAAAAGAACCATTGTTAAATATATTGTAACGTTAAAGATGTGAAGGTTCTTCCAAAAACTTGTAAGGCTTTTCTAATCAATAGTAAACTCTAGTAGTAGTTATTATTGCATACTAAACACAAGTTGCTATGTTTTTTTCCCCTATGTTTGCTTAAGCATAAATTTCTTTATACAATCACCTCCTTTAATTGTTGTAGTTTAGTTTCTTTCTAAAGATGCCAAAGGAAACAAGATTTTTCTTTATTTATTTTAAATAACTAATACCTTGTACTTTTCTTTATATTTTGAAGTAAGGTTGGAATTAAGTGTAGGGCAGCTTGGTAATATATTTGGATTATTTTAAATATCAAACATCTACCCAGTTTACTATTTGCCTATATTTTTGGGTATATTTAATTGTCCTGTGGTTAGACAAAGGAGAGAGCTCAGAGGTTACTAAACGTCAAGCATTACTTAGCTCTGGGAGGCAACTATACCTTGCCTTTGATTTTTATGCACATTAGCCCGTAGGGTATCTATTCATCTAACTATAATTCAACATCCCAGTGCCCAGGAAATTGAAAAGTAAAATATTTGGTTTGAAAGGTTCTCCATAATGGATTTTTCATTTCAAAATTTATTTACCTCATTTTCATTTAATGTGATAATTCTCCTTTCTGGAACCCTGTTATCCTATTTTGTTTTTTCATATTTCTCTATAGGTGGATTTATTTTCCTAAACGAAATTAAAGCAATTTCTTTTTTCCTCTTGTCTTTTATATATGTTTAGAAAAAGGACACTAAAAGTACAGGTCTAGGTAAAAGGTACCCTGGTAAAAATTATTTTTATAATTCTCAGATTTTTGTGATTTTCCAGTTTTTTTTAATTAAAGGCCTCAAAAATAATGGTTAAAAATATATATATTTAGTGATGTCCTATTTACGGCAGGCAGATTGCTAGAAGTCAACTGATACTCCAGCAGGCTTTTATTGTAATCAAATCTATTCCGTGAGTATGTGCCTGACTTTTAAAACAACAAATAATTGTATAATATTTCAGTACAGATTACTGAAAGAATGAATAGCTGTTTGTGACCCAAATAAGTATATAGTAGTTTATAAATATTTGAAGAAATTGTACTAAATTAGATGCTCTGAGTTAGCTCCCACAAATGTTTGGAATTGTGACTATGGTTTACTTAAACACAACACATTCAATTTTATAAATATGTTTGGATTCTGAGTATTTTGCTTTTAAGAAGAAGAATCTAGGAAATGAAAGTAAGACTGATGGGGGGGTTGTTTTTCACAGTTGTGGTTGTTGGTGACGCTTAAAACTATGCAAACTAATTTTTTTAAGTATCCAAGAGAATTGGCAGTTCGGTGGATATTGCTTACTTATGCACTACAGAATGTAGCATATCATGTTACTGTTTAGGCTGCTTAATAAGTTTATCAATGTGAAAGTAGATCTTGGCTATAAGTTTACACCTGATTTGAGCTTTTAAAACTCAGCAATAGGAGTAAGATAACGTTTCCACAATCTTGTAGTTATTATTGCATACTAATAAAAGAAAACATTTTGTTGTTTCAAAGATTTCAGATAAATTTGGGCAGGGAAGAGTTGGAGCCAGGTTTACTTGTACATAGATGGAAACAATGTTTGGATATGAAAAAGGAAGCTGTCTGTTTACAGTTAACTTTATTTCATGGACTTTTACAAAATGATGTATTAAACACTTTTTCTAGTTCAAGAAATTTCAATTCCAGGGTACAAACCATTGATTTAAGAATTTTGCATTTCTATTCTTTTAGTACCAGTTTAAAATAATGCTTAATACCAGCTCTTTGCTATCACTAGGGAAGAAGGCAACTTGAAGTATTTACTGATAAATAGCCTTTTCCCCAAATGTGACTTTTCTGCAGTGTCTACATATTATGTCACATGTTCTATTTGCACTGCTGCAACCTGGATCAAAAATCTTGTGGCACGGGTAGGGGAATGTCAGTATCTTTTGTCCTGTTCTCTTACCGCTTTATTGGACTGATCTACCCTCATAAACCTGTGATCATCACCTAAATGTAAGTTGAGAATGTGTCACCTTTCGCTTGGTTATTTTAACCATGCTGCTATATATATAATCAGGTGTGACACAGTTCATCAGTTTGGTTCTAGTGGGTGGGTGGATGTAAATCATTGCACTGTGCTGTTAACCAATCCTTGTGTGCTTGCTGTTACCTACTTTTTACAGGCATCATAATAAAAGCTAGACTATTTCTTTTGGGGGGAAAGAAACTTATTTAATGTAATTTAAAGACTTTTCCAATAGAAAATGAAATACTATTGAAAATAATATCTATTTTTTAGCTTTCAGCAATTGATGGTGCTTTGTTGTGGTGTCTGCTGGAAGTCTACTGCCATTGTAGGGATTCTCATTAACCTCACTAAGAAAGAACCTTGCTTGTTAGCTTCTCTAGATCTCTATTCTAAACCATCTGTTAGTGATGATAAATCTGTAGGAGGGTCTATCCTAAGCCGTTAACTTCCTGTATGGGGAAAGTGGGTGGGTTACCAGAAAGACCATGAAGCAGGGTGGGCTGTCGGGGGAGGGTTGGGTATTTGTCTTGAGAATTAAAACTACGAAACACTTTTGTACACAACTGATTTTTTAAAAAAAATAAACACATTTTTAAAGATGTTGAATTTTTTTTCCCCCCTTACTGGGAATTCTTAATAATAAATGCATGCATGTTTTCCCCTGAAAATGGTTTATATCTTCTTTCTGGGTATTCATCCATGGACAGGCGGTTAAGCCTCCACATTACTTTAAACAAGGAAAAGAAGCAGGTAGTGGTTTCTCCTAGACAAGTTTCAAAATGATGAGCATATGATGATAGATGCAATAAATTATATTGGGTCTGAATTTAAAAGTGAGTTGAAATCGTTTCATTCTAATTAGAATTATTTGTTTGAAAATAGACATTATTTAAGTTCTAATTAAAAAATTAGCCTAATCCAGAGTGAGTATTGAAAGTAATTTTGTTGGTTCTGTTTTCATAGGGCACACAAATCTTTCTGGAAAGATTGACTATTACCACAGAAAGGACTCTGAATTGTTTGAGAAAGTCCTGGGTCACTGTCCTTGGGTTACCCTGCCTCCATTAGTAATGATAATTAGCTCATATTGATTAGGATTTGTGCTAGTTATTTTACATAGCAAACTGATGATTACTCTGTATCTCTAGGGCATTCATAAGGAGCTTTCGCAGTCATGAGTTTCCCTGACCTGGAAATGGAATTGTTCCTGAATGGAATACCAATATGAAGTGCTCTTTTCATGGAGCAAGCTGGTTCTTTCATATTAAAAATCAAGGATAACAAATGGAATTCAAGTGAGCTCTCATGCCAATCCCCAGCAAAGAATGGTCAGATTTAAAGGGTAGTAAACACTTGGTACATGTTTTGATTCGATCATCAAAGATTTAAAGATTTTCAGTGAATAACATGAATTCTCTAATAAAAGTTTTTAGGAGTATGTCCTATAGCAATATACTATTTATGTATGCATGTAATGTTCATTTCATTAGTATTTGCATTATGTTGATAGATGAATGAACTGTCCTAACCAATATTGAGGAACAGGGTTAATGAGAATCCACTGGTATCTTCTAACGATATTTATAGAATTTTAAGGAAAAGGGGACCTTTTCTCCCTAGTTTTTTAAAAGCCTTTAAAAAATAAATCAATTAAATGAGTTGGATATCCAGAGTCACAGGTTATTTTTGATAGAAGTCCCATAATACTATTTTTATGTGCCTACTAGGTAGCATTTTCAACTCTAAAATATTTTCGTTTTTTTTTCTTAAAGATGGGAAATGTGGAGGGATCATTTGCAAGCATGAAAAGGAAAACCCAGTTCAGGTGGGAGTGAGGTCTTCAAGAAAAGTACTCAAACCAGTTTTCACGGTGTCAGTTGAGCAGAATGTTTTGGTGAAGCAGTGCCAGCTGTATTTAGGGCTCCATGACTTCCGCCGAAGTGTAAAATGCACTAAACATTTTTATCCTGTTTTTGGAATAATAGAATACATAGCAGTATTCTTGGTTTAGGGGACCCATAGGAAATTAAATGGCAACATCTAATTGGCCCTAAAAATTATCTTATTCCATTACAGATACTTTAGTTCTTAATTGCATAATGGTGTACTTCTGTGTGTAAGGAGAAGTGTAGCTCCTCTGAGGTTAACCTTGTAAGATGTCATGACGTAGAGGGAAAGTCCAAAGGCAAAATTTTTGGTAAGAAAACAAATTCAGGATAACCATCTGCTGAGGTGATTATTAGCATGGTTCATTTTTTTCATTTTAAAAATTACATTTAAATTTTTATAATGAGTAATGGAAGAGTTCATTGTGGAAAACCTATGATTCTTATTCTACCTTTAATACTAAGCCATAGAACAGTTTTTAAATGTCTGATTTTTATTTTTAGGTTATCCCTCTTTAGGTAACTTTAGGCTTCTTTTGTAAGAGTTGTTACATTTCTGTACCATCAATTATGCCTGGTATCTCTTGACTCTAATTTTATCCCTAACCTTTATCTTCACTGACTTAATGGGACGTAGGGTGAGGGAGGGCTGTTGGATGCACAGAAGGACTGAGAAGTAGAATCCTGGGGGCAGGGTGTATATAAGTGAAGGGCATTTACTCACTGAAGCAGAAGCTTTGGACTGAGGTAGAGATAAGGAAAAAGTGTAATGGAACAAGGAGGCTGATACATAGATTAGAGTAGCAATCGAAAGATGAAGAGATGGAAAGATGTCTAAAGTGCTCATTGGTATGGTTGGATTTAGAGTCCTCAACAGCTATTTTTAGTCCCACATCCTACATCCCTGAAGGTGAGGCAGGAGCACTCCTTGTTACTTACCTTGGCCCAGCTTGTCCCACGGGCCATCACTGCAACGTCTTGTCCCTTGCTTCCTGACATGCCTGGCAAAATATTTCTCTACCCAGTCACCTCAGACCTGCATAACAGAATTTACCTGGAGAAAACAGTTGTACGGACTTCTCACTGTTGACTGATAACCACTATTTTCAACTGGGCCGTTAGCACTTAGCTTTAATCTCTATTGCCCTGATCATAGCCTTCCATTCTGGGAGGTGACAGTTGCACAACTCACTTGCCTTGAATCTCTGACAGTTTCTAATCCCTTGCAGCTAATGAATTAATTTCTAGTATAAGAGAAGCAAGGCATACATCTCATCTTCATGTGTATCAACAGAATTGGTGCTTCTTACCATGGTGACAGCTGCCCCCTCTGACCCTAGTCACTCTTTAGGCCTTATCCCTTTCTTCTCTCCCTTGCTCCCCCCTAGCTAGACACACTAGCCTCTAGCATTAGTCAGGTGCACCAGGCTTCTCAGCCTCAGCCCTTCGAGTAGCTGTTCTCTGCCTGGAATGCTCTTCTCCCAGACCTCACATGTCCTGCTTAATCATTTTATTCATGCTGCAGTTCAAATGATCATTCCAACTGAAACAGCTTTGCCTCCATTCAGTTATCCTCCTCACTGCTTAATTTTTCTTTATGATGCTTCTTATTAACCTTTAAAATTTTTTTCTAATTTCAGAGAGAGGAAGGAAGGGGGATAGAACATCAATGATGAGAATCTGATTGGCTGCCTCCTGCACGCCCCCTACTGGGGATCGAGCCTCCACACTGAACATGGGACCTGACCAGGAATCAAACCTGGACCTCAAACAGCCACACCAGCCGGGCTTAACCTGCTTTTTAATTTTGTCCAACATAGGGTTGGGACTTCTTTTTTTTTGGAGGGGGGGTGGGGTTGTCTTATTAATTTATCTCCAATGCCCAGAACATTGACTGGAACATTAAAAAAATAGATCAGTCATCAGTAAATGCTTGTAGGGTAAATGAATGAATAGAAGAGTGGTAAGTAAAGTAGAGGACGTCTCAATGGGGAAAAAACAACACCCCAAGGCAGATAGAAAATAGAAGCAAAGATATGAAATAACAAAATTGAAATAAGTTCAGTTTCTCGTCACTTTGAATCTAGGGCCTTCTGTCCAAAGCTTATAATGTAGAAAGCTAGGGGGAAAAAAAGTGGTTCCTGCCCTCAAAGAAAAAACATAATCCACAAAGTCCGAACTTTTCTCGAACCCATCAGAGAACTTAATAAACGGACAAATCTAAAGAAGGGTCCCTCCGGCTCGGGAGATTATGCCCATTCACAGGTGCTCTATCGGCACCAGGGAGCTTGCCTACGAGCAGGTGGAGCCCAGAGATAGGCTCTTGGATGTCTAGCTGCTGCCGCTGCGGCGGGAAGGAAACCACGCCCAGCCCCAGCTCTCCTCCCCTAAGGAACATGGAAAGCGACCATTGCAGAGGAGAGGTGAAGATCAGGTGGGGCTGGGGATAGGGAAAAAGCCCCTGTCGCTTGTGGAAGGGACAGAAACCATCCTGCAAGCCCACCCCAAGAGGTGTGCTGCCGGGCTATTTGCTTTCTCTTCCTGGATTGTAGGTGGACAGGGCTTCGCTGTGTCCTGACAGGGCCTTTCCTTTGTGTGCAGGTGGGGAGTGCACAAGTGAGTTCTCCGGTGTCTTGTCTCAAGAATATGAACCCTGTTGGGTCACTGCCCCCCTCTTACGGCCTCATTTAACCTTAATTACCTCCTAAAAGCCGTATCTCCATACGCACCCCCAGGGGGCTCAGGGTTTCAGCATATGGATATGAGGGCATCTGACTAACTTTTCACCACTCTCCAGGTCTGCTGAAACCCCACCCTTAGTCTGTGCTCGATTCGCACTGCCTCCTGCCCTCACCAAGCCCGGGAGCTAATCCAGGTGACCCTCATTTCCCTGAGTGCTGCCTACAACTTCTGGTACTAATTTATGAGAAGTCAACCTTTGGCTCATTGGATAGAGCATCAGCCTGCGGATGGATGGGAGGGTCCCAGGTTGGACTCTGGTCAAGGGCACATGCCTCGGTTGCGGGCTCAATCCCCAGTAGGAGGTGTGCAGGAGGCAGCCAATCATTGATTCTCATCATTGATGTTTCTATCTCCCTCTCCCTTCTCTGAAATCAATAAAAAATTAAAAACAGGGCCTGGCTGTATTGGCTCAGTGGATAGAGCATCGGCCTGGGGACTGACGGGTCCCAGGTTCAATTCTAGTCAGGGCACGTGCCTGGGCTCCAGCCTCCATCCCCAGGAGAGGGCGTGCTGAAGGCAGCTAATCAGTGATTCTCATTGACATTTCTCTCCCTTCCTCTCTGAAATCAATAAAAAATATATTTTTAAAAAATTAAAAACGGGTGTCAAGTAGCTCAAACCCTCTGGGAAATGGTGGATGTTATAGTGTCAGAAATAGTATCACAGAATTGGCCTCCCCTGCCAGTGACTGGGGCACCCAGCCAGCACCTGTGCCCAGCATTCCCAGGGTAGTGAGGTCCCCATTCTGCTTGTCCTAATCCACATCTCAAAGGAGCAGGTGTTTGGTTGACAGCTCTCAGGTGCCGGCTGAGATAGCTCCAAGGGAGGTTAGGAAGGTGTGTTCTCAGCTTTTCCAGAGGGAGCTGGCTCTGCCTCACCAGGTGGCCGTTGTGAAGTGGTTCCCCAAACACAAAAGGGCGTTCAGTATACTGACTGTCCAGAAAAGGATAAACTTTCCCTATAGACATGGCCTCTGGGCTGAACTGTACGGAAATGTGAGGAAGTGGAACAGAAGAAAGAGAATTAACCGAAGTGGGGAGGCTGGCCCAGAGCCTGGAAACAGACACAACAAACAGGAACCCAAGTCTCAGAGTCTCTGCAGGAGCTGCCCAAGGATGTGGTGGTGGGAGCTGGGGCTTCCGTGTGCTGGACCGGTGGCAACCGCTGTGGGCAGGCAGCCCCTTACTGTGGGCCCAGCATTGCGTGAGGGGCTTTCCATATTTGCCTCATTTTACCGTCATGACCATCTGTGACGTGGTTATTATTTAATAGGCGAGATAGTGCCCTCTGTGGTTCTGGATGTGCCTCTTGCTTCAACGGTATTCCGAGGGAATAGACCCAGGGACACCCCCTCTTCCAGGCTCCGGCCACTCTCCTGCATCTTACCCAGTCACCACCTTCAGAACCACCTCCGAGGCCAGCCAACAACCAGTTTTTTTTTCTACCTTAACTCCTTACTGCCCAACAACCATGAGCTCCAAGATTCCTCAGAACTATTCCACCCAGGTGGAGGCTGTGATCAAATGCCTGGCCAACGTTCATTTGGCCTCCCACATCTACCTCTCCCCGGGCTTCTACTCCACACCCGCCTCTCCCAGGGCTTCTACTCCACACCCGCCTCTCCCCGGGCTTCTATTCCACATCTACCTCTCCCTGGGCTTCTACTCCACACCCGCCTCTCCCTGGGCTTCTACTCCACACCCGCCTCTCCCTGGGCTTCTATTCCACATCTGCCTCTCCCTGGGCTTCTATTCCACACCCGCCTCTCCCAGGGCTTCTATTCCACATCTGCCTCTCCCTGGGCTTCTATTCCACATCTACCTCTCCCTGGGCTTCTACTCCACACCCGCCTCTCCCTGGGCTTCTATTCCACATCTACCTCTCCCTGGGCTTCTACTCCACACCTGCCTCTCCCTGGACTCCTATTCCACACTTACCTCTCCCTGGGCTTCTATTCCACACTTACCTCTCCCTGGGCTTCTATTCCACACTTACCTCTCCCTGGGCTTCTATTCCACACTTACCTCTCCCTGGGCTTCTATTCCTCACTTAACTCTCTCTAGGCTTCTATTCCTCACTTACTCTCCCTGTGCTTCTATTCCACACCCGCCTCTCCCTGGGCTTCTACTCCACACCTACCTCTCCCTGGGCTTCTATTCCACACCCGCCTCTCCCTGGGCTTCTGTTCCTCACCTGCCTCTCCCTGGGCTTCTACTCCACACCTGCCTCTCCCTGGGCTTCTACTCCACACCTGCCTCTCCCTGGGCTTCTACTCCACACCTGCCTCTCCCTGGGCTTCTACTCCACACCTGCCTCTCCCTGGGCTTCTGTTCCACACCTGCCTCTCCCTGGGCTTCTATTTTGACGATGTGGCTCTCGAAGGCCTGGCTACTTCTTCCAAGAGTTGGTGGAGGAGAAGCGCGAGGGCTCTGAGCATCTCTTAAAGATGCAAAGCCATTGCAGCGGACTCACCCTCTTCCAGGATGTGTTGAAGCCTCCTCCGATGAGTGGGCAAAACTCAGGACACCAGGGAAGCCGCCCAGGCCATGGAGAGGAACCTGAACAGGCCCTCATGGAGCTGCCTGCCCTGGGTTCTACCCTCTCAGACCCTCAGCTTCGTGACTTCCTGGAGAACCACTTCCGGGATGAGGAATTGAAACTCAAGAAGATTGGCGGCACCTGATTCACCTCCGCAGGCTGGGTGAGTGTCTCTTCGAAAGGCTCAGCCACAGGCACGACTAGGAGCCTTTGGAGCCCAGAGGCCTATGAGGGGCCCCTCTGCACCCCCTGGTGTCTGGCTTACCTGAGCCTTTCCCCGAAACTACTAGCCATTCCTTTCACCACCCTGAGCCCTCTCCCATGCCTTGGACCAAATGGAAACAACAAGGCTTTTTGAAAGAAAAAAAAAATGAGAGAGAGAGAGGGAGAGAGGGAGAGAGGGAAAACAGTGGTAGGAGGGCCTGTAAGATTTCCAAGATGCCACTGTCCGAGGTGTATCAGAAGAGAGGTGGGTTCTGCAGGGCTGAAGCTATAGAGGCTGGTCATGAAGGTGACCCAGCCAGGTCTCCCTGCAGAGCCTGCTTCCCAGACCTCCTTCCCAGTCAGCTTCCCACAGGGCTTCCCACACAGAGAGCAGGAACTGTCAGTCACGTGAGCGTGTGGGCCTCCTGTTCCTCAGGTCTGCTTCCTAAGACCAGTCCTGGGCCCATGACCACAGCGGAGAAAACTGTTGCAGACCCTCCTGGCTGAGAACCAGACTGATGCCAGCAGGGAACCCTGTGAAAAGTGGAACCCGCCCATGGGAAGGGTGCTTGGCCTGGCCAGTGGTTGGCAAACTCATTAGGCAACAGAGCCAAGTATCAACAGGACAACGACTGAAATGTCTTGTGAGAGCCAAATTTTTAAACTTAAACTTCTTCTAACACCACTTCTTCAAAATAGACTCCCCCAGGCTGTGGTATTTTGTGGAAGAGCCACACTCAAGGGGCCAAAGAGCTGCATGTGGCTCACGAGCCGCAGTTTGCCGACCACTGCCCTAGCCAGTTTGGCTCAGTGGCTAGAGCGTCAATCTGCAGGCTGAAGGGTCCCAGGTTCGATTCTGGTTGAGGGCACGTGCCTTGGTTGCGGGCGCATCCCCAGTAGGGGGTGTGCAGGAGGTGGCTGATTGATGTTTCTCTCTCATCTATGTTTCTAGCTCTCTATCTCTTTCCCTTTCTTTCTGTAAAAAATCAATAAAATATATTTTTTTAAAAGAAGAGCATATGCCCAGGTTGTGGGCTCGATCCCCAGGGGGGGACTTGCAGGAGGAGGCTGATCAATGATTCTCTCTCATCATGGATGTTTCTATCTCTCTCTCCCTCCCTCTCTGAAACCGATAAAAATATACTTAAAAAAATAATAACAATGGCACTTTAAAAAAAAATACATTTTTGATTTCAGAGAGGGAGATAGAAACATCCATGATGAGAGAGAATCATTGATTGGCTGCCTCCTGCACGCCCCCGCTGGGGATCAAGCCCACAACCCCGGGCATGTGCCCTTGACTGGAATCTAATGCAGGACCCTTCAGATTACAGGCTAATGCTCTAGCCACTGAGCCAAACCAGCTAGGGCAATAATGGCAGTTTAAAAAATATATGTATATATTTATTGATTTCAGAGGGGAAGCGGGGGTGGGGGCGCAGGGGGAGAGAGGGAAACATTGATGTGAGAGAGAGACATCGATTGGGGATTGAACCTGTAACCCAGGTACATGCCCTTGACTGGGAATCAAACCTGAGACCCATTGGTCCAAGGATCAATGCTCTAATCACTGAGCAACCAGCCAGGGCTAAAGTGCTAAGCTTTTGAAAAAGTCATTTTTACTAGTTTTTGGTGTGGAGTGGTAGACTAGATGTCAGGTAGAACAAATAGCCTCATCTGTGCCTCACTTTCTTCACAGTCGAAACAGCCAGGGCAGACAAGCAAGCAGGGACCAGCACTCTGCTCTGATGGTTCCGGTGGGAGAGGTGCTGTGTGGCTATTTCCAAGGAGCCTGACTGAACCTTGCCCCAGGAGAAGAAGGGGTCTTTTGTGTGAGGCAATGAAAAACATCCCAGTGGTGCTGACCTTTATGAAGCCCAGTGAAGCAATTCTTTTTCCCCTCTAATGTTTTTTATCAATTTCAGAGAGAGGGAGCGGGAGAGAAATACTGGTCGGCTGCCTGCTGCATGCCCCCTACTGGGGATGGAGCCCGCAACCCAAACCCGGCATGTGCCCTGACTGGGAATCAAACCAGTGACCTCCTGTGCATGGGGCAATGCTCAATCACTGAGCCTCACTAGCCAGGCTCAGTGAAGCAACTCAATATTCTGATCTCCACACAATCAACCGGTTTCAACACAAATGAAGGCCTGTGTGCCAAGCTCACTCCTACAGGGTGGGGTCCCTTCACAGCCTCTGGAGCTCCTTTCCTGGGCTTCCCTCGGGGCGTTGCCCTGTTGAGCATCCAGGAGATGTGTTAAGGCCTTCAGGAAACCCTTTTCCCCAGCAAAACCAGGGTTGGCATTGTGGACTCTACATTATTATTTAAAAAAAAAAAAAAAATTAAGCTTTTAAAATTGATTTTTAGAGAGTGAGAGGAAGGAAGAAGGCGAGAGAGAAACCGATATGAGAGGGAAACATCTATCGGCTGCCTCCTGCATGCCCCCTTCTGGGGATTGAGCCCACAGCCCCGGGCATGTGCCCTGACTGAGAATCAAACCGGCAACCTGTTGGTGTATGGGATGATGCCCAATCAACTGAGGCACACTGGCCAGGTCGTGGACTCGGCGTCATTTTAAGGCACATTTCTTTCCATCACCTCCTGGTTGCTACCACTTGACACTGGGAGGTACTCAAGCCAAGCCTTCCAGGCTCTGTCTGAATTCACAGAGCCAATCTTTCTCGAGTCCGAGCAATCTGTGCTCTCATGATTCAGTTTTCCTAAAACGCGCAGGTAATCGAGTTGCAGTTCCGGCCCTTTCTGAACCTCTCTCTCAATTGTTATTGTTGGAAATATTAATCATACGCAGGGGTATTAGGAGGAAAGTGAGCTCAGGCAGAAATTTTTCTCATCTGCTCCTTCCCACTTTCAGAGCCGTCCTCCCAACTCCAAGGGCAATGAAGGACGTGCATGGCACGGCGTTCTTGCTTCCACCTGTGGCGAGTTTGTGATGTCCTCCATCCGGCCAGAGGAACGGGACACTTCAGGTAACTCTCAGCCTCTGCCACGGTTATCAGGAAGATAGAAACATGCACAAACCAAGATCAGGCCTTCAGACAATCAACACTCCACTGCCGTTTATGTTGTCATTGTTAGGAAAACGTGGGGTCAGCAGGAAGCCGGAGATGGTCTAACATGAGTTTATGAAATCTTTGTGGAAGTTTTCCTCTGGGTCAGCTTTGGAGACGGGTTCCGCTTGCCTGCCGTGGTGTGGTGGATCCCTGGCGAGCAAGAAAAGATCCCAGTTAAGTGGGTGTGAGGAGAGAAAGTGATCTGTCTAGTTTGGATCCCGATGAGCCATGACTTTGAAGAGAGGCAGCAGATCTGCTGCACGTAATTCTAAGCCAAGCTGCCACACGGTTAATAACGCAGAGCCCGACGTCCTGGCCGATTCTACATGCTAACCCAGAGCCCCAGCAGAAACCGTCTGCCTTTCAGTGCGCAGCCTGCAGTGGGATGAAGAAGGGCCGGGCCTTGTCCGTCTTTGCAGCTGACCTTTCTCTTGGAGGGTACACTCCATCACAGGCAAGGGAAACCAGACGGCAAACCGGCCCAAACCTTCCGGAGGAAAGTTCAGCAGGGGGCGAGGGGAGGGAGGTGGTGTGTGGCCACCAGGGTGAACATCTTCCAGAAAAGGCCCACAGCAAGACTAAAATGGGTGCGTGGGTCCCACAAACTTGCTTCCTGGAGAAGTCCAGGAAGTCCCTAGATGTACATAGTTTGTCCAAAGAAGCCACAGGAATGATCAACATACCCAAATTGGTGCTTGGGATGGGGTGCACTCGGGATGGTGGATGAGCAAAGTTTGGAGGCTGGGACCAGGGGCCCTAGTCTGCGAGTAGAGCGATGCGTCACGTGAGTGCTCCAGCGGGGTTTGTGCTGAAGTAGCAGTCTTCTGGCCTTTCCCCAGCTGGAGTTTGCCCACCCTTATGATCACCTCCACCCAGGGGGCCCAAAACCTGGAGACCTGTGTCCTGCATCCGGTCCAGCTCATCTCTGAGGTGGCACCTGCTCAGCCCGTTTTCTTTAGGGACAGACCTACACTCACAATTGTCAAAATTGCACTTCTCTGTATCGAAAAGGTGGGAATTTTTCTGCCTCTAAAAGCATCTATCAGGGGTCTGAAGTCCAGACTTGATGTATCACCTAGAAGTCACATCTACCTGTGTTGTCCTAATGTTCTCTATTGGGAGTCCTTCAAAGTTCTTAGGTTAAAAGCTACTTCTAAAGTTTCCCAAATGTTCATCCAAATTTATCATCTATTATGTTCTCCCTCAGTCACTGTAGGAAGTTTGAAGGTGGCATTTAATTTCTGAGGAAGATCTGTAGACTCCAGAATCTAAATAGAAAATAATACAGACATTTCACCAGCTTGTGACATACCAGGAAATACATGAATATTCAGGGTTCCACACTACTATATAATGCTGCATTTCTTGATTTTATTTGAAACAATGCATATTTTTTAGCATTTTATGGTAGGATTTTACACGTGTCATTTACACAAATTACAAGGTTCTGCTTCAAGTCTTTAAAAAATTTTTTAAAAATTCGGCCCATGTGCAGCACAATAATATGCAAAACTACTTTACATTATACACACTTTTTATCAAAGGAGATACAAAATTCTGGCTTGTAGTTTTAGACAAATACAAGAAGCTTCAAACTAGACACAAAGGGTTAATTAACATTAATTCTCAAATATAAGTCTGCACTTTGTGTTGTATTTCTCTGAGACGTAAATACCAAATTCCTAAGGGATTTTCTGTTTTCCTTTTTCAAAGGAAAACTGACAAACGTCCCTTGCACAAGTCCCTCGCCATCAGCTCCCTCTCTCCCACCGCACCGTCCCTCCCCTTAGTGCCAGACACTTGCATGATATTACAAATCAGGGTGTTAGTACTTCCGTTTGTGGACCAGAGCCTTTCAGTTAACTCCTCTCCTGCAAAAATCCAGGCAGGCAGAGCTGATGCAAACGCTTCATTGTTCCCTAGGACACCACCAGGCCATCTAGTCAGCTGTGATGCTGAGTAACTACACAAGAGGAGTGGCGAGAAAGGAGGGCCCTACCCAATGTGCTTTTCAACCGTGACAGATTCATGGCATTAAGAATCAAGGTGTCTGACGCTAAGAGACCTTTAAAATCTTTCTCAACAGAACACGCCCACTGATTGCTTGAGGGACTTCTCTGATGCTTATGCATAGATATTTTTCAGCATGTTGGAGGCAATATTTTATACGTTATTTCTAAAGGGTTATAAAAAGAGGCAATAAGGAAGAGTAGGGCTTTTTCTGCCCTCTTAAGATATTTTTCTATCACTGGCATCCATTGTTCCCTAACCATCATCTGATACCTAAATGTGTGTATATGCATATTTAAAAGAATTACCCATCTTTCACTCAGTCAATATACAGCCAACTCTTGATTATCTATTAGAACCTAAGTGACATTTACTACAAGTAAATTTCACATTTCACATAATCGTCCTTTTGGTACACAGCTCCCGTTCACTGTTTTACACCCCCTGTAGGCCACAGCCTATCAAGACCAAGTGAGAGCACAGAATTTGTTCACGTCCTCGCACCGCGCTGGGGAGGTGAGGAACCTGGGAGAACACACTCAGCAAGGGCCCTGGGAACCAGCCTACCGTGGAGAAGGGTGAGGATCCACCTCTGAGTGTGAAAAAGGACAAGTTTTTAGTCTTATAATATGCCTTCATTATTTTAAATTTATGATTACTACAAGATTCAAAACCTGAGGCATAGTCACGATTTTATATAGATAATGGAGAGTTGACTGTAATCATGTTTTTTAATGACTTTAGCCCTTTCACATAAAAAATTTCACAACGTATGATAAAAAGATTAAAAAAGACTACCATATGACATCTAGAAGCATTTATTTTATGCAAAAAACTTAAATATGATTATGTGTACACAGAAGTGCACACATTACCTATGCTGAACAATACCAAGAAACAATATATCGATGCAACAGTTGTCTTCTAAAATAAACATTAAAATGGAGCCAAGACTGCCAGACAAAAGCAACACACCCCTCTCCTAACAGCACAATGCTGGAGATCAACAGCAACCCTACACACCTCCAGCTTCCTCAGAGCTGCCCAACCCAACTGTTTAAAAACTGACTTTTTTTACATCAATAAAAATATGGTGACAAACATTATAAAACCAAATGCTGGACAGTCTTTACTCCTTTAAAATTTCAAATATTCCAACATAATCACAGGAGTAAAAACCACTTTAAAATGATATGCTTTATGAAACAATATGTACATTTATTGCAAATTATATTAAACTAAAATGAAGGGGGGAAATCAAAATATGAAGTGATATGAAATCATTAATAATTTTAATTATTTTCTCACTCTGATAAAAATCAGAAATCAACATTTATAAAATTGCCACCACATCACTTTTCATAGCAGGGAACTGAAATCTGTACATCTCATTTTTGCAGAAAAGTAGGCAGGCAGAAAGAATTATACATAAAAGTTTCCCAAAGGAAAGACAAATATTTCATCTGATCTCTTTTCTTCTAAAAAATTAATTCAGTAGACTTCTACTTTTTTCTTGTGTAACACGGGAATTCCTGGCTCTAAAATTGATGAGTTTTTCAGTGTCAGTGTAAGGACATCCTGTTACTTTAACATAAAAATATGCAGCATGGAAATTAATGGTGTGTTTACGCCTTTAAACTCCAGATATGCAGGAAATGGAACCAAGTGTTAAGCAATTTGCTTAATTATTGACTTTTCATAAGAAAAGTCTGGGGGGGAGGGGGTGTAGAACAGAGTTGCTTTTAGCCTCTCTCTCTCGCAAGAGTTTTTGCTGTACATTTCCACCAGAGGACTGTGGTCATGAGAAAAGGAAGTAATAGTTTCCTTCGGTTTTCAAGGCAGAGAGTGTGTCTGAAGTTAACTTCGTTTTCTGTTCAGGGACACTTTGAATCCAATTTTTTGCAGAAGTTGAAGCTACTTCTGTTTGGCCTTCATTTTCTCCCTTTGAAATGAGTTTTCTTTTTACCTTGGGGACAGACGAAAGCAACATTAGAAAAAGGTAAACATGAAAATAAACTGGAATTATTGCATTTCTATAGTTATAAGCTAAAATCTGAAAAAATATATTTTTCACTTTTCACTTGAGACTTTACTTGGTTTAAGGAATATTTCCCTAACTATCAAAAAACAAAATGCCAACGAAGAAGTTTTTCAACTATTAAGTGCTGCTACCCAATGTCCGACATGCTTACAATAATAAAATAAAAGCTGTTATTGGAAATGTCATTTTTTAATTAATACTTTCAAAATGATATTGTTATGGAAGAAAACTACTAGATACTATGGCAAAATCAATTATAAGAAGCAGAATAAGTTTTGATTCCTGAACTGGGCAAAGAAATAAATGTTAGCATACTCAAAGAACAAGGAGAAAATTCAGCTTAATTCTGTTAGCAGAGTCTCCCATGCTTCTGGGGGGCCCATCTAATAGGTGAGGGGGTGAGGAGCAGGACACACAGGGTGTGGCCTCCTCTGGATGTGTTCTCTTCCGCTCCCAAATTGTGATTCTGGTCTGCCCGCAAGTGTCCAATTTAAGGGCGAGTCACTGGTAGCCACCTGGCCTGTGCAATTCCGCACTTGAAATCAGCCAGATCAGTATTGAGACTGTGTCTCCTCAACAACTTCAATCTTGGGAGAGAAAAACAGGGGAGTTTTTTACTTACAGCCCCACCACTACACAGATATTGTTTCCTGACCATACTGTACAAATGGCTGATTTTTATAGATGTATAGAGTGAATTCAAGGAATTTTCTCAGAAGTAAACAATACCAAATGCAGCCCAAAATATAAACAGTAACATTTATTGGAACATACACATGAACACACACACAATAAGTAGTTAAGGAAACACATTCACTATAAAAATCCAAAAGGATCTAAAAATTCTAATTAAGGTGACATCTTAAAACGGTCAGCATCAACTCCCAGATTAAGAAGTAAAATCTATGCCAGCAAATTTTTTACATACAATCCATGTCTGGTGGAATAAAATATCCATTCTTGAGTCAGTAAATAAATTATATAAGTAGGAATCATCTTTGAACGATCAAAGATGAGCAGCCTGTGAGGTTGTTTCATTGGGGCAGGCGGGGAAGAGGTGAGTTGATTTATATTACAATTAACACTAACAGAGGAATTAAAGAGTAGGAATATATACCTTGTTCATGTGTCAAGACTACTACTTTCTCCATTCTGGGACTTTTATATCTAAAAGGTAGCTATTTATTTTAAGGAAACCCTATGCAAGTATGCTAAGGACACCCAACAAAAGATTATACTGTTCTTGCTAATATACAGAAATATCAAAATACCATATCCGAATTAAAAATGAACCAAAGGGAAAAAGGCGATCTTTTCAAGCTGATGTCCTGGAGGTTATGAAATCCAAACAAATGCCAAAATAACCTACTCAGGAACCAAGGGCTGTGTACACTCCTCATGCCCAGTGTTTGGGGTGCCTGACGCGTACTAAGCTCCAGGACAAGTTCAGGAAGAACAATGTACGTTACCTTTGCAGGTCAATCTGTCTCTCTGCTGGTGCTGCCTTTTTGGCTCCGTCCTGCAGTTTGGGTGCTTTGGCATTACCTGCTTCCAGACCGCCAGGGCCTTCCTGACTGCCCGCGGCTCTCTTCCTTCCCTTGCCAAGAGGTTTACTGATATCATCAGTTTTGGTTGCATTGCCCTGAGATTCAGACTTGGGTCGACGTCCTCTCTTGGGCTTTGAAGGGGCAGGTGGTCCCGATTCATCTACTTCCTCATCCATTTTTTGTTGGATGTTCTCTGCACCAGCGGCTGTTACTGTTCTTTTCTTTCCTCTGTCACTGCTGATGTTGCCCTGGGTAGCCTGATCAGAATTAATCTCCTAAAAGAGCACAAGACAATTCTATAAACACAAATTCTTTAAACATCAATAATCTGTAGTAGAAAGATGTATCCTGAATGTATTTGAAAGGGGTTGGGTTTCCAGAGCTTCTCATTAACTACTTGCAGCCCAGGAGGAATGTAAACTCCTTGAGGGTAGAGATTTGAAGGTGGTATCTACCATGGTGCTTGACACATATAATGTACTCAATGCTTATTTAAAATGCACAGGCGGGCCCTAGCTGGTTTGGCTCAGTGGATAGAGCATTGGCCTGCGGACTGAAGGGTCCCAGGTTCAATTTCGGCCAAGGGCACATGCCCAGGTTGTGGGCTCAATCCCCAGTAGGGGGCGTACAGGAGGGAGTTGATCAATGATTATCATCATTGATGTTTCTATCTTCCTATCCCTCTCTCCCTTTCTCTCTGCAATCAATAAAAATATATTAATAAGTAAATAAATAAAATGCAATGCACAGGCGGTAAATATAAGGCGGAAAATCTAGTCAGTTTTGCTACCACAACCATTCTAAATGGAAAGGTCCTTTTGCCCTAGCCAACCTGGCTCAGTGGTTAGAGCCCCTGTTCCTGGACTGAAGGGTCACAGGTTCGATTCCCAAACAAGAGCACATACCTTGGTTGCAGGCTCAATCCAGGGGCGTGCAGAAGGCAACCAATCGATGTTTCTCTCTGCCTCTCCCCCTCCCTTCCACTCTCTCTCTAAAAAAACCCAAACAAAACAACAACAATAACAACAAACCAATGGGAAAAATACCCTCAGGTGAAGATTAACCTAAAAAGAAAAAAAAACAGGTCCTTTTTATTGATGCTCCAATCAACTGAGGCACCTGGCCGGGGCCAAATTACATTTTTAAAAGATCAAATTGGCTCCTCTGTGTGATTGGACTGGAAGGAGTCAAGAATGTTAACAAGAAGGTAAAAACTACTACAGCATCAGCGGTTTAGTCACTAAGAAGATAATTTAATAACATTGTAAAGGCAAAAAATGAACACAGAGATAAGGCCGTTTAAAAGGGAAAAGAAAGACTGCATTAAAATCCAAGTTAGCATATTCACACACACATGACCATTATGAACATATGCATATGTATAAAAAACTCATGGAAAAGCCAAATGAAGAGGAAACCAGTTGGTTAGCTACAGGTATGAAGAAGAAGAACATTCCAGCCCAGGCCAGTGTGGCTCCATGGATAGAACGTTGGCCCATGCACCGAGGTCACAGGTTCAATTCCAGGTCAAGGGCATATACCTGGGTTGCAGGTTCCATCCCTGGCCTCCCTCAGGAACATGGCGGAGACAACCAATCCATACATATCTCTCTCCCTCTTCCCCTTCCACCCTCCCTTCTATTCTCTCTAAAAACAAATGGAAAAAATTACCCTTGGGTAAGGATTAACACAACAACGAAGAAGATTCCTAAGGATGACATTGGCAGTACTGCTTTGCCTAAAGAGAGATGTGTCTTCGTTCTTCTTTTAACCATCTCCCCTATTTATCCTTCATATTACAATTTGATGTCTCTCATAGGAAAATATCAGGAGAGAATGTGCTGATGTGTAACCATGCTGAGTAATTTTTATATACATAACTAAAAAACTGGTTTATGCATCAATCTCTTTGAGAAATTGGCTACCAAGAAATACTCCCTTAGATCTTTATCTTCTTTTAGTATACTAACAGTATCGTTTTTTGAGCCTACAAGACTGAGGACCAGACCCTAAGAAGAAATGTCCCTATCAAATTATGGGAGACCTGATAAGGAGCTAACTATTGGGCTTTTGTCAAAATATAACCAATCCATCTCCTCAGGTTACAGTGCATTTGTTAAAGCGTTCTTTGAAAGTGTGAAAGAGTTAAAATAAGTGTTTGGAACAATATAATATTATAAATCAATTAAAATTAAAAGTTTAGTCTCTCAGAAATTAGAATTCAATGCCCAATTTATCTTATGTAGAATTTTGTAATGAGGCTGGAAAGATTACGGCTAGCTGTTTGATTAAAAACGTGTACCTGCACTACCTCGTAGTATTTATTGTTGCCACTGAATAACTGGCAACATGCAATTTTGCATCTAAATTTGTTTACATTAAGACTTTAATTCTATATAAGGTTCCAATAATATTCAAATCTATTGCTTTCTAGGTTCCAAGAATTTTGAGAGACTCCTTATATTAGTTAAATCCACTGACATAGTGAATATCATACAGCAAATGGCAAGAGTTTGGAACAGAGACTGCTCTAAAATGTATCCTTGGGGGGATCACTTTGTTAACTATATGAATGTCCAATCACTATGAATCTGGACAGAAAAAAATTCAGCTACCATGGGATAACTGTATAGTCCTATATTTTATGTCCCCAAAGGTAATTCCTAAAAATTCGATAAATACCATGAATATATGGTGGGCAACACAAAGATAAGTATGTCAAGAATATAATCTGTGTGAAGAAAAATAATAGTATCTTCATGCGATTCCTACTGAGGAATGTTATTAATTTCATTCTATAGTTGAATGGAAGCTTAGAAATCAAGCAATCTGCCCAAGTAAACACACAGCCAGCGAGTAGCAGAGCCAGGATTCAGACTCAGGTGTGTCTGATGATCCTACCAATATTTTACTCCTTTCTATCTTATCAAAAAATTGGGTGCCATAGTTAAAAGATCAACAACAAAGAATGCAGCTATTAAACAAAAACTTGAACACATTATGAAAAGTTAATTCATAAATTTAACTTTGAAAAATAAAATAGATACAAAAGAATGGCAACCCAGCAGGAGTCAATAAACTTTTGAAAGTTAGATCTTAAAAAGTAAATCCTAGTCTCTCAAGGTTTGGGAGAAGTGTGGAAGATGGTTACCATTATCATAATGGGCGACCACATCAGGGGATGTGGGCAGAATCATTTTGGGACACTGGAAGCATACTAAATACAGCAAGGGGTGGTATACACACATGTAAAATATGTAGTATAAATTAACTTCTTGACTGTGAGTTTTTTACCCCTATCATGAAATTTATAATAAGAATCATAATGAGAGAAATCTACTTGTTAAATTTTAAAATTTACCTTATTCTTTACTGGGTCAGTATTTTTTGCAGGTGTGACAGAAATAATTCTCACAGGGTTCTCTTCATTTTCACTAACTCCAGTTTCTGCTGCCTCTGAACTCTGCTCCCTGTGGATAAAAATAAACCAAAGCTTCTTTATGCCACCACATGAATAGAAAGTTTGCGCTCTCACCCTATCAATAGAGAAACAAAGGTTCAGGATGGTTTAGAAGAAGCAATGTTAGCAAGATTCAGATCTGTGGTTACAGACCACTCACGGGTCTCTTATTAGTAAGGTTATTGATTTCCATTTAATCTTACTAATATAAGACAGAAATGACTATCTAAAACCACCTGAAAGGAAGATTAGTTATCAAAAAACAAAACAACACATCTATTCTAAGCCTATCTCTTGGGGGTAAAAAAAAATCTAAAACAAAACAAAAATATAATGATAGATTATCACTGTCTCCGGGATAGTTGTCTCCAGTCTGTGTTCTTAATGCTTTGCAAAGGTGGGGGCTATAAGAGGCCACGGTGTGTGTGTGTGTGTGTGTGTGTGTGTGTGTGTGTGTGTGTGTGTGTGTGAGTGATTCAGCCCTACCATCTCTAGCAACCACAGATTTCACATTAATTTATTCTATAATTTGGGGTTCTACTGATAATTCTCTCTCGCTTCAATAAAAAAATATTTAAAAGGATAATATACTAATTAGACCGGACATCCTTCTGGATGTCCTTCTGGAAAAAGACACAGTGGCCTGGGGCCGAGGCGGTTAGGGGCGACCAGGCTGGCAGGGAAGAGCAGTTAGGGGCAACCATGCTGACAGGGGATAGCAGTTAGGGGTGACCAGGCAGGCAGGTGAGCGGTTAGGAGCGAGTGGTCCAGGATTGCAAGGGGGAGTCGAACATCCACCAAGGGGATCCTGAATGGAGAGGGTGCAGGCCGGGCTAAGGGACCCCCCACCCCACGTGCATGAATTTCATGCACCGGGCCTCTAGTGTGTGTGTGTGTGTGTGTGTATATATATACATACACATATACATATATATATATATATGTGCCTAAGCAACTGGCTGACCGTACACACAAGTTTGACAACATGTATAAATGGACTCATTTCTCAAAAACCACACAAACTACCACAACTTACCCAACAATCTCTCTGTATAAAAGCCTAAGCTATGATGTGCACTGACAACCCGGGGGCAGATGCTCAACGCAGGAGCAGAAACCACAGGCATGGAAACATGGAACAGATTGATGAATCTCAGAGGGAAGGGGGGAAGGGTGGGAAGAGATTAACCAAAGATCTTATGTTCTCATCAGTCCTGATCAGGCCAGGCCAAGGGACCCCACTGGTGCACCAGGCCTCTAGTGTTAAAATAAACAGGGAACATTTTTATAAGTGGAAAGGTTATTTTTACTCAACTCATGCATATAAATTCAATTTATTTAAGAATTATATTTTCGCCTGGCTGGTGTGGCTCAGTGACTGAGTGTCGACCTATGAGCCAGGAGGTCATGGTTTGATTCCCGGTCAGGGCATATGCCCAGGTTGCAGGCTCGATCCCCAGTGTGGGGTGTGCAGGAGACAGTCAATCAATGATCCTCTTTCATCATTGATGTTTCTCTTTCTCTCTCTCCCTCTCTGAAATCAATAAAAAAAAAAAAAAAAAAAGGAAAAAAAGAATTATATTTTCCTATGTTAAAATTTCACATATAGATATATATAGAAGACATATTCATGTAAATTAGTTATATTATAAATCCTTGTGTTTTTTCCATTTAACTTTTCTACGCACTTAGAATGCTATACTACATTCGCAATTTACATCATTAGTGCTAATTTAGCACTACTATTTTGTACCAAAATATTTCCTAAAGATTATTTTTATGATATAGTGCTTTAGGAAAAATTAAAAGATAAACTGAGTTGTGAAATAAAAACAAATGGGGGGAAAAATTACCTTGACCGATTTCCTGTTGAAGGGTTTAGTTCTGAATTTACATTAATGTTGCTTCCAGTCTCAGCTCCAGTGCTCCTAACATACGGTTTCCTTCCCGTTGCTGATAAAGGCTTGTTTACTGCACCTAGTACTCCAGTAGGTTTTGGCTAAAATTAAATATACATGTTATTTTATACCTTACTGAAAAGAATACATACACATTTAGGCACATGTAAGAAATGTTGTTTAGCCTAAGCCACGGATTAATGTTATTTTAGAAAGTCTATCCTAAATTTCTTAGAAATGACAATTCTATGAAACTACATTTATCTGAATATAGTAATTACAAATCAAGTATTACCTATACTTAATAATAATTAGGCAGTATTTAATTATTCCTTACTGTTCAATTGAAATAAAAGGGCCCCATAAACACAGTGAATATAATAAATAAGACATAATAAAATGTATTACAAATAAACTGAGGGTATATAGTATTAGTTCAGATAGTGTTCATTGAAAATTAAATTTACTTTTGCTCTTTAGGGGTCATATTACTTTTATATAATATAAACTGTCTAACTCATTAATACTTTGAAATTATTTCTTCCTGTTATATCTTACACATCTAAAATTATTATACTACTTTTCAGAAAAACCTGCTTTGTGGATTCTAAACTTTAGAATCAGGACTGATGAGAACACATGATCATAATTCAAAAGCATGGGTAATGGCAATAAAAGCCCCAGAGCTCAGCCTGTGTGGCTCAGTGGTTGAGCATGGACCCATGAACCAAAGAGGTTCCCAATTTGATTCCGGGTCAGGGCACATGCCCAGGGGCTTCAGGCTTGATCCCCAGAAAGGGGGGAGGTGATATGCAGGAGGAAGCTGATCAATGTGCCTCTCTCATCAGTCTCTCTCTCCCTTCCTCTCTAAAATCAATCAAAAATATAAAAAAAAAAAAAAGCCCAAGAGAACAAATGCTTTTAGATCCTACAATCCACAACATGATCCCTAAGAATCAAAAAGAATAGAATCTGGGGGACAGTTAATGGTTATATCTCAGAGTATAAGAAGTAATATACACATGAAATAAAGATCCCCAAGTTATCTAGTACATAATACCTTTCCTGTTAACAGAAGTACTCGCGTCTCTTCTGAAATATAACTCTTGTCATTACAGAAATCCTATAAAAAAAATCAAAGTGAACATGTGTATTTTTATTACATTTGTGTTTACATATCAATTAATCAGATAAAGCATATTTAATGAACCATACCATAAGTCTAGCTTTAAAATTAAATCCATGGCACATAAGACTTAGGCAAATATCAGAGATAAATTAGTTGAATCATATTTAAAATGAAACACTTGCATTTTTTCATGTTTTGATTTTGTCCAAATCAAAAAGGTAAATACACCACCAAAATATAATTAAGTGAATTAAACCAAATGTGGACACTGAAGATACTTTCCTATAAATTATATCTAGAACTCAAATTTGATGCTTCCATGCTTTTCTGTTACATATCCTGGGAACAGCACACAAATAATCCACAGTGGTGTCAAAGAAACAAAATGCTTGACCACAATCAGGAAGTTCATTAAAGTAACATTTTCTTTTCTTATGTTTACCTTCATACTAGTGTTACAGGAAAGAGCAGCAGAGCTTACATGTGCCCATAAAGAAATAACTTCTGACATGTGTTCTAAGCAACGCTGTATCTTTTTTCTTTTCTTTTTACACAAAGGCTTTTATGTAGCTAAGTTACATGTTACAAGGCCTAGGCACCAAAGTTCATTTATTTTACTCATGAACATAATACGATAGCCTCACTAGTACTATCTCAATATGCCTCGTTTTCCAGTGTTTCAATTATATCAGATTAAACGCAACATATCAGAAAAGGAAATGAGGAAAGTTGTTCATTGAAAACAGAAAAAACCCAAGGTATTATTAAGAAGGGAAAAAACACTAAGTTTCAAATATCAAATTAAGACATTATTAAAATTATGTGCAGTGACAAAACAATTTAATTATTGAGAATAGGGTAACTATTGTATGAATATTCTATTTGGTTACTATTCCAGTCATGACAGCTCTGGGTTAACAACAAAGTAAATTTAAATTCAAGAGCACTTAAGAATATTTGTAAAGATGAGCAAATTAAATTAAAGGGCAAATAACTTTGTAATCCTTATTATTCCAATAAAAAAACAGGCACAATATATGCCAAATACTAAATCATTAAAGAAAATCTGATAAAAAACTTTGTCGAAGTATGGTATTTGAAGTAGGAAGCTTTATTTCCTGGAATGTTCTTCTGTAAAGTACTGTGTGTGGGGTGAGGGGAGGGGGAAGACATTACTCTGAAGTCTATCTTCAGATTTAAAAGCGTGTAAAAAACTGTTAAGTACTCTATTTTTTCTGATTACAAAGCACAGGAAAATTAAACTTCAAATTACCACCTTAAAGCAGGAAATAAAGGATTAAGAGTTTTTAAAAATGTTAACACTGAATCATTATTAAAGGAAATAGTAAAAAAAAAAAATTCCCTACTCAATATTCTTTCTCTCCTTGATATGACTAATTAAAAAAAAGTTAGCTAGAGAGCCTGGCTGCAGTGGTTTCAGTATTTGAGCGTCAACCTAGGAACCAGGAGGTCATGGTTTAATTCCCGGTCATGGCACATGCCTGGTTGCTGGTTCAATTCCTAGTAGGGGGCATGCAGGAGGCAGCTGATCGATGATTCTCTCTCATCGTGGATGTTTCTATCTCTTTCTCCCTCTCCCTTCCTCTATGAAGTCAATAAAAATATATTTTAAAGAAAGTTAGCTAGAGAAATGTAAAGGAGATTGAGTTAGCTGGAAAACGTATTTACACGAAAAACTTAATTTGCTGACAGCAGAATAAATGTACTATGTATTGCCCTAGCAGCTGTTTTGGCTCAGCAGATAGAGCATCATCCTGTGGACTGAGGGGTCCCAGGTTAGATTCTTGGTCAAGGGCACATGCCTGGGTTGAGTTGCAGGCTTGATCCCCCATAGGGGACGTGCAGAAGGCAGCCAATCAATGATTCTCTCTCATCATTGATGTTTCTATCTCTCTCCCTCTCTGAAATCAATAAAAATATATTAAAAGAAGTGGTTGATTAGAATCCAGATCTATCAATTATCAAGACCAATTCCATTAATTCTCTTTATTTTATATATATACAGTATATGAAATAAATGTATCACACTGTGTCAAACATTACATACTAGAAACATCCAGAACGCTCATTAAAAACACTACAACCAAGCAGGATTTGTACTCTCCTACTCTGTAAGGTGAGAATGATACTGTTCAGGGCTCTGGAAGACAAGCCCCCATTTCTTTATAAACTCACAGAGGTATTTTTTTTTACTCTACAGTCAAGACAATCAAATATTTGCCATTGGGGTTGAAGGTAACTGAATCTTAAATCAATTTGTGTGGTAGAAAAATGAAGGGAAAGGCCCTGACTGGTTTGGCTCAATGGATAGAGCGTCGGCCTGGAAACTGAAGGGTCCCAGGTTCGGTTCCGGTCAAGGGCACGTACCTTGGTTGCAGGCACATCCCCAGTGGGAGGTGTGCGGGAGGCAGCTGATCGATGTTTCTCTCTCATTGATGTTTCTGACTTTCTATCCCTCTCCCTTCCTCTCTATAAAAAATTAATAAAGTATATTTTTAAAAAAAAAAAAGAAAAGAAAAATGAAGGGAAAGAAAATTACCTTTTCAGGTTGTGTAAAAAATTTCATTGGAAGTACTGGATCCTTTGGTGAGTCTGCATTGCACAAAGCACTTTTACTATTTATAACACACAGAGCCACATCACATACGGTATAAAGTTTCTAGGGAGAAAAAAAAGAAAGGTCATATATAGCTTTCAGTAGTGCAAAGTAATTACAAGAACCAATTCTACCCAATGCATAAAATAGAATCAAAAGAAGAATGTGTGGTTATTATTTATTCCTTGAACATTTCACATTTGTATTTAACATTTATTCTTATGTAGCCTCCTGTTAAACAAAAAAACTCATTTAACATGAATGCTAAGTATGCATTAAACAACAGCAAACAAACCAAATCAAACTAAACCAAAGAAAACAGAAAAAAATAAGATCTACTTGTCAGTAAATCTCACTAAAAGTTTGAGACAGTACAGTTGTAAAATTTATTAGCTCTCATCTCCTTGCTCTGGAGAAGTTTTAATATCTTTTCAGAGTAATAAACAGGTCTCAAATAATAGAATTCAACAGTAACGAAACAATAAAAACTGACTATAAATATATATTTGTACAAACATTCTGTAATCAATGTATTATGTAATAGCAAAAACAAGTGGGACAAGGGCAAAAATATTTTTTCCTGTGACATCTTACTGGACCAACATATCTTACTTCGTTTGTCTTGGATTCATCTGGAGACTGGGCATCTTTTGTTAACTTGATGTTCTCTGCCATCTTCTTCATAAAGGCATGGCTATTGTTTTCATTCTTTGTCATTAAAACTTCAAGCATGAACCATAGGCACCTAAATGGTAAACATTATTCACCTATTACAGAGACTACATGTAGGTGTTTCTGCTTAAATGGATTAAATATCTTTTTGGAAAGTTCTGATACTTGAATATAATAAGAGCAAAATATACAATGGGGGAAAAGGAGACTTATATAATACTTTAAACAATAATTTATATTAAAAAAGTAAAATACAAAGAAAACCCTAATGATTAATAGAAATATCCTATTAATATTAAATTCAAATGGAAAATTAAATCACCAAAATTTAAAAAATGAAGACAGCTAATATGAGGAAAGATGACAGTTTCATGAGGCACAAAAAGACTCATTCTAGCTCAGCCAGCGTGGCTCAGTGGTTGAGTATTGATTTATGAACCAGGAGGTCACAGTTTGAGACCCAGTCAGGGCATATACCCCCAGTGTGGGGCGTGTAGGAGGCAGCCAATCAATGAATGGTTCTCTCTCATCACTGAAGTTTCTATTTCTCTCCCTCTCCCTTCCTCTCTGGGGGGTGGGGGGTTGGGAGTAGGGGGAAGACTCCTTCTAGCCCTGACTGGTGTGGCTCAGATGGTTAGTGTTGTCCTATAGTCTGAAAGGTCTCAGGTTCGATTCCCAGTCAGGGGACACACCTAGGTTTCAGCTTCCATCCTCGGTCAGGATGCATATGAGAGGCAATGGACAGATACCTCTCTCTCACACTGATGTTTCTCTCCCTCTCCCTTCCCCTCTCTAAAACCAATAAACATATCCCCAGGTGAGGATTAAAAAAACAAAGAGTACAAAGTCAAAGCCAGCAATGGAAAAGAAAGTATCGCTTTAAAGTTTTTTTGAGGCCATTTGTAGACAATCCTAGGCCACCTCTCACTTGTTCACCCTGCATCACACACCAAATTCCAGTTCACATAAAGAATACTCTCGGAACCAGTGCTTCGTAATCGTGACTTGCCTGTCTTTCCTCTAGAGACAAATATGTGCCTGGGGTAACAAATCTAATTTTGTATTACCCCAGTCTCGCCACAGAATATTTTGTATGTTCACACATATTTTTAGGCATTATCTTTTGAGGTTGAAAGTAAAGATTGTTTAAAGAAGAGAAATTTTTACTACATGGCTTTCTAAGTTGTCAATCTAAGTAACTGACGCATGTATTAATATAAACAGCAAAAATAACAAAACATAAAAGGGCTTTTATTCTAATGGGAATAGTAAGAGAAAAAATTAAGCATTTTTTAAAAAATAAAAATAATTTTAAGAATTCGTGAAAATCAACATACTTACTCTTTAATATCACGAAGCTGATCAACATCTTGTGATCTTGTAAAATCTGGATCATGGGCTAGCAGGTGAATCATGTATGGAACTACATATTCAGGCAACAGTGATAATAATTTCTCTAAAGTAAAAACATGATTATTAACAACAGTAAAGGTAGCTTTTCTAAAATCCCTCTTCTTCAGTTTCCATTTTCCCCGTTATTCTAATTATAGGCAACATCAAACCCAATACTAAATACTTCTATTTCTATTTTAAATGTTATAAAACCAAAGAATAAATTAGATGACACAGAGGGTTCCTGGCAAAGCTAGAATAATTCTTTACTCACTGACATTTGAGCAAAGTGTTCTAATGGAGCCATACTGCTGACCCCATAAGAAAAATTCAGTTTCCTCAAACAGTATCATGCACTATAGAGGACTCAGAAACCAGAACTTCAGATTTTAGGTACATCATAATTGCAGAGAGAGCATTCTATAAAAATCGCAGTGTTATTATAAATTACCATAGAAATACATAAAATACTCCCAGTGACATACTGACAGGATATACTTGCACACCAGAAACTTTGAAAGTGACTTACCAGTAGCCATAGGGTTCTGTTTAATGTACTCCCTGCGTATACTGATATTTTTTAGTAAACATTGTCGTGCATGTGCTCTTCTCTCTTTCACAGGATCTTTGGCACATAAGGCAAAGATTGCCATATATTCCAATGGAAGAAGTAACTTCACAAGGGCCTTATGCAGTTTCTGAGCAAATATCTGCCTTACTTGGTAGCACTCATCCTACAGCAGCACAAAACCAAAAATACTTAAATACAATCTCTTTTGTGCACATATCCATACTGTAAATGGATCTATATCCATAGAATACTTTCTATGTATTTAACTTTGAAGGCTAAGTAACTGACAAAAATAAGATTGTTACTTACATTAATAACAAGTGCACAGAGCTGAAACTGTTCTGGGGTTATAATTTCATGGTAACAAGGTTCCTGAGCAAGCTTCATTATGGCACTACCAGCAGCTAATCGCAAGCGAGACATATCAGATTTACTATAAACAAAAAAGAAATAAACATTTCCTATAACCATTATCATTCATAAAAACACTTTGATCCCTTTTTTGAGTATTAAGATGTTCAGCACAATTTATGCTTAAAATGACAATGTACAAATATGGGAAAGCTACTTTGAGTCCTTGAATTCAATACAGGTAAAAAGGATCGAATCATTGTGACTATCTGGTAATAAATTTATATGCTTTCATTTTTAGTTATGGTCTAGCTTAGATCCTCCACCACAGCCAATAAACGCTGCTTATGATCACAACCACACTAACTGCAGCTCTTGGAAGAACATTAGGAACTATATTTCTCATTTTAAGAGGAATACACGTTCATTGTAGAAAATCTGATTTAAAAAACCACCAAATTAAAATCACCTATTATTTAAAATATATTTCCAACAATTTTTAAATGCACACGCTTGTATACACACGTTTAATAGAATTCTAGCTTAGGCCTACTGTCTGATGAAATGAAGGACTAGAAGTTAGGAAATGATCTGTTCCAGAAAAGGGGAGGTATCAGACAAGTATCTAAAAGGAAAGGATACCTCCCTGGCTGGCATGGCCCAGAGGTTAGAACACTGACTGGCCCAAGCACCTAAGGGTTGAGAGTTTGATTCCCAGTCACGGGCACGTACCTGGTTTGCAGGTTTGATCCCTGGCCTGTCAGGTGCATGTTGAGAGGCAACTGATCAATGTTTCTCTCTCACACTGATGTTTCTCTCTCTTCCCTTTGCTCCCTTCCACTTTCTCTAAAAATCACTGGGCCCTAGACGGTTTGGCTTAGTGGATAGAGCGCTGGGCCTGCGGACTGAAGGGTCCCAGGTTTGATTCCGGTCAAGGGCACATGCCTGGGTTGCAGACTCGATCCCCAGTAGGGGGCATGCAGGAGGCAGCCGATCAAAATGATCCTCTCTCATCATTGATGTTTCTCTTTCTCTCTCCCTTCCTCTCTGGGGGGAAAAAAAAAATCACTGGGAAGAATATCCTCAGGTGAGGATTAACAACAAAATTTAAAGGATAGGCTATGGAGATGAGAGTGAGGAGACTTTCTTTCGCACCACCAGTTTTAAAAGAGAAACTGGGAGGTCCGTGCCTCTCACCCAGTGGACTTTCTATCACCTAAATCAGGGCTGGGGAACGACTGGCCTGCAAAATCATTTGGTCTGGCCCTGCCAAGGTATTTGGTGTGTGTTCATGAAATGTTTGACCAAATACAGCAGGCTAATTTTTAAATTGATAATTCTGTATTGCTTGTGAATGATGCTATAAATATCTAAATGGCCCTTGGCAGAAAAAAGGTTCCCTACTCCCGATCCTAATAGTAAAAAGTAACACTGAATGGGATGAAAGGACGATCTTCTCACTTCAACTTCTATGCGAAACATAGCATGGCTTGGAAGACTGTAGGAAATGTGAAAATCTGGTCAGAATCCATAAGGAACTATTATTTAGAATAGCAGTCGCCAACCTTCTGGACCTCACAGACCACCAGTTGGCGATCGCTGGTTTAGCATACAAGAGGAGAAAGCATGGCACTCTTGGGTAACAGACTGTCAAAGTGAGCACTGGCACCCCAGCTGGTTTGGCTGAGTGGATAAGGGCATTGGCCTGCGGACCAGAAGGTCCTGGGTTCAATTCCCGTCAAGGGCACATGCTCGGTTTGCAGCCTTGATCCCCAGTAGGAGGCAGCCGACCAACAATTAGCTCTGATCATTGATATTTCTCTCTTTCTCTCCCTCTCCCTTCCTTGCTGAAATCAATAAAAATATATTTAAAACAAAACAAAGTGAGCACTGGTAATAATGAAGAACCCTTAAATGGCTTCTGAGGCAAGAGAAACAATTCACAGGCTTGATCTCATTTAATTTTCATTCCATAAGATGAAGAAATTGAGGCTTAGAAAAGTGATGTAAATTCACAGTTAGTAAACATTATACAATTGTATTAAGTTTGTGATTCTACAGCCCAAGTTATACCATAGATATGTAATATCAAGTTATAATTTACCTATACTGCATGATATATGTGTTCCATAATTAACCACTCCCCTATTTTTTTGTGATAACAAAAAATGCTGGAAAGAGCATGATTCTTTTATTATTTCATGAGCGTAAAAATAAAGTCAAAGGATAACATTTTTAAGGAACTAGACAAAAAATGCCAAACTGTCCTGACAAGACTGTGCCAATATATATTTACTGGAATAATGAGGGAATTCATTTCCCTGATCCCATGGAATACTCCTTTAAAAAATATATATATTTTGCCCAGCTGGCATAGCTCAATGGTTGAACATTGACCTACAGGTCACGGTTCGATTTGGGTCAGGGCACAGCCAGGGTTGCAGGCTTGATCCCCAGTAGGGGGCATGCAGGAGGCAGATGATCAATGATTCTCATATTAATGTTTCTCTCTCTTTCTCCCCCTCTGAAATCAGTAAAATAAATTAAAACAAATATATAAAATATATAATACTTTTGCTGATCTAATAGGCAAGATGTATCACTTAAGTTTAAATCGTAGTGATGTTAAACATTTTTAAAAAAACATTTTTATTGATTTCAGAGAGGAAGGGAGAGGGAGAGAGAGATAGAAACATCAATGAGAGAGAATCATTGATGGGTTGCCTTCTGCACACCCCCTACTGGGGATCAAACCCGCAACCCAGGCACGTGCCCTTGACTGGAATCGAACCTGGACCCCTCCAGTCCACAGGCTGACACTCTATCCACTAAGCCAGTGGTTGGCAAACTGCAGCTCGCGAGCCGCGGTTTGCCTCTCTGTTGACTAATGAGTTTGCCAACCAATGCACTAAGCCAAATTGGCTAGGGCATGTTAAACATTTTTGAAGGTAAACTGGTACATAGTCTTCTGGGGATCCTGCCTATTTATCATTGATTTGGAAAAGCTCCTTTTATTTAGCCTTTACCGTGCACTGTACATAGTTTCCCTAAATTTGAAACTTCTCATTATTCCTAACTCAGCTCTAATCTTTAATCTGTTCATACAAAGCTGCCCTTGGATTGTTCTATGATAAAAATAATTTTTCATGGTTTTCTTCAGTTTATCAAAACATTCAGCATCTCTACTGTAATTGCTCATTTCCTATCTCTTCCACCAGAATGCATATTCCTTGGAGGGAGAGATTTTTGTATGTTTAAAAAATCATAGCAGTACCTGATATGAGAGTGCTCAATAAATACTGAATGCATAAATGAATAATAAAATCTGTCCTCTAACACCAGTTTTAAAGTAGGATGCATCACAAGTAGGATTCTTTAGTTATTTCTGTTAGTGCTTTCAAAATCTAGTACATCAAGAATTTGAAATAAGCTAAGATCATAAAAACTTTGGGTTTTATTTTCATCTTAGAAAGAACAGAAAGTAGAGATAATTTCACAGAGTTGAAGAGCAAAAATGTGTAGAAATGAAAGCACTTATTTTGCATTTGGAGGACCTTGTAGTCTTCTGCAATCCACTAGGAGGCTGCAACTCTTCTTTTTTTGGAACCTACACTGAAATTTTTATTCCTTTCGTTTTACCAAGTCACTCCACTTTTTAAATCACTATCCTATACAAAGTAAATTCCTTGAAGGAAGGAACTGAATCTTACCTGTTTTTGCTGCAATGTTTGTCATAGTGTTTTGCAAAGAGTAGTATTCAACAGATAATTGATTAGTTGAAACAAATGCTGATGCTAACTGTAACATTTCTACAGTGATAATGATTAAAAATTTATTGAGAAGAGTTTAGCCTTTAGGAGTGAAGAAAAATATAACATCACTATTGAGATGTAAAATCCGAGTACATGAAAATTGATTCCAAAGTACATGGCGCAATTATAACATTCAATATTAATTAGGTAAATAATTCCTATGTAAGCTCTACCAACATTTTGAGCTAAAAAAATTAAAAACAAAGAAAAATCTCACCTGATCCTCTTCTGCTCTGTCAGGTCACCCTCACTAACCAACATCGCTGATAATAACCGAAGAGTTGAATTGGCAGATTTAGACTGGTTGTTTTTCATACCCAACAGCCACCTTACCAGAAGTTTAATTGCCTGTACCTATAAAATATTAACATGCTAAAAAAAGAAAGCAACCTAAAATTCCAATTAAACGGAAAATTAACTTAAGTTAGATAAGTGAGTTTACTTAATTGCCAGCAGACAAGTCTGCAGATTAATAACAATAAGGACTAATATTTATTCCATTTAATCTGCCACCAGGCACTTTTCCTAGGGCTGTAAATGTATTAACTTATTTAATCTCCAAACAACTCTATGAGGGAAGTATTATCTCCACAGTAAGACAACTGAGACATTATTATGACAGATAACTTGCCCAAGGTGTGGCTCCTGACCTCAGGCCTTTCACACCCTAACACTTGCCCAGTGTTTTCAAAGTATGTGAAAATATATTGTTTAAAATAACTATTTAAACTATGCCAATTATAGTGATTAAAAATAACTATTACTATTTAGATAGACTAATATTCTTTGTAGTACTGAAAAACTATTTTGATGAAACCATCAAGTCTAATTCAATCTCATTTAACATTCTGGTAAAAAAAACAACAACCAACACTAGGAGATTCATTTGGTTAGCATTCAATTATGCTATAGGAAAGTCTTAATTACTTGGAAGCTTATACTCAAAAGACTGCTACCAACATATGTGAAAGCACTAGCTAAAGGATCGAGGTGTTATTTAATATACTTATTGACAACCTGGAAAAAGGAACTGATGGAATACATAATGACTCTGAAGTTATACAAGGTGAATCAGATTATCAAGGAAAGTGATAATGGAGAAGTCTTGTTTTAAATCCCAACACTACCACTTTAAAAATTAGCTTTATGAGGTACAATTTATATCTACTGAAAGTTACCAATTCGATGACAGCCATCTGTAGGTAGGTAGATAGTGGTGGTGAGGCTAGATATGAGATCTAGATTTTGAGCATCAACATTCTGCAGTCACTTGAGTAAACACAACCTCACTGAAAATGTTTTAGCTGGCAGGAAGGTCTACATAAGATGCAGATATATTATCTATCTATATAAAAGCCTAAGTGACCATCGCAACCGAACGACAGCCGACCAGGCTGAGTGGAGTGACCAGGCTGGCAGGGGAGTTAGTGAGGGCGTGGGGTGACCAGGCTGGCGGGGGTGGGAGGGACAGTTGGGGGCCACCAGGCATAGGTGGTTAGGGGTGATCAGGCCAGCAGGGAGGCAGTGAGGGGCGACCAGGCCAGCAGGCAGAGGCGGTTAGGGGTGATTGGGCTGGTGGGGGGGGGGCCAGTTAGGGGTGATCAGGCAGACAGGCAGGTGAGTGGTTAGGAGCCAGCGGTCCAGGATTGTGAGAGGGTGCAGGCTGGGCTAAGAGGACCCTCCCCGCCCCATGCATGAATTTTGTGCACCGGGTCTCTAGTCTATATATAAATAACTCAGTGAAAACTATGGTTTCTTTGAGAAACACACAACTTTTGATTTAAAAATAAAGCAATTCATTTGAAACTGATTCTTAACTATTAGGTTAAAAAAAGGTTATCTATGAATGTTTATTATTTCAACATAAAAGTTATCAAGACCTACACAAATTTACCTTTGCTAGTACTTCTGGGGAAACCTCTTCATCTGGAGACCACAATTTTCCATTCTTCTCACCTGTTGACTATAGTCAATTGAATAAATTTAATTTTTAGAAAAAATTTTTAAAGTTTGCTCATTAAATTTTTTATGCTGAACAATGCAGTGCTATAGGAAAGTCATTAAGAATAGCTTAGAAAAGAACAAAGTTGAAGAATTCAAACTTCCTGATTTTGAAGCTTACTAGAGATCTATAGTAATCAAGATAATGTGATTGGTAATGATGTAAGTATAGGCATTTAGACCAATGAAATGAAATAGAGAAACCAGAAAACCCTCAAATATATATGTTTAACTGATTTTTTTAAGGGTGTTAAGTACAATTATTAAGGAAAGAAGAGTCTCTTCAACAAATGGTACTAGATATCCACAGGCAAAAGAATAAAGCTGAACTGTTACCACATATCATATAAAATATGAACTTGAAATGGATCAAAGATCTAATTGAAGAGCTAGAAAACTATAAAACTCTCAATAAGATAAGGGGAAATCTTTATGATCTTGGATTTAGCAAATATCTGACAAAGGTTTAATATTCAGGTTATATAAAGAATTCTTACACCTCAACAATGAGGACAAACAACTCAATTAAAGGTGGGCAAAGGACTTTGAAAATACAAAGAAAATATTTAAATGGCCAAAAAGCACATAAAAGAAAATCCCCAACATCATTAGTCATTAGGGAAACATAAATCAAAACCACAAGATAATGCTTCTTGTATGGCTATTATAAAAAAACATCCAGAAAAGAATAGTGTTGCAAAGATGTATTGGAATTGGAAGCCTTGTGCATTGCTGGTGGGAATATAGAGCTACTGTGGGAAACAGTTTGGTGATCCCTCAAAAAGTTTCACATAGAATGACTATATGACTCAGGAATTCCACTCCTAGGTATATACCCCAAAGATCTGAAAACAGGGACTCAAATGTTCATATCAGCATTATTCATAATAATCAAAAGATAGAAAAAAAATCCAAATGTCTATCAACAGATGAATAAACAATATGTAGGCTACACACACAATGGATTATTATTCTAGCATAAAATGAAGTTCTGATACATACTACAGTAGAACACAACCTTGAAAGCATTATACTCAGTGAAATAAGCCAGACACAAAAGAACAAATACTGTATGATAAGAGGTATGTAGAAAAGGCAAATTCATAGAGCCAGCAAGTAGAACAGAGTTTACCAGGGGTTGGAGGCAATGGGAAGTCATTGGTTAGTGAATACAGTTTCCGTCTGAGATGATAAGTTCTGGAAGTAGATAGTAGTGATTGGTACACAACAATGCGGGTGCATATTTTAGCTGGTAGTTTGGGCCATTTTGGAAGAGTTACTTGGCTTTCCTGAGTATCTCCCATGTACTCAGGAAATCATATATATGTATATATATATGATTATATATATCACATATATGTATATGTATATGATGTATATATATACAGGAGGTATATATATACATATATATGATTAAACTTTTTTGTATTTTAAAATGAATCAAAACAAAAACATCCAACAAAAAGAATAAGAATGTGGATGACTATAGCATAGGCAAACTGTACACTTAATGGTAAAAATGGCAAAGTTTATTTTATGTATATTTTATCACACACAAAAGAGCCATTTTAAATTAGGATCCATCAACAATTAAGTCATCATCTGAGTGGTGCCTTAAATTTCACATTTGTTGCCAGCCACATCTAGCAACAGTTCAAAAAACAGCACAAGAGAGACTTTGGCCATGCTCTTCCATCCCTGTCTATTACATCCAAATGGGGGAGGGAAAAGAGGAGAGAGTGCACTGCCAAGTATCTTTCTACCTAAGCTCAGAAACTGAGGACTTGAAGACCACTGGACCATGTGGAAGTCAGCACTGAACTGAAAGACACCCACAATTATCCAGCAGGTAAGACTGGTTTGTTCTCATATGCCAAGGTTATGGGTTTGATCCTGGTCAGGGTACATACAAAAAGCAACCAATAAGTGTATAAATAAGTAGAGCAACAAATCGATGTTTTTCTCTCTCCCTCTTCCTCTAGCTCTAAAATCAATTAAATAACTTTTTAATTTAGGCACATTTAATAATGTAGAGATTTTAAAAAAATTTATTTATTTATTGTCTAAAGTTTTACATATGTCTCCTTTTTCCCTGATTGACCACCCTCCCCCCGCAACTAAAGTAGAGATTCTTAATCAGAAATGTGTTTGGACTCCAACTGAGAGCTAATAAATTAGCATGTGCGTGCGTGTGCGAGCACACACACACATACACACACAATTCATTAACTAAAATAGAATACATAAATCTAGGGCCAAAGTGCAATGTAATTATATTTCAAATGCTAGTCAAATTCAATTCCACTTTTTAACAATGTTTAATAAAACAAAATTCTGGCACTCAAATAAATTGTCCTTTGACTTATATTTTTTATATCATAATTTATCCATCTCATGTTCTCATTTTTTCTTTCTTTTTTAAAAAAAGTATTATTTTTTATTGATTTCAGAGAGGAAGGGAGAGGGAGAGAGAGACAGAAACATCAATGATGAGAGAGAACCATTGATCAGCTGCCTCCTGCACGCCACCCTCTGGGGGTGGGGTCTACAACACGGGCATGTGCCCTTGACTGGAATCGAACCTGGGACCCTTCAGTCCTCAGGCCAATGCTCTATCCACTGAGCCAAACCAGCTAGAGCTCATTTTTTCTTTCTTAAATGTTAATATCTAGTAATAGCTAAACAGAAGTCAGAATGTCATTTGGAAATTAATAAGGAGGGAAAGCATACAATAATTTAAAAAGAATTATATCTAAAGAAGCAGAAATGTTTACTCTGTGATAAAAGATGTAGATAGATAATAGTCTTAATCTCATGATTCTAAATTTAATTAAATGAGAAACTTACCCTGTCATTCATTAGCAGGTCTTTCACAATAAAATTTGCTACTACAGATTTCATTGGGGAAGCAAATTGATCTGGTGCTAACATAGAAATGTGGCCCAATGAAACTAATGGAGTTATAAGTTGTTCTGGTACATCAGCATTCAGACTCCTACTGAGTGGCTATAAAAATAAAACAGTCAAAATTACCAGTTTGTCCTGTAAACAGCTAGACATTCTACGGAAAGAGTAAATGTTCCCAAGTCCTCCTGAATTTATCATGCTCAAACAAATCTGTCCTAATGATATGATCAAAAGTAACTTCAGCCATATCAGACACTTGACTCTTATTTCACCTACTAAAATTTAACAAGTCTGAATGCAGAAAATATATAATAGAAAAAAATAAAGCCCAATGAAAGGTAGGAGTGAAAACAAGAACATTTCTGTATCATCAAATAAGTATTATTTTTGGGCCATGTACAAGAATAGTTTTGTTATGTTAGTGGATTTTTTATCCTGTGGAAACATTTTAAATGACCACAAATCATAAAAAAACCAGACATCACTGGATTCTGTTCGTATTATATCCAATTTTATGGTAATAGGAATACCTTTCTAGTAATGGAATCAGGCCAAGAATCATACATAAGGAAAGGCCAACAGGACTAATTTTCAGGTAGGGGTGTCAGGTACTTTTAACTTGGTGTTTCAAAGTCAACTAACTAATAGTTTTTGAGGATTAAATGGATCACTGACCCAATTAAATAAAATGTCTAACACAAACATACAAACACCCTTCCATATGTAGTATTTAAATATATAATCTGACCTAAAGGCTGGCAATATATTGCTGAATAAACAGAGAGTCCCTGTTCCCAGGGAATTTATATACTAGGGTGGAATAAAAAAAACACACCTAAAAAACAAACAAACAAAAACCACCAAAAAAACCCACAACAAACAAAAAAACCTACCTTCACAGACCATAAAAATCAACATAAAAACATACTACATATTATATATACCTCAAAAATCTGTGCAAGCTGGACTTCTTTATTTGTGAATATGGCATGTATACAGTGAACAGCCTGTTTTGCTTGGTGTGGAGTACCTCTCTTTGCTTTCTGATGTAAAATAGGAATTAAAGTCCTGTAAAAAATAATATCATAGTTAAAAAAACAAAACAAAAGCCCATAAGCTACAAGTAGTTCTTTTGGTTACCTCCTATGTTCTCTTCCATAACTATTTGGATATATACTAATAGAAAAGTCTGTCTTAAAAACTACCAGATTTATAGAAAGATCTAAAGTTCCTTCTCAGTTCCCAAGTATGATTCAAGGAATACAAGTAGCAAAAGACCAAGTTTTATCAAAAAGCTGAAATTATCATATGAGTGAAAGAAAGTATGCAAGGACATAGACATATATATATATATATATATATATATATATATATATATATGTAGAAGAGTAATTAAAATATCTAACAGTGATTGAGTACTTGATGCCAATTATGATTCTAAGTATTTTTACGTGGATTAATCCTCAAATCACTCAAAGAGGATTAATTATTACAGTCAATAAACAGGTGAAAAAAAACCTGTGCACAAAAATATTATTTAAGCTTCTTAAGGTAACAGAGTTAGGAAATGGTAGAGTTGGGATTTGAAGATAAGCATTTCTGCTCCAAAAATCCCTATATTCAACCTCCATACTGACAATGAAGATCAAAATTAAGAAATCTTTTTATAGGACAATGTGGAAATACATATTAGTCTTAAAGTATTAAATGGTGATGATATGGGAAACAAGTGGAATGAAGAAAGAAGCATGTTTGTGTCAACCTATAAAAGAGACATACACATCAAGTAGATAGACAAAACATTTCATTAAAAATATTAATAGCGACTTGTTCTTTATATTTAAAGTTTCAGCTTTTTACAATGAACATTTACAATACAATGTTCTAGTTAAAACAAAGTATTTTTCTAATTAGAAAATCTATAAGGAAAAATAAAAATTTAAGGAAAGATACTTGTCATAATTAAATGTAATGCAATCATCCTATTTTATAGATTATAAAGTCAGTGGTATTAAATACAGTGGTGACAAAGGGTCCTCTTAGGGTAATGGGAGGCTAGACTCAATGTCATGCACCTCATCAACAAAATGGGAACATATGCTAGTCACTATAGGTCTGATTTGATCTGAATATGCCATATTTTTCTCTCCATGCAAGTTTGGAAGAGGGATTTCTATGCTCAAAGAGCCTCTTTGAGAGAGTACTGCTTAAGTCTTTTCCTTCACAAAATAATTTACCAGAGTAACAATTCCTGTAAATAATACAAGTAGCAAAGGAAGATGTGTTGCTCCAATTGCTGTTAAATGCATTACTAATTCTTCTTAGCCTAATGAAATGATGATACATAAGTCAACTTTAACCTTTCTCGTTGCTTTCCTGGTGTGCTATAATTCTATGATGCATCAGGGTTGTTATTGAGGTCTACAGTGTTGTGCTTCTCTGCTTTTCAGTGATTCTCTCCTTCCTTCCCCATTAGTCTTTTAGAAAAAAAAAAGTTTTATTTCTTGTGTCCAAAGTTAACTATTCCACCCACACCTGATTTTGCCACTGCTTCCTTTGGGATAGAATTCTTTCATGACTAAATCCTTTTACCTTAAAAAATATATAGATTTTCCTACTTTCAGAAACACATGAGAAACTTTATCCCACAGCTGATATTTGGCCCTCGCTCTATTTTCTTCCATGTCTTTTTCTATAATATACAAATATAAAGAGTATTATCTCTGTCTTTCATATTAGCCAGTACAGCACTGACAATGAAGAAAATGTACAATAAATATTTAGTTATTTCTCAAATTTAACCATAAGCTCACAAATTTAATAAAAACTTTAGGAGTCATGAGGCTTCTTGTTCTATGATTACTCTGTAAGGAGAAACTGGTTTGATTTGGATATACTCCAAACTATCTGCATATACTCTGAACATGTGATTCAATAGCTATCAGCAATAGTATCCTTTTTCCGAAATTTATATCCCAAATCTTATGTCCAAATATAGTCTCAGCACAATTCTGATCCTAAGAAACCTCTTTAAGATACCAAAGTGAAACAAAATGTACGTTGTTCTTTTTTTAAAAAAAATGTATTTTTATTGATTTCAGAGGAAGGGAGAGGGAGAGAGATAAAAACATCAATGATTAGAGAGAATCATGAATAGGCTGCCTCCTGCACACCCCACACTGGGGATCGAGCCCACAACCCAGGCATGTGCCCTTGGCCAGAATCGAACCCAGGACCCCTCATTCCGCAGGCCGATGCTCTATCCACCGAGCCAAACCAGCTAGGGCTGTACGTCATTCTTATGAGGAGAAGGGAGGTAATCCAGAGGGAGAGATCAAAACAATAAAAACCACCTCTGTCAACAACATGCAACTAAGAAATATTTTATTAAGCTCACTACTTGATTATCGCATTCTGTATTGGGATATGAAGGTAGTAGCTATTGAATTTATAACCAGTTGGAGAGAAAAAGGTGAACATACATAGGTTAGAAAAATATGTTAACCACAAATTCTAAATTCTGTGATAACTCTTGATCATTAATATTAGTATTTTAAAATCATATTCTTATAAACAAAGTTTCAGTGTCTTTCTCTACCTATACTCTAATGTAGAGGAGAAATGAGGCAGAGAAAAGATGAAACAAAGAATTCAGAGAAGTAGCTTCTAAATAGAAGTTGTCTTTCCTCTCACCTGTCTTCCTACGTGAAAGGAAAACAAAGAGGACCCTATGGCTCCCACACTTAGAAGCCTCTTGTGTTTTCTATGAGAAAAAATATACTCACGATCGTATCTGGGGTAGGTCTGTTTCTATTTTGTGGCCAGTATTTCTAAATATTTGTATAGCAGCTTCGGCTACTTTGTCATCTTCCATTCGGAGGCACTGTAACAGGGACTCATATGTCTCTGCAGAGTGGAACGAGGTAGGATGTGTGAAAGACAGAACCTGGAGGAACAGATATAGCTTTAGAAGTAGAGACAATGGTTTTAATCCATTAAAAGAAGATAACTATAAATATGATTTAAAATTATGGGCTGCACAAGCTGGCTACACAGAATTAAGATTTATATCTAGTAGTTAGGCATGGCTCATAAGACAAGGACAGAAATACTGTGAAGTAGATTCCTTAAGACAGCTGATACCTGGCCCTTGCCCTATTTTCTTCTTATCTTGGAGTCTATTCTGATACTGGGAATGCAGAAAATGTGGCTCCTCTTTCACAGCATATGATGTAATGATGTGAACAAAATGCTAACCAAGAGCTTTTTTATTAAAAATATATTTTATTGATTTCTTACAGAGAGGAAGGGAGAGGGATAGAGAGTTAGAAACATCGATCAGCTGCCTCCTACACACTCCCTACTGGGTATGTGCCCGCAACCAAGATACATGCCCTTGACCAGAATTGAACCTGGGACCCTTGAGTCCGCAGGCTGACGCTCTATCCACTGAGCCAAACCGGTTAGGGCACCAAGAGCTTTATTTCATGGCAAAAGATACTCTATAAGGAAATATTTTAAGTGAAATCCATCACAAAAAGTTCACTCATCATAACTATAAACAAGCCATTATTGATAACTTTTTTTAAAGGATTTTTCCATTTAAAAAATATATTTTCAGTATTAATTTCAGAGAGGAAGGAAGAGTGAGAGATAGAAACATCAATGATGAGAGAGAATCATTGATTGGCTGCCTCCTGCATGGTCTGCACAGGGGATTGAGCCTGCAACCTGGGCATGTGCCCTTGACCAGAATCGAACCTGGGACCCTGGAGTCCACAGGTCAATGCTCTATCCACTGAGCCAAACTGGCTAAGGTGATTATTGATAACTCTTAATTACAACTACAAAAATATAATTATTCCTTATTTATTATGACCTAAGTTCCAGCCTATCCTTAAGGACTTTACAGCAAGTTAGACATGTCTACTAAGTTACATGTTATGGAAACAATTTAGTTAGCATAATATTGGAAACTAGAGGCCTGGTGCACAAAATTCGTGCATGGGGTGTGTGTGTCCCTCAGCCCAGCCTGCACCCTCTTCAATCTGGGACATCCCTCTCATAATCCAGGACTGCTGGATCCCAACTGCTAGCCTGCCTGCCAGTCTGATCACCCCTTATCCACGCCCCTGTCGGCCCAATTGCCCCTAACTGCCCTCCCCTGCAGGCCTGGTAGCCACTAACTGTCCTCCTCTACAGGCCTGGTCGCCCCCCAACTGACCTCCCCTGCTGGCCCGGTCACCCATAACTTGCCTCCTTTGCCAACCTAGTCGCCCCTAACTGCCCTCCCCTGCAGGCCTGGTTGCTCCCAACTGCCTTCCCTTGCAGGCCTGGTCCCTCCCAATTGCTCTCCCCTGCCAGCCATCTTGTGGTGGCCATCTTGTGTCCACATGGGGGTGGTCATCTTGTATGTTGGAGTGATGGTCAATTTGCATATTACTCTTTTATTAGATAAGTGTTAAAGTTGTGAGAGGCAGGGAGATGGGGGAATGGAGTATATAGTCTTCAGTAGCTTATACAATAATCATTTGTTTAATGGGCGATAAAGTGGAGAGATTGTCTCATTTGATGAGATTTACAGTGATAATATTTAGTTATGAGGTTTTAATAACTCAGAAAAATGGAGAATCAAATTTGAAAAATCAAATCAAACAATCTATGTTCTAATGTCTCTGGTTTGTCTCTTCTCCCCTTAATTTGTATGTTATCTTTGGACATCCTCCTGTGTACTGAAAGGTTGCTGGTTTGATTCCTGGTCAGGGCACATGTCCAGGTTGTGGGCTCAATCCCTGGTAGGGGGTGTGTAGGAGGCAGCTGAGCGATGTTTTGCTCTCACCTTGATTTTTTCTCTCTCTCCTTTCCCCTCTCTAAAAAATCAATTTAAAAAAGTTTAAAAAAAGTCTATCTTAAAGATGATTTTACTCTTAAAACTATTTAAAAAATAACCCTATTATTAAAATTATAATTAAAAGATTTCTCATGAAGCATATCAATTCTTTCCATGATATAATATTTAAGACCATTCCAATACAACCCTCTCTTTTCTTTTTTAATTTTCACCCAAGGATTTTTTTCCATTGATTTTTAGGGAGAGTAGAAGAAGAGAGGGAGAGAGAGAGAAACATTGATGTGAGAGAAACACATCCAATTGGTTGCCTCCTGCACAAACCCCAACCAAGTCCTGGGCCAGGGAGAAGCCTGCAACCAAGGTACGTGCCACTGACCAGAATTGAACCTGGGACCCTTTGGTCCAAGGACGACACTCTCTCCACTGAGCCAAACTGGCTGGGGCACAACCCTCTTTTCTAATGTCCGTTGATTGCACTGGTTTGTATCTTCTCCTTAGTTTACATGTTGTAGTGGTATAAATGTTTCATTGACTTCAATTTCTTCTTTTTACTCCATCCAATAAAAGCTCTATCAAATGTTGATATCCTATTAAAAGCAAGGTTAAAAAGTCCTGGTAAGCCCAACTGGCGTGGCTCAGTGGTTGAGCATCAACCTATGAACCAGAAGGTCATGGTTCAATTCCCAGTCAGGGCACATGCCCAAGTCATGGGCTTGATCCCCAGTGTGGGGCATGCAGGAGGCAGCCGATCAATGATGGTTCTCTCTCATCACTGAGGTTTCTATCTCTCTTTCCCTCTCCCTTCCTCTCTGAAATCAATAAAAATATATATTAAAAAAACAAAAACAAAACAAAGACAGAAAAAAGCCCTGATAATATCTTTCTGCATCAATGGCATTCCACAATCTGGAACCAACCTTGTCTCCCATTATGCACCAAAGCAATCCTTTTCTCTAGCCAGGCTAGATTCCTAATGATCCCTAAAATATGCCAAGAATTATTATCTTTGATGATGATGTTTTTTCCTAGATTAAGTCATATCTTTTCTACTAAGTCTTGCCTGACCTTACTAAATGGCTCAATTCTCTGAATATTTTGGCATCTATTACAATTACCAATTGTTTAAAAATTCCCTGATCAGACATATGTTGTCATATAACATTCCCATGAGCAATCCTACTAGTCCAAATGCAGGTTCTTTAAAAGGTACCAGATCATTTAACATATACTAGTACTGTTACAAGCACAGTAGACATACAAATGATCCATCAATGGATTGCCTCCTGCATGCACCCTAACCAGGGCCAGGGATCAAGCCTGTAACCAAGGTATGTCCCCTTGACCAGAATTGAAACCGTGGCCCTTCAGTCTGCAGACCAACGCTCTAACCACTGAGGCTAGGGCTCAAAAATGTTATGGCAGCACCCACAGCCAATAAAGAGGGAATATGCTAACTGACTGCCACACTCTCACAAAGATGGCGGGGCCAGGTCCCCTCAGCCCTGCCTCATCCAGCCTCAGTACCCCAGTCCCCTCAGCCCCGCCTCATCCAGCCAGAGTCCCCCAGTCCCTTCAGCCCTGCCTTATCCAGCCAAAGTCCCCTAGTCCCCTCAGCCCTGTAGGGAAGTTGGGGGCGATCGGGCTGGCAGGGGAGGGCAGTTGGGGATGATCATGCCGTCAGGAGAGCGGTTAGGGGACTATCAGGCTGGCAGGCAGAAGTGGGTTATGGGCAATTAGTCAGGCAAGTGGTTAGGAGCCAGCAGTCCCAGATTGTGAGAGGGATCTGAGATTGGAGAGGGTGCAGGCTGGGCTGAGGGACACCCCCGTGCATGAATTTCGTGTATCAAGCCTCTAGTCCTATATAATAAAGCGGTAATATTCAAATTAACCCTTACAAGATGGCTACCTATGGCTAGGCCGGCAGAGGGTTTAGTGAGGGACGACCAAATGATTGAACAAGCAGGCTGCATGGGGCGACCAGGCCAGCAGGAGTGTTAGTGAAGGACGACCAAAGACTGAACAGCAGGCTGCATGGGGCAGCCAGGCTGGCGCGGGGGGGGCCATGAGGGGTGACCAAGCCAGCAGCGGGGCGGGGGCAGTTAGGGGCGATCAGGTGGGCACACAGAGGCAATGAGGGGCGACCAGGCAGGCAGGTGACAGATTAGGAGCCAGCAGTCCAGGATTGTGAGAGGGATGTCTGACTGCCAAGGATCAGGCCTAAACTGGCAGTCAAACATCCCCCGAGGGGTCCCAGATTGGAGAGGGTGCAGGCTGGGCAGAGGGGACCGCCCCCCCCCCCCCCAGCAACCATGCGCGAAATTCATGCACCGGGCCTCTAGTAGTTTTATAAAATATGATCACTACAAAAAGTTTAAATCTTTTGAATAGTTTCCAATGAAATAAGGCCTAACTCTTGATATCCTTAATAAAATTCAAATTTTGATTCCTTGTGGAATCTACTGAACAAAATAAACCTATGAACAAAATGGAACTAGAAGCATGGACACATGAAATAGACAGGAGAGAGCCAGAGGGGAGGTGGGGTGGAAGTGTCTGGATGAAGAAGTTGAAGGGATTAGCTAAAGAACATATACATGTATATCCCATGGACATGGGAAATAGTGTGGTGAAGTCAAAAGAGGGGAGTTAGGCATAGGTAGAGGTGGGCAAAGGGGGGGATCTGTAATAATGTCAACATGAAAAGTTTTTAATAAAAAAATAGTGATTACTGAAATGCTGGAGACAAAATTGTTTCAAAAATACCTTAAGAAGTTCAAGTCCTGAACGAATAGCTGTATCTGGACTTACACCCTCCTCTTCATCATCTGCTGTCCCCTCTATTGATTTGTTCATCAGTTTTACCAGTGCACTATTAATACAAGAAAATATAATTAGTGATACCATAGTATACAACTTATCAACTAGAAAAATACTAGTAATTAGTGCAAGGGGAAAGCCCTCACAAAAGTACAACAGGAAATCATTACAAACAACTGAAATTATGAAATTATGGGAACAGTTAATAAAAAACAGCTATCAATTATGCTAGGTTCCTTACTTTTGTTTTGCTAATCCTCACCTGAGGCTATGTTTTTCCCATTGTTTTTCAGAGTGGAAAGGGAGGAGGAGAAACAAAGAGATAGAAACATCAATGTGAGAGGGACACATTGAAGAATGGCTGCCTTCTGCATGCACTCTGGGCTGGGGATCAAGCCTGCAAGCGAGGTACCCGCCCTTGACTGGAATTGAACCTGTGACCCTTCAGTCCACTGGCCAAAGCTCTAACCACTAAGTGAAACCAGCCAGGGCCAGGCTCCTTACTTTTTATATGTTATCACAACCATCCAAAGGAAATATTACACCACATTTAGGTAAAAAATAAATTAAATTAAAAACTCAGATAAATTAGAGGGCTTTTTCCAAAGCCACAAAGCAATATTAAGCAGGTTTTGAAACCAGAGTAGTCTGATGGTAATCTTGTGCTCTTTTCAAAACATTATTCTGTTTTCAAACACCTCAAGTGAACAGTGATGTAACACATACTAAAGAATATCATGTAATCATTAAAATGGTTAAAAAAAAAACAAAGATAGCCTTGGCCGACTGGATCAGTTGGTTGGAGTAGTGTCCTGTATACCAAATGGTCGTGGGTTTGATTCTTGGTCAGGGCAAATACAGGAGGCAACCAAGTGATGTTTCTCTCCTCTGCAATCCTCTATCTTTCTCTCAAAATCAGTAAAAATTAACCTTGGTGAAGATTAAAAAATAGAGTCTCTGGCTCCAAGTTCTGTTCTCCCAGAAACTTCTAAAGATTTCTTTGTTGTTATTGTTTATTTTATCTGCTTAAACATACAGAAGTTATAGATGTTTATATAGTAAAATCTGTGATTCTTTTGTGTTTTGGCTTTTGGTGTTATGAGATTTCATTCTTTAAGTTAAAAACAGGAAACTCAAAGATTGACAGTCTATAGATTTAAATTTTCTTCTCTGTTCTTATGTTCTAGGTTTTCTTTAATGAGCACATATAAACTAAAAATAAACACAGTAACTGTTAAAAAATAAAAAAGTATTGAAATAAGCCAAAGACTGGAAAATAAACAGGCCCTTCTTTCAACCTGAATGATGTACTGTATGCTTCCATTAGAAAGGTATACAGGGAACATTCTCAGGTCTACTTAGGCACCAAGAATTTAAATTTACAACACTGTAGTTTCAGATTACATTTTATTTTGAATAAATATATTTCCTAGCTTACCTTATGGCTTCGGAATCAATATGCACAGGTGCAATTCTTTCCAACAGAAATTTAACCATCTCTAAAAAAGGATTTGTTGGCTGTTTAGGATTTGCAAGTTTCCGAGCTATTTCTCTCTAAAAAGCAAAGAGTTTTACTATAAGTATGATTCACTTTCATGTTTTTCAAAATAAATATGATTATAGGCATCAAAAGCACTTCAAGATTCAAAACCAGCAGAAGTAAAACACACACACACATACATACAGATAAACTTCTGTTTTAGACTCTGATTGAAATTACACACTCCTTAGGCAATCACTGCAAAATCTGAACTTATTTAGATTTATACTATATAAGTAATAGTCCAGTGTTCTATATAAGTAATAGTCCAGTGTTCTGAACAAATAATTTGTTCTTTGTGGAGAACAAAACGGAAATAATATGATGTGATTTATGACTTTGTCTCATTTAATAAACAATTTTTAATGCTTTACTTTTGAAAAAATAAAAAAAAAACAATGTACACTTTCATGGATAAGTTTTTTGGTTTATTTCATAATTTGACAGAATAATGTGTTTTAGGTTAGTAATTTGTTTTTTTAAAAAGAAAGATTCATAAGTGTATAAATATTTATAAAGATTTTCATTTTTGGATAAATAGAGCTGAGTTGAAGATGGTGGCATTACATCAAATAAAAACTACAAAGAAAAGACATTGCTGTAAATATCTAAAGAATACATCACTTAATGATTATAGAGACTGAACCACTTAAAGACAAGGTCAAAGTTACAATATACTGGGCACTGGAAAAAGAAATCTACTCTAAAGTCAAGGCTTTTAATTGAGTATCTGAAGAGTAATTATAAATTTTAGTTGAGAAGATAAACACATTAAGTGCGTTCAAACTATAAAGCAATAACTATAAGCTTATTCTAAATGTAGAGCTCTTTTAAGATTATAGTTGACATACAATAATATATTAGATTCAGGTGTACAACACAGCGATTTGACATGTATATACATTAAGGAATGATCACCATGAATCTAGTAATTATCTATCCTGTATAACTATTGGGATATTATTGACTGTACTCCCTATGATGTACTTTACATCCACATGGCTTATAAGTTCGTATCTCACAATTCCCTTTACCTTTTTGCCCATCTGCCCACCATCCAAAGTTTGTGGCAACTATCAGTTTCTTCTTCATATCTATGAGTTTGTAATATTTTGTTTTGCTTGTTAATTCGTTTAGTTTTTTATATTCTACACTAGAGGCCTGGTGCATAAAATTCATGCACTCAGGGAGGTGGGGGTGGGGGGGAGGTGTCCCTCAGCCTGGCCTATGCCCTCTTGCAGTCCGGGAGCCCTCGGGGATGTGAGCCCAGCTTCTGGATGAGTAGCACTCCCCCAATGGAGCGCACTGACCACCAGGGGCCAGCTCCTGTATTGAGCATCTGCCCCCTGGTGGTCAGTGTGTGTCATAGTAACCGGTCAATTTGCATATTAGCCTTTTATTATATAGGACTAGAGGCCCGGTGCATTAAATTAATGCACGGGGTTGGGAGGATCCCTCAGCCTGGCCTGCACCCTCTCCAATCCGGGACTCCTTGGGGGATGTCTGACTGCCGACATCCCTCTCACAATCCAAGACCACTGGTTCCTAACCGCTCACCTGCCTGCCTGATTGCCCTAACTGCTCTCCCCTGCCTGCCTGATCGCCCTAACTGCTCTCCCATGCCATCCTGATTGCCCCTAATTGCCTCTGCCTCAGCCCCACCCTCTGTGGCTTTGTCCGGAAGGTCATCTGGAAGATGTCCGGTCTAATTAGCATATTACCCTTTTATTAGTATAGATATAAGTGAAACAATACAGGTTTGTCTTTTTCTTACTTATTCCATTTAGCATAATACCCTCTAGGTCCATCCATCTTGTCACAAAGGGCATGATTTCATTCTTTTTCATGACTAATAGGCCAGTGTGTATACAACTTTCTTTATCCATTCATCTATCAATGGACACCTAGGATGCTTCCATATCATCATGGCTATATAAAATATAACTATGTATATAAACAATAATACTTGAAATAATTATTGGTCATTTTAGATCCACTTAGATACCCTATAATCCTAGACTGAATATAAAAAAATACCTACTCCATGCTCTCAAACAACTTTATAAACATATATTATAGTTCTTACACCTTATTACATATTTAAATAATTATTCCATCCTTACTTTTTCTAGAAGAAAGTTAGACATAAATATCTAAATTTTTCTTCCTCTTTTTCATCTATTAAGGGTTGGTCCCATACATAGTACTTGTTATCTATGTGTAATACCATAGAAATACAATTTACTTAAATCCTAAAGGGTAGTGTAGGGAAACGGGTATATCCTATCTAATAAAGAGGGAATATGCTAATTGACCATCACGCTGTCACAAAGATGGTGACGCCCATAGCCAACAAGGAGGGAATAAGCTGACTGCCAAGTCCTCAAAGTTGGCGGCGCCCACAGCCACAAGATGGTGGCACCCAGTCCCCTCAGCCCTGCCAGGGCGCCTGCCTCCCGAGTCCCCCAACCCCCCAGCTGCCCAGGGCCACCTGAGGCTCAGGTAACCAGGACCAGCCAAGGCTTGCGCTGCTGGCAGTGGCAGCAGCAGAGGTGTGATGGGGTTGCCTCCCGCCCCTGAGGGAATTGTTTTGCCGAGATTAACTTATATAATAAAGAGATAATATGCAAATTGACGGCCACACCCTCACAAGATGGCTGCCTATGATCAGGCTGGCAAGGGGGTTAGTGAGGGACAACCAAACTACTGACCATCAGGCTGCGTGGGGTGGCCAGGCCATCAGGGGGGGGTTAGTGAGGGCCGACCAAACGACTGAACAAGCAGGCTGCATGGGGTGACCAGGCCGGCAGGGGGGTTGACAGAACAACTGAACAGCAGGCTGAGTGGGGCAACCAGGCCGGCAGGGCAGGGGTGGGGGAAGCAGTTAGGGGTGACCAGGCAGGCAGGTAAGCGATTAGGAGCCAGTGGTCCAGAATTGTGGGAGGGATCCCGGATTGGAGAGGGTGCAGGTTGGGCTGAGGGGACCCGGCCCTGTGCACGAATTTCGTGCACCGGGTTCTCTTCTATAAAGAAGTTAAAATTTACAGATGAGAAAAATGAGGCTCACCTGGCCAGCATGGCTCATAAAATGCTAAGTAAATGAATGAATAAAGTTTTCAATGATACTGATTTTCTAGAAAATAGAGTCCAAGAATAGAATGAAGGCAGAAGCCTAAACAGGAATTACCTTATCTATAAATACATATACAACAATGTAACTATTGCTGATTTCTTGACAAGGGCTTTCTCCTTGCCAATATATGGTAGAAGAAAATGTATGCACAAACAAGCATTTAGAAAATTCTTATTTACTTAATGTCTACTAAATACAAAGCATTTTATCTAGCTCAGTTCCTAGGACCAATCTCCCTGGCTTAGTTCTCTAGTGTTTTTCCTGGAATTTGGCTGATGAGTGGTAAGTAAAGAGAACTAAGTTGACCACAGATATATTTCCTAGGTAATTCAGAGCTCACAATACTGGTAAACTCACACAACTAAAATAATCTCTGTAAAGCAGATTTTAATAAAATATAAATTTCTATAAGCAAAGCTAGAAGAACAAATGTAAAAGTATAATTTACTAACCACACAAACATCTGCCTGTTTACATGAACAGGTTGGGCTGATTAATAACTCCAACTGAGACCGCAGTTTCTCATCATCACCAAGAACCTGGTTAAATTTCTTCACAAAATCTTGTGCTTTTCCAGGGTCAGGCAAATTCTCTATAAAATTAAGAGCATCAATAATACATTAAAAAAACTACTCTACTAAGCTAAAAGAAAGTTGTCTTAAAAACAATGTTGAGCGCCCTCAGGTGTGGCTCAGTGGTTGAGCATCAACCCAGGAACCAACTGGTTCCATTCCTGGTCAGGGCATTCCCAAGTTTCAGGCTCGATACCTAGTAGGGGGCATGCCAGAGGCAACTGATTGATGAAGTTTCTCTCTCGTCAATGTTTCTATATCTCTATTCCTCCATCTCTTGAGCCAGCAAGAGAATATGAGCCTAACTGGTACTTCGAAATAAAAGTACTAAGGAAAGGGTAATTTTTCCTTATTTAAATTGATAGTTGCACTGGGTAATTTATTTGTCTGTTTTGATGTTTATTATTTATCTACAGAGTGAATAAACATACTCACTTGCTATGGTCATCAGTTTTCCAAACATGGCAGAACAGTTAGCCTCTGACTGAAAGTTAAAACAAAAACAAAAGAAGTGATATGTGCTATTAAATTCCTGAAAGAAAATCTATGCTCAGGGTTATATTTTTTAAGTTAAAAATATTACCATATCTAGTATTATCAAATCTACAACCTAAGTTGCTAATAAAAAATTGTGTACTAGCAACAATTATTAAGTTAGGACAAACAGAAGGAAAGGAGATGTCAGCAGGAACAGGTATTTAAAGATTTAGAGTATATAATTTTCATAGGGAAATTATCTTGCCAGAAGATTGAAAAGGATAACTTTGATATAAAGCAATTATATGGAAATTACTATGAAACCATAAACCAAAGAAAATTAATAATGTGAAGACTAGAAATGTTTTCTTCCTGAAGAGAATTTTTTTATTAGCTTTTGTGTGGCCTATTACTTAAATAACCTCAGGAAATCACTTCCCCTCCATAATGTGTTCCCTTTCCTCCATTACAAAAAAGATGACTTAAATTTGTATGAAACTTGAGTAATTTGGATCAGAAATTGGTAAACTATGGTTCCATGGACCACCTGTTTTTGTTAAAGTTTTGCTGGAACACAATCATGACCATTTATTTACATATTGTCTAGAACTGTTTTTGCACTACAAAGGGAGAGTTGAGAGTTCACCACAGAATGAATAATTGGCAAAGCCCAAATTTTACTATCTAGTCATTTACAAAAAAAGTCTGTCAACTCTTGCTTTAGTGTCCATGAACCCTTGAAAGGTTTCAGTCTATGGTTCCCTGATTAATAACATGTATTCTAACCTGGCTGGTGTGGTTCAGTGGTTGAGCGTCAACCTATGAACCAGATCATGGTTCAATTCTGGGTCAGGGGACATGCCTGGGTCGAGGGGCATGCAGGAGGCAGCCAATCAATGATTCCCTCTCATCACTGATATTTCTATTTCTCTCCCTCTCCCGTCCTCTCTGAAATAAATTTAAAAATATATTTTTAAAAAAAGAACATGTATTCTAGCAAACACATTTAGAAATATATTAAGAGATCATTAAGTTTCTTTATCCCACATTCCAGAAAATGTTGGAATTTCTTTTGTTAATTTGAATTTGGCATATTTATAGGAGTGATACCTGATTTGACACGGACTCTCTATTGAAGGACCAGAAATCATGGAGTAAAAAAGATGATTACTTCTAATATAATTTTATCTTGTGGTTTAATTCTAATTATTTTCATTTTGATAAATTATGTATGATATATTAGTGTCTAAATACTTGACAAATGAGAAGACACTATGTCTTTCCTTGTGGTGGAAAATAAGATTTTGTTATACTAATTTGAAATGGAAATTTTGCTTGGATAACTACAGAAATTATGTTTAACTGACATTTGGTAAATAGAACAATTGAGATACTTCCTATTTGCTTCATTATATATAACTACAGAAAATCTGAATAATGACTGTCACAATGAATTTAAACAAATCATGAACTTACTGTAGGCTGCTTGTGCAAATCCAAGAGTTCCCGTACGTGACTTCTGAGCATGTTCTGACATTTCCACATTTCATTGAGAGCTCTGTAAATAAAGTTATACATATGAAAAAAGTGCATAATATAACAATACTGATAAGTATTTAACTTCATTACTTTTCTTGTTGCGTGATCTAGATGCATCATTCTTCTACATCTACCTAATATTTTAAGTACCAGAAAATGTAATTATTACTATTAAGATAATTTAATGTAAAATGGTAAATATAAGCCTTCTTATGACAGAAAATATATAGAAGGATAAACAGCATCTGACAAGTAAATGAAGGAATTGAAAGACATTCTAAACAGAGATAGCTAGAATGTTCTGGTATAAAGAAAGATAAAATGTTATCAAAATGCATGGCATATACTACAGAAAAGGATGAGATGATGAAGGCCTTTTTATGCCAAGCTAAAGAGATATGCATAAAGGTCAGTAGACTATTTCAAAATATGAATTTCTCTGAAATGATGTAGATTCGAGATGCCACACTTAAAATGGAGTGTGTTGATTCAGAATTCTTTTTTCTCAACGAAGCAAATTTTCTTCTCTCATAAACCCACTCCATAATTCCAGGTGCCCAGAGGACCTCAGAAATTAGTCTAACTCTTAAGTATTCTCTGCCAAATATTCTGAAATGTAAATAGAGACCAAACTTTAGTTCAGGGGTTTACTACCTATATTATTAGGAACCACTTGCAAATCTTTTAGACAAGATAATGCCTAACATGATACATTGAGAATACAATGTTACCTCTGTGGAATTTCTGGTGAAAAACCATAATCTCAATCTAATAAATACCAGGTGAACCCAAATTGAGGGAACAATCTACAAAATAAGTGGCATGCTCAATATTCTTCCAAAAACCATCAAAGTCATAACAAAGAAGACCAAGGAAATTGTTCCACATTAAGAGACTAGAGATATGACAACCAAGTATGCAATGTGTAAGCCTACAATAAGAAAATAAATATCTATAAAGAATATTATTTGGAACAATGGAGGAAATCTGAATGAATACATATTGGATTAGAAAATAATAGTGTATCAATGTTAAACCTCTTGATTTTGGTAAGGGTACTCTGTTTATATAAGAGAATATCCTTGTTCTTAGGGGATATAGACTGAAGTATTTAGGGATAAAGGAATCCAATGTCTTCAAATTACCCCAAATGGTTAAGAAGAAATATGTATATGGACATTCTACATGGAGGTGATTTGAATATACTTGCCTGACAAAGAACCAATCTAAGGCTTAGTAAGGTAAAACTCCCACAGTGTGATTCACACCTCAGTCAACAGGCAGACAATAGGTAATTTTGACATGGGGACTTAAATTCTCGAAACCGTATTACTGACTCAGTTGCCAAATATGCCTATGCATATAGGCATATTCTTGCTTTTGACTAAACCTGAACTTATAAAAATTTTCTCTCTATATATATTTATCTGAGGTTCTTGATTCAACCAGAAGCAATAACCCCATCATGAGCAATTAATTAGATCAGATAAAGTGATTTTATGAAATTTTCAGGAAATAATCCAAACAATCATTAAAAAGTAACTTACTTGACAGCATTTGGATCCAAACTAGCATATAAATAATACAAGCATTTCATTCTCTCTTCCGTTTCCAGATTGTGGGGGACAAGATACTGAGCAAAGATTTTTTCTACCAACAGCCTATGAAACAAACAAACCCCCAATAACACAATTATTCTACTTTTTAGAGATTTTTCTCTATAGTCTATGAAATAAACAAAAACTTCCCAGATAACAGCTCTGTTTTTTAAAAATATTGTATTAGAATACAATACCATTTTGTATTAGAATCACAAACTGCAAAGATAACATACCAAGGGTAGCATGTATGTGTGTAAATACAATGAAAATGATCAGTATGTGACCAGTTCTTTTCCCTGAAAATAGTTTTATTTTTTTAATATTTAGAGCTATGCTAGCTATTTGTGGCTTTAATTTCTAATTTGTTAGTATGAAATAGGTGTTCTAAAAGGATTGTATGTCATTCCTAAATACAGGGTGCTAGGGTACTAGGTTACCTATTCTTCCAATGGTCTGGAGTTATAACAAATTACTTAATACTAATATATAAAGCTATGATCTCAAGAATAGCTAATTCTAAAAAAAAAAAAAAAAAACCCTACCAAAACCCCACATTAATTTCCTTTGATTACAGTCCAGCTCCTTTCTCATGTTGTCATTTAAAAAAAAAAACAAAAAAAACAACAACAACATCAGGGGGTTCTACCTTCATGCTATTTCCTGAAAATTTAGCTTTTCCTGTATACATTTGATATTTCTTCTTTCCATGGTCTTGCTAAGCTTATATTATTCAATATCATTGGAATAAGATAATACAAGGGCTCTTCATTAACCAATAAAATACATATCCAGTGATGCAATGTAGTCAATTTAATTCAATAACACATTACCAAGTATTTTACAAAAACCAAAATCATTATTACAATCCAATATAAAATAATACTAGGTAAGTAACATTCAGACAATGAAAATGACAAAAGGCCTCATCACGTGAAAAAAATTATAACTATGTATATGGGGACGAATGTTAACCAGACTTACTGTGGCAATCATTTCTCAATATATACAAAGATGAAATCACTACTGGTATATTGTATATAATTATGTCAATTACACTGCAATAAAAAAACAACACAGTAATACTTCTATTGGTACTTACGGTGTTGTAAAAAGGAAAAATAATAATTATTAAATAGTGCTGTATTGCCAGGCATAGAGCTAGAGGGCTTTACATTCATTATTTTATTTAATCCACATGACAATTCTTTAAGGAAGGCTTTATTATTATTCCTTTTTTAGATAAAACTGAAGTGGCACAGAAGTCAGTTGTGCAAGAGCACACACCCAATAAAGGGCAGAATGAACATTTGGTCTCTAGTCTGACTCCAAAGCTTATGCCTATTTCACTATTATTATGCTACCTTACAATCTTGGCTAGAGTCATCTACAAACACTAGAAGGCCCAGTACACGAATCTGTGCATGGGTGGGGTCTGGCCAGCCAGCTCCATCCCCTGGTCAAACTCCTGGTCGAGGGGACAATTTGCATATTAGCCTTTTATCATATGGTATAGCATGCATAAATATATGGCAAATAGCTTCTAGACTTATAAGTTATTAAAAAATTAAATAGAATGATATTTTTTAGAAATTAAAAGCACCTTTATATTCAACCATTCTAGCTACATATTACTCACTTGTCATCGATGCTATTCTGATAATAAATATGCAGAAGTTTGTCTTTTATCCAGCTTACTTTCTCTGCAGCTTCCTTTCCTGCTTCACCATGAAGACAGTATTTCTTATAAAGCTGAGCCAAACCCATCATAGCTTCTTTTCTTACTCGCCACTAGAAAGTATAAAGTTTATTGAATGAGCTAGATAGCAAACTTTAGTATACCAATCTGCAGAAATTGCCAATTCTTTACTAGATTGAACTATTAGACTATGTGTACAAAAACAGCACAATATTTTTCATAAGAGGCAGACAAACTGTTTAACCCACAATTTTGAATATACTCTGACTTAAAAATCAGGCTACTTTAAAAATTATCCAATGCAAATTCTGCTAATCATCTGCCAACTTATTTTCCTCAAAGCCAAGCAATTGTAAATCTTACAAAGATTTCATTCAATTCTGTCTAAAAAAAATTTTGGCCAAGTTTTAGAAGCAATTAAAGGGTAAAAATAAAGTATGAAATGCACTCTGTACACAAAAAAGGAATGGTTTATCCTAGTCACATCCCATTTGATGTTAGCTCAGAACAAGAGCAAAATTTAATACCAAGATCCGGGAATTGCTAAATTGGAAAGTACCTTGGACATCGTCTTAGGTGAACTTCCTTACCTTAGAGATTAAGAGGGCAAATGATTTACCTAGCCACACCCTAGTTAGTGAAAGACTCTGGGACTTCTAGAGTTTGGGATGGTTTACTAGTTGGAAAGAAAGGTAGTTGGAGGAGGGTGGACAGAAAGGAGACTATGAAAACATAGTTAGAATCATGATAGTAAAATGTAATAAAGCAATAATCAAAAAATATATTTGTCTCAATAACAAATCAGAGAATACTACCCTTAGTTTAAATTAAAACTCCCTAATGAAATTTTTGTAGTGGACAGAATGAAACTTTGCTCCCATACAACAGGTAATAGATGATTTGTAACATTTCTTACACAAAACCAAGTAATTTAAGCAGTAAAACCTAAGATTAGTATACAGAAAACACATTTCAGAAAGTCTATATCCAAGGCCATCTAATTTATTACATCTAAAACATCCAATAAGGCTGGGCTGACATGGCTCAGTGGTTGAGTGTTGACCTATGAACCAGGAGGTCACAGTTCGAATCCCAGTCAGGGCACATGCCCGGGTTGTGAGCTCAACCCCCAGTAGGGGGTGTGCAGGAGACAGCCGATCAATAATTCTCTCTCATCATTGATGTTTCTATTTCTCTCTCCCTCTCCTTTCCTAAAATATCCAGTAAGTGCTATTATAAGCACATCACATCATGCAGTCTCATTCAGTCACTTTCTGAAACTATAAAAAAAACACGGACAGAAATAGGAATGAAATGTTCCTAAAAAGAGGAAATAAAACAAACAGCAATACTTTAAACTGGTTATGTGTGGGCTAATTATCAAGTTTCCACCAGGGAGAGTATCATTTCATTTAAATTAAAGTCAAGGGGAAAAACTCTTCAAAGTCAGAATTACTGACATAGCTGAACAAGTTAAACAGTGTCTATGCTACTAGTACATAACTGCCTTCTTTGACTATTTCAAAAGAACTTAAGGAATACAGCTTGCTTTATTCATAACCAAGAAATATTACTTCTACCCTGAAATTGTAATTAAACTACACTGGATTTGGGAGAACATCAGGTTTTCAACTATGCCCCAATAAAATAGCACAGTGCAAAGACAAACCTTTGTTAAAGATGTTAATAAGTAGCACGTCTAATCAGCCTGTCTTGCATGTCTGTCTTTTGCTCATGGATGACACTATGCCTCAGCAATTGCTATTGCTGTTCTTAATACTACTTTTCCATATAACCCACATGTGTGTGTTTTAATTTTTAAAATATTTATTGATTTTAGAGAGAGAAAAAAGAGAAAGATATTTTTTGTTCCACTTATTTATGCATTCCTTGGTTGATTCTTTTATGAGCCCTGAATGGGGTTTGAACCCACAACCTTGGCACATGGGGAGGGACGACGCTCTAACCAACTGAGCTACCTGGCCAGGGCAACCCGTGTTTCTAACTGCTTCCACATGGAGAAAACCACACAAAAAGGGCAAATAAACATACAACTGTGATTTCTGCCCTTAGATTGGCATACCTATATGAAAACATCATAGTCAGAGAAAAGTATGATTATCTTTTAGTTAAATGAATGACAGCCATATCCATCTAAATTATAAAATACAGTCTCTTTTGAAAATACTGTAGGTAATATAGATAATCACTACTCTTTCAGAACTCATCATGCAAGTGAAAAGGTAAAATAAAACTTTAATTTAGCTTTAAAAAAAATGTTTATATTGATTTCAGAGATTAGGGATAGAAACAGCAATGATAACAGAGAATCATCAATCGGCTGCCACCTGCATGCCCCCTAATGGGTATGAAGCACACAACCTGGGCATATGCCTTGACTGGGAATCAAATTGTGACCTCCTGGTTCTTAGGTTGACACTCCACCACTGAGCCAACACTGGCCAGGCTAACTATTCTTTTTAAAAAGGTAAGCGAGAAGCAAATCATGCATGCCTAAGATCTGAAAAGCTATAGAAAACAGTATATTCATTTATGAAGCTAATTTAAAAATACACAGAAATACAAAAAATTAGCTCGTTATCTGGCAGTGTATTAATTTGATTTTCACACAAAAAAGCTTTAAATATAACAGAAAAGAAATTCTTTTGCAGTTGGTAAACAATTTAAACAAAGTAAATTAGAAAATAAGATTCCTCAGAATTTACCCGTTTATCCAGTGTTCTTTCCCTTACAAAGCCAAGTAGCTGATCATTTACTAAGGCAAGGTCTCTTTTGGCAGCTGTTATTATAGTAACAATGACATCATGACGAATAGCTTCTTCTGGGTCATGTGATCTAACTTTCAAATATTCTATAATAAGAGAAAAAACTAAAAATAAATGTTGGCTATCATATCTGTCATGTCCAGAATGACAGAAGAGAATAATGCTTTAAGCTTTTGTCCACAATGTTTATAAAATGTGCATAAATTTAAAGCATATAAACTGCGCCATAGTATTTACTACTGCACAATCATATCTTAATAAATAATGTATTTTACATCAATTATTCTGGAAAAGTCAAATCACAACACAGTATTGGATTAAACAGATTACAATTTAAGTTACAATACAAATTAAGACTGAAAAAAGAAAAACAGTAAAAAAGGCTTACTGATATGTATGTATCTGCACATTACACAATATAAAAAACAGAATTAACATTCCATGACCTATAAAAAATTCCTAAATATTTACAATACAAACAAAATCAAAACGAAAAAATGTTTACTTCCTCTTTTTTGGCGAACAGCATTTTGATAGAAGCCATTTATTTGCTATTACCAAATAAATAGGTTCAAATGCTCTATGTTCAAATGAATAATGAGAAATTATAGTCTAGTACAGAAGGTAACCACTTTCTTAGTTATTAATTGACGTTACTATGTTTAATTTTCACATAGGTATAGTGATTTCATAATATATCATAAAAGCCTACTTCCTCAAACTATGAGGATTACAATATGAAGATTTCAAATATATTTTATTATATTAACATGAAATCATTTACTAATCCAAGGTTGATATAGACCTGAAATGGTGCCTGCCAGAGTTAAAATCTAATTCAAAAACCAAAGTTAAGGTTAAAAGCCACATCTAAAATAATATAAATCAGCTACCTTACCTGTGAGATCCTTTGCTAAATCTGGGTGATTCATTAAACAGTGACTGGCAAATTTCACACTTTCTAATCTCACAGGAACATGAATGTCATTAAATCTAAATATGAAAAGATTGCTAAATATTAGTTGTAAGGCAAAACAATTATTTTCAAATAAGGTACACATATCAACATTATGTAAGTGCCTATAAACATGAAATTACTGATTAAAAAGTGTGATTGTTGTAACAGTTAACATGTTTCTGAAGAACATAAAGTAAAACAATTATTTCACAAAAACAATTTGTTTACCATTCTAAAACAAACAAAAAGCAGTCTCAACACATCTCCCAACCCACACTACCAACAACTTTATAGAGCCCCAAATTTAAGTTTAAAATTATTCTATAAAACAAACAAAAAGTAAGTATTTGAAACACACAAAATCTACTTGAAAACATTTTTTTATGAGGAAAATACCAGGGGGATGTGAGGTAGAAAGGAAATCATGTATGAGGCAGATCCAGAAGTTCAAAGATGAATATATGAAATATACGTGTCCTACTGCCTCAAACAAAAGTTTCATATGGATAGGACCAACATTAAAATGCTCTTTTAAAGTTATAATATATTCTAAGAACTCAACACCTATGAAATACCACATGTGAATTCAAAACTGCACAAAAAAAGACTGCATGTAAAATAAGGATAAGCTGAATAACTCACAATTTAAAAATTTTGGGCAGTTTGAAAAATAGCTATTAATTATAAATAATGTGATTTTAAATAGCAGGAAATATTTTTACTTTTTAAGTGATCTCACAAACAACCAACTAGCCTGGCCAGTGTGGCTCAATGGTTGAGTATGGACCTAGAAACCAGGCAGGAGGTCACAGTTTGATTCCCCGGCTTCCCAAGAGGGCACATGAATGGGTTTCGGGCTCAATCGTCGCTAGGGGCAGTGCAAGAGGCAGCCAATGGATGATTCTCATCACTGATGTTTCTGTTTCACTCTCCCTCTCCCTTACTCTCTGAAATCAGTAGTAAAAACAAAAAACAAACAAAAACAAAAAAACCTGCAACCAATTAAACTAAAATTATTTAATGTTTTAATTTGAATGTCCATGCCTACTTTCTTATGCAGAGATAATCAATCATATTTTAATAAATTCTTGCATTTAGGGCTTATAATTTTCTAACTGCCTGAGAAAAATAAAAATAATGCTATTGCCCTAGCTGGTTTGGCTCAGTGGATAGAGCATCAGCCTGCAGACTGAAGGATCCCAGGTTCGATTCCGGTCAAGGGCGAATGCCTGGGTTGCACAGGCTCAAGCCCCAGTAGGAGGTGTGCAGGAGGCAGCTAATCAACGATTCTCTCATCATTGATGTTTCTATCTTTCTCTTCTTCTCCCTTCCTCTCTGAAATCAATAAAAATATATATTTAAAAAATGCTATTTATTATCAAGTGAATTACAAAGTATCAAAATACTTATTGCTAAATAATTAAGGAAAATAATACAGCAAAACACTGTTAATACTTTTTCCATGAATCAGAGACCCATTGCTGGAAATAGCAGTGAATCTAAAACTATAAAGAAAGCTCTGCCCGGCTGGTGTTGCTCAATGGTTGGGTGTTGATCTATGAACCAGAAGTCACAGTTCGATTCCCAGTCAGGGCACATGCCCTGGTTGTGGACTCGATCCCCAGTGTGGCGCGTGCAGGAGGCAGCCGATCAATGATTCTCTCTCATCACTAATATTTCTATCTCTCTCTCTCTTCCTCTCTGAAATCAATAAAAATATATTAAAAAAAAAAGAAAATTATTTTTAAAAAAAGGAAAAAGAAAACTCTTATGGTTTAGTTTTTACAAGTAACACAGGTAAAAAAAGGAATCTTGAACTTTGTTTTGCTATAAATACTGATGTCAAGCATAAGGACAGAATCGCTCCTCTACATATCGACAAGTACAGTTGCTTCATTCTTTTTACTTTAATTCTTATAAATTCAAGTTTAGTTATTTAAATATTACTTAATACTATTAAGACCTTCAAAATGTAAGTAAGTTCTCATTGTCAGTGTCTGAAATTTCTGATTTGTTATATTTTAATGTTTAACTTAAGACTATTACAAGGAGTATTATATCGAATTTACTTTTAAGAAAATTTCTGAGCCCATTTTCTGAATAGGCTGAATTAAACAATGGTAAATCTCAAATGCGCTACAGAATACTAATAGTTAAAATTGACTTTTGAATCAAATTTTGAAACAAAGAAATATGTACAGGAATGCAAGGGGGAATTTAATACAGTCCAAAGGTTTTTTTCAACCTTACCATCAAGTTGATAGAATGTAATAATTCTAAGTTCTTGAGAAGAAACATTAAGAACTATTTGAGTGAAGAGGAATGGTATTTTCAATTTCAAAATCAGACAATACCATATTAGTTCAAAACATACACCATGCACTTAGACATGCTAGAGACCTAAAAGATAAGCACTAGTAAATGAATTGCTGGACTGAAAAAAGGCATGAGCATGGCTTCACTTACATGATTTAGCTTTCTTCATAAAAATCTCTTCTAATTTGTTCTCCAAGAACAATAGCAACAAAGATACTACAGAAATAAACACTTATCAACTAAAGTTTTGATATATGTGTTGTTTTAGTGGATCATATTGACTGGCCTCCAAAACATAAAGAATCCATAGAATTGTATGTTCTCTTACCGTCCAAGAAAACACTGCCAAAGAGGACGATTCTGTGTTGCCAGATCAGAATCTTTAGAACCAAACAATTTAGCTAAAAGTCGAACAACGGCTAATCGCTCTTCTCCATCATTGCTCTAAGGGAAAAGAGAAATAAATGAATCCGGCAATTTATTCATTACATCACAGGAAATAAAATAAAACATTCCCCAAAAGCTGCAATTTCACATTCTGCTTATAGTGATATGAGAACTTCAAAATACATACTCTCCTTTAGGCTGATACTGTTTTGATTCTATGTTAGATCATATCTGGTTCTTTGCTCTTACTTCAAACCCTCCCAACTGTTAATATATGCCTACTTCACTGCTTGTTTGCAGTGTATACAGATGTTACAGAAATAAGGTAATCATTCAATTCTAATATTCCCTAAGGCTCCTAGAAAAAATTCTGTGAAAGGCGAAGCTGCAAATAATTCCCATCCTAATAAGACTTTTTACAAGAAATCATTCCTATAATTTGAGCTCCAACATAAACCCATGTCAATTAAGGTTTTGATATGTAGTTTTAAACAAGGATTGATCCTCTGCTGACTGGAGAATAAGACACAGAAGAATGTCCTAACTCAGGGAAACTCATTTTAATAGAAGAACAAAAATGTTAAAAACATCTTAAACGGAATACTACAAAAAAGCAAAATTTAAAAGTTGTTTTTGATAGGGGCTTCCTATTTTCTTGGCCTGAATCAATATGTTATGAAAATTTTGTTCAAATTTCACTAGTGATGTCATGTCTTAATATAAATTAAGTTATTCTGAAACTATAAGGAGTTTTAAAAAATCACATAGTCACTGGGAAAATAAAGGCAATGATTAAAAGCAATTGCTGATTTTTTAAATGTTCAAATACAATGTTCTAAAGCAATACCAGAAATCCAATAAACCAATATTCATGAGAAAAGACAGGAAGTTAAAAAAGAAGAAGCATGAGATATCATCTTTTCCTTATGAGTATCTTCACTTTCAGGAATAGGGATTTTATGGATAAAATGGGCATACATATCAAACATGTAAAAATGAAAATGTTATCAAGCTTTACTGAACACTTATAATCACAAAATGACTTACTTCAGCAAAGTTTTTCTCAAGCAATGTGACAAGCAGATTAGTGCTGCCTTTAAGTAAGTACAACTGACTAGCCAACATGATTTTTTTTTTAAAGAAATCAATCTATCTCTTAAATGTCAAACACTAGATTAAGGGGAAGTCTCATTCTATTTGCAAGTGACTACTTCAGTAGCTTAGTGATTATTTCAAATGATGTTACATTTCACATCTATATATTTAACTACTGAAATAAAAATATGTGAGAACTCTGAATACATCAATAAGTGGAACAACGAATTGATATTTCTCTTCCCCCCCAAATCAAACACTTAAAAAAAACGAAACAAAAAAACACTGTTCAAAATTTTAAATAAATTCCTTGAGTGAAGGTAGAATATAATTTATAGTGATGGTATAATTTTTTGATGCAAAAATGATGTATAACTGTATTATTAATCTATCCCAAAGTGTAAAATTATCTCATTAAGATATTACATAATACATTGTTTGACTATAAATATATATATTTTAATAATTAAAACAGTGAACAAATATTAGAGATTTTTGCACCAACAATTTGCCAGTGACTTTATTAAAAAAAAAACACCCACACACCTCAAAAGGCTGCTCGTAGTTTTCATTTTCTTTTTATCCTAGCTAGAAAAGGCAACTAACTCTAACTGTTTCAGAATAATTCTCTGAAAATTTCCACTCTAACCAAAATAAGGCAATAGTAACTGGGTTTTTGGTGTGTTTTTAAAAAAGATTTTTAAGGTGAGAGCAAGGGAGAGGGGGAGAGAGATGTGAGAGCAGAACATTGGCTGGCTGCCTCCTGCACCAGCCCTATTGGGGTTGGAGCCTGAAAATTGGGCATGTGCCCTGACCAGGAATCGAACCAGCAACCTTTCAGTGCATGGGACAATATCCAACCAACTGAGCAACACTGGCCACTGCAGTATAGTAACCGTTTTGCAGTACTTTTAAATTTGGGAAATAAATGTAAGTCTCTCTCTCTCTCTCTCTCTCTCTCTCTCCCCCCCCTCCCCCCCCTTCTCTATTTGTGTGCCATGAAAAAAGTCTTAAATGTAAAATGTAGCAAATTTCATGATAACTACAGCCAGGACCGTTAAGTAGGAAAACTCCAGGGTACCCCTGCAATAAAAAAAATAGCACTTTGTGGACACATGCAGTGGACAGTATATATAGTTGTATGACGTAGCCCAGTACAGAGTAAAATCAAACAAATTGTAACCTGTGACTTTTAACTATTAAAATTTATAGCTATATTCAGAGATATAACTACAGAAAAATCACCACAGTAGTAGTGGTAACTCAAAAAGGGGCTCCCTAATTATATATAGTTAGTACCTAAACTACTCTGAATTTCAGTTTCTTCATTCAGGATGAGAAAAGTAATACTGGTACAGTCTAGGGTTGCAGCCAGGAGCAAATAAGAACACAGGTGATGGCACCTGTTTTAAGACAATAAACAAATATTCCATCATTACAATTATCTAGACATAGTAGATAGTTCAGTATAAAGTTTAAAAAGACGTAAATTTATTTATGAACATAGTAAAACAAAAATCAATGGCTTTGTTTTATATATATGGTACTAAAACAGACTACAACAGAAATAACATTAACTCACTACAGTGTTAATTTAAAAAAAAAGAAATTAAAGTAATTGGGGACTGTGGTAAACTGAGTTCAGAATTCATTTAAGAAGGTGTTACTGCTCAGTTTTAGCCATTTTGCTGTCATATAGAAATATGGACCCAATGTTGCCAAATCACCTGTTTTTTTTTATTGTTGCTACTATTACAGATGTTCCTCATAAAAGAAAATGCATACATCTGAACTCTTAAACAAAATCCGACCTTTAAACTTATCCATTCAATGTTAGTAAATAAAGAGAGAAGAGTCTTTGTTATGAGATTAAAAAAAATCAAACAGACCTATTTTCAGCCGGACTCAGCTTGTTAGCAATCTCTGCTTTATATTAAATGAACCTACTGAAGTGTGCAGTATGAACAACCACTACAGTTTAGCTTCCTCAGTTTACATTAAGTCCACACATGGAAATCTGAAAGTTTAGTTTCTAAATTCTTCCCGTCATCTATCATGGCACTCTTGTTTATATTCAGACATTGGGAGAAAATATTTTAATACTTTATATCTAGAAATAACTTGGCACATAAACATCTTTAGGCTGTTGTTAAAATAAACTCTTAATAAACAAATAATACTATGTTCTCTATATAACATTTTTCCACAACAGAGTTTCTTAGAAGCCTGGTACCAATGTCCTTTATACTAAACTAGTGTCTGGGTGCACGGATTCGTGCACATTGGAAGAAAATTAATTAGAAGGAATATTTTAATTTCGCTATTCGCCCTTTCTCTATAATAGAAGTGTCAACCAAATTCACGATCAACAATGACAGATCAAAATACACGCATGCGACTGGCGCCAGTGAGCGCTTTGTATGTATTATGCATGCATGAGTCAACTTAGCCTTTTATATGTAAAGAATAAACTTGCTTAATTAGACCTGCTTTCTGACTTAGCTAAACTTTTTCCAGCCCAGTGAAGCACCCCAACTTCTATTTCAGGTAATTGTCAGCAACACAGCAGTAAATACCAACACGAAGCAGATTATTATCGTAGATCATGCAGGGAGAACAAAGGTTAAAATATTTAACTGTAGCGGTGTTTGACTATATTCTGTGTAGTGAGAAAACCTGAAGTCATTTTCAAGTTCCACAATTTCTTACTTCTTTTCAGTTGGGTCAAGTTTCTAAACTTTCTAAATCTCCGTTTTCCGGCTAATGAAAAGAAAATAGGATTCTACGGAGTCTCCTACCTACCTACTCCAGGACTTCTGTGAGGATCAAATGAGATGAGGCACGGGAAAATGCTTCACAGATATTAGGTTCAAGTGTAAAATGTTTGCACCTGGCTATAAAGCAAGTCAGGTTCCTGGGCTGAAGAAACTGCAAGGAGGCTAGTTGCCATGGAGAGGAAGCTGGGCGTTGCTACGTGACATCATAACCCGGTGCCCACAGCCACCGTTACTGGTCTGGGCTGGGCTGTGGGCCGCATTTTGTGCCATGAGGTACTGGCAGTGTCTGCTGCGATTTGGTGGGGTGTTGCGGCCTGTGTCCCACTTGGGGGAATCCAAGTATTGGTTTGTGAGCACGAGGTCCATGGTGCCATTTATTTATTTTTTTGTTTTTTATCTTTATTGATTAAGGTATTACATATGTGTCCTTATTCCCCCATTGCCCCCCAACCCGGTGCTGTTTATTTTTAAATGGCCATTGCGTGTCATGGCAACTCCTGTGTTGAGTGTCTGCTCCCTGGTGGTCAGTGCGCATCATAGCTATCATCGGATGGACACTTAGCCTTTTATATGTATAGGTAACAAATGCCTGTAATAAAGACAGTGTGGACAATTCTTACCTGTTTTAACTGTATAAATGAGCAAAACATTTTACCTTATGCTTATCTCAAAAATATAAACTGTAATGTTGGTATTAATTATACTATACCTTGATTTATATACCAAATAAGATATTGAATATAAAAAAGCCTTTCAGAAAGTCTAGAACATTAAGCAAACTTAAGTTGTTATCTTGTGTAAGCTAGAATAGAAGATCAAGTGTCAAGTTTTTCATATTTTTTAAGGAGTTATAAATTTCTTGCTTAGTTGTAAAAAAAATACACTCCCGAGTCATATAGTAAAATTTTTGTCCTTGTTCTATACTATGAAAGGGTAAAACAGTTGTAATCAAGACCCTGTGAGCACTTAATTTGAAATCTTTTGATGTTCTAAAACATACCTAGCCTAGCCAGTATGGCTCAGTGGTTGAGCGTTGACCTATGAACCAGGAGGTCACTGTTCTATTCCTGGTCAGGGCACATGATCGGGTTGTGGGCTCATCCCCAGGAGGGGGTGTGCAGGAGGCAGCCAATCAATGATTCTCTCTCTTCTTTGATGTTCCTATCTCTCTCCCTTACTCTTCCTCTCTGAAGTCAATAGAAATATTTTAAAAATAAAAAAATAAACTAATCATATCTAATACTAAATAGCATTTAATAACATGTATCATAAGTTTTGGGATACTCTACATTTCATATCTATTATTTGTGTCACTGTGTTCATCAGGTATTTAACAACTAGGTAAGTTATAATTTTGCAATGTATATTCTCCTATAACCCAGATAAGATACTGCTGTATTCAAATGATTCCAAAATATATACCTTAACTAAATATTAAAAGGATAAACTGAACTCATATTTTACAGCTAAAGAAAAACTAAGTTATATATATTTTTTTCTTAAAGTTTAAAAGGCTTAAAAATTATAGTCAGTCCTACCTTCAGTTTGAATTCAAGCTGCGGCATGACAGATAATAATAAGTGAGGATCTATAGCAAAAAGCTCCTGAATCAGATCAAATACATGTTCTGACAAATCACTTACTGATGATCTTCCAAGCACCAGGACTTGATTGAAAAACTATAGGAGATATTAAAACAAAAATATCCATTTCATTTAAAAACTTAGATACTTTTTTTTAATAAACATGGGTTTAAAAAACTATATAATTAGGCATTATATATACAACTGAAGGGGATGAAACAGAACAGATATTTCAAGCAATATATGATATCACAGTCACCAAAACAGATGAAATTAAGTTCTACATATCAAATCATGAATGTTACATGGAAGAAAAAGGTAAAAAAAAAAGATTGTTAGCTTTCTTTCAAATTAGAATGACATTTGTGGGAATCTTAATTTTCATTAAAACAGAACAACTTAGTCTATGTAATTCATCACAGAACACTTTATAGAGAAATTTCCTAATAGCAGAGAAAAAATTTTGTCTTAATCTTTTTTATTTGAGTGTGACCAATTTTTCCATGACTTTAATAATAAAACTATTTAAAGGTAGCAATAAGTTTTTTTTTAAATACTCAGAGAAAGTCAAATACATTGTGAGTCAGAGGACAAAGAGAAGGAAAGCTGTGATAGAAAAGTTAACATTTTAAAATCATTTTAAAAAATGATTTTTAAAATGATTTAAAAAATGTTAGGAAAAAACAAAGATAATACAATGTCAAGAGCACAATTAGATGAAACCTCATTTCCTACCAACACATACACCTTTAGAAAAAAAAGTATTAAATTTAAAAAAGCTAAAGAGGCAGTTGTATGCAACTGATACAAGCATATACTTTTCTGTAGTATCATCAAAAGATATTTGTTTTGAAAGGCAACATACTTTTGTTCTAAATGAAGCGGTTTATAGGCTAAATAAACATATATGTTGAAGTTTCTAATAAATTAGTACATGGATTAAGAATTACACAATTATGGAATAAATACAGACTGAAATACATACATTGGCAATGCAGGCCTCAATAGTCTGGACTGTCCTTTTCAATAAGCCTTTTGCAAGGTCAAAGGACTGTTTATTTAAGTTCTGAAAAAAATACAAATATGCAAAGTTACAAATGATTTGGTAAATTTATTCTAGCGCCATTAGAACACTACGGTCTTCAAACATACAAAATGTAAAGCAAAATATACAATGGGCCCTGGCTGGTTTGGTTCAGGGGTTAAGAGCGTCAGCCTGCGGATTGAATGGTCCTGGGTTCGATTCCAATCAAGGGCACATGCCTGGATTGCAGGCTCAATCCCTAGTACTGGGGGGGGGGGAGGGGCGTGCAGGAGGCAGCCAATCAATGATTCTCTCTCATCATTGATGTTTCTCTCTCTCCCTTTCCCTTCCTCTCTGAAATAAATAAAAACACATTTTTAAAAAATGCAATGGAATCCCAGTTAAGGTTTTACCCAATATCCGTTAGTCAAGTGGTCTTAAATGCAGAATTTGAAAATAGCACAATTATGAATAAAAAACTAAAATAGTACATTAGTTAGACATAAACTATATCAAGTTTAGTTTTACTAAACTCAAAATCACAGGCTTTTGGTTTTGTTAACCAACTTAAATTGGCAGTTACACCCATGTATCCTAAACACACACACACACACACACCCCTCTCTAATTCATGATCTCAGTATTTCATTGTCTGATCAACATGTGCTATGAAGAAGAGTAGATCTAGAAAGTTTTCCAAGTAAAATTTTCAATAAATTATAATTCTGAAATGCTGAATACTATGTTCAGTCTTCAAGATTCCCAATGCGCTACAAAATATTAAAGGGTCTTAAAAATGACTAGAAAAAAACACACACTTAATATTTAAAAACTTATTGAAAATGAAATTCTTGTCTTGGAGAGTACCTATTAACATCTCTATACTCTGAAGTTTTAGACCAAACTGAGATTCATTCAACGTCAATTTTCATCTCTCCCAAAAAGAGACTATGCCAAGAGCCAGATGGTAAAAATTGTAGGCTTTGTAAGCCATATGGTCAATGCTGCAACTATACAACTCTGCTGCTGTAGGGTGAAAGCAGTCATAGACAAAATAAAAAGAAATGAGCATACTGTGCTCAAATAAAACTTTATTTGCACAAATAGGCAGTGATTCAGACTTCTGACCGTTGCTCCAGGCTTTTATTCTACTGGCAAAAGAATAATATTAGCTCAAAATTAAGGCAACCTTTATATTTCTTTAAATGATATATTATTGCCCTAGCTGGTTTGGCTCAGTTGATAGAGCGTTGGCCTGTAGACTGAAGGGTCCCAGGTTCAATTCCAATCAAGGGCACATGCCTGGGTTGCAGCTGGATCCCCAGTAGGGGACACACGGGAGGTAGCCGATCAATGATTCTCATCATTATTGATGTTTCTATCTCTCTCCCCTTCTCCCTTCCTCTCTCTAAAAATCAATAAAAAATAAAATAAATGGTATACTATTTCCTACTCATAAAAATACTAACTAGAATATAAACACCAAATGCGCTATTTATCTCAAAGTTTTTCCTCTCTTATTTTGCCTAACATACACTCAAAAATTTGACCAATTACAGATTCATTTAAATCAATAAAATGCAAATGATATTTAGAGAATCAGAGAGTCAAGAGAGAAAGAATTTATAATGAATTACATCTAACATCTGATTATAGCTAAGTGAACCATTAGAAAAAAAGGTAGGAGGGTAAATATCATTAGTAGGGTAGGCCTAAGTATAGCCCAGTGGTGGAGCTTGTAGGGACTAAATTCTTCAATTCCTTAGGAGGACCTAACAGAGAGAAACCAAAAAAGGAAACAGGGAGGAATACACAGCTGTGAATCATCCTTTCTTCTTAACATTATCTACAGTTAATGTTAATAACTAATGTTAAGCTGGACAGGTGTGGCTCAGTGGTTGAGCACTGACCTCTGAACCAGTTCACAGTTTGATTCTGTCAAGGGCACACGTCTGGTTTGTGGGCTGGATCCCCAGTGTGGGACACGCAGGAGGCAGCAGATCAATGACTGTCTATCATCATCATCATCATCATCATGTTGGTTTGTTTGTATATTTATTTTTGTTAATCCTTGCCTGTGGATATGTTTCCACTGATTTTTAGGGAGAGTGGAATCATTTTTAGAGAGAGGGAGACATAGAGAAAAGTCGATGTGAGAGAAACACATCGATTGGTTGCCTCCTGCATGAGCTCTGACCAGAGTGTCTAAGCCAGGAGGAGCCTGCAATCAAGGTATGTTCCCTTGACCGGAATCGAACCTGGGACCCTTTGGTCCCGTAGGCTGACTCTCTATCCACTGAGGCAAACTGCCCAGGGCTCATCATTGATGTTTCTATCTCTCTCTCCACCCTTCCTCTCTGAAAGCAATAAAAATATATTAAAAACAACAACTACTACTACAACAAAAAACACAACCCCCCACTAATGTTAATTAATTAATGTTAATAACAATGATTAACATTATCCATAGTTCCTGCTTCTGCCCAAATCTTTTTCTGCAAGTGCCTAAGAAAAACGTAGGGTATGTGTTCTAAGAAAAAATACAAATTCCTATGCTCCACACCTATGTTACAAAGGAGAAAATACATTTTCTTTCTTAAAAGACAACAACAAACTAACTAAGACAGTACTCTAACCCCTTATAATTCCCAGATTAGATATGAGTAGTGAATCTGAAACATTTTTAAATTTTCCAAAAAATAGGTAGCACTTAACTGAGTGAAAATATATGTTAATCAGTGTATCTTCTAAAAACAATAATAACTCCAAGACTGATAAGTGTCAATCCATTTTATTTGGGCTAGATAATGATAGTAGGGATAATTATATGGGATGGCAAATGGTGAAAATAATTGTTTTATGGGTAGTACTACCTTTAAATATTAACCTTTAATATTTTCATATATACAGACCTTATGTGCAGGAATGAGGTTAATAAGAATGGAGTCCAATAATTCTTGAGTAACTCCATCACCTTCCATGATGATAGAACTCATCAAGTCTAGCATGTGCATTTGTACCTTCTTATTGTGGCTATTGCTAAAAAAGAGGAAGAAACAGAAGATAAAAAATCCAGGCATACAAAAAAATTTAAACTTTCCAATTTAAAACAACTGTGTCAGATATTAAGAATTTTCAGTTGAAGGAACCATGCCAGTATTGGCAAAGGAATTTTGGCTGCTCTATATACTTTCTCCTTCTGTTGATTACTACAATAGCCCTAAGTTATTGTAAAGCATTTTATAGAAACAAAGAACTTTAAAATGAATTAAGTCCTTACACAATTAGGATTTAAACAGTGAGTTAAATTCAAAAAACAAAAATGTCAACTTGAAAGAAAGACCATCTATGTTTACATGCCTCCAGATTAAAAAATTTTTAAGTATGAAAACAAAAATATTACAAGATAATGAAGGCAGAGTTTTTCATCCTTTTAGATTCCCCTAAATAAAACAATAAACACAAAAAAAAGTCTAAGTCATAAACTACATGCAAGTAAGTTCTGCTGCATACATTTGCCACTAGAAGTTTTAGTTCACCAATACTGAAAATTGAAAGTTTGATATAAAATGCTTATGGGAACTTAGACTAGAAGGTTCTAAAAATGTCATCCTGGTATCTCTCAAAGAATTTCAAACAATCAAAAAAAATCAACAAGGTATAAAACCAAGAATCAGTTTTGGTCCTGCTTCCTTAACCAGTTGAAGAGTCAATTAGTCCTCAATAAATATGCCTACTGCTAATACAAGTTTACCTAAAGAGACTGACTAAAAAAAAGTTTTAACTAGTAGAACATCTAGACCTCTCCTTATGTCTGCATCTTAAAGACTTGACCTGTCCATTTTTCACACTTGTCAAAATATATATATGCAAAGACAAATCAAGAGAAATGTTATAATTTAGTTATACTGCTATAGATACAGTAAAATTTAAATCAAGACCAAATTAGCCTGGCCAGTGTGACTCAGTGGTTGAGTGTCAACCTTGTGAGCTGGATCCCCAGTGTGGGGCGTGCAGAAGGCAGTGATCAATGATTTCTCTCTCATCATTGATGTTTCTATCTTTCTCTTCCTCTCCCTTCCTTCCTCTTTGAAATCAATTAAAATACCTAAAAAAAGACCAAATTAAATTTTAATATAATTTATGTATTTCTCATCTATAATTTAAAAAAATTTTAATTTGAAATAATGTATAACAGACATCCTGGGCATTTAGTGGTAAAATGTACAGATGAAAAATTTAAATGTTGGTGGAAAATTTGTCATGTCATTAGATACAGTTTTCTATAACTTTTAGAAAGACACCCCTTTTGCATGTCCTTCCAAATATTTTCATGTTAAGTCTTCTACAAAAAACATTTCCTTGTAACTCTGAAAGATCTTAGTGTATAAGCACAGCAAGAAAAAAGTCAAACAAATGCTTCAAAAATAACTTACTTGATCACTGAGAAGAGAGTTCTAAAAAGTTGAATAAAAATCTCATTGCAATCTTCCAATTCAAAGCAGATGTTATATGATTTAACCCAAGCTAAATTCTTAAATAAAAAAATAAAAATTATTTACACATACAAAAGCAAACTCATTAATAAAACTTAATTTTTAGAATTAAAAATCTATTTAAAGCTTATAAAAGTCCAACATACAAAATTACAACTGTTAAAGTAGTCATGTACTCCGACTTTTAAAAGGACATTAACCTTGGCATTAACCTTCTCTAATTGAAAAATACTAAATTGTTAAGACATATATAACATATAAAATATAAAAGCAATGAAAATTAATTCAACTTAATTGCTTTTTGGATTAGAAAAAAATAAATAGAGAAGTATGAAAATAAAGTCTCAAATAATATAACAGTTTTCCCAGTGGAATATACTTTATCTTTTCAGGACAGGAGGAACAAAAAAATAAAATAAAAGACATTTTATTAAGTGAGCTTGTTATAAAACAAAGATTCACTTAACATTATAAAATTACTATTAAGAATTTTCTACTATGTGAAATGGTGATATTTTTAAAATAAAAAATTTTTTTTACCTCTAATAAATAAAAGTATCTATTAAACTGCGGACTCTTTGTATCCTCCAAACCTTTTAATTGTCTGGTAATAAACAAAAATATGTCCTGTTAAAAAAATGATAAAATATATTAATTTAGACACAAATACATATCATTCTTTCACAATACACTAATTGTGTGTGTGTGTGTGTTTATTCTCTCTTACAAACTACAATAAAAGAAAATTCTCCTTTGGCCAAATGACTTGAGACTAGCCTATTCAAAATAACTAGAAAAGAGCAAATCATATAAAATTACATCCTTTAAAAGCAAAAACAAAGAGCATATTTGATAAACTCTAGTGAGATGTAGGCCTCTTCTCAGGCTGGAGCTCACTGAGGGAGAAGGTCATGTTCAGTTTGAACACCAAGATCATGAAGCCCAATGGCAATAAACCAGAAGAGTTCATGTCCAGCAGCTCCCAAGCTCTGCTGAGGCTGGAGATAAACTCGGACCTTAAGGACCAGCTATGGGAGCTGAACATCACAGTGAGTAAGGATGTTGAAGCTGGTGGCAGTTGGAAAGCTATTTATAATCTTTGTTCTGGTTCCTCAACTGAAGTCTTTCCAAGAAGTCCAAGTACAGCTGGTATGAGAGTTGGAGATAAAGTTCAGTGGGAAGCACACTGTCTTTATCACTCAAAGGAGAATTCTGCCTAAGCCAACTCGAAAAAGCTGAACAAAGGATAAGCAAAAACATCCTAGGAGCTGCACTCTTGACAGCCATGCATGACACGATCCTGGAGGACTTGGTTTTCCCAAGTGAAATTGTGGGCAAGAGAATTCGCATGAAACTGGATGGCAGCCGGCTCATTAAAGGTTCATTTGGATAAAGCCCAGCAGAACAATGTGGAGCACAAGGTTGAAACTTTTTCTGGTGTCTATAAGCTCATGGGCAAGAATGTTAATTTTGAACTCCCAGAATTTCAGTTGTAAACAAAAATGACAGCAAAAAATATTATTACCACTACAAATTTTTAGGCTTTCTCATTCTGACAGAACCATAGATTTGTTGTTACCCTTCTTCTACAACAGAACTTCCATTTTACTATCTGTAGTGTGCATGATGGCAAACAATTATTTTTCATTTTGAGGACCTGGACACAAGTCTTTCCGTTACTATTTCCTACATGTAAATAGTAATTTTCAGTATCTACTTTTGAATTTGATGTGTGACTTCAAAGTTGTGTGGAACAAAAGCAGTAATAGATTGGTTCAAAGGTTATACTTTTCAGGATGATAGTGCTTCATTATTTAATAAGCTTTCTTTAGAAGTTTAAATCCAAAATAATATTAATATGGGACAAACCCATTTTAGGACTACTTAAAAGAAAGCAGTCAGGCCCTAGCTGGTTTGACTCAGTGGATAGAGCGTCAACCTGTGGACTGAAGGGTCCTGGGTTTGATTCCAGTCAAGGGCACATGTCCGGGTTGTGGGCTCAATCCCTAGTAGGGGCGTGCAGGAGGCAGCTGATCAATGATTCTCTCTCAACATGGATGTTTTTATCTCTCTCTCCCTTCCACTCCGAAATCAAGAAATGTGTGTGTGTGTATGTGTATGTACACACACACACACATACACACACACACATATATAAAGAAAGCAGTAAGGATTAAAATTTGCCAAGAATAAAATTATTCAAAATATAAAATCAGCTCAAGATTAATTCAAAAAAGGAGCTCCTCAAACATTTCAAACAAAGGCAGAACCACCAAGATGAACAGTTTTGCATGTAGAATAACTTGCAGGGAAAATAATCATTTGAATGTGCAAGTTCTGTTATATTATTGTTGTTTTTTAAAATACTAGTATGTGTGTTTTTTGTTGTTTTTATTTCAGAGAAGAAGGGAGAGGAAGAGAGAGATTGAAACATCAATGATGAGAATCATTGATCAGCTGTCTCCTGCACGCCCCTACTAGGGATCCAGCCTGCAACCCAGGCATATGCCCTGGACCGGAATTGAACCCAGGACCCTTCAGTTCCCAGGCCAAGGCTCTATCCACTGAGCCAAAGCAGGTAGGGCTATACTATTGTTTTAAAAAGTGTCAATACATTATTATCCCTTCAATTCAGCCATCTGGGCTTTGTGATGAGTAATCTTGAAGGTTAGATATGAGCAAACATGGACTAGCTTTGATGTTTTCAACATCTCACAAAAATGCCAGGCATTTTTATAGATATTCAATGAAAAGTAACTGAATTAAAAGCTTGTTTTGCAACTTACAATAATATATATATATTTTTTAATTTTTTCAATTAATTTTTTTTAGAGAGAAACACTGATTTGTTGTTCCACTCATCCATGCACTCATCAGTTAATTCTTTTATGTGCCCTGACTGGGGAACGAACCTGCAACCTTGGTGTATCAGGATAATGCTCAAACCAACTGAGCAACCCGGTCAGGGCTTATGACATCATCTTACTATGACAAGATGAACAATATTAAAGTTATGTTACTAAAGATAAGATAAACTATAAACGTAAACCAATTCTGTAAAGATTGTATTTACCTTAAGTTTATCATGGGAAGTATATGGAGCTTCTGGGGCATAGATTCGAAAGATGTCAGCCAAACAACATGCTACAAGGAGACGCACATCTTTATTGGGATTCCTGAGGAAAAATTCAGATGCAAGATGCAAGGCTAGTGGGAGATACTGCTGTTTTTCATCTTCTGAGTCCTGATCCATATCCATAAAAGTTTTTACTACCATCTGTAAAAATGTATAAAAGAAAAATATAATCAACATCTGACATTTAGAAATCAGTGGTAGACATACATTTTTTTAAAATTATAATTATGCCCAGCCAGTGGCTGAGCATTAACCCATGAACCAGGAGGTCACAGTTCCATTCCCAGTCAGCACATATGCCGGGGAGGGGGTTGGGAAGGGGGAACCTGATTGATGAGTTTCTCTTATCACTGATGTGTCTATCTCTCCCTCTAAAATAAATAAAAATATATTTTAAAAAAATTATCATTACAACACAAACGAATTGAATAATCAATTAGTATCAGAGTATTCAAAATCACATTTTGTAAATATCCATTTAAGAATTTGGATAAAGACATGAGCATGAACAAGGATCAACTTTTGGATCACTCACAGACACATTATCTGCATTTGCACCAGATTTATGAAGAATATAAAATTCTCATTATTCATTTTATATCTAGTGCAGGTAAAATGTTTTGGGCCTCATGTGCACAACCAAATTCATTTGATATTTTGCGATATTATTGATGTTTCTTTTATTATCAAAGCTGCCTTCATTTAGGCTCCTTAAAACTGCTATTTTATTTCACACTTTAAGAGTTTTGCAATTCACAATAGAAAGCTGTGTTTAAATATTTTTATGTAGTTGTACTTCTGACTAAAAGCTTTAATTATAAAATAACCTCTGCTGTTACTTATGGTTACAAAACTTAACAAATTCACATTTTAGAATTACTCTAAAAAGCCAAAAAAGTATAACTGTAAAAATCCATAATTTCTCAGCCTCAGAAAATAACCACTATTAACATTTTTTGTGTATTTTATGCTGGTTTGTTTTCTCTGTAAAGATGCAAATAACCATCCCATAATTCTTCATTTTTCAAATTATGATCATTTCCTCATGATTTGAAATTTCTTTAAAAGTAGGTTTTTATTGATTTCAGAGAGGAAGGGAGAGGGGGAGATATAGAAACATCAATAATATCAAGCCTTCCCCTGACATTCTGCTTTTGTAGCTTCATATCTTGGTTTAATTACATAGTCACAGTCTGTGAGAGTCTGCTTTTAAGTTACAAACATCCCTGTGAGATTTAACAGCTAGTACGCCTTACATCTTGGTTATCTATTAACATTTTAGTAAAGATTGTTATCTAGTTGGAATTAAGAATGATATAGAAGAGACCTAGCTGGTTTGGTTCAGTGGCTAGAGCATCAGCTTGCAGACTGAAGGGTCCCCAGTTTGATTCCAGTCAAGGACACATGGCTGGATTGCGGGCTTGAACTGCAGTAAGGGGACATACAGGAGGCAGCTGAACAATGATTCTCTCTATTCATAGATGTTTCTCTCTCTCTCCCCCCTTTCCCTTCTCGGAAATCAATAAAAATATATTTTTTAAAAAGTTAAAAAAAAAAAAAGAGATTGATATAGAAGATAAATACCTGAAACTTAGGAATTCTTAGAGATCAAAGATAATCATAACATTCAATTTGGTAGGACTAGCAAGGCCACCTGAAATCATTTTATATAGAACCCTTCTACTCAGACATAATTCACCTAACCTCAACCAACAAAACTCATATTTACAGATGAGTAAACTAAGAATCAGTTTAAATCCTAATGCGAGTTGACAAAAGTAAAAGGAGAGAGCACACAAACCAGAGATATTTGGCCCTTATTTTATAAGAAAGAGCTACTTGTTATTAAGCAATACCATAATATGGTCAGATTTGCATTTCATGAAAATTAATCTTCCGCTAAGAGGTAGCCAATAAAGGAATGCCTCGTTCACGAGGTTAATGGATCCATGAAAGGTAATTTGGCAAGACTTTCAAGTCATTAGAAACATCTAACCAAGTATTCTGAAGCAGTCAGAGTAAGAGGGAGGTGAGAGATGAAGTGAAACAGGCAAATGGTACTCCTAAATGCTACAACAAAGGAGCTTTAAATAAGATTATATAGGATATGGGAGTCATAAAAAAGGTTTTTTGGTCAACTAAAAAGAAGATGTGTATTTGTCATTTATTGCTATGTGACAAAACACCCCCAAATAATAATCTATACTAGTAAAAGGGTAATATGCAAATTGGTCAGGACACCCTCACAGTAACGACCGAACAGTAGGCTGCGTGGGGCAACCAGGCCAGTGAGAGGTGACCAGGCTGGCAGAGGGAGGCAGTGAGGGGCAATCAGGCCGGCAGGCAGAGGCGGTTAGGGGTGATCAGGCTGGCAGCGGGGACAGTTAGAGGTGAGCAGTTAGGAGCCCTTGGTCCTGGATTGTGAGAGGGATATCCAGCTGCTGGTTTAGGCCCGATCCTAGGGATCGGGCCTAAACCGGCAGTCGGACATCCCCTGAGGGGTCCCGGATTGGAGAGGGTGCAGGCTGGACCGAGGGGACCCCCCCCCCATTCACGAATTTCGTGCACCAGGCTTCTAGTAAACAATAATAAGTATTTATTTATCACACAGTTCTGTGGAAAAGGAATTGGAGAGTGGCTTAGCAAGGGCAGGCCTCTAGTAAACAATAATAAGTATTTATTTATCACAGTTTCTGTGGAAAAGGAATTGGAGAGTGGCTTAGCAAGGTGGGTTTAGTTTGGAATCTCTCATGAAATTGTATAATTAGTCAAGGTTACAGTCATCTGAAGACTTGATTCATTGAATTATGAAATAACTAGTTCAGACAATCTCTAAATGTACACTGATCTTTCTACAACAACACAATCTGCCCATCTGGGGTGAAATCATGTAAATTTTGGAATTTAATAAGCCTTACAATATTTATATTAAGTGATGGTTCACTCACTACAAGGTGTACCGGTTAATAATGCGGATTTTATAATAAAAAAAAAACAAAACATGATAATTTTAAGAGAAACATCAAAAGTGCTTTATTCAAAATAATGTCCATTGCTAGCTACACATTTCCCCCATCTTTCAGGTAATTTGTGGATACCGTCCCAATAGAACTTTTCTTGTTTTGAGGTAAACCATTCAGAGACCCAATTTTCCACTTCTTTGTATGTTTTGAAGTGCTGCTCAGAAAGTGTGTGTGCCATCGATCAGAACAAGTGGTAATCTGAAGGAACAAGGTCTGGTGAATATAGCAGGTGAGTTATCAACATATGTGTAACTCCCATCTATTGAAAAAAATCTGCATAATTAACCAGTACACCTGGTAAGTATATACATATGGACTGCCGGATAAGAATGAGCACTGAACTATTTGCCAAAATATAATCCTTGCTAGTTTCATATAATTATTTGTAACAAATTATTTTATCTAATATACATTTGAGGTGAAATCTAAGAGAAGCAGATGAAGCAGGGGCAGTTAAGGCATATGCCATTAGAACTACAAAATTTAAAACTCTATCCAATAAACATTCTAATTTTGGAGTTCAACACATTAGAGCAATTTTTGGACCTACAGCTCAAAGATAAAGCGACTTTGCTGACCAAATCCATAATATTAGTATTGTCTTTTTGTTGCACCTAGGTTGTAAAATTTTTAAAAAGAAAACCCCAATATTCTTAAGGGCCCAGACTACTAATTTCAAGTGAGTTAGCTCCATACTGAATACAACTGATAAAACTTACATTGCATTATCATCACACCTAGTTTAGGCCCTTTTAACCTCAGACCTGATTTTAGTTTCCTTAATTCTCAAAATCAAATAAAGTACTTCCAAGTAATTCTTTAAGTGTTTATGGACAGATAAATGAATAAAGAAATTGTGGTATGTGTGTGTGTGTATACACACTGAATATATAAACACACACCGAAGTTTCCATTGACAGATAAATGGGTAAAGAAATGATGTATTTCTTTACACACAGAGACAGACACACACACAGTGAATATACACACATTGAATTACTACTCAGTTGTAAAAATTATTAAAATCTTGCTACTTGTAGTAACATGGATAGACCTTGAGGACATTATACTAAGTGAAATAATCCAGACAGAGAAAGACAAATACTGTATGATCTTTCTTATATGTGGAATCTTAAAAACAAAACACCAAGCTCATAGATACAGAGAACAGATTGGTAGTTGATAGAGGCAGAGGGTGAGGGGTGGGAGAAATGAATAAACTATTTATGGGTTGTTTTTCCATTTAAATAAATTTAAAAATTTATAATTTTCAAAAAGAAACAAAGAAACTGCACCTGAACAGGAGGAACAAATAAACAACAGCAAAGCTTCAATACAGTTATTTCATTCCATTTCAACAAATTAAATTATTGTTTAGGTAAAATTCAATAATCTATTTTTCTAATAAACCACTAGAGACTACCTGAACATATAATTTCTTTTGCTACTAACATAGTCAAGTTTAGTATTCTTTAATGAAGCAAGTTTATTATTTCATATCGTAGTTGTATGGTATGGAAAAGTTAGATGTTAACACATTCACTATCCACTTTCTGAACTCCAAATCCAATTCTATTGGCCCCAAACCATTTAATAAGTATGTGCTACAAAACTATAATTTTAATAATTCCTGAAAGTTTCTAAATTAGAGGATATGTTTTACCCCATTTGTTTCTACCTTAGAGATAACCAGTACTATTGGGGTTCTAAAAATAACCTTAATACTGTTCACAACAGAGACAACCTTAATACTGATCACAACAGAGACAGTCATCCTAAAAGCTATTTTTAGCTTCAAGGGAAATTTCTGAGGTCATAAAATTATGAGTAGCCTTAAAGCCTTATAAATTCTAACACTTGCATTGAGGCTTCAGAGGTTTTGACTTTGGTTTTAAATAACCTTAGATGTTCTCTAACTTGGGTATTAGTGAGGCAGAAGGATAAAACGAGTGAAGGCAACTTTAACAAAGTAAAACAATGAATTAATTCTACATTTTCACCCTTATATTGCAGAAAAAAATTTCAATTCAGAAACTATATTTTGTATAGGTGAAATATTTATAATAGAACTTTTTATAATATCATTTGAGCTCTTCCTGTGTGCCACACATATTTCAAGTAATTTAAATGTACTGTTAATTCATCTAATACAATGATTCCTTGTGGGATGATTATTACCATGCCCATTTAATAGATGAGGAAACTGAGGCTAAGCAGATTACTCACAGGCATAAAAAAATCAAATCCAGGCGATGTGATAACTACTCTTTTCTACTTTACCACTCTTAACCTGTATTACATATAGTGTAGTATAGTAGGACAAGGGGTAATGCAAAATGACTAGAAAAAAATAGTAAGAAATATATAGAGCTATGTATTATACAGTACTATAACTTTTAAGTACTGTAACTATTACGTGGTCATATTCCCATGTTCAATTTGTTGACCACTACTGGTGTTGTATCGTAAACTTTATATTCTATGTATCCCCATAAAAAAGTCTAGTGGATAAATTTTCTTTGTTGAAAACTTTAGTCTGGTTTCATCCACTATTTCAAATCAGTTAAATCTGGAAAAGGAATAAAAATTAAGAGAGTTATTAGCTGTTAAAGAGTGTATATTGCTGAAACCAGTTTGGCTCAGTGGATAGAGCATCAGCCTGTGGACTGAAGGGTTCCGGATTCGATTCCGGTCAAGGGCATGTGCCTTGGTTGTGGGCACATCCCCAGTGGGGGGGTGTGCAGGAAGCAGCTGATCGAGGTTTCTCTCTCATCGATGTTTCTTGCTCTCTATCCCTCTTCCTTCCTTTCTGCAAAAAATCAATAAAATATATATAAAAAAAAGTGTATATTGTTTTGGGGACACTGTCTCAAAAAAAATGTATACACACTGAGTAATTATAAAGGCAGTGTCTGTACTTCAACTGCATTTTTAAACTTCTGGTAATGTTTTAGGGTGAATTTCCCTTGTTTAAAGCTTAGTCTAGCTGAAAAGAAAGAAACATCAACTGAGCTATCAGCTGTTAAAATGTGTATACATGTTTTTTGGACACCCTGTATATGCCTTTAATATATTAATTTAGCTAAGTGTTCTAGCTTTCCTTTTTCTTGATAAAGATGGATCATTTGCCTTACTCTTAAAATGATCTATCTTTATTACTTAATATCTTTTTACTTTACTAAAAAAATGCAATGAAAGGCAGTTGGCTTTTCTTTGTTTTTTCTTGAGGTTAAGTAAATTAGGATTAGGAAGAAAGAAGGAAAGGAAAAATGGGGTTCAAGCAGAAAAGTGTATATATGTGGGGGGAAATACAGACGGAATTAATTATGGTACAAAAGCAGTGAGAGCCAGAAGATAAGCAAAAGTAAGTCCAGGGAACTTCCCTAAGGGCAAGATGAAAAGGGGATGGTGGGAAAGAGTAGACAGCCGCAGAGAAGTGAAACTGGGCAAGGTTCCCTGTATCAATTGCCAGAAAATACCTCTGACCAGAAGAACTTGAAGACTGCTAGAGAAAGGAAATATCGAAAACATCAACAAAATAAATAAATCTTTAGCTAGGTTGACCAAGAAAAAAGAGAGGACTCAAATGACCACATTAATAAATGAAAGAGGGGATATTACTGACTTTACTAAAAAGAATTATAAAGGAAAACTATACACAAAGAAAAACGTAGGCCCAGATTTAATTCAGATTCACTGCTGAATCCTATTGAATATTTCAAGAATAGCAATTTTCCCAAAACTCTTCCAAAAAATAAAAGATGGTAAAACACTTCCAGTTCATTCTATGAGTTCAGTATTAACCAGTTTCCAATACTAGACTAAGATATCACAAGAAAAAAAAAAAAAAAAAAGACTAATATCTCTTATGTATTTAGATGTAAAAGTCTTCAATAAATATCAACAAACCAAATCCAGGAACATATAGAAAGAACTAGATACTATGACCAACTGGGATTTATGTCAAGAATGCAAGGTTGGTTTAACATTCAAAAATCAATCAATGTAATACATATAAATAAAAAACAAAAATCACATGATCTTAATAGATGCAGAAAGAGCATTTCACAAAATCCAACAGCCCCTTTAAAAAATTTTTTTTAAATTGATTTCAGAGAGGAAGGGAGAGGGAGAGAGAGATATAGAAACATCAATGATGAGAGAGAATCATTGACCAGCTGCCTCCTGTACACCCTACACTGGGGATCAAGCCTGTAACCAGGGCATGTGCTCTGACCAGAAATTGAACCATGACTTCCTAGTTCATAGGTCGACACTCAACCAATATGCCACACTGGCAGGGCCCCACATAAATACTCAAGTAACTAGGACTACATTAGAGGGATGCAAATTAAAATGACAAGGAGATATCAACTCACACCTGTCAGAATGGCTACCATCAACAAATCAACAAATGGCAAGTGCTGGCCTAGATGTGGAGAAAAGGGAACCCTAGTACACTGCTGGTAGGAATGCAGACAGGTGCAACCATTATGGGAAACAATATGGAGTTTCCTCAAAAAATTAAATATGGAACTGCCATTTGACCCAGTGATCCCACTTCTAGGAATATATCCTAAGAAACCCAAAGCACCAATCAGAAAGAATGTATGCACCCCTATGTTCATAGCAGCACAATTTGCAATAGCTAAGATCTGGAAACAGCCCAAGAGTCCATCAGTAGATGAGTGGATAAAAAAGCTGTGGTACATTTATACCATGGAATACTATGCAGCAGTAAAAAAGAAGAATCTCTTACCCCTTGATATAGCATGGAGGGACCTGGAGAGTATCATGCTAAGTGAAATAAGCCAGTCAGAGAAAAGATAAGTATCACATGATTATATTCATATGTGGAATCTAAGTAACAAAATAAACTGAACAGAGTGGATCCAGAGACATGGAAGCATGGAATAGACTGTGGAATCTTGGAGGGTAGGCGGGGAGGGTGGAAGTTAATTAAGCAAATAACTTGTATGCATATATGCATAGCCCATGGACACAGACAATAGGACGCTGAAGGCCTGGGGTTGGGGCAGGCTGGAGGGGGGTCAATGGAGGAAAAGGAGACATATGCAATACTTTCAACAATAAGGAACTAAAAAACAAAACAAAAAAAGAAACCAGGACTAAAAGGAAAATTTCTCAACATGTTCAAGGGCATTTGTGAAAAATCCACAGCCAACATAATACTTAATGGTGGAAAATTGGTTGCTTTTCCACTAAGATCAGGAACAAGACAAGGATATCTGCTTTTACCACTTCTATTTAATGTTATACTGAAGGTTCTAGCCAGGGCAATTAGGCATATTAAAGACATAAAAGGCATCCAGATTAGAAAAGAATTACCTCTATTCATAGATTACATGATCTTACATATAAAAACTCCTAAGAAATCCATTAAAACCAATTAGAATTAATGATAAATAAGTTAGCAAAGTTACAGGATACAAGATCAATATACAAAAACTCAATCCAATTTCTAAATACTTGGAATGAACAATCTGAAAATGAAATTAAGAAAACAATTCAATTTATAACAGCATCCAAGAATAAATTAGGAATATATTTAACAAAATAAGTACAAAACTTATACTCTGAAAACTACAAAACACTGTTGAAAGAAACAAAAGAAGATCTACATAAATGGAAAAAATATCCCATCTTCCTGGACCAAAAGACTTAGCATTGTTATCATGACAACAGTCCCATCCTGGCTGGTGTGGCTCAGCTGGCTGAGCTTCATCCCATGCACCAAAAGGTTGTTGGTTGGATGCCTGATCAGGGCACATGCCAGGGTTTCAGGTTCAACCCCCAGTCAGGGTGAACATGGAAGGCAACTGATCTGTGTTTCTGTCTCACATCGATCTCACATTGATGTTTCTCTCTCCCCCTCTCCCTTCCTCTCTCTCTAAAAATCAATAAACACATATTTTTAAAAGTCGGCAAAAATCCTCAAGCTGACATACACACTCAATGCAATCCTCATCAGAATCCAAACTGACTTTTTAAAAAATATACTTTTATTGATTTCAGAGAGGAAGGGAGAGGAAGAGAGAGATAGAAACGTGCTATCTAAAAGAGGGAATATGCTAACTGATTCTCACACCATCACAAAATGGCGGCGTCCACAGCCAATAAGGAGGGAATATGCTAATTTACTACCACGCCCTCAAAGATGGCAGCACCCACAGCCACAAGATGGTGGCACCCGGTCCCCTCAGCCCCGCCGGTGCAACAAGGCCAGGCCCACCCCCAAGGCCCCAGCCCCCCAGGGCCAGCCCGAGGTGCAGGCAAGCCTTGGATGGTGGGTGCCCAGCCGATGCCAGAGGCGCAGGCAGGCAAGCCTCGGATGGAGGCTGCCCAGAGACACCTAAAGCTCAGGTAACCAGGGTTAGCTTAGGCTTGCGCTGCTGGCAGAGGCAGCAGCAGAGGTGTGATGGGGAATCACCTTCCCGATTGCCTGGTCGCGTCCTGCCCCTGAGGGCTCCCGGACTGTGAGAGGGGGCAGGCTGGGCTGAGGGACACCCCCTCCAATGCATGAACTTTTATGCACTGGTGCCTCGTGAATGACCCACACTGGGGGATCAAGCCCACAACCCAAGAATGTGCCCTGACCAGGAATTGAACAGTGGCCTCCTGGATCATAGGTCAATGCTCAACCACTAAGCCATGCCAGCTGGGCTAACCACACTTTTAAATTTTATTCATCTGCAGCCTTCATGGCTAGTGTCATGTGATGAAACTCTTCAGACCGTATCATTTAGAAATGGATTACCATTCAACTGAAGATGCTATCTGGTCTAGACATGAGGATAAAAAGACTCCACAAATTAACCACAAAGAAAGTGGTTTATTCATGTGCTTAAGAAACTGCTTGGTCACGCTTAGACACATTACTATTCAGTTCAAATACCTGAGAGATTTTTTTAAAATTTAAAATTACAAAAAAATTTTTTTTATAATCTAAATTTCTTTCTTTGACATTTATAGACTTTAGCCTTGCACAACAATTTCAAAACTACAACTAAAAGACAAAATGTCTATGACCCAGAACCACAGGAATGATGGCTGAGTGGAAGTTCTACAACTAGAAGGAAAGAGAAAAACACAAGCGCTGAAAAGCTGACGTACGGAGGCACACTATCTGGGCTGGCGGCAGGTGTTGCTTTCTTCAACCCGAAGGGAGACAAGCCCCAGATTACTCTGAAATCCAGTTTCTGGGGAGACGTGGGGGACCCAAACTCCTACAGGGAGAAGCTGGACTGTCTGCCATCGGGTCGAAAAGTGAAGGTGGCTTGCTTGCAGAGCTGCGTGCAGGAATAATTGTTTACTGCGCTGGGGCGCGGGAGGTGCGGGACGCGGTCGGAGACACAGAGCCAGCTAACTGGCAGCCATCGCTGTTTGCCACGCCCTAGCCTAGTGACACCCTGAGACCCCGCCCCGCACAACCTACAAACCCACCGAAGCTCCAAGCAGCGTATTTAGCATAAGAAAGCCCTGCCCTATTGCAGCTTAACCTAGCAAACTTGCAGCCCGGGTCAGACAGCTCCAAAACCTCCAAACCCCAAGCAAAGAGGGGAAAACTGTAGCTCTCACTGTAGCTCCTGCTGGGTGACCTCAGACAGTAGCTGACCTGCACCTATTGGAGATCCAGAAGCCAGTGTATTTAGTGGTCAGTGTGAGACGCCATATTTCAACTCCTCACATCCATTAAGTGACACATTCAAGAGGCAGACTCAGTGAGCACCAAAGCCCCACTGAAGCAAGTCCTGCACCATAAAAGTGTCTCCAGCGCAGCAGTTCTTCCATTATAGACACAGCGGGTCCTCACAGCCAATTGGCCTGGAGGTCAATTCCTCCCAGTGTACCAACAGCAATCAAGGCTTAACTACACCAAGACTTTGCACTCAGCCCACAAAGGGGTGTACCAAGAGCATCCACCTCAGGTGACTGGGGAGGCTGAGCTATTGCCCCCTATTGGTCACCTAGCACACAAAGCTACTCCATCAACACAGGGAAGCAGCCAAAATGCGGAGACAAAGAAACATGTCACGAATGAAAGAAATGGAGGAAAGCAAACTACTGGATGACATAGAGTTCAGAACCACATTTATAAGTTTACTCAAGAATCTTCTAAAAACCTCTGAGGAACTTAGTGAGACCTTTAAGGATCTTAATGAGAATGCCAAAAAAATGGAAAAGGACCAGTCAGAAATTAAGCATACACTGTCTAAAATAAAGAATATACAGAAACTCAACTGTAGATCAACATACCCCAAGAATCAAACCAAAGATCTGAAATATGTGGAAACAAAAAACATCCAACCAGAAAAACAAAAAGAAAAAAGAATCCAAAAAATATGAAGACAGTGTAAGGAGCCTCTGGGACAACTTTAAGTGTACCAACATCCGAATTTTTGGGGTGCCAGAAGAGAAAGAGCAAAATATTGAAAACCTATTAGAAGACATAGTGAGAGAAAACTTTCCCTACCTGGTGAAAGAAATAGACTTACAAGTTCAGGAAGCGCACAGAACCCCATACAAGAGGAATCCAAAGAGGACCACACCAAGACACATCATAATTAAAATGCCAAGGGCAAAAGACAAAGAGAGAATCTTGAAAGCAGCAAGAGAAAAACGGTTAGTTACCTACAAGGGAGTACCCATACGACTGTCAGCTGATTTCTCAGCAGAAACTATGCAGGCCAGAAGGGAGTGGCAAGAAATATTCAAAGTGATGAACAGCAAGAAACTACAACCAAGATTACTCTACCCAGCAAAGCTATCATTCAGAGTTGAAGGTCAGATAAAGAGCTTCACAGACAAGAAAAAGCTAAAGGAGTTCATCACTACCAAACCAGGATTACATGAAATGCTTTCTTTAAGAAGAGGAAGAAGAAGAAAAAGGTAAAGATAAAAATTATGAAAAACAAAATGACATCATACATACCTACCAACAAGTGAATCTAAAAATCAAGTGAATAAAAAATCTGAAGAACAGAATGGACTGAATATAATAGAATCAGGGACATAGAAAGGGAGTGGACTGACAATTCTTAGGGGAGAGGGGGGTGAGGGGTGCAGGAAGAGATTGGACAAAAATTTTACACCTATGGATGAAGATGGGGGGTGGGGGGGTAAGGGCTTGGGGTAGGGTGGGGAATCAGGTGGAGGGGAGCTATGGGAGGGAAGAAAAGAGGAACACCTGTAATAATCTGAACAATAAAGATTTATTAAAAAATACTAAGAAAAATAAAGACTTTAGTATCATAGGCACTATCCTTTTTTTCTCCCAAACTACTCTCATTTAAGATGTTTTAGCAAATCTGTTCTATTCATTTTCTTCAAACACACCAAGCTGCTACGGCCTCTCAATCTTTGTCTTGCTATTCATCTCTCTGGCCTGCTTTACCACCCATTTGCCTATCAAAGTCTGAGCCTTCAAATCCCAGTCCAACTGTCACCTTCTCCATGAAACTTTTCTTGACCATCAAAATTTTTAGCATTTGTTTATCCAAAGAAACAGATAAAATATTACCACGTAATTGGCATTTAACTTAAGTTATATAATTTCAAACATTCTTCATATAAATGGCAATCCATTTCAGTGCTAATCTAGTATAAATCCAGTTTCCCCTGATGAACTATTTAAAAAATGCTATTTAAAAATTGTCTTAGCCTGGCCACATGGCAGTGGTTGAGCATCTACCTATGAACCAGGAGGTCACGGTTCAATTTCTGGTCTGGGCACATGCCTGGGTTGCCAGCTGGATCCCCAGTGTGGGGTCTGCAGGAGGCAGCCAATCAATGATTCTCTCTTATCATTGATGTTTCTCTCTCCTTCTCCCTTCCTCTCTGAAATCAATAAAAATATAAAAAAATAAATAAAGTAAAAGTTGTCTTTATCAGTACCATTTATAGTATCCCTACTATAGTAGTCTTAAATGTGTGATTTTATAAAAATAATTTTATAACATGAAAAACAACAAAACACACACAAAAACCAACAAATATGGCAGTTCCCAACTTTTAAACTACCATGTGATATTAAAAAAATGATACATTTGTAACCTCCAAAGGCTGAGGGTTTCTCTATTTAGGCATACCTATAACTATGTAGAAGCACACCAGTTGGGAAAAGCTCTGCTTTAATGTAAAAGGCCAAACATCAACAGCAAGGAAAAGAAATTCAGTAAATTGCTTTGTTATGACTGTTTGGTCTTCCATTGAAACTGTTATCTAGAAACTTCCTGATCTGTTGTCTTCAGCAAATAAAAACTTGTTTGGTTTTCATATAATGTGTAAACTCCACTCATTTTATCTTTCTGAGCAGAGAATTTAACTAGACATACTTCCAGGTGCCAACAATCTTAGCTGAAGTAGTGTTTAATTTAAACAATTAATTCTGAAAATAGAAGATAACAGAATAAAATTCGTTAATGTCCTTAAATCTGTTCTCCTAGTGCCGTGGTCAGCAAACTACAGCTCTTTGGCCCCTTGAGTGTGGCTCTTCCACAAAATACCACGGCCTGGGCGAGTCTATTTTGAAGAAGTAGTGTTAGAAGAAGTTTAAGTTTAAAAAATTTGGCTCTCAAAAGAAATTTCAATCATTGTACTGTTGATACTTGGCTCTGTTGACTAATGAGTTTGCCGACCACTGTCCTAGTATGAGCATCAGTCAGTTTTTCCTTGGACAACTACCGATTTCTGATATAGGGAAAATAAATCATGTTATTGGTGTTCTATGTGCCAATGTTACTTATTTCATACTAGAGGTCCAGTGCATGAATTCGTGCATGGGTGGGATCTGGCTGGCCTGGCCCCAATCAGGGTGGATTGTCAGGAGGCTGTGCCTATCAGGAGGAGGAGATGGCGGGGCCCGACCAGGGCTGGGCTGGCTTGGAGAAGGGGCTGCGGGCGACTGGACGGTAGGCCCCACTCCTGATTGGGGTTGAGGGCTGACTGGGGGCGGGGCTGGCCATGGGGAGGGACTGTGGTTGGTGGGCCGGCCGGCCCCACCCTTGAATGGGGTGTGTGGGGGGGTGCAGATCGGGGGCTAGCAGCTTGGGGGAGGGGCCATGGGTTGTTGGCCAGTCGGCCCTGCTCCTAATCGGTGTGTGTGGGGGGGGGCTGATCTGGGTTGGGGCCAGGTGAGGGGAGGGGCTGCAGGAGATTGGCCAACTGGCCTCGCCCCCTATTGGGATGGGGGCTGATTATGGGTGGGGCCAGCCAGGGGGAGGGGCTGTGGGAAATTGGCTGGCCGCCCCCACCCCCTATTGGGGTGGGGTGGCAATCAGGGGCGGGGCTGAGGGCTGATCAAGGTGGTGGGGGTCCATCAGGGGCATGGTTGGTCGGGGAGAGGGGTTGCAAGAGGTTGGCTGGTCAGCCCTGCCCCCTATTGGGGTGGGGGTGTGTGATCAGGGGCCGGACAGCCAGGGGAAGGGGCTGTGGGCCTGTTGTGGTGGGGCTGGCTGATCAGGGGTTGAGGGGGGAAGGGAGGGGGTGTTTGGCTGAACACCCCGATGTTGATTGGGGTGGGAGAGTCTGATCAGGGGCAGGCCAGCAGGGGGGAGGGTCTGCAAGGTTGGCCGGCTGGCCGGTCCCACCCCCATCAGGAGGTTCACTGGACACAGTGGGCGTCATAGCAACCAGTCGTTATGGTCGCCCGCTTTTTATATATATATATATATAGATATTATTTTTAATAAACCCTCACCTAATTTCTATTCAACTCAAGGTCTTGAATTAAGACCCTCAGTGAGGCTTGATGATTTCAACATATGTTACTAACATTTCGTCTCCATCTCCACGCCCTCATTTTATTAAAAAAAAAAAAAAAAAAAAACCCACTAAATTTCTTTTGAGTTTTTAGGAAAATCTAAATAGACTTCTTACCCCTCTGAAAACACTACTATACTGTACACTTAAAAATGGCTGTGATAAATTTTATATTATGTGTTTTTACAATTAAAAAAATCAAGGATTATATTTGTCAAGGAAAAAAAGGAAATAAAAAAATAGTTGATAGAATGCAAACAGAAAGAAATAAATTGCATATAAATTAACGACACAGCCACTCAGACAAAAGAATTCAAATTCAAGTAACTAACAAACATGGTACTCCGTATCAGTGGTCGCCAACTAGTGGTCTGTGAGGTCTGAAAGGTTGGTGACTGTTGGTTTTAAGGAAACCTTTGGAGCAGTGGTTGCCAACCGGTGGTCCGTGAGATCCAAAAGGTTAGCGACCACTGCTCTGTATAACCTTAATGGGACAGAAAGAACTACAAAAAAAATCTTGCAAGGGACAGTAGGTAGTACAAATAAATGTATCAAAGTTTAAAATAAACAGGGTTTACACTGTAAGAGAAGGAGAATACAAATATGGAATGAAGTTTAGGATAAACTTTGTGGTGCTAGATTTCAATTGAAGGTAACAGAATGAACTCATGATTTAAAGTATATATGTGTATTTCCTAGCTCTATATACTGAAAGGGCCTGAAGAAATCACATCCTAGTGACAATATGAACACAATGTCCATGCCTAGATCTTGGTTTATAAATACCACTCCCTACTAAAATGGAACTAGGGCTCTTTGGAGAAAATGACCTATCCAAATCTGGGGCAGGGAAGTATGAGGTGACCATTTTGTACCAGAAAACAAAGAAATACTCAAAGACTCAGAGAGACACATCAAAAAGATATAAGAAGTTTCAAAAAGACACCCAAATCCAGCATGCTCGTTTTTGACTCTCAAAAGGAATAAAGATAGTAGTGGATAATAATACATTGAATGAAGAATCCATGAGTAATTTCTTTTTTAAATGGGAGCAGGCTCTTCTTTTTTTTCTTTTAATATATTTTATTGACTTCATAGGGGAAGGGAGAGGGAAAGAGAGAAACATCAATGATGAGAGAATCACTGATCAGCCAGCTCCTGCATGCCCCATGACATTTTGGTGAATCTCCAATGTATTCACCAACCCAGAATCTCTCTGAACACCATTCTCCTGGGTATTTATGGAGGCTCTGCTACATTCATGATTGATTAAATCATTGCCCATTGATGATTCTATTAGCAACTAGCCTTCAGTCTTTGGGTGCTTTCGAAAAGCCCCCTACTGGGGATCCAGAGGGCAACCAGAGCATGTGCCCTTGACTGGAATTGAACCTGGGACCCTTCAGTCCACAGGCTGATGCTCTATCCACTGAGCCAAACCAGCAAGGACGAGGGGCAGGCTCTTCTTTACAGGATGTCAGTTAATACATGTAGAAGGAATGATAGAATAAACAAAGTCAACATTTTATAATCATTAGAGTGGATATTAAAATGGTTAATTATGAATTGTTTAAAAACAAGTTATTTTTACAGTCACCTTAAACATTACTTATTAATTGCAAAGGGGAAAAGGTACCTTTACAATGGAAAGTGCAGGCCAACTGTAATCAAGTAATAAAACTTAGCATAACCAAGTGGACAAAATAACATTATGTGCCTTATGATATAATGCAAAGGAAACTAATTATACACCACGACTTGCATAGTATACTTGCCCCCATAAAAGTTCAACCTGAATCTAAGCCTATGCAAATGAGACCAAAAATAAATAAATAAATAAAGGATTATGGAACTCCTATAAGACAAATGCTTCAAAATATCATGCTATGAACAACCCCTATCCACCTCCCAAGAAGTGAAAAGACGTTCTAGATTGAGAAGACTAAAGTGACATGATAAAAGCATGTGATCCTATGCTGGAAGACAACTTTTTTAAGGACAACTGGGAGAATTTTATTATAGACAGTATAATAGATGCCACTGAATCAATGTTAAATTTCTTGAGTGTGATAATGATGATGGTGATCAAGTAGAATATCCTTGGTTCTAAGAAGAATGCTGACGCATTCTGAGGTGAAATGTCCTGATGTCTTCAAGTAACTCTCAAACAAAAAAGTATGGTGTGTGTGTTTAGAAACATAAAAGCAAGCAAAGTTGACAAATGTTATCTGAGTAAAAGGATATGAGTGTTTAAGGTAAAAGTTTTCCAATTTTTCTAGAGGTGAAAAAAGTCTCAAAAATAAAAAGCTGAGAGAGTAACAATTTTTTTTAAAAAGGAAGGGATGAAAAAATCATTATTATAATCAGCCAGTAATAATTTCCAATAAAAATTCAACTATATGAAACAATTCTGAGATCACTAACTAGCACATAAAAAAAGTACTACAATGTTTTTCTTACAGTTTTTAAAATAAATTTTACAAATCTAGCCAGTTGGTTCCAAATATATATTGTTTTTTTTGAATGTTTTTATTGACTTTAGAGAGAGGGGTAGGGAAAGAGATAGAGAGATAGAAACATGGATGAGAGAGAGAGACATAGATTGGCTGCCTCCTGCACGCCCCATATTGGGGATCAAACCTAAAACCCGGGCATGAGCCCTGACCAAGACTTGAACCAGGGATCTCTTGGTTCATGGGTTGACGCTCAACCACACCGGCCAGGCTACACTGTTGTTTTGGAAATTAAAAGTTTTTCAAGTTTTTAAGTATTCTACAGAGTAGATAGAAAAGGTATACTTTGACTTGGCATGAGAGTTCCAATGGTAGATAAAAGATGGCTACAAATTCTTTCCTACCTCTTAGATTAAGAAGTAGGGTTGCCCTAACTGGTTTGGCTCAGTGGATAGAGCGTCAGCCTGCGGACTGAAAGGTCCCAGGTTCGATTCCGATTAAGGGCATGTACCTTGGTTGCGGGCACATCCCCAGTAGGGGGTGTGCAGAAGGCATTGATTGATGTTTCTCTCTCATCGATGTTTCTAACTCTCTATCCCTCTCCCTTCCTCTCTGTAAAAAAAAAAAAAATCAATAAAATATATTTGGGGGAAAAAATTTATAAAAAAAAAGAAAAAAGAAGAAATAGGGTTAATTTTTCTTCCCTTGAAGGTGGGATGGGCTATGACTATTTTTGCTTGTTTTTGTCTTTTTAAAACTTTTTTGGGCTATGACTACTTTAACTAGTAGAGTAAGTTAGAAGTGACACTGCCAATTCTGAACCAAGCCATTAAAAGAACTGGCAACTTCCTCCATACTGTCTTAGAGCCCTGAGTCCAACTACCCTACTGGAGAGATCATGTAAAGAAGCTCTAAGACTACAGCACAAAGTTATTGTTTAATGGGTACAAAGTTTCAGTTGGGAAATATGAAAAAGTTCTGGAGAATAGTGGTGATGGTTGTACAACAATGTGAATGCCACAGACTGCACAGTTAAAAATGATTCAAATGGGAAATTTTATTATATATAATACTAGATGCCTGGTGCACGAAATTCGTGCACGGGGGGGGGCGTCCCCTCAGCCCAGCCTGCACCCTCTCCAATCCGGGACCCCTCAGGGGATGTCCGACTGCTGGTTTAGGATCAGGCCTAAACCGGCGGTCGGACATCCCTCTCACAATCCTGGACCACTGGCTCCTAACTACTCACCTACCTGCCTGCCTGGTCGCCCCACCTCTAACTGCGCCCCCCCCCCCCACCAGCCTGATAGCCCTCACTGCCTCTGCATGCCAGAGTGATCGCCCCTTACTGCCCCACCCCCCCGGACCTGGTTGCCTCATGCAGCCTGTTTTTTCAGTTGTTTGGTCATCCCTCACTAACTCCCCTGCTGGCCTGGTTGTAGGCAGCCATCTTGTGAAGGCATGAGGGTCAATTTGCATTTTACCTCTTTATTATATGGGATATTATATTTAATAAGTACTTCTATATATTTAAGTATATACATATACATACATACATATATATTTCTTTTACTTACCACAGACAAAAAAGTTGCTGTTGCCCTGGCTCAGTTGGTTATAGTGTCGTCCCAATACACCAAGATTTCGGGACTGATCCTCAGTCAGGGCACATACAAGAATCAACCAGTGAATACATAAATACGAGGCACAACAAATCAATGTTTCTCTCTCTCCACCTTCCTCTCTCAAATCAACAAATAAAAATTTAAATTAAAAAGTTGCTGTTTTAAACTACTAAATTTGGGGAATAGTTATACAACAACTGAAAACCAGAACAGTTCTACACAAATGCATGTCTAAAGTAAGAACTGTGCTGCACTAAGTATTACTGCACAAACACAAACTGGATATATATATATTTTCCCCCCCTTAATTTCTTTATTGATTAAGGTATTACATATGTGTAAATTGGCTATATTTTAGGGTTTGATTTTAAGAAATCTTGCCTCTCAATTTAATTTCTTAATTCTTAGCAGAATCTTCTGCATTAATACAAATATTAAAATACTAGAGACCCAGTGCACAAATTCGTGCACAGGTAGGGTCCCTCAGCCTGGATAGCAATTGGTGCCGGCTGCGGGGGGGGGGGGGGGGTGGAGTGGAGGGTGGGGGGCGGAGGGACCATGGGAGGTTGGCCAGCTGCAGGAGGCTGGCTGCGGGAGCCCACTGACCACCAGGGGGCAGCTGCTAAGCATCTGCCCCCTGGTGGTCAGTATGCGTCATAGCAATCAGTCAACCGGTTGCTCAGTAACTTAGGCTTTTATATATATAGATATGAGCAGAATTCAGAGTTGAAATTACATACTGAATTTTATGTAAAATTAACATACTGCATTGGCAAGAAATAAAAATCATTTATGGAGGTAAAAATAATTACAACCAAATTAAGTATTTCTGGGGTCCACCTGGAGGAAAGGCAAGGAAAAGAATTCATGGCCTTCTTGACCCTAACCTATTCCTCCCCTCTCCCAACCTAGGTTTGATGAGAAAAGGAGAATGTTCTACATTAAAATCAAGCCTATCATATCCTAATTCCCATTAAACTATCAAACAGGCCAGACTATAGAAAGCAGAAGTGAGAATGTGGGGAAAAGGAAGAATGGCTGACACAAAGGAAAAGATTACAGACAAATGCAAAAAACCACAAGACTTGGTAGGAGAAAAATAGAGGACATTTTCAGAAAAATAAAACCCTATTATTTCATCTTTCCTAATTCTTAGCAACAAGGTACTAATTATTTTATTTTGATTCTCCTACAGAACAAATATAGCTGATTTAGGTAGGAAGTTATGGCTAGAGAACTGTCTAGGGCATTGAACTAAAACCAGGTAATAAGAAAAGTATATCAGAAACAAATTTCACTCTGTCCATCCCTTCCTCTAAAAACCAAGGCTTATCAAGGGCCTCCCATCTCCAAAATAGCAAGAAAGGAAGGAACAAGAATGTGTGTGGCATATAGCTCTGAAATAGCACATGATCGGAAATAGACTGTGTATAACCAACTATGGGCAGAACCACTTAATGGAACTTTGTACCACACTGTTTATAGGTATATTTTGAATGTTACAAAACCTATCAGACATGACCTCTGCATTAGTTTCAGAATCCTTAACTATATAAAAGGGAAGCTATTTGTGAACTATAGATCTTCACACTTAATCTAACATTGGTAGCAAATAGTCTGCTGTCATTCCAAACAGCCAACTAATTTTAGTATGGTTATTTCTGTCAATCCCATAAAATAAAAGCCTAATATGCAGATTGTCCCCTCGACCAGGAGTTCGACTGGTGGGGCCAGCTGGCCAACCGTGGGAAGGGAGGCCCCGTGTGGCAGCCAGCAGCCGCTAGGGACCCTAACTGTGCATGAATTTCATGCACTGGGCCTCTAAATAATATATAATTGTAACTTATCTAAGTAACAAAACTATAAATGACAGTTTTCAGCTTTATGTGAAAAAACATAAAACAGCCTCCCAGGCTGTTTCTTCATCTGGGAAAGTAGAACAAAACCCAATAAACTCTAAGCTACCTTTTAGTTCTAAAATTTTAAGTATGTATGTTACCATCTTTGATTTACAGGTAAGATACTTAGCTGCAATTCAAAATATTTTCCAATTATCTTTCATTTTCAATAATAAAAATATTTCTTTTACCCAGTATTAATACAGAGTATTCATTTGTTCATTTAACTAATACTTGTTTGAGCACTTGATTAGGTACCAAGCATTAAACATGGCACTGGAAGGATACAAAAATAAATATAGATATGGTACCTGTATTCATGAAGCTTATAGAGAAGTTGGGGAAACAAATCAAACATTTGCATAAGTGTAATATCACAACTATAAGTGATATGAAGGGGGTAAAAGAGTATATAATGGAAAATCTAAGAGACTTCTCTTAAGAAGAACAAATAGCCCTAGTTCGTTTGGCTCAGTGGATAGAGCCTTGGCCCATGGACTGAAGGATCCAGGTTCGATTCCAGTCAAGGGCATGTACCTGCCCTGGTCAGGGTGTGTGCAGGAGGCAACCAATCAATATGTCTTTCTCACATCAATGTTTCTCTCTGTTTCTCCCTCTCCCTCCCACTCTCTATAAATCAATGGAAAAAATTCTCAGGTGAGGAATAACCAAAAAAGAACAAATAAATGACAAATGAACTGAGAGGAATGATACATACGGCCTACATAATGTGGAATGTATCCAGGCAGAAATAAACATGGCATGTTCAAGGAACTGACAGAAGGCCAATGTGATTGGACAGAACAATCCTTCCTTAGAAATTAAAACTTCCAATATATGAAAGGATAGCTTAGCTTTTCAAAGGCACACTCTAAGAATTATTTTCAAGGAAGCTTCAAAGCATCACAATAGTTTCTCGCTAATGTTAAAAAAATGCTGTGCTGTATCTCCCTGCAAAAGACCAAAGTAACTCTCATTGATTTCCTTTCTTTTCATTTTAGTGTGTTCAACGGCTCAATAAAAAATAAAAAATATAACTTCTTTTCTTTCTTTTTAATCATCACCCAAGGATATGTTTTTATTGATTTTTAGAGAGGAAGGGAGAGAGAGAAACATGGATGTGAGAGACGTCAAAGGTTACCTCCCATATGCAATCTAGGTATGTGCTCTGACCAGAAATTAAACCCAGAACCTTTTGGTGTACAAGACAACACTCCAACCAACAGAGCCATCCAACCTGGGTATAAAAACCACAACTTCTTAGTTCTACTTAGATTTCTTAGACAAAGGCAGCTGTAAGAATAAAAATAAACATAATGCTATTACCCTGGCTGTGACACTAAACTGTCTTATGACTACTGATCTTGGTAAATGTTACTAGGCCACTTTGGGCCTTTTTGTCATCTGTAAAATAGGGGAGTTACAGAACTTTTAAGATCCTTCTTACTCTAAAATTATGTTTTCACTATAAATATGCTTGTTCTATTCTTCAAACCAAGGGTCCTCAAACTACAGCCCGCGGGCCACATGCAGCCCCCCGAGGACATTTATCCAGCCCGCCGGGTGTTTTTGCCACCGCTGCCTGTCCTGCTTAGCAGCCAACTAGTCCCGGCCCGCAGTGTGCATGTGTGGAATGTTTTTTTTTAAACTGTAGTCCGGCCCTCAATGGTCTGAGGGACAGTGAACTGGCCCCCCGTTTAAAAAGTTTGAGGAACCCTGCTTTAAACTGAAGAGAATTAGACCAAATATCTCTGAATTGCATTGACCATGACTTGTTTTTAAGCCCTTTTTGTATTTATTTAGCATTTGGACATTGTTGCTATGTAATAATTACTGAATTTATAACATTTGCTCATAACTAAGGGTCTAACAAACACAAATTATCAAAAATACATTTAAATACTGTTTAAAAATCCACACTTCAAATGGGACAGTACTACTTTAACAAAACAACAATCCCTAAAAACTCAAAATAGTACTAAGTCAAAATACACTTAGAAAAGTGGGAGGAAAACAAAATTTTCAGAATTCTTTTGTTTTGTTAATCTTCACTTGAGGATATTTTTACCACTGCTTTTTCAGAGAGAGGAAGAGAGAGAAACATCAATGTGAAAGAGACACATCGACTGGTTGCCTCCCCATGGAAAGCGAACTCTCAATCCATGTATGTGCGCTCAACTGGGAATCGAATCCATGACCTTTTGGTGTGCAGGCTAACACTCTACACTGAGCCATACCGGCTAGGGCAAGAATTCTTGAGAAAAGCAAAATTTTAGCATAGGACATTCAAATAAGTTAATATATATGTCAATTTTAACTTCCAAAATAACTCATAATGGATATTCTAACCCAATGCTCGTTCTAGACTTGGTTCTATGTCCATGTGTAGTTAACAGTATTTCTGTAATTTATTTTCAAGTGGAAAATATATAGTTATAACTTTTAAACGAGATTATTCATCACTAGACTTCAAGTTTTAATATTCTTAATATGAATTTTATTATTCTTAATAAAAGTCCATACATTTTTTACTTAAGTTTTATATTTCATAAGTTTTCAGCATCTCAAAACACTCAATATAACCTTAAGAAACATCAATTAAAATGAAGTTGGAACCCAATAAAATGTGTGGTTTCGGTAACTAATATGACCTTCGCTTTCATTTGTAGGAAAATGATCCATTACTTTTATGGTATGTAGTATTTTATTGGAGAAATAACTTCCAATTGCTAACTACTGCATTTTTTTCATTAAAAAAACTTGTTTTGCAAAAAGAAAGAAACATCAAATAAGACCTTCATATATAATCTTTAGTATCATTTACTTATATTTTTAATTTTTATTTATTGACTTTTAGAGAGGGATGAAGGGAGGGAGAGAGAGAGATTTGTTATTCTACTTATTTATTCATTCACTAGTTGATTCTTATATGTGGCCTGAATGGGATCAAACCCGTAATTTTGGCATCTCAGGACCATGCTCTAACCAACTGAGCCACCTGATCAGGGAAGAGTTGTTTTAATGGAAGATACTGTGTCCCATTCCTTCCAAAAAGGTAACAAATTATTAGATTTTAAACAGGAACTAAAAGAATACTTAAAGTATTCATTAAATACTCACAACATTGTAAACATTTACTAGGCACTATACTAAGCTCTAAGACAGTGAGACCATTGGAAAACACAGATATTTACATTACAATTCATAACAGTAGCAAAATTACAATTATGAAGTAGCAACCCAAATAATTTTATGGTTGGGGGTCACCACAACATGAGGAACTGTGTTAATTAAAGGGTCGCGGCATTAGGAAGGTTGAGAACCACTGCTCTAAGAGCAAAGGGGCAAAGCAAGATCATTCCCTAAAAATACATCGCACCAAGTTGCTCAAGGTAGAAACACTATCAATAGTGTTTCTTACCTCGCCTCCCACCAAGTCGGATTCTAGCTCTGAATTGTCTCTTGGATCATTTCCTACTTCTGTATTCCCACTATCATAGCCCTACTTCAAGATTTCAATACCTTTCACTATTAACAGTTTCCTAGCTGGATTCCCTGCTTCAGTCTAGCCCCAATTTTGACAACCAAAATGTTTTCAGTATTGGCAAATGTCCTCCCGGGGTCAAAGATGCCCTGGTTGAGAACTACTGCATCAAGCTGATCCCTTAACAAGAATGGAATGTATTTTGTAAGGCTGTGGCCACAATCTAGCCATGCAACACAGCAAAAAACTGACCAACATAAAGCTGAAACTTATACCCTGGACCTTAAGACCACCAAGCCTTAAACAGGGGTGGAGAACATCCGGCCAGAGAAGTCATTTGGTCTGGCCCTGCCAAGGCATTGGCGGTGAGTTAATTAAACGTCTGAGCAGATACAGCAGGCTAATCTTTAAGTTGTTAATTTTGTATGGCCCACGATTGATGTTATAAATATCCAAATGGCCCTCGGGAGGAAAAAAGGTCTTCCCTTCCCTTGCTAAACTAAATAAAAATGATTCTTTATAAAAGGAGCCATAATACTGTTCCTTACAACTCCCCCCTTTGAAGATATGGTCCTAAAACATCACCTTACTTCAAGCCTGAATTTTGAAGTCAGTACCTTCTGTCAAAGTTTAACCATACTATATATGCACTTAAGTTTGTGGAAATTAGAAAATTGTGACAATTAAAAAAAAAATACCTTTCGTACCTAAATCAAGTCTCTTCAGAAGTTGATGGAAATGGGACTTCTTAGACTAATTATTACCTACATTTAAGGTTGCAAGCTACTTTAAACAGTATTCTCATAAGTATTTCTGGGGGGGGGGGGGATTTTAAAAGCTGAATTCTTATGCTTTAAAAAAAACAGGATTAAAAAACACACCCGTAACACTCCTTTTAATTTCCCATAATGGTTATGTCTGCCCCCCCTCGTCCCCCCAACTTACTTTTCAAAGATAAGCCAAAAAAAATCAAAAAACAGAAAAACGAAGATAAGCCAAGAGGGAACAATACCTTGGAGAGGGGGGTAAGAAGGCGATAAACTACCTAGAAAAGCACCTGGTAGGTGAAACTAAGGCAGGCCTGGCAGCGGGGCACCACGGCCAGGGCACTCCCCACCTCACTCCTAGGAAGGCGGACACGCCGCCCAGACGCTTACCTTCAGGCGCTTGATCATTTCGTCCGTGGTGATCTTGTCGGTGATCTCCTTGACCCCCGGAGGGTAAGCAATCTTCCCGTCGGCACTCCCCACGCCGCAGAGGGCAGTGGCAGGCTTGGGCTGCGCCGCGAAGTCCATCCTGGGGGACAACTTTTCTCTCACAGTCCTCTACCGGCCTCTATCGGTCAGAAAACAAAAGTTCAGCGGGAAAGGGGCGACTTTGTAACCTCTTTTTTCATTTCAAAAATCTCTAATCTGCAAAGGGCCCTCTCTCCCGGGAGGCCGGGACGCGGCGGCAGCCCCGCCACCCGCTCCTTCCCCGGGCTGGGAGCGTGGCGACCGGCCCGCCACCCCCACCCACCCGGGCCCCCTACCCCCGGGCCCACGGGGCTCCCCGGCAGCCGCCGCAGCGGCCGGGGGAGCGCCGAGCAGCGCCTGGAGTTTCCCATTCCTTCTTTCACAATGAAATCCATCTCCAAGCACCGAGGTCCGAAGTTTGGCGGCCTCGGGAGTCCGGCGAGGCCCCCGAGGCCCCGGCTCCACCGGAGAGGAACGCGGAGTCCCCGCACAGCCGGTCGCCTTCGGGAAAGGAGACGCGAGGCCTATAGGGCTCTGCTTAGGCCGCAAAACTAGGGACCCGACCGGACCCGCACGCAGCGGCGGCTCCCGGGGACGATCGCCCTCGCCGGGCCGCGCTTCCGGACCCCTGGCGCCCCCGCCGCGCTGCTGCCTCTCCCCTGCCCCGCTCCCCACCCCCGCGGGAGGGGAAAACAAGCCGCCCTCCACCCCGAGCCCCACGCAGGGAAGAGGCTGACGCGGCCCCGCACTTCACATTTTGTTCTTTCAACTTAGGCGAAGGGACCCCAGCGGCTTCGGTCGCCCCCGGCCCCTGAGCGCCGTCCCGCGCCGCCAAGGCCTCACCGGCACCTCCGGGCGGCCCCGCCGGGCCTCGGTCCCGCGCCCCCCCTCCGATCTCCCCTTCCGTCCCCTCCCTCCACCAGCCTAGGGCGGGAGCCGCGCCGCCGCCTTTACCTCCTCCTCCTCATGCGGGCGGAAGGTGCATCGAGCGCCCGGGCCTCTGTCAGGTGGTTGCGCCGCCGCCCCTCGTCGGGCTGCACACAAAGCGGCTCCGTGGGTCCCGCCGCCGCCGCCTCCCGCCCCGGAGCGGCGCTGGGGCTGGCGGTGCCGAGGAGGAGCCGCCGCCGCGGGGGGAGACGCGGGGCGAGTGTGCGCTGGGCGGGGAGACACTGCCGCTCTCCGTCCGGCCGGGGAAGAGCAGCCTCGGAGAAGGCTCCTCCGGGACCGTGTGCGCGTGTGTCCGCCCGGAAACCCCCGCGGCGCGCCCGCCCGCCCCTCGTGCCGGCCGGGCCCGCCGACCCGGACCGGGTCCCGGACGCCCCTCGCAGCGGCGCGCGCCCGGCCGCCCGAGCCCCCGGAGCCGACACCGCGCACACACGCCGGCCGGTCGCGAGAGCACGCGAGAGCAAGGCGCGCGCTCGCTCCCGCCCCTTCCTCCGCCCGCCGAGCCCCCGCCTCCCTCGGGCCCGGGCGCCACGCGTGGGGCGGACAGCGCCGCCACCCGGTTGGCGCCAAGACCTGCCGCGCCGAGCGCCTCGGGGAAGACGCGGCCCAGAGGGCGAGCGGAGGAGCCCGGCGGCGGGAAGCTCCGGGTCCTCGCGGCCGTGTGAGGGCGTGCAGGACGGACAGGGCTGTAACTTGGGGCGCGGAAAAAGAGTTCTTGACTTTTGGGGGTCGTCCTAAGGGACGTGGACGGAACTGGTTGAAAACGGTTAATTACTCGGTGAAAATGAACTGCTTTTCTCCCTAGGGACAGAAGGTCTGCAAACTGAGGAAAAGTTTGGAACTCGGTACAACGTGGGCTGCTCATTCTTGTGCCTTCTGACAAGCAAGGGAGTTTAGCCCTCTCCTCTTTAGATTTCTAAATTTAATATTTTGAAAGCTGTAAAATATAAAAATATCAGAGTCGAGTGGTTCTCAAAGAATGGTCTGAAACGTAGGTTCCTGGGCTCCACTCCCAAACCTTAGAACCCAGACATGTGCAGGTTTACAAGTTAGCTAGATGGTTCTCGTGAATATGGAAAAATTCATTTAAAAAAAAATGTTATAAATATGCCAAAGAATAACCTTTTCTTCCATCCAGAGGAAAACCCAATGCAGTGGCTTTGAGCAATTCAATGTAAAAAGTTGAGCAAATGAACCTGAGCAGCACATAATTTCAAAAGACAGTCTTGAAAAACCACAGTAAGATGAAATAGCTTTCAGCTCTTGAAACTGACATCGGCCATAGTTTAAAATGATACGCAATTATTTATCTAAATTATTCTGGATGGATATCCATTGGGCTTTCCCACATCCTTTACTTGATCTTAAATGTTAAAGGTAGTGCACTCACTGAATTGTTTTTTTCCGGTATTACATAAGGGAGATTATAGTGATCTTGATACAGTTGCTAATTTGCTAGAATTCTGCCTAAAACTCTGTGCTTTGTTCTTGGGCATCTAGATAGAATAGCAGGCAGAATCCATTCAAGATTGTTTTTATCCAAACTATTAAATTGTCCAAAACCTACTCTTTTTAGCCTGTCCCTTTCACTGTGTTGTGTGTGTGTTTTTTTTTAATGTAATTTAAATAACTAGAGTGATGTTTTTGTTGGGTGGTCGGTTAAGCTCAGTTGGTTAACCAGCGGGATGCTAATAAAGAGTGATGCTTTGTCCTAGCTGGTTTGGTTCAGTGGATAGATTTGGCCCGCGGACTGAAGGGTCCTGGGTTTGATTCTGGTCAAGGGCATATGCCCGGGTTGTGGGCTTGATCCCCATAGGGGGCATGCAGGAGGCAGCCGATCAGTGATTCTCTCTCATCATTGATGTTTCTATTTCTCCCCCTCCCTCTTTCTCTGAAATCAATAAAAATATATTTTTAAAAAAGTGATGCATTTCATTTTCATTCTTGCAGTAATTTACCCATTAAATGGAGTTTGTATATGTACACAAATTTTATTATTATTGTTTAAAATATATTTTTTATTGATTTTGGAGAGAGGAAGAGGGAGGGATAGAGAGATAGAAATATTGATGAGAAACACCCATCAGCTGCCTCCTGCACACCCCCTACTGGGGATCCGGCAACCTGGGCAGGTGCTCTGACCAGGAATCAAACGGTGACCTCCTGATTCATGGGCCCATGCTCAACCACTGAGTCACACCAGCCAGGCACACAAATTTTAATTTTATACAGCTTATTGTTTTGTTAATATTGTTCGACTGTATGAACTCAAAAGATAGTAATCCCCAAGAATTACAACACAAATTTGTATCATTCTAAAATTCAGGAATTTTGAGATTCCTGTTTTTGCTTCTTTTCTTAAACATTTGTTTTCACTTACAGTAAATGAAATAGAATAATTTGTGCAACAATTATTTTAAGAGGGCCTAGTATTCAAGGCATTGTTTTGGGCACTGAGAAAAAAATCTGCAGTGGGGAAGGGGACAAAAATCCCTATCTGCTTTGATGGAGCTTAATTTGTTTGGGGAGAGATAAATTAAATAAATAAATAAATTGCTATGGAGGAAAATAGAGCAGGGAGGATGCAGATCATATATTGCCTTTTAAGCCTTTGGCTTGGACTGTGACTGAAATGGAGGAATTATTGGAGTGTTTCAAACGGAGAAGAGAACCTGATATGATTTAGGTTCTATGAGCTAGACAGCCTTGCACAAATGTCTTCATCTTTCTGTGCCTCATTTTCCTCATCTGTAAAAGTTTCAAAGGGTCATTATGAGGAATAAAAAAGTTAACATTTGTAAAGTGCCTAGAAAGTTTAGACCTGAGTAACTAAGATAAAGTAATCACTGAGAGGAGGAGGACTATGCTTGCAGCAGATTTAGTGTTAGGATATCTTTTAGACATCCAAGCTATTTAAAAGTTAATGTAACGAACAGTTCCTGAGCCCCTGCAAGGTTTAAGGCATTGTACTAAGCACTGGGGAAATATTTAAAAAACAAAGATGAAGTCCCTGCTCTTGACAGGATTGGGATCTATAGGAGGAATCAGACATACAATGAGGCAAGGCTGTAATATATTCTACTAGAGGCCCAGTGCACGAATTTGTGCACAGGTGGGGTCCCTTGGCCTGGCCGGCAATCAGAGCCCATCAAGGTCGTCTTGCCCAGTCCCTATTGGGACCAATTGGGCCAGCCTGCTGCGGGAGGGACCACGGGAAGTTAGCTGTGGGAGCGCACTGACCACCAGGGGGAAGCTCCTGCTTTGAGCATCTGGCCCCTGGTGGTCAGTGTGCAACATGGCGACCAGTTGACCAGTCCTTTGGTTGTAATTATCGCTTAGACATATATATATAAAATAGAGTTTTGAACTACATTGTCTGTGAGCCTAGAAAAGAAGTGCTATGGTAGCTTCCCGAAGGAAGGATATTTGAGGCTGGGCCTTGAATGGTGAATTATTTTGGTGAGTAGTTGTTGTGGGAAGGGCAATAGCTAATGGAGATAACCACAAGGTGAACAAAGGCTTGGAGGAAATGAAGTGCAATATTTTTGAGAGGTGGGGGGCAGTGTGGAGTTCGGTGTGGTTAGAACAATGATTGAATAAAGGAATGGCTTTGTGAGCCTTATTCTACCCCCATATAATTACTAACAGCCCCCTCCCATATTCACACATCCAAACATACAATTTATGTACAGAATGACATCTAATGCAGTTTCAGAATAAATCCCTAAACCCATATTTCAACCATACTGCTAACCACAAATTCTAACTATATAGAAATTCTAGATCCAAACTCTAGGGCAGTTCTGTCCAATAGAAATTTTTGGAACAATGGGAATGTTCCATACCTGCATTGTCCAGTACAATAGCCACTAGCCACATGTGACTCTGTAATACTTGAAAAGTGGCTACTGAAGTTTTAATTTAATTTAATTCAGGTTTTAAAATCAAAACAGCCATCTGTGGCTACTGCATTGAACAGTGCAGTTCTAGGGTATAGAGTTTGTAGTAGTGACTGAGAGAAGATAAAGGTAGGAGATAAATTGTGTTCATATTGAATGCTATAGATACTGAGCACAGTGATAGGTTAAAAAGTTGAATTGGGGTACTAGGAGACTAAAGTGATTTATAGTGAAAGCGAACTAAGGTAAAAATATAACCAAACAGGTAAAATTGCAAAAAATATTTAAGATATTTAAAGCAATTTTAAAAAAATGTGTTTATTCTATTTTTCTGAAATTATTTACTTGATTTTCAATTTGAAATGTAACTTGCTAAATCTATCCTGAATAATTTTACAAACTATAAATATGAATCATCCATGTAACTCTGGTCACAGAGAAATTTTAACAATATGTCATATTCACTATGAAACTAAAAAAATTATACTTTAATTTTTATGTTGTTCCAGATATCACTGACATTCTGGCTTACATTTGTTAAAACTTAAATATATTTAGGCATATGATAATAACATATCTATCTGTATTGAATGAAATGACATGATTGGTAAAGAAAAAAAAAGAAGTCTGAATCATTTTGGTCCAGTATGACCAAGATATTAATGATTAACTTGTTTGTATAGTAATTTAAAGATTTTATTTGAATTCTGTCTAATATCCTGGTCTCCATGCATATCTCTTCAATTTATTTATTTAAAAAAATATTTTTATTGATTTCAGAGAGGAAGGGAGAGAGAGATAGAAACATCAATGATGAGAGAGAATCATTGATCGGCTGCCCCTTTCACACCCCCCACTGGGAACTGAGCCTGCAACCCAGGCAGGTGCCCTTGACCGGAATCGAACCCGAGGCACTTCAGTCCACAGGCCAAGGCTCTATCCACTGAACCAAGCTGGTTAGGGCTTTATTTATTTTTTAATTAGTTTTTAAAAAATTGATCTTAGAGAGAGGATGGGAGGGAGGGAGAGAGAAACATTGATGTGAATGACAGAAACATCAATACATGTGCCCCAACTGGGAATCGAACCCGAAACCTGGGTGCCTGATTGGGAATGGAACTTACCACCTTTTGGTGCATGAGATGATGCTCCAACCAATGGAGCCATCTTTCTTCACTTTAAAGTGTGAAGTCTGAAATACTTTATTAGTTATATTAACTTCCTTAGAGTTATTCAATCAAAACTAAGTATTATTTGCCCTAACTGGTTTGGCTCAGTGGATAGAGCGTCAGCCTGCGGACTCAAGGGTCCCAGGGTCAATTCCGGTCAAGGGCATGTACCTTGATTGTGGGCACATCCCCAGTGGGGGGTGTGCAGGAGGCAGCTGATCGATGTTTCTCTCTCATCAGTGTTTCTAACTCTCTCTCCCTTTCCCTTCCTCTCTGTAAAAAAATCAATAAAATATTTAAAAAAAACACAAAAACAAAAAACCCCTAAGTATTATTTAACAAGCAAGGACAGCAAACTAAAACTAAATATTTTCAAACATGAAAGAAACTACGGGTACAAGCAACATGGGTAAATCTTAGTGACATAATGTGATAACCTGCTTATAGTAAAATCCAAACGCAAGGCTCAGGGTTGTGGTTAACCCTGAAGTACAGGGGGAACAGGAAACACAGGGGCACAAGATGAGAAACTGAATACATGGGTAAATATAATCCTTTAGAGAGAGGAAGGGAGAGAGAAAGAGAAAGATGGAAGCATTGATTTGTTGTTCCACCTATTTATGCATCCATTAGCTGATTCTTGTATGTGCCCTGACCGGGAGTTGAACCTACTATCTTGGTGTATGGGGATGATGCTCTAACCCAGTGGTCAGCAAACCGCGACTCGGGAGCCACATCTGTTGACTAATGAGTCTGCCGACTACTGAACTAGACTAAATGTTACCGTGTAGTTGAAAGCTGTGAGGATTAGGCAATTGTGGCATATTGTGTGCAAAGAGGTAAAGGGTAGTATATGACAGTGGTCGGCAAACTCATTAGTCAACAGAGCGGCAAACCGCGGCTCGCGAGCCGCATGTGGCTCACAAGCCGCGGTTTGCCGACCACTGCTCTAACCAGCTAAACTACCCTGCCAGGGCCATGGGTAGATAGTTATATATTTTTAAAATATATTTTTATTGATTTCAGAGAGGAAGAAAGAGGGAGAGATAGAAACATCAATGAGAGAGAATCACTGATTGGCTGCCTCCTGCATGCCCCCTACTGGGGATCCAGCCCTCATCAGGATTCAAACCACTGAGCCATGCCAACTGGACTGATATATTCTTATTAAAGCTTTATTTTGGGGCAGAGTAGTGACTTCTCATATGTTCATTATAACATAAGGATTATAATTAATCCAACTAAGGGCACCTGAGATCCAGAAGAGAAAAAAACAATAATAAGACAAACTCAAAATTTTTCAAAAAAATTAAACTTTAATACTTTTGAAGTAATATCCCCCAAAGTCTCCTGATATATTTTTTTCTAATTGTGTTAGCAAAGTGAGAAATTATTTGGAGTTATATTTTATATGGATGCCACTTTGCATCCTTTTCTCAAGTTGCCAGTGTTAGGACAATAAATAGTCATAGGACTGAAAGAATTTTCAGGGTAATTAAACTTTGAATAATCCATTATAGTATATTTTTATTATAAAGCTTGGGATGTCAACTTATTTTATATGATTAAACTAATTAAGAAAGTAAAACTTATGACAAATATTACATTAAACGGCAAAGAGATTCATTTATCAAAATGTATTAGGATAATCATTGTCTCCCCTCTGCAAACTCTTTTTATAAAAATTTTTATTTACTGGCCCTACCAGGTTTGATTTAGTAGAGAGATCATCAGCCTGTGGACTGAAGGATTCTGGGTCAGATTCCAGTCAAGGGCACACACCTTGGTTGTAGGCTGGCTCCCCGGCCCTGGTCCTGATCCATGCGGAAGGCAACCAACACATTGCTGTTTCTCTCTCTGTGTCTCCCCTTTCACTCTCTCTAAAAAGCAATGGGAAAATCTCCTCTGGTGAGGATTAACAACAACAAAAAATATTTACTGATATGAGAGAGAGAGAGATTGATTTGTTGTCCCACTTATTTTTTCATTGGTTGTGCCTAGCCAGGGCCTGCAAACTCTTTTAAGAGAGTTGTTCCTATCCCAGCCCTTTATTGTATATATTCTCTCCCCCTCCCCCCGCCCCATGACACACACACACACAAACACACACACGCATACACACGCACAGAGCTGACTGAGCCTGCAGTGATACCTGAACCAGGAAAATGCCATTCACAGGCTGAGCTGAGCCAAACAAAATATCATGAGAGAGGCTGTCTGGGAACTAAGACTCAACAACAGATGGGACTTTTAGCTGAATTATAACAGTGCAAAATGGTAAAGGCCTTTAACTCTCTACATATGTATATGCTAAGGAAACTTGAGTTGCCCTAATTTTGGTCTTGAATGTTCAGTTTTCCTTCGACTCCACATAATTATGTCCCTACACTAAAAATCCCTTTTACTTGAGCTAATCTGAGCAAATTTCTGATGTTTAACCTCCAAATGACCTGATTTAGAGTTAACAATTGGAGTTCATGAAATCTCACCCATGACCCATAAACCCAGCTTTACTGGGATGAATAGTGCCCTCCAAATTCATGTCCATCTGGAGCCTCCGGATGTGACCTTATTTGGGTCTTTGCAGATGTAATTAGTTAAAATGGAGTCGTACTGAGGGTGGGCCCTAAATCAATGACTGGTGTCCTTATAAGAAGACATGCAGGGAAGAAGGCCAGGTAAAAACGGAGTTAGAGCTTGGAGTGATGGAGCTGCAAGCCAAAGAACACCAAGGACTACCAGCAAGCACCAGAAGCAAGGAAGGGATCTTTCCTTTAGCCTTCAGTGGGAAGAGGGCCCCACTGACACCTTGATTTTGGACTTTTGGCCTCCAGAACTGTAAGAGAATGAATTTCTGTTCTTTTAAGCCAGTGTTTGTGGTACTTTGTTACAACACCTCTGGGAAACAAATACACCAGCCATGCTTGACATTTGTCTTAAAATGGGTTGGTTAGTAGCAATAAGAAAGCAAAATATTTTGCCTTCTGAGAGACAAATTTCACCATTCTCATTTTTGAAGCTCAAGTTTTGCTTTTTTTTGACAGAAACACAAACTGGTTTATTATCTAGACAGCTGATATTAAATATAATGGAATTATTCTGCCAAAGTATAGTTTATTAATTTGATTCATCAACTTTTGGTGCTCAAAAAATTTCACTGGAATAAAATTCAACAATCAAATGTTAGTTTGTGTCTTTTATTAACCCAAATACAATTACTTGTCTTCTGGTTTGTTTAAGCAATAGGTCAGACAACACTTGCCACAATAATGTCTGTCAAAGTAGCTGGCCATAAAAACTCCAGCACCATATTCATCTGAAGGGCACTCCCGACGGAGACAACTAATTTTGCCATGCTCATCCCCTAGTAGTAGTATTTCAGGACAGCCAGCTTAACCTTTCTCTTATGCTTATTCTTCTTGGGAGTGGTATAAGACTTCTTCTTCCTTTTCTTAGCACCACCACGAAGTCTCAACACAAGATGAAGAATAGACTCTGTTTGAATGTTGTAGTCAGGCAAAGTACATCCATCTTCCAATTGCTTCCCAGCAAAGATCAGTCTTTGCTGATCAGGAGGAATTCCTTCCTCATCCTGGATCTTGGCCTTTACATTTTCTGTTGTATCCGAAGTTTCAATCTTGAGAGTGTTCTTCCCCGTGAGGGTTTTCACGAAAATCTACATCTTGGCAGTGACTCCACCACAGATGGTGGATCAGAAAGGAAAAACCTAAGTTTTTGAGAGAAACCTGTGGAACATTTATAAAGCTGTGACCAACAACTTATTTCTACATTTTTCTCAATTGTATTAAGTTTGTGACTCTCAATTTATCTCTAGAATCTGCATTTTCATTTTTTCACTTACTCATATTCTTATGAAATAAGAACAGTATGCAATTCTAGGTGTGGATTAAGGGGATAAGGATCCTTTTTCTTAGCTAAAGAATTCAAATACTGTTTTGACCAGTGCCAGTTTTTCTTTATTGCCAGCCCCTCTGGGCATCCCATCCCCAATTCATCTTCCAGTACTAACAGGACCTCTTGTCCTAGAAGCCTGTCCACATTTCTAAGTTATCCCAGTGACTACCTGGCCTTGGTGTTGGCTGCACCTTCTGATAGAATCACATGGGTTCCACCTCAGCTGGCCAGCCTGGTTACTTAGATCATTGGGTACAAAATGGCCCTTCCAAGGAGCAGGTGTTAACGACTTCTGCTTTCAGGAGTCCTTGGAGTTCCCTGCTATCGAGGACCCTTAGGTCTACTGCCTCCTACTTATTCTCCTTGCCCTGGAAGCTACTTTCCAGAAACCCAATTTTCTGGAGCTGAACTGCACAGATTAGAGCTGCTACTATAATTGTCAAGGAGGAGCAAAAGTGGGCTCTCTGGTACAGACTTTTTCTCTCAAGCCAAACCAGCTTAAAAGGAAAAATGGTCTACAGATTGAAATGGATTTCCATTTTCTCGTGTCTGCCTGCCTTCCCCCTACATCCTAGAGTTACTCCTGTTTCTAGCATACTACAAGGGAAAATGAATGCCTGGCAGTACTTCCCTCCTCATACCACATACCCCTCTTTGAATGCTTCAGCTCATATGTTGGGGCTACATCTCTCCTGAGACTCACTCAGCTTGGTGTCCATCATCTTGGGTATTCCTGTGTAGATTCATCTTGTGGGCTCAGATTCTGGATTCTCAACTGAAGGCAGGAAGCCAGATTCCCCAGGTCCCTATAGGCCCTAAAGGGACCTGTAGGGTAAACAGGCTGGCTGAGAACCTCGGGAATGTGTGTGACTGCCTGCCTCCCTGGCAGGCTGGGGAAGGGTGCAAGGCCCAATGCACTGAACCACAGGAAAATGCTCATAACCAGTAGCAACATCTTCCTAGAAGTGAGTGTGAGCCTGAGAAATTGCTCAGAGTAGGTTTCATCCATAGCTGTTTTAGGATTCTAGACCAATCTTGGCTAGTATTTTTTTTCTGTGTCTTAACTTTTGGATTCTTTTGTTAAACCAACAAGCTGAAATCTTGACCCTGTGGGGATTCATGTCATAGGCACTAGCTGCTCTTTGGCCAAGGCCTTCATAAATGATTCAGTAATCCTTTTGTCTATCCTCCAGCCCCAGATTAAGACCATAGCAAGAGAAGAATTTGAGGCCAGCACCAACCAAGTCTGAATTAAAGCTGTTATATTTCCTCCGGAGGCATTTTGCCTCAGGCCTGGGCTATTTGCAGCATTAAATTTTGGGCTCAGAACACCACAGGAGAAAGGTTTGTGTAGTGTTATAAAGGTTTGTGTAGTGTGTAGTTTGCCTCACTATTTCTGGACCAGTTGGACTGCTGATATTTACATTAGAACATACCTGAACCCCTCTGCTCAATGCTAGAGCCCTGCTCCCCTGTGTAGGTCAGATTTTCAGCCCCTGGGTTTTAGGACAGGACATCTTGCCATGCCCTGGGGGTAGTGAAGGAAGTCAAACGTCAGATTCTGAGACTGGGAACCTCTGGCTCAGAGGATCGCCTTCAAGAGGCCACCTCTATGAGAACCCTCAAGCCCTGTAGTTGGATATTGACTCTTTTAGCCAACTTTTGTGGAAACTGCCTTTGAATGAGCCACTACAGAAGCGAAGGTGATGTGAGGTCCCAGCCACCCAAGACAAACCAGATGTCCCTCAAAAGCAGCTTGGGTTGCCAGTACAGACCCTGCAAAGGTGAACCAAACCCTTTTTCTCACTGGTTTTCCTTTCCAAATTCATTTGCTTTTCATTTTCCAAGAACTGTAAACTCTGGCTATTTTCTATGTTCTCGAGGCCCCTGGGTAGACGACAAAGCTTGATTTCAGAGCAGACATAGATAGGCCAAGAAACCATGGCATTGAGTGTGCTGAGTCCAGACAAATGATATTTATATACACATCCAAATTCGAAGAGAAAATGTATTTCTTTAGGTTTCAAACACTGTCATATAAATAAAGCAAAAATAAAAACCTGTTGTAAAGTTAAAAGAAAAGAACAATATGCAAGATGGAGAAACTGAAAAAATTGAACTGTTGGTTGGCACACAGCTCCACCAAGCTTTGGCTCAAAGTATTTGCTTGTCAGCTGATATATAAAAGTCCCAAACTGGAATTTTGAAAGCACTTTAGGAATGAGAATATGTAATGAGGTTGTGCAAAATTCCGTGCACTAAAGGCAGAGTTAGCTGGCTTAATAATCAAGTAATTATTTTATGTTCATTTTATTAACTGAGAATTTGTTATAAGTGCAATATTTTCTATCTCTATTAACTATCAAGTAGCATTATAATAACTATGTCAGATTTTAAGAATGAGTAACTGAACTTTGAATTTCTGGTTTAACTAGAAATGTAACCACATCAGAACTGGTAGCCAGCACTATCTGACTTGTCCAAGGAATGTGCTGAATTTGCGAAACTTTTGTCGTCTGAATTTTTCCAAGTAATTCCAGAAACTAAATAGTTCTTGGATGTGGAGTACCTAGATAAACGCTATTTTAGAAAAACTGTTCAGAGTTCAATTGTTCATAGACTTGTTTAGAGACTAAAGAAAATTAAGCAACGAATCTGCAGGAAATTTAATAATAAGAACAATTTCAGCTTCTAATCGTAACAGATTTGTCATGAATTTTAGGGGATAAGAAGTTTCCTGTTAATTGAATTTTTGACAAGTTGAAACTTACCCCGAAAACTATTTTCTTTCCACTCTATTGAAAATATTTCTAGCCTACATCAGTTCTCTTTTTAGTCTTTAGAAAGCATAGGATTGTGAACATAATAGGAAATGTTTGGTGTTTGAACATACCCCAATGCCTCAGGACTTGTCAATCTGAAAGCCACTTTAAATTTGCAAAACTGTTGTAGAATCAGCGATTGATTGAGCCTAACAGATGCTGCGACTAGAACTTTCCATGAAAGTTAGTTTCGTCTCCAAGTGTGTTGGGTTTTTAAAAAAATAGAATGGGGAAAGACCAGTTAAGAACCTCTGTAAAACTGGGTTTTTCTTTTTAACAACAAAAAAAATCCACTTGTATTTACTTTTCAGTAAGTTTAAATCCTTTAGGGGGACAGTATTACAAGGATTCTGTGACCAGTGACCTTAGCAGGAAGGTTGCTTCGGAATTTGGCACGAACCATGCCACTGTTTCCATGAGCACGAGTTACCTTTCCCCAGATGACTCTGGTTTTGCCACTGGGAGTCACTGTGTTATTCTTTGCTTTGTACACATAAGCACATCTTTTGCCTAAATAGAAAGGAAGAGCAATGTACTTTCTCTGGTTCTGGTTATAGCCAGCAAAAGTGGCCTCGGACGGCAGCCTTCCACACACATTTATTGTTATAGAAGTCCTGTTCCCCGCAGGCCTCCACTACCTCTAAAATGGTGGAAATAGCCAAGCTAGGTTTTGATACATCGATTCACTTAGCACTTACTGTCTGGCAGGTTCTGTGCTAAATGCTGAGGAAAAAGACACAGACAAGATACTGTCCCTGTATTCAACAGGCAGTTTGAAGTTTTTTGTGTTATTGTTATGTTATTGCTATATTCCCAAGTATTTGTGCTCTTAATTTACTAATTTGAAGCAGAAGTATGGATGGAAGGCAATGGAATTGGGGTGATAGTGGGGAACGAAAAATTTTCTTAGACATAAGCAAGAAGAAAATGTCAACCATTGCCCTCTTGTTAACAGGATTATGGGGCAGAGATTTCTTCAGACTTTCATGTGCTTTCTAAACTTTCTGGAAAAGTTTGTCCAGATAAATGATTCCAAAATATTTAAAATTGGAAAATAAATTTATTTTTAAAAATGTGCCCAGCCGGCGTGGCTCAGTGTCTGAGCACCAACCTACGAACCAGGAGGTCACAGCTTGATTCTCTGTCAGGGCACTGGCCCGGATCGCAGGCTCAGTCCCCAGTAGGGCGTGTGTTATCTATCTCTCCCTCTCCCTTCCTCTTTGAAATCAATAAAAATATATTTAAAAACAACTACAAAATATACATATATATTAAAAAACAAAAACCACAACAACTACAAAAAACATGACAGACAAAATCTACAATGAGATAAAGTACCTAAAGTGTTTAGCACAATGGCTGGCACATAGTATGTGCTTAACGACATTGACTACTGTTGTTGATATTATTTTAATTATTGCTGTAAGTTGGTTCTCTTTGGTTGCAAGGAACATAACACCTACTGTAGGAAACAGAAAGGGCATTTGACAGGGTGACTGAATGAAGAGGAAGAAACAGAGATTTTTAGAATGAGGGGTGGGAGAGGTAGAAGAGGGTAAAGGGGACATAAATGGTGATGGAAGGAAACTTGATTTAGGGTGGTGAACACACAATACAATATACAGATGATGTATTATAGAATTGTGCACCTGAAACCTATATAATTTTATTAACCAACATCACCCCAATAAATCCAATTAAAAAAAAGAATATTGACAAAGGAGGAAGATCAGTCTTTGCAACATGAAAACTCTGATTGTATATACTCCACTGATAGGATTTTACACACCCAAATCTCATCTAAAGCAGAATAGAGCTGAATGTGCCAGAGGCATAGAAGAAGAGATAGGATCCTGGAGAAAGGATGCAGGTGTCATGGAAAGAGAAAAAAAGCAAGGGAAGGGCTAAAGGAGAGGATGTTTTTTCTTTGCTGGCTGAGAGAGGGAGGGGGATGATAGCCAGGTAGAGCAGCTAAGTTAGTCTAGATGCAAGGACCCCTGCCCATTGAGGGTTGGTGAGGTTGATATGAAGAGTAGAGGAACCCTTTCCAAACTTTTATTCTGAGTTAAGAGATCTGACATTAGGAGAGAAACCAAGAGGGCGGCATAGGTAAACACCTGAACTTGCTGCCTTGCACAACCACTTCAAAACTGCAACTAAAAGACAAAATCAACATCATCCAGAACCACAGGAAGGCTGGCTGAGTGGAAATTCTACAACTAGAAGGAAAGAGAAAAGCACTGAGACTCAGAGGAGGTATGGAAGTAAAGTGCAGAGGTACAGAGGTGTATGTGTGGAGAGGGCTGGCAACTGAGGGCTATCTTTTGCAATTGGGAGGGAGACACAAGCTCCCTACTGCTCTGAACTCCAGTTCCGGGTGAGACTCTGGGGACCCAGACTCATACGGGGAGAAACTGGACTGTCTGGCTTTGGGTGGAACTCAAGGGTGGCTTTCTCTCAGAGGTGCTTGAAGCAATTACTGAGGGACACTGAGACCCAGGGGCCTCTTAGGGCAGGGCCGACAGGAAGCCATTGCTGTTTGCTCCGCCTTGAGACCCCACCCCACCAAAGCTGTGTGCAGAGGATTTTGCATATGAATGACCTGGTCCTTTGAATTTTAAACTTACCTAACAAACTGCAGCTGAGTCAGAGAGACCCGGAACATCCAAAAGAAGGCCCAAGGCCCCACAGCATTGCTTCATAGCTGGGCCTCATCTGGGCACCTCCAAAACCCAAACAAAGAAGAGGAATCTGCAGATCTCTCCATAGCTCCTGCTGGATGGCCTCAGGCAGAGTCTAAATTAGCACCTCCTTGGAGACCCAAGAGCCAGTGTACCCAGGAGTCAGAGTGGGACCATCCAGATTACAACTCCTCAGATCCATAAGGGACACACTCAGGGGGCAGACTCAGTAAGCACCAAAGCCCCACTGAAGCAAGTCTTGCCTCATAAGGGTGTTTCCAGGATAAAAGTTCTCCCAGCATAGACACAGCTGATCCTCACAGCCAATTTGCCTGCAAGTCAATTCCTCCCAGTGATACCAACAACAATCAAGGCTTAACTACAGCAAGACTGTGCACACAGCACACAAAGGGGTGCACCAAGAGTGTCCACCTCAGATAACTAGGGAGGCTGAGCCACTGGGACCTATAGGACACTTAGCACACAAAGCCACTCTATCAACACAGGGAAGCAGCCAAAATGCAGAGACAAAGAAACAGGTCACAAATGAAAGAAATGGAGGAAAGCAAATGATTGGATATAGAGTTCAAAACCACAGTTATAAGGTTTTTCATGAATTTTCTAGAAAAGGCTGATAAATTTAGTGAGACCCTTGAGGATATGAAAAAGGACCAACTAGAAATTAAGCATACACTGACTGAAATAAAAAATAATATACAGAGATCCAACAGCAGACCAGAAGATCGCAAGAATCAAGTCAAAGATTTGAAATATAAAAAAGCAAAAAACTCCCAACAGGAAAAACAAAAAGAAAAAAGAATGCAAAAATATGAAGATAATGTAAGGAGCCTCTGGGACAACTTCAAGTGTACCAACATCCGAATTATGGGGGTGCCAGAAGAAGAGAGAGAGCAAGATACTGAAAACCTATCTGAAGAAATAATGACCGAAAACTTCCCCCACCCGGTGAAAGAAATAAACTTACAAGTCCAGGAAGTGCACAGAACCCCAAACAAAAGGAATCCAAAGAGGACCACACCACGACACATCATAAGTAAAATACCAAGAGCAAAAGACAAAGAGAGAATATTAAAAGCAGCAAAAGAATAACGGTTAGTTACCTACAAGGGAGCACCCATATGATTGTCAGCTGATTTCTCAACAGAAACTATGCAGGCCAGAAGGGAGTGGCAAGAAATATTCGAAGTGACGAAGAGCAAGAACCTACAACCAAGATTACTCTACCCAGCAAAGCTATCATTCAGAATTGAAGGTTAGATCAAGAGCTTCACAGATAAGAAAAAGCTAAAGGAGTTCATCACTGCCAAACCAGTATTATATGAAATGCTGAAAGGTATTCTTTAAGAAGAGGAGGAAGAAGAAATAGGTAAAGATAAAAATTATGAACAACCAATACATATCTATCAACAAGTGAATCTAAAAATCAAGTGAATAAAAAAAATCTGAAGAACAGAATGGACTGGTGAATGTAATAGAATCAGGGGCATAGAAAGAGAGTGGACTGACAATTCTCCAGGGGAAAGGGGTGTGGGGGGTGCAGGAAGAGACTGGACAAAAATCGTATACCTATGGATGAGGACAGTGGGGGGCGAGTAAGGGCAGAGGGTGGGGTGGGAACCGAGTGGAGGGGAGCTATGGGGGGGGGGGAGGAACAACTGTAATAATCTGAACAATAAAGATTTATTAAAAAAGAGAGAGAGAGAGATCTGACATTAACTTGAACCACACTTGAAGCAAGGCACTATGGTGTTCATTCTGATAGAATATAAGTTCTGTGGCCCTAGCCAGTTCAGCTTAGTGGATAGAGTGTTGGCTTGCAGACTGAAGGGCCCCAGGTTCGATTCCAGTCAAGAGCACATGTCAGAGTTGCAGGCTCAATCCCCAGTGTGGGACATGTGGGAGGCAGCCTATCAATGATTCTCTCTCATCATTGGTGTTTCTATCTCTCTTTCCCTCTCTCATCCTCTCTGAAATCAATAAAAAATACATATTTTTAAAAAAGAATATAAGCTCTGTGTAGGCAGGGATCTTTGTTTATTTTGTTCACTGATGTATCCCACATGCTTGGAAAACTGCCGCACATCTATAGGCACTCAATAAACATTTGTCCAATTGGATAAAAAATTCTGGACTCTGTGTATATGCTTGACTGGCTAACAGTGATGGTTATTTAATATTGGACTGTACCACTCCTGCCTTCCCTATTCAAGGCATAGTGCTGGTGCTTCATTAGAAATGAACCAAATCATTTATCAAGTGACTTGCATAAAAAGAGAAGGAGATACTTTAAGGGCCACAATTAATAGTATTAGATGTTAATGGCTAGTATCCTGAATTCCATTCCAGATATAGAAGGAATTAAGGTCAACAATGGAGTAGCAGATATCAAGCTATATTACCAAGCCACGGTACTGGCACAAGAACAGACATATAGACCAATGGAATAGAACAGAGAACCCAGAAATCGGCCCAAGCCATTATGCTCAATTATTTGCCATTATGCTTAGTATTTGACAAAGGAGGCAAGAGCATACAATGGACAGTCTCTTCAATAAAAGGTGCTGGGAAATTTGGTCAGATATGTGCAAAAAAATGAAACTAGATCACCAACTTACACCATACATGAAAACAAACTCAAAATGGCTAAAGGACTTAAATGTAAGACAGGAAACCATAAAAATCCTACAAGACTCCATAGGCAGCAAAATTGCAGACATATGTTGTAGCAATATCTTTAGAGACACAACTCCTACGGCAATGGAGACTAAGGAGAAAATAAACAAATAGGACTACATCAAAATAAAAAGCTTCTGCAAGCAAAAGAAACTACCAACAAAACAACAAGAATGCCTACTGCATGGGCGAACATATTTGCCAATGATATTTCCGATAAGGGTTTAATCTCCAAAATTTATAGAGAACTCATACAACTTAACAAAAGGAAGATAAACGATCCAATCAAAAAATGAGCAAAGGATCTAAATAGACACTTTTCGAAAGTTAACATACAGAAGGCCCAGAGACATGAAAATATGCTCAAAGTCACTAATCATCTGAGAGATACAAATCAAAACAACAACGAGATACCATCTCACACGTGTCAGACTGGCTATCATCAACAAACTGACAAGTGCTGGTGAGGATGCAGAGAAAAAGGAACCCTTCTGCACTGCTGGTGGAAATGGAGACTGATCCAGCCACTGTGGAAAACAGTATGGAGTTTCCTCAAAAAGTTAAAAATGGAACTCCCATTTGACCCAGTAATCCCACTTCTAGGACTATATCCCAAGAAACTAGAAACACCAATAAGAAAGGATATATGCACCCCTATGTTCATAGCAGCACTTTTCACCATAGCTAAGATTTGGAAACAGCCTAAGTGCACATCAGCAGATGAGTGGATTAAAAAACTGTGGTACATCTACACAATGGAATACTACGCCACTATAAAAAAGAAGGAACTTTTACCATTTGCAACAGCATGGATGGAACTGGAGAGAATTATGCTAAGCGAAATAAGTCAGTCGGAGAAAGATAAATATCACATGATCTCACTCATATGTGGGATATAATGATCCACGTAATTTGATGAACAAGAATAGATCCAGAGACAAATGGCGGGAGGGTGGGGGGCAACCAAAGGACTTGTATGCATGCATATTAGCATAACCAATGGATACAGACACTGGGGCAGAGGGATCTTGCCCGGGTGGGAATGGCTGGCGGGGGGGGGGGGGTCAATTGGGGAAAAAGGAGACTTATGTAAAACTTTAGACAATAAAAAAAATGGAGTAGAGTTAGATTTTTAAAAATAGTATTAAAGCCTGGCTGGTGTGGCTCAATGGTTGAGTGTCGACCCACAAACCAGAAGGTCATGGTTCGATTCCCAGGCTGCAGGCTTGATTACCAGTGTGGCATGCAGGAGGAGGCAGCCAATCAATGATTCTCTCTCATCATTGATGTTTCTATCTCTCTTTCCCTCTCCCTTCCTCTCCAAAATCAATAAAAACATACTTTTTAAAATTATTATTAAAAGTTTTTAAAATATAGAATCTGCTGCTTTTCCCAGTAATTATTCAATTGTGTCAACTTGAAAATGGATTGGCTCAATGTAAGACTCAGGGGACATGGGAGAATGTTACACACTAACTTAAAAATGTTTTAATAAAAATGTCATTGCTTTAATTATGCATAACAATATAAAATGAATATAAATAAATAGCTTCTTGTTATATTTGATTATGCAACTGCATAGGCAGGATTGAGACTATTTTATTATTCAGTCAACTGATCTGTTTTAAGGTTTGAGGATATCACTTGGGCTTTTGAAATTCTAAGAAATTGTGGAGTTTTAGAAAGTTTCCCAACAAAATTCCTTGGCCCAATGACTTACAAGGTTATTTCAATGAAATAGTTATTTTACTATTTATTCATAATGTATCCCTCAACTCACAAAAGGATGAGACATGGTCCGCTGAAGGCTTAGCTAGAAAATAATCAGCTCTTATTGTGGACACCAAGGGCTTTGTTACTGAGTTGAATGTCAATCCTGTCTCTCAGGATACATTTTCTCACCAGAGCTCCTTCTGTCTTGCAAAGGATTCTTTAGCTCTTCCCACAAGTTTACCAGGTATCTCCAGACACATATGCGGTGGATAAAATTTGGACTGAGGCTGGGAGCCTGTGGGGTGTGCAGGAGGCAGCACATCCCCTACTGGGATCGAGCCAGCAACCTAGGCAAGTGTCCTGACCAGGAATTGAACCGTGACCTCCTGGTTCATAGGTCAATGCTCAACCACTGAGCCATGCCAGCTAGGCTCAATAAAAATATATTTAAAAAAATTTTTTTGTAACCACAACAGATTAAGACTACTTTCTCTATCCACTCTGACTACTGCTCCTTAGCAGTTCCCTCAGATTAGGAGGCACTGGAGTGTCCTTAGGCATTTTGGGGAGCTGGCTGAGGGGAAGTTGAATTTGGCACATTTTGTTTGGATTTAGTGGAGTATATTTATGTAGTTTGCAAGCATTTTTCATGTATAGTTAAGTTATTGCCAGTTGTCCTATGCTTCCAGGACTTTCCTACTGAAAACTGTTAATGAATGTTGACAATGCAGAGTATTTAAGGTTTGTCACAGCACAAGAGATCTTCAGATGCCTTGTAATCTTGTACCTCATACATGAAAGCAACTTGATAGGCAATTTCCCAAATGTGATGATGATCCTAACAATTTATGTGATGCTGCTAAAACAAGTTTCAGAGCCAAAATTAACTTTAAAAACTAGCAATAGGGGGAAAAAATTGAATAACCAGATTAGAGAAGACTTATTTTATTCTCTGTATAGAGAATAATATAACAAACCCAATGTCATGTGAAAAGGTGACCAAAGATCACCATATTTTTTGAAAATGAGAATATGAAAATATGTAGAGACTCATTCATTTAGCGATCTAATCCACAAATACTTATTATCTGCCTACTATATTTTCAAAAATGGTGCTAGGAGCTGGGACTAGAACAGTGAATAGACATAAATAGTCCCAGACATTGAGATATTCACAGTCTAAGGCAGAGCAGGCCCCTAATAAGTAATCATATCAATGTATTTATTATTAGTATAATTGTGATAAAAGAGACATGTAAGGTGTTCTGAGAGCTAACCTAAGTCTGGGTTTTAGGGAAGGTTTCCTTGTAAAAAAATAAGCAAGCATATATAAACTGAAGGAGTAATTCCATTGAAGGGTAAGAAAGAATATCCTACTCAGGGGGAACAAGAGCTCTAGGTGGAAGGTACTTATTGACCTCAAGGAACCAAAAGAATGCCAGTGTAGCTAGCTTACCATAAGCAGTGGAAAGGTGGTGAATAAGTCCAGCAGATGAGTTTTCCTGTTCTAAAAGTTCATATAAATGAAATTTAGAATATACAACATATATGCTTTTGTATAAGGCTTCTTTAGCTGAGCGTAATGTTTTTGAATTTCATCCATCCTTTTGCATGTATTTGTAGGTGTTTGTTGTTGAACATTATTATATTGTAAGTGTATACCACGATTTATTTATCCATTCACCTGCTGATGGACATTTGGGTTATTTCCAGGTTTTGGTCACTATGAATAGAGCTGCCATGAACGTTCTCATATAAGAGATGTGAGATTTTTAGTTCACTGCTACTCCCCCTTCACTGTACTACAGAAGCAAGAATATGCTCTGTGTTGCACAGGAGTTGTAATAAAAGTGCAAAGAACAGCTCAATACCCACTTGATCCTTTGTTGGCCTCATGAAGGCACTTGGGTTCTAGCAGCTACAGATAAGAAGAGCTGGGTCAAGTAATTCAACACAGACACAGCAGCAGCCTGGCCTGAGTTTCAAATCACCAGCATCTGATACATGAACCAGACTTTGAGATGAAGAATGTCTAGGTAGGGAAGTGTTCTTGCTGATGCTTAGAGGTGGGGCACCGATCTCTTCTACACCCTTCAGTGTAAACCGGAATCCATAACTACCTAAAGGACTCTTTATCCCCTGCCAAATGTCCTTAATCCCACTTCCCCTTGTCCCTCTCCTCTTTCCCCCAAGGGACTGACCTGAGGGCAGTGATCGGTAATTCTAGCTTTACTGGAGAAGCCCTGGTCCTGTTAGTGGATCTGCACACTCAGCAGATGCAGTCACAGAGTGAAAACAACTCCTGTGCTGAGGCCTGTTAGGGAGCGTCAACGGCAACTCCCCTATGCACCTCTGTCTGATTATTCCCATTTCAGTCACTTTATCTGTGACTTTAAATTGAAATGCAACACTGTACAAGCACGACAGTATGAAGAATATCAGTACTTAGTCTGGCCAGTGAGTCAGAGCTCTGACAAGGTGACTGATGGCTTTTGAGATGGCCGTCTCCTCTCTGTCCTGGGCTCCTTGTGATAACCATGAGCCAAGATGGACCTGCGATGGGCAGGAGCAAGAAGTAAAATTTTGTTTAAGCCACTGGGGTGAAAAATAAAAGAATATCAGTTTTCAGTGAATTTTTATTTCTGGATGTAAAAAAGGATAGTATTTTGAAGCATTTTTATTTTTGTCTGAGAAGAGACATCTTTCTTGCAGGAATTTTCTTTCCAGGGAGGATTTCTATGGTCTTTTCATATTTTACTGTACGTTCTTTCTGTGTGTGTGTGTGTTTTGCTATGTTTTATACTCTGTTTCTTCTTTATTTTACACACTTTTGTTTTTCTAAAAGTAAACACCCCCATCCCAGCCTCCTAGATAATTCATTCTTTTCACACATTTAACGAGTGCTTTCTATCCTATCATTTTCTCTGTTCTCTAGATTTCTTTCAAATGGATCTTTCTGTGCTATTGACAGGGTTTTTGCTTTCAGCCTTTCCTTCATGGCCTCTAACTACTACACTTGAGTATGTACAGTAAGTAATAAAGAGAGATTATTTTTCTGGTAGTATTGTGAACTGATAACTGGAAAAATCTCCCTATAAAACATCTAGAAGTGCTGCATAAGATACAAGAAACACTCTTTTAAAAGAAGACCTGAGCCTGGCCCGCGTGGCTCAGTGGTTGAGTGTCGGCCTATGAACCAGGAAGTCATGGTTTGATTCCTGGTCAGGGCACATTTCTGGGTGGCTGGCTCGATCCCCAGTGTGGGGCTTGCAGGAGGCAGCCAATCAATGATCCTCTCTCATCATTGATGCTTCTATCTCTCCCTCTTCCTTCCTCTCTGAAATCTTCTATCTCTCCCTCTTCCTTGCTCCCGGGAACAAGTTGGAATTACAACTGAAATATAGAAAGGCTTCCTGAATAATCAATGGAAAATTCACAGGAGAGAACCCTGATACCCAAGGACCGAAGGTGGAGACTGCATAGAGACTGGTAGGAGGGACGGAGGTGCGAAAGGACTGGTCAGGCTCCAACAGATGGCAACTGAAGTCTCAGAAAGATATCTCAGCTGTGGGGGGATGCCAGTAAGAACTCTGGGATCTAATCCCGAAGCTGGGCTCCCCAGCAAAGAGGACCAAAATGAGGAGGGTACCCACATAACATCTAGCTGTTAAAAGCAGTGGGGTGCTGTCTGCCAGGGAGTGGCAGCTGAAAGTTTGGGCAACCTTTTAAAGGGCCAATGCACAAAAATTCCCTGTGGAGTCACCCACCTTGTACTCTGGCAGAGGGAGGGTGAAGTGGACTGGAGTTATGAGAGCAGAACACAGGACTGGGGACTTGGGGGATAGAGCTCAGAAGGCAGACACCCCAAGTTTCCTGGGCTGAGTCATTCCCTCACACAGCAGAGGATACCTTTCCCACATAGACATCTGCCTTGCCTGGGGGGAAGACAGTCGACACACCCTATTGGAAAACACCTTGCCCTGAGGCCACTTAAGAGATTAGAAGTAACAATTAGCCCCAAGGCAGAAGCAATTGCCCCACCCTGTTGAAAAAAAACTCTTGCCACATCTAAGGATGATTGCCTGGGGGCAATTCAATTGGAATCCTATTAGTCTGTACGCAGAGGTGGTCTCTGGAGGCTTTGAGTCTATGTCTGATCCAGTTAGTCAGAAACAGCCTTTAGCCCTAACCAGTTTGGCTCAGTGGATAGAGCATCCGCCTGCAGACTGGAGGGTCCCAGATTTGATTCCGGTCAAGGGCATGTACCTTGGTTGTGGGCGCATCCCCAGTAGGGGGTGTGCAGAAGGCACTGATTGATGTTTCTCTCTCATCGATGTTTCTAACTCTCTATCCCTCTCCCTTCCTCTCTGTAAAAAAATCAATAAAATATATTAAAAAAAAAAAAAAAAAGCAGAAACAGCCTTTAACACTGTCCTGCACTAGAGATTGAGAGGTGTAGAGGATCTACCTAATACATAGTCACAAACCCAAACAGACAACCAAAATGAGGACACAAAGAAACAACCCTCAAATGAAAGAACTATCGAATTCTCCAAAAGAAGAGATAAATGAAGCAGAGATAAGAAATTTATCTGAAACAGAGTTCAGAGTAATGATGTTAAATATATTCAACAGTATGAAAAAAGATATAGTAACTATGAAAAAAGAACAGTCTGAGATAAAGAATGACATAACAGCCCTGACCGGTTTGGCTCAGTAGATAAGAGCGTTGTCCTGCAGACTGAAAGGTCCCAGGTTCGATTCCAGTCAAGGGCATGTACCTTGGTTGCGGGCACATCCCCAGGAGGGGGTGTGCAGGAGATAGCTGATCGATGTATCTCTCTCATCGATGTTTCTAACTCTCTATCCTTCTCCCTTCCTCTCTGTAAAAAAAAATCAATAAAATATATTAAAAAAAAAAGAAATTTATGTTGCTTAAAAAAAAAAAAAGAATGACATAACACAAATAAAGAACACATTGGAAGGAATACACAGCAGATTAGGGGAAGCTGAGGATCGAATCAGTGAATTAGAAGACAGAGTTGAAAATATCATTCAATTAGAGAACCAAAAAGAAAAAAAACAATTAAAAAACAGGAAGATAGCTTAAGGGAGCTGTGGGACAATATGAAACATAACAATATTAGAATAGTAGGTGTGCCAGAAGAGGGAGAAAGAAATAGAGAAGGTGTTTGAAGAAATAATGGTAGAAAACTTCCCTAACCTGGTAAAGGAAAAAGTCACACAAGTTCAAGAGGCACAGAGAACCCCAAACAAGAAGAACCCAAACAGACCCATGGCCAGACACATCATAATTAAAATGCCAAAAATTAAAGACAAAGAGAGAATCTTAAAGGCAGCAAGATAAAAGAAAACTGTTATCTACAAAGGAGTTCCCATAAGGCTGACACCTTATTTCTCATCAGAAACTCTACAGGCCAGAAGAGAATGGCATGAAGTACTCAAGGTAATGGAAAGCAAGGATCTGAGACCAAGATTACTATATCCAGCAAGACTATCATTCAAAACAGATGGTCAAATAATGAGCTTCCCAGACAAAAAAAGGGTAAAGGAGTTCACCACCACCAAGCCAGCATTACAAGAAAGGATGAAACATGGCAAAGTGCTGTGATGGAGCCTAAAAAGAGAAAATGGATCATCTGTGTACTTTCTTTTGTTGTCATTTGTCAGTAAAATGATAACACAGAAATAAAGAAGTATCACTCTAGGTGTACACCTAGCCACATGAATATTTTTTGTAATTTTTAAAGTGTGAATATTACAGACTAAATGTAAAGCAATAAAATATATGTAAAATAAAGTATAATCACTTGTGTTACTACTAAATCTTTAAGAAAGAAAAAGAATGTAGGTGTAATAGATTGTGTAATGGCCACAGATTTCCCCTTTCCCACTATGCACACCTCTCTGCAGTGCGACTTTACTGCTGCTTGTCTCAAAAGATAGTCTCTTTCCTCACCCTTTACACCTGGACTGCCCTGGTATTCTGACACCAACTGGTGTGCTGAAATATAATTCAATTCTAATGCTAACCATCTGGCATTACTTTCAGAATCCATAGGTTAAAGGGCATGATCTCCAACAAGGCTGCTTCACTTAAGATGCCAGCCACAAGTGGAGTCCACCCGCCACCTGCACTTCTGACCTACAAGCTACAAAGATGCAGGGCTCCTATGACCAATCCCCCTCAGATTCAGCAATTCATTAGTATGACTCATGGAATTCAGGAAAGCACTGTACTTGTAATAACAGTTTTGTTATAAAGGATACAAGTCAGGGCCAGCCAAATGAAGAGACACATAGGACGAATGCTGGGCTTCTATGCTCTCTTTCTCTGTGTGTAGAATCGGGTTGTATCATTCTTTTGGCACATCAATGTATTCACTAACCAGAAAGCTCGACTGGGCTTGGTCGGTCCAGAGTTTTGATTAGGGTTTCATTACACAGCCATGATTAATTGAATCATTGACTATAAGATTAAACTCAATGTCTAGCTCCTCTTTCCTTGCTGGAGATTGGACTCGTTGAAAGCTCCAACCCTCCCTCTAATCACACAGTTGGTCTTTGTGGTGACCTACCCTATCCTGAGTTATTTTTCTCACAGCATAAACTTAAGTCTTATTCAATGGCATTCCTATTACTCAGGAAATGCCAGTGATTTAAAGTCTGTCTCCTAGGAAGCAGGGACAAAAACTAGTCAAATTCTATATTATACAAGAGCTTATAACCAATAGAATGTGGCTAGAATGATGTTATGTGACTCTGTCACTAGGCCTGAAGAAACCTTAGTTTCTACTTCATATTTTTGGAACACTCCCTAAGACTGCCATGTAAGGGAGTTGGCATAGCTTAGTAGAAGATAAGAGGCTATGTAGTCAAGAACTAAGATGCATAAGCCAATAGCAACCATTGACTGCCAGTCACCAGAGTGGCCATCTTGGACCCTCCAGCTGAATGCAGCTTATTAATGACCCCAGGCGAAACCAGCAGAGGAAACCCTTGTTCAACCCACAAACCTGTGAGATATAAAAAAAATCATTGCTGCATGAAGCCACTAAGTCTTAGTGTTGTTTGTGATGCAGCAATGGATAACTGATACTTGGGAGCCAAAAAAGAAGGTAAAATCGGAGCAGGAAGCAAGTGAGCTTTCACTCGGGTACCCTTGGGTCAAGGTCAGGTGGGGTTTTCCTATCTTGATAACGAGACTTGAATTTTTAAAAAACCTTGACAGCTCCTGAGGTAGGGAGCTGGGATTAAGTCCCCTTAATAAAGTTGAGACTTCCAAAGGCTCAGTGACAGGTGGACTGAAAAACTGCTTCCTGGTATAAGGAAAGGACAAAAAAGCCTGGCTGTCTTGGCCTGCATTCTAACTGGTAAAAATCAAGTAATTTAAAAAAAATTTCTAACTACTAACCCGATCTGACCTCACTTAGATTTAGAGTTTGAAAGTTTATCACCAGCATTAGTATCAGCCTGGGAACATAAAAAGTGGCCTGTGGGTAACATGATCATCTATATAGAAAATCCTAAGTAATCTCTACAAAAAGTACTAATTCTATACGTGATTTCAGCAAGCTCTTAGGAGATAAGATCAACATGCAAAAGTCAGATGTATTTCTTATTAGCAATAAACAATTGGAAATTAAAATTTAAAGATATTATTTACAATAGGATAAAAATCATGCAATACTTAGGGATAAATTTAACAACATATGTACAAGACCTGTACACTGAAAATTGTAAAACTGTTTTGAGAGAAATTTAAGAATACCTAAGCAAATACATATATTGTGTTCATACATCAGAAACTCAATATTGTTAAAATGTTAATTCTCCCTAAATTGATCCATAGATTCAATGTAATACCAGATAAAATTTTGGCAGAATTTTTTGTAGAAACAAATAAGCAGGTTCTAAAACTTATATAGAAACGCAAAGGACCCAGAATAGCCAAAACAGTCTTGTAAAGGAAGAACAAAGTTGGAAGAACTCATGTGACTTGATTTTGAGATTTACTATAAAGCTACAGTAATCAAGAGATTATGATATTGGCATAAGGACAGATGTACAGATCAATAGTACAGACTAAAGGGCCAAGAATAGAACCACAAATAATGTAGTCAACGTTCCACTGTAATTCAATGGAAGAAAGAATAGTCTTTTTAAAAAATGGTGTTGGAATAGTTGGGTATCCATAAGCAAAAATATAAAGCTTCATACTTAGTTCATACCAAATAAAAAAATAATTTGAAATGAAGCATAGACCTAAACCTACATTTTTCCAGAAGAAAAGTTAGATTGAGAAAAGATTTCTTACATAGACACAAAAAGCACAACCCATAAAAGAAAAATAATTATGAAATTGAACTTCATAAAAATTAAGTGGTTGCTTTTTGAAAAACACCAAGAAAATGAAAGACAAGCCACACACTAAGAGAAAATATTTGCAAAATGTATATCTGCTAAAGAACTTGTATCTAGACCATATATATATGTGTGTGTGTGTGTGTGTGTGTGTGTATTTTAAGTAACACTCTTTTGTTTTTTTTTTTTGTTTTTTGTTAACGCTCACTCAAGGATATTTTTTTCCATTGCTTTTTAAAGAATGGAAAGGAGGAAGGGAGAAGGAGAGACAGAGAGAAAGAAACTTCGATGTGAGAGAGACATCAATTGCTTGCCTCCCGCACACACCCCGACTGGATCAAACCTGCAACCAAGGTATGTGCGCTTGAACAGAATCGAACCCGGGATCCTTCAGTCTGCAGGCCAACACTCTATCCACTGGGCCAAACTGGCTAGGGCTAGACTATATTTTTAAAAACCCTCTTACTACTCGATTAAAAATGACAGAAAGTATAATAAAAAAGGTAGGCAAAAGGTTTGAACTGACAGGCTACAAAATAAATATGTGACAATCACGAAAATATGCTTAACATCATTAGTCATTAGGGAAAAGCAAATTAAAATTATAATGACATCATCAATAAATCAACAAACGACAAGTGCTGGTGAGGATGTGGAGAAAAAGGAACCCTCGTGCACTGCTGGTGGGAACGCAGACTGGTGCAGCCACTGTGAAAAACAGTATGAAGTTTCCTCAAAAAGTTAAAAATAGAATTCCCATTTGACCCAATGATCCCACTTCTAGGAATATATCCCAAGAAACCAGAAACACCAATCAGAAAGGATATATGCACCCCTGTGTTCATAGCAGCACAATTTACAATAGCTAAGATTTGGAAACAGCCTAAGTGTCCATCAGCAGATGAGTGGATTGAAAAACTGTGGTACCTGCACAATGGAGTACTATGCTGCATTAAAAAAGAAGGAACTTTTACCATTTGCAACAGCATGGATGGAACTGGAGAGCATTATGCTAAGTGAAATAAGCCAGTCGGAGAAAGATAAATATCACATGATCTCACTCATATAATGAACAACATAAACTGATGATCAAAAATAGATCCTGAGACAAGGTAACACTGAACAGACTGTCTAACCTCAGAGAGAAGGCAGGAGATGGGGGGTGGTTAGAGATCAACCAAAGGACTTGTATGCATGCATATTAACATAACCAATGGACACAGACACAGGCAGTGGGGGCTTGTCCTGGGGGTTGAGAGAATGTGTGTGTGGGGTCAGTCGGGGAAAAAGGAGACATATGTAATACTTTAAACAATAAAAAAATTATAATGATATACTATTACACTAGAATGGCTAAACTTAAAGACTGATAATATCAAGTGGTAGTAAAAATGTTGACCAACTGAACTCTCATATTGCTGGTGGGAGTGCAAAATGCTCATTTTGGAAAAGCTTGGCAAGTTTCCAAGTAGCCACTTTGGAAAACTTTGGCAATTTCATACAAAGGTAAATATGTATCTATTCATACAAGCCAGAAATTTCACTTTTAGATATTCACAAGAGAAATGACAAATATTTACACAAAGACTTACATACACATGTTCAGATCAGCTCTATTCACAATAGTAAAAACCGGAAAGAGCCTAAATGTCTATCAGTTGATGAATAGTTCAACTAATTGTGGAATATCAATAAAATGAAAGTTACTGGTATACTTAACAACATAGAAGGATATAAAAAAGACTATGCTTAAGTGAAATTGTTAGAAACAAAGGACTATATATTATATTATTCCATTCATATAAAGTTCTAGAAGAAGCAAAGTACAGTGACATAATGCAAGTTAGTGGTTGCCTGGGGCCAGGGTGAGTGAAGATTGACTGCAAAAAGGCACAAAGAAACTTTTTGAAGTGATGGAAATTTTTATATGTTAATTACGGTGGTGATTACATGATTGCTTACATTTATCAAAACTCATTGAATAGTGCTCTTTAAGTTAGTGAATTTTATTGTATGTAAATTATACCTCAATAAAACTGATAAAAAAATGTGGTCTGGCCCTAGCCGGTTTGGCTCAGTGGATAGACCATCAGCCTGCGGATTGAAGGGTCTAAGGTTCCATTCTGGTCAAGGGCACATGTCCGGGTTGTGGGCTTGATCTCCAGTCAGGGGTGTGCAGGAGACAGCCAATCAATGATTCTCTCTCATCATTGATGTTTCTAGCTCTCTCCCCCTCTCTCTTCCTCTCTGAAATCAATAAAAAAATATATACCAGGTATATATTTTAAAAAGTGGTCTGTTGTTAGCGTGTTCCTGGCAAACACAAAAACTTCCCTGGAGGAAGATACCCTTAACTCAGGCTTCACAGGCTTTCCAAAAATAAAGCCCAGCTGAACATGAGATTACCACACAAAAATTCCAAAAACACAGATGGACATGATTAGCCTCCATCAATAAAAAGAGAAAGCCTGGCCAGTGTTGCCTGGTGGTTGAGCATCGACCCATGAACCAGGAGATCACACTTTGATTCTCGGTCAGGGCATATTCCTGTGTTGTGGTCTCCATCCCCAGCAAGGGGCATGCAGGAAGCAGCCAATCATTAACATTTCTATCTCTCTCCCCTCTCCCTGACTCTCTGAAATAAATTAAAATATATTTTAGAAAAATAAAGAGAGAAAGAATAGCAAAAGGAGACCCTCACGAATCACAGATAATTAGACTATTCAGTAAAGCTTATAAATTAAATATATATTAAAATTATAAAGACATATAATAAGGACGCCCTAGCTGGTTTTGCTCAGTGGATAGAGCGTTGGACTTCGGACTGAAGGATCCCGGGTTCGATTCTGGTCGTGGGCACATGCCCAGGTTGCAGGCTTGATCCCCAGTAGTGGGCATGCAGGAGACAGCCGGTCAATGATTCTCTGTCATCATTGATGTTTCTATCTCTCTTCCTCTCGAAAATAAAAAAATTAGAACAAAATCAACACATTATTGAAAAAAGATCAGAACTTTGAAAATAACATTTATCCTGCTCAAAAAGAAGAGGAGGAGAAGAAGGAGGAAAAGAAAGAAAGAAAGAAAGAAAGAAAGAAAGAAAGAAAGAAAGAAAGAAAGAAAGAAAGAAAGAAAGATTACAAACAGAATTTCTAGAAAAGAAAATATGTAGATATGTGAAAATTTTTGAACAATTATAAGAGCTGATTAAATTAGCTAAAGAGAGAGTTAAGTAGTTGGAAAATTGATCTAAGGAAAACATAGACTATAGTATAGAGAGCTAAAGAAATAAAAAATATAAAAATTTAAGAGACACTAATAGAGCAAAAAGAGCTATTATATTTATAAGTGATTCAGAGTGGATAATAGAATAAAATGGAATATCAAAGAGATAATGACTCAGAATTTTTCAGAATCAACAAGTGACAGTGAAGAGATATTTTAACATGCCTTGCAAGACCTCAAATGATAACCCCTCTTAAGCTTAAATTTTTCTGTCATCACTCCTCTAACTTTACACTTCACTCATCTATACTGATAAAAGCCTAGGTGGCCCTTGTGCCCTCTCATCCTCACAAGATGGCTACCCCCATGTCATCACAAGATGGCCACCACAAGATGGCCGACAGGGGAAGGCAGTTGGGGGCGACCAGGCCTGCAGGAGAGGGCAGTTGGGGGAAAGATCAAGCCAGCAGGGGAGGGCAGTTGGGGGCAAGATCAGGCCTGCAGGAGAGGGCTGTTGGGAGCAACCAGGCCTGCAAGGGAGAGCAGTTGGGGGTGATTGGGCTGCCAGGGGAGGGCAGATGGGGGTGACTGGGCTGGTACAGGAGCAGTTAGGCATCAATCAGGCAGCAGGCAGAAGTGGTTAGGGGCAATCAGGCAGGCGAGTGGTTAGGAGCCTGCAGTCCCAGATTGTGAGGGGGGATATCCAAGGGGTCCCAGATTGGAGAGGGTGCAGGCTGGGCTGAGGGACACCCTCCCCCCAGTGCACGAATTTCATGCACCAGGCCTCTAGTTAATTAGATAAACAAACAATACAAGAACAGGGATAGCTTGCTTGTGGAAGTAGCTGGATATTGTTAGTGTAATTAGTTTCAAATCAGTGCTTCCCTTTGAACCCTGAACATTGTGCATGCTGTTTCCTCTGCCTAAAGTATAATGTGCCACTACACTGGTCACATTTTTTATTTTTAGTATTCCAATCAAATAGCTGGAGCCTCCATTTGTGATTAAGGACAGTTTATTTTCTTGCAAGAGTTTCTTTACTCTTGAAACATCCAATAGTCGCAGGGGTTTATTCAGGATTGAGAACAATGGCCTCAAAGAAACCAGAGAGTCTGTTTCATTTGCTGTTTATGGGTTGCTGGATCAGCCATATAGAGACCCTGAACACTGAGTTTCCCAAGGAACCTTAGGGGCTAAAGCTCAAATTTCCACCCTTGATGCTGAGGGTCTGCTACCACTGTCATAGCTACCTCGCTAACTACTACCATGGGTCAGCAGAAAGACATTGGGGTTCACTGCAGTGTTTGTCTGGGCCTGTGCCCAAGGATGTGTCCTGCCTACCCCTCCTCCCACAATCTCGATAGCTGTTTCCTACAGCCTCCCTGTGCAGTTCCCATATTAACCTATATGTAGGAGGATCAGCAACAAAATGAGAAGACTCTTTCGCTTCTCACTAGAGTTGGCCCAAATCACCACAGACCCAGACTCCCAACACTTAGTTCTTCACACACACACACACACACACACACACACACACACACACACACACAGAGCACAGAGCCAGCTTCCTCTTCATGGTGTTAACATAAAAAAAACCATTGAAACTTGTAAAGAATTTTTGTGAGTTTATTTGAGCCAAACTGTCGACATATGCTGGGAAGCAGAACCTCAACGAATTGAGATAATGCTCCGGAGAATGGCGGGTAACATTTGTATTTATACATTGAAATCGAAGGAAAGGGGCTTAGGTGGGTTACATGAAATCCATTGGAGATAGACTAGAGAGGTGGGAGAAAGCAAAGCAGGGATTGGGGGGAGGGACCCCTGGGATTGGATAAAAAGTAAAGTGTTTGACACATACGTAGGTGGGTGCAGGAACAATTAACAAAACAATGAAGGAATTTGTGGTATCTGTCCTGGCCCCCCAGACACATTAGGTTGTGCCCCAAGGGGTCCAGAAAAAGGGAAGTTACTAGTTACTCAGACATTTCAAGAGTATGTTATTGTAGTTGCAAAAAGACAGATAGGTTCAGTTAAGGTAAAGGTTGACCTTGTCAGTGAAGATACCGGCCTAGGATGTAACTACCCACCATAACTGCTTTTAGTTAAAGTTTAATTTCGGACCATCCTTTGTGGTTACTTTAGGTCTCTGAGTTTGCAAGACTGCCATGCAGGCTTTCCCTGAGCTTGTCAGGTGAGCATGTGTCCCCTTTCGTCCACACTGGCATGTCCCAGGGCCAGGATTTAGGTCACTAAATCCTCATAATTCTGTTTCCCTTTTTTCCTTTTTCTAATTTGCACTCCATTTTTTATCCCTTCTGCACCCACCCTGGCTCAGATCCTAAACATCTGTTATCCAGACTACCATTAGTCTCCTAATTAGTCTCTCTGCCTTCACTCTTCAGTTATACTGCTCTGCTCACCTCATTACCACAACCATATTCTTACTCTCCTGAATTCCTTCCATGCTATCACTAGAGGGATCTAAATTTAAAAAATGATTATGTTCTTCTGATAAAGTCACTTCATGGTGAGTTAGAAAGAGCCCATGTTTTAGAGCTAGCAAACCCTGATTCCATAGCTTACTAGCTACATAACATTTCTTTTAGTTTTCCTCATCTGTGTAAGAGACAAATAGCCTGGCTGGTGTGGCTCAGTGGTTGAACGTCCATCTATGAACCAGGAGGTCAAGGTTCAATTCCAGTCAAGGCACATGCCCAGGTTGTGGGCTCAATCCCCAGTAGGGGGCATTGCAGGAAGCAGCCAATCAATGATTCTTTCTCATCACTGATGTTTCTATCTTTTTCTCCCTCTCCCTTCCTCTCTGAAATCAATAAAAATATATATATTAAAAAATAAAATAAAGAGATAATGGTACCTATCTCATAAGATTGTTTCAAGAATTAAATTACACAATGTGTGTAAAGTTCCTAGCATTGTGCTAGGAACACGATGGCTAGTGAATACTCAAAATAATGGTAAGTGTCTCCATTTCCCCCACTTCTTCCTAGTTACCTATGATTAAGTCTAAATGTTTCATGATATAAAAGATGTCTGCAACATCCCTACCTCTGAAATGGAGCTGACTCACTCATACATCTTAACAAACATGTGTACATTAAACTCTTGTCTCTGGTGCTCACCCAGAACGTTCTTGTTCTTATTGCCTGGGTATTTTGATTCTTTGATTTCTTAGTCACTAAATGTATATCAGACTTCTGGATCTTTCTGACCTGTTTGGAATCATTTCACCACCCAACTAGTCTCAGGCCAACTTCACTTGATTTTAATTTTGCATTCTTATGTGTAGTTGAAGCTTTCGTATGAAGGCATTCTCATCAATCAACACTATCTGGGTACAATCTAGTCTGAGTTTCTTTCCCCTCTCCTGATCCCCAATCTCCACGCCCCTCAGACTTTCCCTTCAGTTTTTGGGATTGGACATAAAGCCCTCCAGTATCTTTCTCTGCCTTTCTCACCACTGTCCCTCCCCCTATATGCCAGCTGTCCTTTTCAACGTTTTTTGTATATTTATCCATACTATTTTCTCCCCTGCCCACTCTAACGTAAAGACCTGTTTCCAGCACTTCTTCTTTAGTAAAAGCTTGCTTGACTCTCCCCTTTTCCTTCCCCTGAATGACAAGCATCATGTCTGTATTGGGCCCAGGGTGGTACCAGGCATGCATTCAGAGCTCAGTGAGTATCTGTTGAAAGACAGCCCCTGAAATGGTTGGTCATTAGTTCCAGTTCCTGGGTCTGTCTTTGCTGCTATCTTTTCAGATACCCCTGTCTTCAATTTTTCCTTTGATTCTGTGAAGAACTCTGATACATTTTGAGAAATTCTCTTTTTCTTTTTGCTTAAGTTAGCCAAATTTATGCTATATTGCTTACAATTTTGTAGACTCCTAATTGATGCAAGTATATATTGCTCTTATAATGAGAAAATATTTTTTTTACAATGGAAATATAAAGACTCCAATTTAATCAATTGTTCTTTGGGCAGCTGTTTTTGAGGAAAGAATTTTCACATTCCCCTACTATGGGAGAACTGAAATCTGAAGAGGGTTTTCAATAATGAAGTGAGAACGTGAGAGATGGGAGGCACAAGGCTTCTTTCTAGCAAGGACACTGTGGTGAAATGCACACAAGAAATTGGGGGCCTCTCTGGAAAGAAAGTACATCCAACATAAGTGGAATTCAATCCCTCAAATGGCATCAATAGGGAGGTACCACTCCCTGAATTTATGGGAAGCAGGCGCATCATCTTTAAAAATAATTTGTGCTCTGCACAAAACAGCTTGTCAAAATGTTCGTTGAAAATTAGATCTTAAAAATGAAATTGTGTGCAGAGAGTGAAGTGACGTATCCTTCCCTTGACGACTTTAAAAAGAACATAAGAGAGGAGAACAAAGATAATAGATAATGAGAGATGTGGGAAGGAGACAGGTGATTCAGTGAGGCACAGCTCTTTAATGTGCAAGACAGATATATATTCCTGGTTGTGCCTTCACCAATGCCCATTACTAAATTATAAACATCTTAGCTAACTGCCATTGATGCTTGATTTGGGGTCAAATACTGCTATTTCTGCTCTTGTAAAAATATGTCAACTTCACCTTTACTATAACAGGTATAGGGAGACCTGGCTGGTGTAGATCAGTGGTTGAGCATCGACCCATGCACCAAGAGGTCGCTGGTTTGATTCCTGGTCATAGCACATGCCCAGGTTGTCGGCCTGATCCCCAGTAGGGGATATGCAGGAGGCAGCTGATTGATGTTTCTATCTCTCTCCCTTCTCCTTCTCTCTCTAAACATCAATAAAAACACTTAGAAAAAGAAAGAAGTATAGGGAGGACAGAGAATGCCACGAGTAATTTTTTAGGTCTTTGATAGATGACTTTTCTTCCTAATTCCTGTCCCAATTTTATATCATTCCAGGGCAGTTGTCCTCTTAGAATTATCTCTAGAACTTTGTAAAAACAACAACAACCACAACAAAAATGCTGGTTCCTACCACAGACCTACAGAATTAGAGTCTCTGAAACTAGAGGTCTTTTTTTATTGTTTTTGCTTATTTTTAATCATTTCATGGAGATAAAGTCTGCTTACGATGAAAGGCATAGATCTTAAGTGTTCAGTTCAATGAGTTTTGACAATATACATTTAGTAACCACCATCCAAAACAAGACATAGAACATTTCTATCATCCTCATATTCCCTTGTGTCCAGTCCAGTCTACTCCAGCCTACCAGAGGCAACTATTCTAATTTCTATCACTATAACTGAGTTTTGAGATGCTAGGCTCTCTAAAAATACAGGTAAGTGGAATGAATCAACATGGACAAATCTCAAAAAAAAATAATAGCAAAAAAACAAGTTGCAGAAAAATACAAAAAATGATTCCATTTCTATAAGCCATATACAACTTAAAACAATGGCAATTATTCTTTGGAGACTTATATGCATGTAGTAAAAGCACAAAGATGTACATGAGAATGATAATCATTAATTTCAGAATAGAGGCTGCCTTTGATAGAGTAGAAGGACTAAGAATAAGGAGGAGCATCAGAAAGTTTTAACATTGTAATATTATACTTCTTAAGGTGAGTGGGGGTACATGGGTGCTTTATAAAATAATTAAAACTTTACAGGGGATTTTATAGCTTTAATAATTATATAAGTAAATATATTTTAAAATCAGAATTAATGTGCCATTATCTATTCAAGGAACACTTAAAAAAATATATATATATATTTTAAAGATGCTATTTATTTATTTAAATCCTCACCTGAGGATATTTTTTTCATTGATTTTTAGAAGGGAGAGGGAGAGACAGAGAGAAACACCGATGTGAGAAAGACACATTGATTGATTGCTTCCCACATGCTCCCGACCAGGGCCGGGAGCCTGCAACCAAGGTACGTGCCCTTGATCAGAATTGAACCCTGGACCCTTTCTTTAGTCAGCAGGTCAACACTACCCACTGAACCAAACCGGCTAGGGCTAAAAATATATTTTTACTGATTTCAGGGAGGAATGGAGAAGGAGAGCGAGATAGAAACATTAATGATGAGAGAGAATCATTGACTGGCTGCCTCCTACAAAAATCACACTGGGGATCTAGCCTGCAACCCTGGAATGTGCCCTGACCGGTATTTGAACTGTGACCTCATGGTTCATAGGTTGATGCTCAACCACTGAGCCACACTGGCTGGGCTCAAGGAGCACTTTTAACCTCTATTTTGGCCTTTACCCTATAGTCTACTATAATCTATTAAGTATATTTACTTCATGAAGGCACAGATAGTGTTCTATTTAATCTTTTAGTCCTCTGAGTCCCTGTTGTTATGTGCATCGCACACACAGACAAGAAGCAATTCAAAAAATAGAAGAATCTAAACACGCTAATTGGCCCGCATTTTCACAATTCACATTTGCAACTTTTCTATCACCCTGCAATATTTTAAGGTCTCTTGATGATACCTACAAATATCAGTTTCACAGCTACCTCCTTTTTTTTTCTACCTCCTTTTAAAGGTCTTTGGATCCAGAAGGAAAAGAGCATGCCTAGTAATACTCATTTCATGTTAGTCTTGTTATAGCACAACTATAGCATATACTATATTAGAGAAGGAGAAAGACAGTTGATTAAAAAAAAGAAGAAGAAGAAGAAGACAAAAGATTCTTGTTTGAAATATACAGACTTAGTTCCAGGAAAATTTTGGAGAATTATTCAGTATGGTAATTACTAAGGAGTACAGAAAATTTAATCATGTCAGGGAAGGCTTTCAGGGGAGTTTACATATGAGTTCTGAGTCTTGAAGATTTCTCCATGTCTTTTGTACATGTCTCTTTATAGTATTTTTTTTTTTTTGCATTTTATTGTATCTGCTAAAGGCACCCCTTAATTAGATTATGAATGCCTAAATGGTAGAGTTAGAATCTTTCACAATTTTGTTTTCTTGAATCTAGTACAGGCATACCTTGTTTTATTGCACTTTGCTTTATTGTGCTTCACAGATGTTGCATTTTAAAATGTTTTTAAATATATATTTTTTATTTTAATTTTTTAGAGAGAGGAATGGGGAGAGAGAGAGAGAAAGAGAGAGAGAGAGATGGATCAGTGGGGATCAAGCCCACAACCTGGGTATGTGCCACTGAACCAAACCAGGTAGGGCTTTTTTTTTTTTTTTTTTTTTTAACTATAAAGCTTTACTGCTTGCCTTTGAGTCTTTGACAAAAGCAAACAATGGTGGCTGACTCCTTTGCTATAGCAAGCTCTGAATAAATAGCCGCTCTTTTTTCTCACTGATCGTCATTTATTTCCATAGGTGAAAGATCGAATTTGTGGTTTTTGAAGGTCGACATCTGACCTTCCGAATGAGAAGCTGAGATAAAGTGAAGAAGTCTGTTGGAAGATGAATGTTGTATGGATTGTTTTTGTAGATGTTAAAACCCAAAGAGTTGGCTGGCTTTAGGAGAAAGTGACTGTGGTCAAAAGTGCTAAAGTCTTTAATAAAGGAAGGAAAGTGCCAAGGAAATCATAGTAGCAAGAAATAGGCCAGGGTCGGTTAGGGATCTAATGTCTTCAGACAACCTTTATGGTAGTACTTTAAGTCTTCCTTAAAAGAATGCCAGTAGACTGAGGATCAACACTGAAAAAGAGTAATTATCTCTGTCCCAATAGTTAGTGGGGAAGGTAGATAATGGAGTAGATGTGTTAAGTTCTGTATCGGGGAATAAGAGTGCTATGGAAGCACCACAAGGTGGAACCAACCTAGTCAAGATTCCAAGGGGGAGGGGGCGGGGAGGCGCGTAGTCCAAGATTTCTTGGAGGCAGACATAATCATGTTATGTCCTGGAGGATGAGTAGGAGCGCACACACACAGAGGGGATTTCATTGCTTTAATTTTGTTTCTGTACCAAGACCATACTGTCTTAATTACTATAGTTCTAGAAAGGTTCCTCCATTTTATTTCCTCTCACGTTATTTTGGCTCTTCTTAACCTTATTCTTTTCCATATCAATTTCAAAATTAGCTTGTCTTGTTTCATGGAAACTCTGATAGGATTTTGGTTGGGATGGCATAGAATTTATACCTCTTGCTTCTTATTTAATTCTTATACATGCCTTAAGTGGCAGCTTTACATTTTACCTTCCTTCTAAAGGCCTTAGTGACTTTCCAGATAAGGTTAAGTTTCCTTGGCGACATATTTTCACAGCACCCTGCATTTCCTGCTAAGTAACACTGATCAGACTTGTACTCAAAGGCTGTCTTCTGGGCTGGAAAGTTTACAGGAACCACATCAGTCTGGTTTGCCACAATATTCTCCAGAACACAGTCTAAAACAGTTTGTGCTTAAGGCACACTTTTAAAAAGTTAAATTAAAAATTAAAAGGAGTGTTAGCTGGTAGGGGTAGAAAGGCCGAGGGTGTGAATCTTCAGCAAGTAATATATAAGCGGAATAATCAATGGGGTGAAATCCCTGAGGAGGTTGCAGAAGCCCTATAAAGGGACTGGCCTCATGTAAGGAGAGGAATGCCTTGTCTATTAAACAAGAGAAAGGTCAAAGAATGGTTAGTAGGTGAGAGTTAACAGAGTTCTTTTTTTTTTTTGAGAGTTAATAGAGTTCTATTATTATCTATTATTCTTGTTTTTTTTTTATTATTTCTAGTAATCTTCCATTATTACTAATTTTTTTTTCTTCTAAAGTTAAAGATGAGGGAATTTGGTACTAGTGAGGGGGAGGCAGTAGGATTGGGGATGTCAGAAGAGTAGGGAAGATCTATGATCTATGAAGAATGGGTGTGTGAACCGAATAGGGGAGCCACATATTGAGGGCACTGTGGAGATTAGAGACTATGGAACTGGAATTCATAGTGGTCCCCATCACACTAGTATGGTTTTCTCCTAGTGTCCACAGCAGTACAGGCACACATATAGATAATATAAACCATTGGATTGACCCAAGGCTGGGATTTTTGCCAGACCGGTTAGTGTGCCAGAGAAGTTCAATTGAGCCAGTGAGTTCAAAATGTTGGCCAAAAGTGGTCAAGATGATAAACCACAGAGAGTTTTATTCAGCAGAATTGGGGGAGGGAGTGTGGACAGAGTACAATTTTCTTAAGTAAAAGCATTCTGAGCAGGAAACAACCTCTCAGGGTTGCCAATGGGTGGGAGAAGGGAAAAAATGAGGCAGACCCAAGGAGAGAACGAAGGGCGAGTCTAAAGGGAGGGAGAGAGAAGGAAGAGAGGGAGGAAGAGAGATGGAGGAAGGAAGGGAAGGATAAAGAAAAGGAGGGCAAGAGGGAAGGAGGAGAGGAGAGAGGGGGAGAGGAAAGGAGACATAAAGAGGGCATTTTAGGCTACAATTACAACCCATGGGTTCAAGAGAATCTCTGTATCCTTAAAGTGAATTTTCTTTTTTTGGCTGAAGGGAGTTGGAACAGTTTTTGTTTCAAAGTAGTCTTAAGGCAAGAAAACGTAATATAGACTCTTGTACTTCTCACATATGCTTTTGTCTTGTTTTGGGGGTTGGAGAGTAATATAGAGCCAAGGCTCATCAGATTCTCAGGCATTTAGGGCACTTCTGTGAAAACCATTTATCAGGCCTATTGCATAAGATCCAGAGTTCTGGCAGAGGACTTTGGGGCCTCTGGGGCTTGGAGTCATCAGTAGGTTTTCCAAGGATCCCTGGCTCCTTGCCTCACTGACCTTGTTCAGAAGCAGCCAGGACTTCATGCCTGGAGCTGCTGGGGTAGAAAAGTAGCATCTTTGATTGGCTGAGGACCTTGTTTTAGGTAGAGGGGAATGTGAGCCATCTGTAAGATCTTCCCCTACTTGTTTCCTATTGCACAACGAATCAGGTCACTCTTCAGGTAGGTCAACATTGCCCCAATTATTCGTCTCTTCCCAGGTTGTACAAGTTTGAGATCATGGTATTACCGACCCTTGTGTCTTTCTTCCCAAAGCCATCCAGACACAAGTTTACCAAAATGTTTACCTTCTGTTTCCTACTTTGTACTGACACTACTAAATACTAACAATGTGGGGCTCTAAGGCTGCCTGTTTTTAAATGTATTTTATTGAATTCTGCAAGGAATTCAGTTTTAGTTTCCCACAACAGTAACACACAAGCCACTTGCATTCTTTCCTCAATTCCTCCTTTCAAGGTAACAAGCTGTTCTTAAAGCAGGTTCTGTAATGAGTCCTTAATATGTGGAAAAGACTGTAATGTTATTAATTTAAATTCCAAGTAATCAAGTGATAGGTCATAATTTATTTAACTATTTCCCTCTTATTGGGCATTTAGATTGTTTGCAAAATTTGATTTTATAATTAATTACTGGGAAGGATATCTTTATGTATAAAAGCTTTTCTTATTTAGGAAAATATGGGATTCCTCCTTAATTTTCCAGAGTTTTCAATAACACTAGCATGTAAATATTATTTGCTGCTGAGCCTAAAAATGTAGAATAATTATATGTATCTCTCTTATCCCCCTTTTTACCCCTCTGCTTAATTTTTTTTGAACCTTTGACCAGGTTCAAAAAAACCTCCTTTCTCATCCTCCCTCTGTTAAATTTCTATGATTTTTATTTTTCACACTATAATTGCCATTCTTCCCCATGTAGACTTCCTTCCTGGAGGTGTCTGTCCTCCTACTCTGATCTGTAGTGATTTCTTTCTAGAACTACTGCACAGCAGTCATCCTTGGACTACCCAGTTTCCTAGATCTGAAGACTTACTCTTACTTGGTTTATTCTCTTATTTGGCTGGAGTGCATCTCCAATAAAATCCCGACAAAGGGTGCAAAGAAGATAAATATTTTCAAGTTATTTCTACTATATGCTAGCCTCTGGTGATAACATGAGGAATAAATGACAGTTCCTGACCTCAGGGTTGATATCTTATTGGAAGACAGGCTTTATAGAAAACCTGAAAATAGACAATTTCTCACAGAGAGTTCTGGTTCAAGTAAGGGCAGAAGAGTTCTCCTCCTGGGACTAGCCTCGGGTTCCGGTGGCACTCATAAAAAGACAAAATGAGAATTATTAGAAAGATAAAAAAAATAATTATCCAGAAATACCAGAGCATTTTGCCTTTAAGAGAAGATAAGAAAGATTATTGTAGACATCCACAGTGGGGAGTGTGCAGGAGGCAGAAAAGAAGAGGATCCAAGATGGCGGCATAGGTAAACACCTAAACTGCTGCCTCGCACAACAATTTCAAAACTACAACTAAAAGACAAAACGTCTATCACCCAGAACCATGGGAAAGCTGGCTGAGTGGAAGTTCTACAACTAGAAGGAAAAAGAAAAGAGCACCGAGACGTGCACAAGCGCTGAAAAGCTGAAGTATGGAGGTGGGCGATCCGGGCTGGCGGCAAGCATTGCTTTTTCAACCCAAAGGGAGACAAGCCCTAGATTACTCTGAAATCCAGTTTCTGGGGAGATGCAGGGGATCCAAACTCCTACGGGGAGACGCTGTACTGTCTGCCAGTGAGGGTGGCTTGCTTGCAGAGCTGCGCGAAGGAATAATTGTTTACTGTGCTGGGGCGTGGGACGTGGTCGGAGACGCAGAGCCAGCTAACTGGCAGCCATCGCTGTTTGCCATGCCCTAGCCTAGTGATGCCCTGAGACCTCGCCCCGCACAACCTACAAACCCACCCAAGCTCCACGCAGTGGCTTTAGCATATGAATGGCCTGCCCTATTGCAGCTTAACCTAGCAAACTTGCAGCCCGGGTCAGACAGTTCCAAAACCTCCAAACCCCAAGCAAAGAGAAGAAAACTGTAGTTCTTGCTGTAGTTCCTGCTGGGTGACCTCAGACAGTAGCTGACCTGCACCCATTGGAGATCCAGAAGCCAGTGTATTTAGTGGTCAGTGTGAGACACCAGATTTCAACTCCTCACATCCATTAAGTGACACATTCAAGAGGCAGACTCAGCGAGCACCAAAGCCCCACTGAAACAAGTCCTGCACCATAAGCGTGTCTTCAGCGCAGCAGTTCTTCCATTATAGACACAGCGGGTCCTCACAGCCAATTGGCCTGGAGGTCAATTCCTCCCAGTGTACCAATAGCAATCAAGTCTTAACTACACCAAGACTTTGCACTCAGCCCACAAAGGGGTGTACCAAGAGCGTCCACCTCAGGTGATTGGGGAGGCTGAGCTACTGGCCCCTATAGGTCACCTAGCACACAAAGCCACTCCATCAACACAGGGAAGCAGCCAAAATATGAAGACAAAGAAAAATGTTATGAATGAAAGAAATGGAGGAAAGCAAACTACTGGATGACATAGAGTTCAGAACCACATTTATAAGGTTACTCAAGAATCTTCTAAAAACCTCTGAGGAACTTAGTGAGACCTTTAAGGATCTTAATGAGAATGCCAAAAAAATGGAAAAGGACCAGTCAGAAATTAAGCATACACTGTCTAAAATAAAGAATGTACAGAAACTCAACTGTAGATCAATGTACCCCAAGAATCAAACCAAAGATCTGAAATATGAGGAAAGAAAAACCACCCAACCAGAAAAACAAAAAGAAAAAAGAATCCAAAAATATGAAGATAGTGTAAGGAGCCTCTGGGACAACTTTAAGCGTACCAACATCCGAATTTTTGGGGTGCCAGAAGAAGAGAGAGAGCAAAATATTGAAAACCTATTAGAAGAAATAATGACAGAAAACTTCCCCTACCTGGTGAAAGAAATAGACTTACAAGTTCAGGAAGCGCACAGAACCCCATACAAGAGGAATCCAAAGAGGACCACACCAAGACACATCATAATTAAAATGCCAAGGGCAAAAGACAAAGAGAGAATCTTGAAAGCAGCAAGAGAAAAACGGTTAGTTACCTACAAGGGAGTACCCATACGACTGTCAGCTGATTTCTCGGCAGAAACTATGCAGGCCAGAAGAGAGTGGCAAGAAATATTTAAAGTGATGAACAGCAAGAACCTATAACCAAGATTACTCTACCCAGCAAAGCTATCATTCAGAGTTGAAGGTCAGATAAAGAGCTTCACAGACAAGAAAAAGCTAAAGGAGTTCATCACCACCAAACCAGGATTACATGAAATGCTGAAGGGTATTCTTTAAGAAGAGGAAGAAGAAAAAGGTAAAGATAAAAATTATGAACAACAAAATGACATCAAATACATACCTACCAACAAGTGAATCTAAAAATCAAGTGAATAAAAAATCTGAAGAACAGAATGGACTGGTGAATATAATAGAATCAGGGACATAGAAAGGGATTGGACTGACGATTCTCAGGGGAAGCAGGTGTGAGGGGTGGGGAAGAGATTGGACAAAAATCTTACTCCTATGGATGAAGACAGTGGCGGGGGGTAAGGGCATGGGGTGGGGCGGGGAATCAGGTGGAGGGGAGCTATGGGGGGGAAAAAAGAGGAACACCTGTAATAATCTGAACAATAAAGATTTATTTTAAAAAAGAAGATAAATATTTTGATAATATGCATATCTAAATATATCTAAATTCAAACTGTTTTTGAATTTTGAGGATAATGATCTACTGTCTTCTAGAATCCAATGTTGTGAAGAAATTCAATACTAGACTAACACCCAGTCTCATGTATGTGGTCTTTATATTTTTCTTTAAAAACTTCTAGAGCCCTGGCCAGTTTGGCTCAGTGGATAGAGGGTCAGCCTGTGGACTGAAGCGTCCTGGGTTCCATTCCAGTCAGGGGCACGTGCCGGGTTGCGGCTTGGGCCCCAGAAGGGGGCTTGCAGGAAGCAGCCGATCAATGGTTCTCTCTCATCATTGAAGTTTCTATCTCTCTCTCCCTCTCTGAAATCAATAAACATATATTTTAAAAATTAAAATTAAAAAAAAGAAAAACTTCTAGAGGGGGTCCGGATGTCGCCTGGTCTGTCGTCTAGGGGCAGGGCATCTCTGCGGGCCCATTGGCAACGCTGAAAGGTTTCATTTCTCTCCCTCTCTCCCTTTCTTTCCTTCCTCCCTTTCTGGTAGAATTTTAGTCTTATTTTCCTAGGTGAAAAAAATCTTATCTCACTGAGAACATTAATTTACTTTTTGAAAAATTCTTCTCCTGTCTGTATTATCTCTTTCCTCTGAGTTCTTTTTTTCTCCTTCTAGTTTATTTATTTTGCTCTCTGTCTTTATGGCTGGAACCTCCCCCAAAGATCCGGTGATCCTTGAATGCTTGTTCAGATTTTAAAATGAATCACTGCAAAGCTGATGGGAAACTGTGGGAGTGGGCAGGTCTTGTCAGTTTTGGGGCTTATTTTTAAATGGAGGCGGCAGTCAGCCAGTTCATGGGTGTGGGTGTGGGTGTGGTCCTCTAATGTCGGTACCTGTAGGTATTTTCTCTGCAGCAATTTCGTGTCTTTAGATCAAAAGCCTCTCATCTGCTGCCTGGGAAGGATGAGCCTGGCTGTTGGCGCCATCGCACAGGGGACGGAAGCATTTCACAGCTCAGTCCGCAGGCTTTCTTCAGTCCTCGCCCTGCCCTCTTCCTACCTGGGAAAGTTTCTCCCCAAATAAAGTACTTAAGGAGTGGGGAAGGGCTTGCAGGGCTAACGGCTTCCTTTTCAGTGATTCCACACACCCGCCATTGCTTTCAACGCCTATTCCCACCCCCATCTTCCAGGCTCCAGGCTTCAGGCTTCAATTCCTAGGCCTTCCTGGGATGGGTTGTCTTGCTTCTTTTTTTGTTTTAATATATATTTTTATTGATTTCAGAGAGGGAGGGGGACGGAGAGAGAGAGATAAAACATCCATGATGAGAGAGAATCATCTTCCTGCATGCTGGACACTGGGGTTAGCCCGAAACTGGGGCAGGTGCCCTGATGGGAATCGAACCGTGACTTCCTGGGTCATAGGTTGATGCTCAGCCACTGAGCCACACCGGCCGGGCTGTCTTGCTTCTTGAAGGGTGTTCTCCAACAAAATCTGGCTTCTTCTGCTCTGCCAATTGAGCTGCTATTCTTTCACCTGCTTTTTGTCTTCCTACGTTGTGGGTTTCCGGGTGCAGCTATTTCCCAGTTTTGTGGAAGATGGGGCTTGTGTTTCTGTTTCTTGTTCTGATTGTATTGGGAGGTTTTCAAAAGAAGAGGTTAGAAAGGTCAATGCTCAGCCCTCTTAATCCTGGAAATTATGGAGGTGACATCCTAGCAGTTGCCGTGATCTTGGCTGTCCAAACTTACTTGCAAAAAAAATTACAGAAGTAGTCTGAAAGCAGTTCTGTCCACACGTTCTCTTTGGGCAGTGGCAGTGTCAAGCAGCGCTGTGCCTAGCTATACTGGAGCCTGAGACAAAAATGAAAATTAGTAGTACTGACTCTATTTAAAATGTTGATATTTTGTTCATTATGGGGGGGGGAGGGGTTTGAACCAGATTTGATTTTTTTTTTTTAAATTCTCACCCGAGGATATTTTTCCATTGATTTTTAGAGAGAGTGGATGAGATAGGGAAAGACAGAAAGAAACATCGATATGAGAGAGACACATCTATTTGTTGCCTCCTGCGCGCGCCCCCGACCAGGCCCCGGCTGGGGAGGAGCCTGCAACCACTGCAAGGGCATGGGTATGTGCTCTTGACCTGAATGGAATCTGGGACCCTTCAGTTTGCAGGCCGATGTTCTATCCACTGAACCAAACTGGATGGGCCAATTTAAATTTTTTTAATAAAATATATTTCAGGTCCCCCTCCCCCTGTGGCGTGGTTCAGTGGTTGAGCATCGACCTATGAACCAGGAGGTCACCGTTCAATTCCTGGTCAGGGCACATGCCCAGGTTGTGGGCTGGATTCCCAGTGTGGAGTGTGCAGGAAACAGCCAATCAATGATTTTCTCTCATCATTGATGTTTCTATCTCTCCCTCTCCCTTCCTCTCTGAAATCAATAAAAATATATATATTTTAAAAAGATTTTAAAATATTGCATCATTAAAATACAATTTATCTTGATTACTGAGTTTTTTTTTGGCACCCCTTAAATTTTACATCCTAAAAATGATTTTTTTTTTTTACACCCTAATTGAATGACTTACTTGCTTCACCCTAATCCTAGCCCTGGGGATGGTATTACATTTTTCATCAGCTACATCCCTTACCCCCATGAATGATGACAAACATACAATCTAAGTAAAAGCAGCTTGCTTGGTATGCAAGCTTTCAGCCTCAAGACAAATCCCACAGTCACCCTTCCCATCAGTTGGCCCTTCTAAGAGCTCCTGTACTGGTATTCCTGAGTTCTCTCCTCTGTTCGTGGCAAGAGTTGGTCTCTTCTTGGATAATATAGGCTTGGGTTCTATTGTGAGTTCCTCCCGATATAGTAGAGATACCCGAGCTTTATTGATTCGTGTAAAATATAAAAGGAGAGGTGTGACATGGCCATAATCCTTAGTTCCACAACTTTTCTTACTAAGAATATGTGGCAGCTGCAGAATCAGAAGCCTGTCCTCTCGATTCCCTGGTGTTGATGTTTCTGCTAAAAACCTTGAGATAAAGTAAAAGAAGTAGAAATTCTTCAGGTGTTCCTACACCCACTCTTCCACAGGGAAAGAATCAGAAAAGGATCCTCCCTGATTATAAGATTTCTGTTGGCTGAGAGGGGGATAGAGGAGGAAAGTATTTTGGGCCGCTTCAGGGCACTCTGATGAAATGAGAGTGAATTTTTAAAAATCTTTTGAGTTCTTGTTTTACTTAACTATGGTGATACAAAGGAGTCTTTCAGACCGCTGGGCACTTCCTCGGTGAAGAACAGTCACATGAAGGCATTCTCAGTCTTGGTATGTTTATAGGAAGTCTTAACTATTTTGGGATGCTCTGTCTATAGCCCGTAGAGACACCACTGAATGAGACACAGCGGTGACCTCACCTTACTTGCCATAACACACCCTTGAGGACGATCAAGAGGAGAGTGCTACTCAAAGTCTCCGTGAGCACTGTGGGCTAGATTAGAGTTAGTTATTAAACCAGGACTGCCTGGTTAAATTCAGATAATTATGGAAATTCACAACAAGCACTTAGAAACAGTTATAGCACAATTATATATAGACAGAAAAACTCAAGTCTGTTGAATTTAATGATAAAAACAGCCCTACCTGTTTTGGCTCAGTGGATAGGGCACTGGCCTGCGGACCATGGGTCCCACGTTCAATTCTGGTCAAGGTACATACCTCTTGGTTGCAGGCTCCTTCTCAGCCCAGGCTCTGGTCGGGGCTCATGCAAGGAGGAAAACAGTCGATGTGTTTCTCTGACATTGATGTTTCTCTTTGTCTTTTCCTCTCTCATCCACTCTCCCTAAAAATCAATGGAAAAATATCCTCAAGTGAGGATTAACAACAACAAAAAGACATAGCCCTGTAGCCCTGGTGAGGTAGCTCAGATAGATAGAGCATCATCCTGATATACCAAGGTTGTGGGTTCAGTCCCCAATCAGGGCCTACAAGAAACAACTAATGAATACATAAATAGGTGGAACAACAAATCAATGTCTCTCTCCTGCCCCGTCCCCCATAAAATCAGTAAATAAAAATAAATTTGAGATGGAAACCAAGATGGCGGCATATGTAAACACCTAAACTCCTGCCTCGCACAACAATTTCAAAACTATAACTAAAAGACAAAATGGACATCATCCAGAACCACAGAAAGGATGGCTGAGTGGAAATTCTACAACTAGATGGAAAGAGAAAAGCACACTGAGACTCAGAGGAGCTGCAGAAGGCAGAGGTACAGAGGTGTGCGTGCAGAGAGGGCTGGCAACTGAGTACGCGGCTGTCTTTCTCAATCAGGAGGGAGACAAAAGCTCTTGACTGCTCTGAACTCCAGTTTTGGGTGAGACGCTGGGGACCCAGACTCATACAGGGAGAAACTGGAATGCCAGGAAAGAGAAAAGCACACTGAAACTCAGAGGAACTACAGAAGGCAGAGGTACCGAGGCGTGCGCGCAGAGAGGGCTGGCAAGTGAGTACGCGGCTGGCTTTCTCAAGTGGGAGGGAGACAAAAGCTCTTGACTGCTCTGAACTCCAGTTCCAGGAGAGACTCTGGGGACCCAGACTCATTCGGGGAGAAATTGGACTGTCTGGCAGCAGGCGAAACTTGAGGGCGGCTTTCTCTCAGAGGTGCTTACAGTGATTACCGCGGGACACTGAGACCCAGGGGCCTCTTAGGGCAGTGCTGACAGGAAACCAAGGCTGTCTGCTCTGCCCTGAGACTTCGGCCCATCCAAGCTGAGCACAGAGGCTTTTGCAAGTCTTGTCTCACAAGGGTGTCTCCAGCACAGAAGTTCTCCCAGCATAGACACAGCTGATCCTCACAGCCAATTGGCCTGGAGGTCAAGTCCTCCCACCTATGTTGTGATACCAACAACAATCAAGGCTTAACTACAACAAGACTGTGCACACAGCCCACAAAGGGGTACACCAAGAGTGTCCACCTCAGGTAACTGAGGAGGCTGAGCCACTGGGCCCTATAGGACACCTAGCACACAAAACCACTCTATCAACTCAGGGAAGCAGCCAAAATGCAGAGACAAAGAAACAGGTCACAAATGAAAGAAATGGAGGAAAGCAAACTACTGGATATAGAGTTCAAAACCACGGTTATAAGGGTTTTCAAGAATTTTCTAGAAGAGGCCAATAAATTTAGCGAGACCCTCGAGGATATGAAAAAGGACCAACTAGAAATTAAGCATACACTGACTGAAATTAAAAATAATATATAGAGATTCAACAGCAGACTAGAGGATCGCAAGAATCAAGTCAAAGATTTGAAATACAAAGAAGCAAAAAACACCCAACTGGAAAAACAAAAAGAAAAAAGAATCCAAAAATATGAAGATAGTGTAAGGAACCCCTGGGACAACTTCAAGTGTACCAACATCAGAATGATGGGGGTGCCAGAAGAAGAGAGAGAGCAAGATACTGAAAACCTATTTGAAGAAATAATTACCGAAAACTTCCCCCGCCTGGTGAAAGAAATAGACTTACAAGTCCAGGAAGCACACAGAACCCCAAACAAAAGGAATCCAAAGAGGAACACACCAAGACCCATCATAATTAAAATGCCAAGGGCAAAAGACAAAGAGAGAATCTTGAAAGCAGCCAGAGAAAAACGGTTAGTTACCTACAAGGGAGCAGCCATACGATTGTCAGCTGATTTCTCAACAGAAATTATGCAGGCCAGAAGGGAGTGGCAAGAAATATTCAAAGTGATGAATAGCGAGAACCTACAACCAAGATTACTCTACCTAGCAAAGCTATCATTCAGAGTTGAAGGTCAGATAAAGAGCTTCACAGATAAGAAAAAGCTAAAGGAGTTCATCACCACCAAGCCAGTATTATATGAAATGCTGAAAGGTACTCTTTAAGAAGAGGAAGAAGAAAAAAAAGGTAAAGATAACAATTATGAACAACAAATACATATCTGTCAAGAAGTGAACCTAAAAATCAAGTGAATTAAAAACCTGAGGAACAGAATAAAATGGTGGATATAATAGAATCAGGGGCATAGAAAGGTAGTGGACTGACAATTCTCCAGGAGAAAGGGGTGTGGGGGGTGCAGGAAGAGACTGGACAAAAATCATACACCTATGGATAAAGACAGTGGTGGGGGGAGTAAAGGCAGAGGGTGGGGTGGGAAGCGGGTGGAGGGGAGCTATAGGGGAAAAAAGAGAAACAATTGTAATGATCTGAACAATAAAGATTTATTTAAAAAAATAAATTTAAAAAATAGCCCTAGCCAGTTTGGTTCAGTGGATGGAGTGTTGGCCCATGGACTGAAGGGTCCTGGGTTTGATTCTGGTAAAGGGCACACACCTTGGTTGCAGGCTCAATCCTCAGCCCTGGGGGCGCATGTAGGAGGCAATCAATGATGTGTCAATGATGCTTCTCTCTGTCTCTCCACCTTTCTTCCATTCTCTCTAAAAACAATGGAAAAATATCCTCAAGTTAGGATTAACAACAAAAAGTTAAAAAAAAAACCACACACACACAGACACACACACAAAAAAACAAAAACAAAAACAAAAAAACACGAGCTTAGCGCTAGCCAGTTTGGCTCAGTGGATAGTGTCCTTGGTCTGTGGACTGACGGGTTGCAGGTTCGATTCCTGTCAAGGGCACATGCCTGGGTTGCAGGCTTGAACCCTCATGGAGGGTGTGCAGGAGGCAGCTGATCAATGATTCTCATCATTGATGTTTCTATCTCTCTCCCTCTCCCTTCCTCTTTGAAATCAATAAAAATATATTTTAAAAAACAACAACAAAACATAAGCTTATATATTTTGATGTGTTGTTTATTTAAAATCATTTCTAGCAGTTTAATTTTTATTATATTTTACAAAAGTTGTCACATTATTGCCATGGCTGGGTGGCTCAGTTGGTTGTGTTATATGATAGTAAGAAGCTAGGAAAATTCCAGGACCAGAGGAATAGGGAAACTAAGACATATAGTTAAACAGCAGTTTGCAACCACCTAGTAAATCCTATCTTCCCTAAACCAAGGACACTTAGGAGAAATGGTTTGCACTTCTCTCCAATCAGAGTGTAAATAGCTTAACTTACCCTACTCAGGGAGACAGATAATAGAAATCCAATTAGTGCCCTTTGCCAACCACACCCAAGGAGAGACAAATTAAGAGGATACTAGTAAATCTCATTTTGTTACATCAGCATAAAGTTGATGAATATTCTATTGCTCCTCCCCTAAGACTTCCTTTAAACACTCAGCCTTTAAAACCCTTGAAAGTGAGGGTCCCAGCATGCCCCTCCCATTCCTTTCCCTCTCTCCTTACCTCTCAGGCAAGTATCTCCTAAACTCCAAGGGACCGGATGAGACTTGCAACCAGGAGAGCAAAGGGCAGCAGCAGCTTGTCCCGGGCTAACCTCTTGATCCTGTCTCCAAGGCCCCCTTTTCTTTGACTTCCCATTGAGCCAAAGCAGCCCAGCCTAGGACTCTCCTATTGCTTTTTCTATGCCCTTCCTACTTTCACTGTTCTAAGGGTGTTTTTGCTGTGGTCAATAAAGTCTTTCTTGTTTTTCTACCCTCCCTCCCTCCCTCCTTCCTTTCTTTCTTTCATAGATTTTTATTGATTTCAGAGAGGAAGGGAGAGGGAGAGAGATATAGAAACACCAATGATGAGAGATAATTATTGATCGGTTGCCTCCTGCACGCCCCCAACTGGGGATGGAGCCCACAACCTGGGCATTTGCCCTTGATTGGAATCGAACCTGGGACCCTTCAGTCCGAAAACCGACGCTCTATCCACTGAGCCAAACCAGCTAGGGCTACACTTTGTTTCTTGATTGAAATCTTCCCTTCTGTCTCTTGATTGAAATCTTTCCTTCAAGAAGATAAGAACTGAGGTCTCCTTGTCTCACTGGTAACACTATGTCATTATGTCAAATATATTTAAGAGAAACCTATAAAAGAATAATAATAGAAATAACCATGCAACACGGTAGGCTATTGGAAAGAGTATTAGCTTTGCAAGGAAAAACATTTTTTGAGGTATATTAACATACCATAAAATTCACCCATTTCAAGTGTGCAGTGGTTTTAGTATATTCACAGAATTGTGCAACCATCACCATAATCTAAGTTTGGAACCTTATCATGTTCTAAAAATGAAACTCCATACCCATTAGCACTCATTCTCTATTCCACCCTGCCCTAGCTCTAGGCAATTTACTAATCTATAGTCTGTCTCTGCAGATTTGTCTATTATAGACTTTACATAAAAATGGAATAATATGTGGCCTTCTTTCACATATGGTCAAATTTTGTGGTTCCCTTTAACAGCTATACCATATTTTATCTACCTATTGGGTTGTTTCCACTTTTTGTCTTTTATGAATAATGCTGCTATCAATGTTCGTGCACACATTTTTAAGAGGACAAATCATGTTTTCATTTCCCTTGGGTATGTATCTGGGAATGGAATTGCTAGGTTATATTGTAACTCTACGTTTAAATTTTTGAGGAACTGCAGACTCTTTTTCCAAAGCAGTTGCATTATTTTACATTCCCAACAGCAATGTATGAGGGTTCTAATTTCTCTACATTCTTGCCAATACTCGTTATTGTCCATCTTTTTAAAATTTTTCTACCACACATCACCACCCAAATCAAGTCTACATCCATCTCCATTTATTCCGCCTATACCCTCCTCCACTCCACCCCCCGGCAATCACCACACTGTTGTCCTTGTCCATGAGGTTTTTTCTCTTTTTTGCTCAATTCCTCCACCCCCCATGATAGATGCCCCCCCAACAGCTTTTGACAGCCAACTTTGTGGATGTGCAGATTATTGATTTTTAAATAAATTAGAATATGTTCAAAATGCAAATATGACCAACTCACTTCCATTCAGTGATTCCAATGTTTTTTCAGAATAAATGCCAAAGGTGTAAGCCTTCCACGTAACCATCCTTACCTCCCTGTCTCTCTAGCTTCATGTTGTATCACTCCTCTTCTTTGCACTTTACACTCTAGCCATACTAAACCGCATGGAGTTTTCTGCATGTGCTTTGCTATCTATATCCTCTGAACCTTTGATTCTGCTTTTCTCTCTGCCTAGATTTCCCCTCCCCATTTTTTGTCTAATTTTTACTGATGCTTTCATTTTACTGATGCATTCATTTCTCATGGTGTTCTCTAAATTTCCAGTTTTATTTTCTTTTAACTAGGTATTAGCTTATTAGCACAACCCTATGAGGGAGGAACTGTTACTATCCCAATTTTATGCATAAAGAAATTGTCCTTTAGAAAGAGCCAAAGACAGAGAGAGAGAGATTAAGTAACTTGCCAAAAGTCACACAGTAAGGGAGTGACACAGATTGAGTTAAATGCCATTCCTCTGTGTGTTCACAGCAGCCTCTGCACACATGGGTTTGTTTTTTTTTAACTTCTCTTTCCTTTTCTTTAAATACATTCTATTGATTTTTTACAGAGAGGAAGGGAGAGCGATAGAGTTGGAAACATCAATGAGAGGGAAACATCCATCAGCCGCCTCCCACACACCCCCACTGGGGATGTGCCCACAACCAAGGTACATGCCCTTGACCGGAACCCTTGACTGGAATCGAACCTGGACCATTCAGTCCATAGACCGACCTTCTATCCACTGAGCCAAACCAGTTAGGGCACACATGGGTTCTTTATCCCATTACATTTATATCTCCCAATTCAATCATTCATTCGTTTAACTATTCATTCCCCAAATAGTTTTTAAAATATGTCTTTATTGATTTCAGAGAGGAAGCCAGAGGGAGAGATAGAAACATCAATGATAAGAATCATTGATTGGCTGCCTCCTGCACGCACCTTACTGGGGATTGAGCCTGCAACCTGGGCATGTACCGGTGGACAGAATTGAACCTGGGACCCTTCAGTCTGCAGGCCGACGCTCTATCCACTTAGCTAAACCAGCTAGGCTCCCCAAATATTTATTTATAATTTACCATATGTCAGGCACTGTGGCAGATGCTAGGGACACAGTATCAACAAGACAGACAGGTCCCCTATGAGATCCACTGAAATTAAAGTCTGGGGGATTATGCAAACAATTCAATTACATGAATATGTGCTATAGTGGCAGGTAACAGGGAGGACATAATTAGTAGTTAAGGAAGCCTGGAAAAATGATTTTGAAACTGAGAAGGATAAGGATAAGGATACCTAGGAATTAGTGAGCTAGATTAAATCTTATAATGTTTGCCTTGGAGATTATAGGTAGCATGTCATATTGTATTAGTTCTCTGTTTTTAAGCCTCCAACTTTGGTGACTTAAGAAACACATTTTTATTATTTCACAGTTTCTGTGGTCAGGAATTTGGAAGTGACCTAACTGAGCAGTTGTGACTCTGGATCTCTCATGCAGTTAGTGGCTGGGGCTGCAGGCACCTGGAGGCTTGACAAACTTGTCTGGAGGATCTGCTTTCAAGATGACTCACCCACATGGCTGTTGGCGGGAGGCCTCATTTCCTCACCACACGAGTCTCCCAGTGGGGTGAGGATCTTTGCAAGGTGGCTGCTTCCTCCAGAGCACGTGACCCTAGATAGAGCAAGGAAGCCACAATGCCTTTTATGATCTAGTCTTAGAAGTCATGCCTCATCACTTCTACCCCATTCTATTCATTAAAACTGAGTCACCAAATCTACCTCATACTTAAGGGAAGGAGAATTAGGCTTTAAATTTTTTAAAGGAGTAGACTTTGTTAACATAATGTAAAACCACCACATATGCTCAGAAAAATGACAAAAAAAAAAAAAAAAGGTCAGCATGGATAGAATTAGAGTGAAAGGAGGGGAGTGAGGACTGATGAAGAGAAAACTGGTGAGCGATGACACTGGAAAAATTAGCTGGAGCCAAATTCCTTAGTGCTCTATTAAGCTTAGTGACTTAGTTTTTATTTTAAGGACAATGGGAAACCATTGAAGAGTTGTTTTTAAAAAACTTTTAACAAGTTTATTGAAGAGACTTCATAAACCATACAGTGTACCCATTTAAAGCATTAAATTCAGTGGCTTTTAGTATATCCACAGAATTATGCAACTATCATATTACACAATCAATTTATTTTTATAAAGTATTTTATTTTAGAGAGAGGAATGGTGAGGGATAGAGAAATAGAAACATAGATGACATTGATCGGCTGCCTCCTGCATGCCCCTACTGGTGATTGAGCCTGAAACTCGACACCAGAAAGCGAAACGTGACCTCCTGGTTCATGGCTGATGCTCAATCTCTGAGCACACCAGCTGGGCTCGCACAATCAATTTTAGAGCATTTTTATTACACACCCCCCCCCAAAAAAAAAAAAACAACAACAACCCTATACCTCTTTTTTAAAATATATTTTATTGATTTTTTACAGAGAGGAAGGGAGAGGGATAGAGAGTTAGAAACATCCATGAGAGAGAAACATCGATCAGCTGCCTCTTGCACACCCCCTACTGGTACATGCCCTTGACCGAAATCAAACCTGGGACCCTTCAGTCTGCCGGCTGACGCTCTATCCACTGAGCCAAAGCAGTTAGGCCTATGGTCGGCAAACTGAGGCTCGCAAGCCACATGCGGCTCTTTGGCCCCTTGAGTGTGGCTCTTCCACAAAATACCACGGCCTGGGCGAGTCCAATTTGAAAAAGTGGCGTTAGAAGAAGTTTAAGTTTAAAAAATTTGGCTCTCAAAAGAAATTTCAATCGTTGTACTGTTGATATTTGGCTCTTTTGACTAATGAGTTTGCCAACCACTGAGTTAGGGCAACCCTATGCCTCTTAATTGTTATCCTATATTGCACCTGCCCCTAGGCAACTACTAATCTATTTTTTGTCTCCATAGATTTGCCATTCTAGGCTTTTCATATAAATGAAATTATATAATATGTGGTCTTTAGTGACTGGCTTCTTTCACTTACGATATTTTCAAGTTTTATTCATGTTGCAACATATAGCAATACTTCATTTTTTAAATGGCTATATAATGGTCCATTACATTGAATATACCACATTTTATCTATCAGTTGATAGATATTTGGGTTGTTTCTACTTTTTGGCTATTATGAACAATATTTTTTATTGTTAACAGTATTACAGATGTCTCCTTTTTTCTCCCTTTTTACCCTGCTCCACCCAACCCCCGCCCACCCCAGGCTTTCCCATAGTATTTTCTGTGTCCATGGATTATGCATATATGCATGCATGTTCTTTGGTTAATATCTTACTGTCCCCTTTGGACCCTGCCCCCCCTCCCCACCCCCCACTAAAATCTGTTATTTTATTCCATACATCCATACTTTTTTGGCTCTATTTTGTATGTCAGTTTATTTTGTTCATTAGATCCCACATATAAAGGAGATCATGGAATATTTGTCTTTCTCTAACTGGCTTATTTCACCTAGCATAGTAGTCTTCAGGTCCGCCCATGCTGTCTCCAAGGGTAAGGGCTCCTTTTAAAAATATATAGGTATATTTTTTTACTGATTTCAGAGAGGAAAGGGGAGTGAGAGAGAGAAGCATCAATGATGAGAATCATTGATCAGCTGCCTCTTGCATGTCCCACACTGGGGATGAGCCCACAATCTGGGAATGTGCTCCAACCAGGAATTGAACCAAGACTTCCTGGTTCATAGGTCGAAGCTCAACCACCAAGCCAAGCTGGCCAGGCTAAGGGGTCCTTTTTTACAACTGCACAGTGTTCCATTATGTAAATGTAGCACAGCTTTTTTATCCACTCATCTACTGATAGGCACTTGGGCTGTTTCCAGATTTCAGCTATCTATATATATAAAAGCCAAGCAACCAGAATGCCCAGAACAACCAGAATGACCGGTCGCTGTGATGCACACTGTGGTGGCCAACCAGCCCAACTGGGACCCTGATCAGCTCCCCCACCCCCAACTTCCTGCAGCCCCTCCCCTGAGGGGCTTTGGCCAACTACCCATGCACAAATTCATGCACCAGGGTCTCTAGTTATAAATAAAACTGCTATGAACATAGGGATGCATATATTCTTTCTAATTGGTGTTTCAGGATTCTTAGGATATATTTCCAGAAGTGGGATTGCTAGGTCAAATGGCAGTTTCATTTTTTAATTGTTTTAGAAATATTTTTTATTGATTTTAGAGAGAGAGAGAGGAAGGGAGAGGGATAGAAACATCTATGACAGAGAAAGATCCATTGGTTGCCTCCTGCATGCCCCTCACTGGGGACTGACTCCACAACTTGGTATGTGCCATAACTGGGAATTGAACTGTAACCTCCTGGTTCATAGGTCGATGCTCAACCACTGAGTATCAACCAAGTGAAAATGAATTTTTAAAAGTATTTGAAAATTTTAAAAGTGTTTGAAATTATTATCAAAGAGAAACAGGTCTGATGACAGGCTGATAACTGAACATGTGGAGTCCAAAGTTCATATGAGACAGTCAAGTGAAAACTGGCAAAAAGGCATTTAGATATATGATTCTGGTGTCCACTGGAAATATATAAATTGTAGTTCTAGATTTTGGTGTCATTTTCATACAGCTGGTAATTAAAAATCATTAGATATATTGAGATTATTCAGGGAGCTAATAAAGTAAGAATGGAAGAGGGTGCTTGAAAGGATGGGGGAAGCATCTATGTTTAAAGAATAAGAAAAGGAACTTATAAAGGATCAACCAGAGAGGTGGCAGGAAAACTGAGAGACTCCATAGCACAGATGTCAAGGGAAGAGAGAGCTAAACAATGTGAAATGTTTTTTTGAGAGGCCAAGCAAAATATTGTCTGCTGTTTATAGGAACACAGAGATTAGAAGTAAGAGGTGGAGTAGTGAAGAGAGAAGTCAAATTTGCAACAAGTTCAAGAATGACTATAAGAGGAGGAAATGAAGATAATGAACATAGAAATTCAAGTGTTTTCAGAACTAGGGACTGTAAAGGAAGGAGAATGTGGGGTGATAGAACAATGCTTTTTATACGGGAGAAGCATTTAAATGTTTATAAGAAGGCTTAACATAGATATTAAAATACAAGCGGTACCATCTCACACCTGTCAGAATGGCTATCATCAACAAATCAATAAATGACAAATGTTGGCGAGGATGCGGAGAAAAAGAAACCCTCATGCACTGCTGGTGGGAATGCAGACTGGTGCAGCCACTATGGAGTTTCCTCAAAAAACTAAAAATGGAACTCCCATTTGACCCAGTAATAACACTACTAGGAATATATCCCAAGAAGCTAGAAACATCAATCAGAAAGGATATATGCACCCCTATGTTCATAGCAGCACAATTTACCATAGCTAAGATTTGGAAACAGCCTAAGTGCCCATCGGCAGATGAGTGGATTAAAAAACTGTGGTACATCTACACAATGGAATACTACGCTGCGCTAAAAAAGAAGGAATTCCTACCATTTGCAACAACATAGATGGAACTGGAGAGCATTATGCTAAGTGAAATAAGCCAGTCAGAGAAAGAGAAGCATCACATGATCTCACTTATTTATGTAATATAATGAACAACATAAACTGATGGAACAAAAACAGTTCCAGAGACGGAGAAACATCGATCAGACCATCAAACCTCGGAGGGAAGGTAGGGGAGGGTGGGGGTTAGGGGGAGAGATCAACCAAAGGACTTGTATGCATGCATATAAGCCTAACCAATGGACACAGACCACAGGGGGGGTGAGGGCATGAGTGAGGAGATGGGGGGGTAATGGGGAAAGAAGGACACATATGTAACACCTTAATCAATAAAGAAATTAATAAAAACACAAGTGAACAGTATTCTGTAAGATTAAAGAAAAAAAACCTACACAACTACTGTATTTAGCAAATATGTTTTTCACATTGTATGTGTAAACTAAGATTGAACAAATGGGTGAATATATTGCAGATAATGAGAGCCAGGTTTCTCACCGTTGGAGAAAGAAGTTACAAATAAGGGAAGAAAAATGATAGTTTAAACCTTGTATTGGATTGGAATCAATGGTGTTAGAGTAATCTCATGGTTTTAAAAAAATATCTATACATATAAAGAAATAATATGCAAATTAGGTCAGGATGCCATAATGGTCACAACCAGCTCAGGAGGAGGGGCCGGTGTGGCCCCGAGCTGAGAGAACAACATGCAAGTGCAGCTGGAGCCTGAGAGAACAATACACAGGGGTGCGTGGTTCAAGCCTCTGCAGTGTGGCTGTGAGCAGGCCCCCAGTGGACACACACAGGGGCATGTGGACATCCCCTGAGGGCTCCCAGACTGTGAGAGGGGGCAGGCTGGGCTAATGGACCCCCCCACCCCTGTGCACGAATTTTGTGCAATGGGCCTGTAGTCCTATATAATAAAAGCCAAATATGCTAAGTGTCTGACTGTTCAACCCATCGCTATGACACACACTGACCACCAGGGGGCAGACACTCTGACTGGTAGGTTAGCTTGCTGCTGGGGTCTGGCTGATTGGGACTGGGCAAGACCGGCCGGATATGTCCTGGAGCCCTCCCAAAATCCTTCCCTGGCCCTGATAGTGCACCAGTGGGGTCCTTTGGCCTGGCCTGCACCCTTTCGCAATCTGCGACCCCTTGGGGGATGTCAGAGAGCTGATTTCAGCCTGATCCCTGCAGGCCAGGCTGAGGGACCCCACCAGTGCACGAATCTGTGCACTGGGATCTAGTATGTTGCTATAAGAGTGTCCAGACATGTAAACAATTTTTAAAAATATATTTTTTTATTGATTTCAGAGAGGAAGACAGAGGGAGATAGAAACATAATGAGAGAGAATCATTGATTGGCTGCCTCCTGCACGCCCCCTACTGGGGATCAAGCCGCAACCCAAGCCCTTGACCAGAATCAAACCCAGGACCCTTCAGTCCCCAGGCTGACACTCTATCCACTGTGCCAAACCAGCTGGGACTAAATAATTTTTATAAGAGTTTATTTGAGCCCAAATTGACTACTATTGCTGGGAAGCAAGATCTCAAATGCTCTGGAGAAATGACAGTTTTGTGTATGCTTTTTTTTTTTTTTTAATGCATTTGGAATTAAGGAGGGAACTATAGACAGTTACATGGAGGTGGGGAAAAGCCGCCCATGGACTGGATCACAGGATAGTTAACACGATTATGTGCTTTTTTTGAGGGTCATTACTTTTATTTCAAAGATGTATTAACCTAAATGCACAAAAACGATAGGCAGGGATCACTTAAGGCAAAGATAAGCCTTTTACTAAAAAGTTATATGCCCGAGTGTGACTACCCACCATGACCTTTTTAGTTAGAAATTTATGATTAGATGACCCTGTGAGGTTACTTTCCATCGGACCCCTATTTCATCCACACATATATCATATATAGATAAAAATGTGAAAGTGTGTGCATGTAGGCATTAACATACATACATACATAAAGTTCCTTAGTGCTGTTCACTAACACGGTTTAGGAGCACAGATACCCCAATAGCAATGATCACATCTAGCACCCAGATTGGATCCTTAATGATATTCTTTAACAAATGTAACCTGGGGCTCCTTGGAGAAGTGGTTGATTCCAGGGCTGGGCTAGTATGAACATGGCACATCATCTGGTACCAGAAAATAAAGAAGTGCTCAAAAAGGCCACATAAACCAGCCTGAAGGTGCTCCAAATGGTCAAAGTTGAACAATTTGAGAAATAAAATAATGATAATATTAAATTATAACTCAGAATAAAGTAAATACCCAGGAGTCCATACTAACATAAGTATAATTAAACAAATAAAGTGAAGAAACAAACTACTCCTCACAGAGGGTGAAAGTTTGAGGAGAAATAGAATTGTTGCCTACTCTCAAAGTAATCTCCTCAAACTGTCCATCAATACAAAGGAAAAAAAGAATAGCTTTATTACCTGGAAAATATCAGTGGATAGAGCGCCCGCCTGCGGACTGAAGGGTCCTGGGTTCGATTCCGGTCAAGGGCATGTACCTTGGTTGTGGGCACATCCCCAGTAGGGGATGTGCAGGAGCTTCACCAAGTGATCAAGTTTAACACTACCAGTAATAATATATACTAACATCATGTACACTCTGATAGATACATTGAGAACATAAGATCATATCTGTGGCATTTTTGTCCAAAATGCATAACCTCAATCTAATTATTAGAAAACTAGAGGCCCAGTGCATGACATTCGTGCACTGGCGGGGGAGGGGGGGGCGGTCGGGGACGGGGGGTGGGGGGTGGGCCCCTCAGCCTGGCCTGCACCCTCTTGCAGTCTGGGACCCCTCAGGGGATATCTGCCTGCCGGCTTAGGCACGATCCCCCCGGCAGGCAGACATCCCTCTCGCAGTCCTGGGCTCTCACAGTCTGGGACCCCTCGCTCCTTACTGCCTGCCTGCAGTGGAGGCAGGAGAGGCTCCTGCCACTGCAGCTGTGCTTGCTAGCTGTGAGCCCAGCTTCTGGCTGAGTGGTGCTCCTCCTGTGGGAGTGCACTGACCACTAGGGGGCAGCTCCTGCATTGAGCGTCTGCCCCCTGGTGGTCAGTGTGCATCATTGTGACCAGTCATTCCACTGTTTGGTCTATTTGCATATTAGGGTCTTATTATATAGGACTAGAGGCCCAGTGCATGAAATTTGTGGATGGGTAGGGTCCCTAGTTCTGGCTGGCAATCAGGGCCGATCCATGGGGTGATCGGGAGGCCCCCTCTGGCACCCACCTTGGCTGGCCCCTGTGGGTTGGGGGCAGCTCCTGCATTGAACATCTGCCTCCTGGTGGTCAATGCATGTCATAGCAACCGGTTGTTCTGCCGATTTGCATATTAGGCTTTTATTATATGGGATATCAGATAAACCAAGTTGAGAGACCTTCTACGAAATGACTACCAACACTCATCAAAAGTGTCAAGGTCATGAAAGACAAGGAAAGACTGAGGAACTGTTATAGTTTGGAGGAGACTAAGAAAACACAACAACCAAATGCAGTATGGGATTCTGAATTGGATCCTGGGACAAAAAAAGGACATTAGTGGAAAAACCGGTAAAATCTGAATAAGGCTGTAGTTTGTTTAATAGTATTGTAGCAACATTAACTTCCCTGTTTTGATCACTGTAGTGTGGCTATGGAAATTGTTAACATTAGAGGACTTTTGGGTGAAGGGTATACATGAATACTGTCCATTTGTGGGTAACTTTTCTGTAAGTCTGAAGGTATTTAAAAAATAAAAAAGAAAGCAAGCCCTGACCGGTTTGGCTCAGTGGATAGAGCGTCCGCCTGTGGACTGAAGGGTCCCGGGTTCAATTCCGGTCAAGGGCATGTACCTTGGTTGTGGGCACATCCCCAGTAGGGGGTGTGCAAGAGGCAGCTGATCTATGTTTCTCTCTCATCGATGTTTCTAACCCTCGATCCTTCTCTTCCCCTCTGTAAAAAATCAATAAAATTTATTTTAAAAAAAGAAAAAGAAAAAAAGAATAAAGGTGAAGGGTGTGATCTAGAGCACAGGGGAAAAAGTAGCCTGAGTTAGGAGGAGCTATGCCTCTTCCCTGCAACCAAGAGGGCTGGCAGAAAGCATGGAAGGTCACTCAGGTAGGGTTATCGGCTTGTTGGCAGGAAGTAGATGGAGTTATTTAAGGCAAGACCATAGCTGTACTGTCAATGCCCATCACAGGGCCTGCCATAGAATAGGGAATAAAAATAATGCTTATTGAATTGGACAGGCTAGGGTTTGAATCATGACTATAATGTGGTTATATATCTCTAGATATGACCTTAGGCAAGTTACTTACTATCTTTGTGCCTGTTTCCTTTGAAAATGGGGATAATAATCCCAATGTTGAGTCAAAAATTAATATACATTCACCAAAGTCTGTTCCCTTTTTTCCTGGGAAGACAGCTAGGTAATGCTTTCCAGCTTCCAATTATGTGAGGCACACACTGACCGGCACACATTGTTGGCTCTTAATGCATATTTAATGAAAGAATATATCATCAACGTGTTCCATTATAAACTGTTGTCACCAGTTCTTCTTCTTGATCTTGACTCAAGATGACATCTTGTCTGGCCATGGGGATGGTTACGACCAAATGAAAATTTCTAGTGGATAATTTGTAATGGATATGATTTGTTTTATATAGAACTAATGACACTGATTAATGCTTCCCTAATTATGAGTCATGGAGAAAAGTAATGTATTCTTAATCCCTTGATGCTGGTTAGAACTGAAAGAAAATAATAGCTGTGAAAAAATTTTGCCAGAGTGTTATTTTCCTCCTCACCCCTACTCATCTAAGAATAAATTCTTATTAGAAGCAGTGTGAGGACAGAAGGGTGTGTTGTGGTTAGAGAATGGAAAAATTGAACTACAGCTAACAAAAACTTGGCCACTGAGGTGGGGTTCTCTCAGGTTGTAGTACCTTAGATTAAGCCCGTGGTCGGCAAACTGCGGCTCGTGAGCCACATGTGGCTCTTTGGCCCCTTGAGTGTGGCTCTTCCACAAAATACCACGGCCTGGGTGAGTCTATTTTGAAGAAGTGGCGTTAGAAGAAGTTTAAGTTTAAAAAATTTGGCTCTCCAAAGAAATTTCAATCGTTGTATTGTTGATATTTGGCTCTGTTGACTAATGAGTTTGCCGACCACTGCTCTGGAGTCTAGACAGATCAAATCCTTCTATGTTTTGGAATTAGCCAAAACAAAAAAAACACACACACAAACAAACAACCAAACACACATACACACAAAACAACACACCCGCCCTGGCTGGTTTGGCTCAGTGGATAGAGCGTCGGCCTGCAGACTCAAGGGTCCCGGGTTCGATTCCGGTCAAGGGCATGTACCTTCGTTGCGGGCACATCCCCAGTAGGGGGCGTGCAGGAGGCAGCTGATCGATGTTTCTCTCTCATCGATGTTTCTAACTCTATCCCTCTCCCTTCCTCTCTGTAAAAAATCAATAAAATATATTTACAAAAAAAACCCCCCAAAACCAACAACACACCCCAAAGTAAATAAAGCAAAAAAAAAACCCCAAGGAAACTCACTGACATCCTACAAATCATGATTGATTTCTGATTTGGAACAGATTTTTTTTCAGTAATCCATCCAAGCAAGCAATGAGACATTGCTATGTCTTACCATGAACAAATATTCAATATAGGACATACTTGAACAAATCACATACATCTACAAGGGGCCCAAAGAAAAATCTGGCACTGTTTTACACATTAAAAAGTCATTTATGTTACCAGTTGGCATGGCTTAATAGTTGAGCATTGACCTATGAACTAGGGGGTCATAGTTCGATTCCTGGTCAGGGAACATGCCCTAGTGTGGGATGTGCAGGAGGCAGCTGATCAATGATTTTTCTCTCATCATTGATGTTTTTCTCTCTCTCTCTGCCTTGCCTTTCCTTTCCTTTCCTTTCCTTTCCTTTCCTTTCCTTTCCTTTCCTTTCCTTTCCTTTCCTTTCCTTTCCTTTCCTTTCCTTTCCTTTCCTTTCCTTTCCTTTCCTTTCCTTTCCTTTCCTTTCCTTTCCTTTCCTTTCCTTTCCTTTCCTTTCCTTTCCTTTCCTTTCCTTTCCTTTCCTTTCCTTTCCTTTCCTTTCCTTTCCTTTCCTTTCCTTTCCTTTCCTTTCTTTCCTTTCCTTCTGAAATCAATAAAAATATATTTTAAAAAGGAAATTTATGATCAGATCACCCTGTGAGGTTATTTGCCATAGAACTACCCTCTTTTCTTTCGTCCACAAAAGGTTTTTGCACAATGCCTATTGTAAGTTTAATTGGGAATGAAAACAAGTATTTAACAGCTATTACGTAGAAAAGGAAAAAATCCTGAGACAGACTTTCGTTTTGATTTGCCCTATGCTGTGTCATAGATTAATGCTTACTCATTCTTTCACTCAGAAAATATCAATAGAGTGTTTACTTTGTACAAGGCTCTGAGTTTGGTAGTGAGGAATACAGGCTAAATGGGAGACAGAACCTATCTTTAAGGAATTGATGATCTTCTAAGAGAGATTAGCAATATGTAAATATTTAAAATTAAGCAGAATGCTCCAAATCAAAATAAAAGTATAGGTTATTTTTGGAGGAAATCATACTTATGTTCTTAACATAAACATGCATGTTTAGAAGTTAGCCATTTAATAGACCAAAGATGAGTTCGGGCAAAGATATATTTATTTATAATGCATTGACCATTTTATTTACAAAAATCCAAGATGTTTTCTAAAATATAAACTTTATTATTTCCTTAAAGGCTCACTCTTTCACCTAAGGAAATGCCAGCGTTCATCTTATTCAGAGTGTTAAGTAGCAGGCATTTTGCCATTTTTCAGATTTATCTGGTATTTTAGAGAATTATGTATTTTAACAAAATCAACTGTAACATTACCACTTGGGTTACAGAGAGCAGAGTGTGATCAGGAGTAGTACCTTGGTATTCAAGTTCAGAAAGATACTCAGTAATTCAGATTCTTAAATTTCTTCTTTGAAATAGAAAGATACATGACCTTGAGTAAAAATAAGCATGATAAACAATCCATGTATCCAATGTTTCAATCTAATGCTTATTGATGTCTGAACCTTTAAAAAAATTTGTACTACCCTGACAAGTTTGGCTCAATGGATAGAGCGTCCGCCTGCAGACTTAAGAGTCCCAGGTTCGATTCTGGTCAAGGGCATGTATCTTGGTTGCAGGCACATACCCAGTAGGGAGTGTGCAGGAGGCAGCTGATCAATGTTTCTCTCTCATTGATGTTTCTGACTCTCTATCCCTCTCCCTTCCTCTCTGTAAAAAAATCAATAAAATATATTTTAAAAAAATTTGTACTTTTCCTATTGGCTTAGAATTCTGCTGTTCAGAGGCAGAATTAATACTAGGTTCTCAGCAATAGCTATTTACATTTTGTGATTTGGGGTACTTAAAAAAGTTTGCTGTTTTAAAATAAAACCACCCATAAAAGTGGTTGTATCATAATGTCTTAATAATGTCTTTAAGCCAATAAGGAAGAAGGAAGTGTTGTTAGATATTCACAAAGGCAGGCTGGCATTATGAATGTTGACTAAAAAGATTGCCTTGTTCTTCATTGGAGTGACTTTCACAACTTTATAATATTGATGTTTTTCTTTTATTGATGTAGGAAGCACTACTTAAAAAAATATTCAGCCTGGGTGATGTCTTGGTGGCTTGAAATATATTTTCCAGTGTTAAGTACACTTCATTTATTTTTGTTCAGACTTAAGATGTGATAGTGAAATGTTCAAGGGAAAATGAAGAATTTAAATGCCAGTTTTATGGCCATGGTGAACACATTTCCCATGAACAAAATTAATATTAATTTGCTAGACTTGTTTGAAGTTTATAATTACTAGGATTTGTTAAAATAAAACACAAATGGCGATCAACCTTAAAGGTTCCCTGAGCAGAGAGAACCAATTTAGTCATCGAGATAAAGCTTAATTTAGCTTATTTTTCAAGACTAACTTGACCTTGGTCATTTCTTGCTTATGCTTCTGGAAATCCTAAACAAACTTGAACTGTTTCCCAAGTTGGATAGGAGGTAACCACTGAAAATTCTATTTTAACCAATCACAGTGAAGAATAAACAGTCACCACTTTCTCACTACATAAGCTGCTTTATCCTATATAATAAATAGGTAATATGCAAATTAACTGTCACACCCTCACACAAGATGGCCGCCTCCATGTGGTCAAAAAATGGCCACCACAAGATGGCCAGCAGGGGAGGGCAGTTAGGGGTGACCAGGCCTGCAGGGGAGGGGAATTGGGGGCAACCAGGCCTGCAGGGGAGGGCAGTTGGGGGCAACCAGGCCTACAGGGGAGGGCAGTTGGGGGCGACTAGGCCTGCAGGGGAGGGCAGTTGGGGGGGACCAGGCCTGCAGGGGAGGGCAGTTGGGAGGGACAAAGCCTGCAGGGGAGGGCAGTTGGGGGGGGGACCAGGCCTGCAGGGGAGGGCAGTTGGGGGGGACCAGGCCTGCAGGGGAGGGCAGTTGGGAGGGACAAAGCCTGCAGGGGAGGGCAGTTGGGGGGGACCAGGCCTGCAAGGGAGGGCAGTTGGGGGGGGGACCAGGCCTGCAGGGGAGGGCAGTTGGGGGGGACAAAGCCTGCAGGGGAGAGCAGTTGGGGGGGACCAGGCCTGCAGGGGAGGGCAGTTGGGGGAGACCAGGCCTGCAGGGGAGGGCAGTTGGGGGGGACCAGGCCTGCAGGGGAGGGCAGTTGGGGGGGGTCCAGGCCTGCAGTGGAGGACAGTTGGGAGGGATCAGGTCTGCAGGGGAGGGCAGTTGGTAGGGGGGAACTGGGCCAGCAGAGGAGGGCAGCTGGTGACAACCGAGCTGGAAGGGGATCAGTTAGGTATTGATCAAGCTGGCAGGGGAGTGGTTAGGGGGTGATCATGCTGGCAGGCAGGTGAGTGGTAGGGAGCCAGAAGTCCTGGATTGTGAGAGGGATGTCCAACTGCTGGTTTAGGCCTGATCCCACAGGGATCAGCAGTTGGATATCCCCTGAGGGGTCCCAGATTGGAGAGGGTGCAGGCTGAGCTGAGGGACACCCCCCCGTGCCCCTCCTCACTCCAGTGCATGAATTTTGTGCACCGGGCCTCTAGTAAAAATATATCCCTGAGCCGCATTCCAAGTTTTGGCTTGAGTGCTCCCAGTTTGCAAACTGTCTTTCTGGTGTGTGCACAGTAACTTTTTACTAATTACTACTTCTACAATTCATTGGTTTTACTTTGGCTATTTCTGAACCTTCCAACAGGTTTCTTCATTTGTAAAATGGCATACATAATTGTTATTAGTCTCATTTAATGGCTGTTCAGAGGCAGAATTAATACTAGGTTCTCAGCAATAGCTATTTACATTTTGTGATTTGGGGTACTTAAAAAAATTTGCTGTTTTAAAATAAAAGCACTAATAAAAGTGGTTGTATCATAATGTCTTAACATTGGGACTCAGGGGATGTTTTAAAAAAATCACACAAAAGAAAAAAAGCGATTTTCCTTTATATTTTTCTGTGTGGTCGGTTTCATGAGGAAATTTACCATCTCGCGGTCTCTGCTTAAATTTTCCTGGTTTTTAAAACAAAACAAAACACACTAGAGACTAGACTGTTTTCATTGTGAGTCGATGTTCCAATTACACCTAACTGAATGAAGATAAAAATCTATTCGCAATTTTCCCAAATTTCTACTCAAATTTCAAGCAATTACTATGACAACATTGAAAGCTAGTCTGTCTTCTCAGATGCAAAGGAATACTGTCAGGAGGCTATTCATTTCTCTCAGACAAACACTGAAAACAGAATAAAAAGTAATTGCAAAGGGGGGAGGAGAGGGAGTAAAAAACGGGTAAGAAAACCACCACCACCAGGAAGCAAGAGTGAATCATTCGTGAACCTGAATGTTTGACGTCAGAACACAGAAGAAACAAACCAAGAAAGCCGAGCAGGCTCGGGGGTGGGGGTGGGGGTGGGGTGGTGGTGGGGGGAAGGGTATGGGGGACAAGTGATCTCAAAAGGAAGAAAACACCTTTGCTTTTACTTGGCCCCTGAAACCTAACGCTCGAAGTGGAGCAAAGGTCAGGGCCGGCGGTTCCATAAACAAAGGTGCACACATTTTGGTGCTTCCGCCAGCGTGTTCAGACTGCACTTTGGAAGCGCCGGTAGGAACCTGACCTCCTCGGACACTCCCCGGTCGCCGTGGGTCCCTTTGTCTCCGGTTCGGAGGCGGCTGCGCCGTGTCCGCCGCCCGAGCGCGCCGAGGGATCGAGGGCCGCGCGCCCGGAAGCCTGCGGCCACAGGGCGCACGCGCAGAGGCGGGTTCGCGCGCCCGGAGCCCACGGCCCCGTGAGGCCACGCCGAGGCCGTGCAGTTCGGCCCGTGGTCCCTCCCAACTAGTAGCCCGGGAATCCGATCCGGCTCCCGTGTCCTCCCCGCCTTCCCCAGCGAGTACGACCTTGTGTCTCCGTGTTGCATGTGGGGTTTGGGAGAGAGTGAAGGGCTGGAAACTGCGGCGGTTCACTGCGCCGCTGATTTCGCCACAGATTTCGGGCTCCTTTATTGTCTCGTTCATCGGCGTAAAACTGGACACATTGAAAAGGGCTTGCTCTCCCATGTGGCCCCCCTCCCCAACCCTGGCCCCCAAGGGAAGAGGGAAACTAGTCAGGCTGACGGGCGAGGTTTTTGAAAGAAGAGGAACGGGTCCCACAAAGCAGGGGCTGCCAGGCCGGACTCACTGTCCAGCACAGGCGGGGGAGGCGGGAGCGCCCGGGGGCCCGGGTCCCCGAGGCCTGCCCCGGGGGCGGGCCCACGCGCTTGGCGGAGCCCGGGACGAACCAGAGGTCGCGGCGGGGAACGGGCGGCTGTGAGGGAGGGGGAGGGCGGCGATCCACCTGGGCGACGTGGCAGCCATTCCCTGCTCCCGGAGACCCCTCCCCATTCGGACGCCCACCCGCCCTCTCGCGGCGCGCTGCGGCGAGGCTGCTCTTCCCCGGCCGGGCGGAGAGCGGCAGTGTCTCCCCGCCGGGCGTCCGTCGCTCATCTCCCCTCCGCGCCTGCCGCTTGGCAGCCCCGCGCCGCGCCAGAGAGCGCAGTGGCGGCGGCGGGAAAGGGCTGCGGACCCGCGTCGCCGCGTTGCGCACCCGACGACGCGGCCCCGGTCTCGACGCCCTCCGCGGGCTCCAGGAGCAGGTAAAGTGGCGGGTAGGAGGTGGGGCGGCAGGTCCCAGGCGAGGGTCCCGCCGGGAAGGCGTCCGCGGGCGCCGAGCCGTAGCGGAGGACCGGAGGCAGGGGCGTGCGGCGCTGCGACCGGAACCCAGAGTTCCCAATGCGGAGTCCGGTGCCGGCCGCCTCCAGCCCGGCCCGCGGGCCCGGGCGCCCGGACGGAAGGGAAGTGCGGCGTCGGCGGGAGGCGGGCCCTGGCGCGCCGCCCGAGGCCGGGCGCAGGCGGGGGCCGCGATGTGTCCCCGGCCTCCGGGTTCCTGGCGGGCCTCCAGGCCTCAGCGCAGCCCTCCCCCCGCCGGGGGCTCTTTTGGTTCCCGCCTGGGCTGGACCTGGCGCCTCTCCGGGTGTCTTTGCTGTTTCAGGCAGAGCATTCTTGGAACTTGGGGCCACCCGAGTACGTAGTCGTAGCAAAGCTGTTTATTGACTCACTTCTTCACACGTTTTGATTTTGAATACTGCGGGGAGACCTTCGCCTCCCTGGCCCCCACTCCCCACCGTAAGCTTGATCCTCACCGGGACCCGACTTGAACCCTCCTGTCTTCCGGACCCTTTCCGAGGTGTCCGTTTGGCAATCGGTTTTCCATAGAAGAGTCAACTTAACTCTCTTTTGGTTAGCACACTTTCTTCCCCACAGAAATAACGCTAAAGTAAGAAAAAAAAGAAAAAGTGTTGGTGCCAGATCACGTTCAGTATTGCGTGTAAAGCATCTTCCTTGGGACAACAGCCTTTAGGACTGGGACCTGGTATTTGTGGCGCCGACGGGTTTGTGTACATTCTCGCCATGCAGTGGTTGTAATGTCTCCATAGCGCAGTTCTGACTGGAAGGCAGGATTGGCTGGTTTTTCTACTCGACTCGGTTAAGCCAATCAAGAAGCGCTTCTTGCCTGGAGACTGGTTAACTCAGGAAAGGTGGGGATTGGTTGAGCTCCGAGAAGAAAATCCTGGAGATCTACCTGGCCTTTCGCAAAACCGTGACCCGCAGCTGCTCTCTCCTCCCGCTTCTTAAAAATGCCTCTCTTCACCCCAACACCAGCCTTTTCGTTCTGCTTTTATTCACTGTTTTTCACTCAAACGCCAACCTCTCTTTTTGTAACTCGTTTTAACCCTCATCCTTCACTTGTCAATGAAAGAAGTCCTACTCACTTGAAATGTAAACATCATGTGTTTTGATTATCAGTGTGATTAAATTTTTTTTTCTTACGTTTTGGAAGATCAGAAATGACAATTTTGATTTTTATGCCAGAACCTTTAATGTTTAAGTGGTTGTGCTAGGATGGGGCCTGCAGTGGTGGAGATGGTGCGAATAGGAAGGTCATGGCTGCTTTTTTTTTTTTTTTTTTCCTACAAGGAGGCTACACATTATTTCATGAAAAAATACTAACGTATAAAAACAAACAAAAAAACTAACCTCCAGTACAAGTCAGCATACAGTTTGTGTACCTGTTGTTGCCTTTAGTTGCTTTGAGAACAGTAAAGAGGATGGGAGGATTGTACTTCGCAGAAAAAGTTGATTTAAGTTACAGTACAGAATGCTTTTTCTTTATTAAGTAGGCATAGTATCTTGTACACGATAGAGGCTAAGTAAATATTTCCAGTGTAGGTGCATTTTTTAGTACTGAGGATTTTTCTTTTAAAAATCTCATTCCTTCATGATTATTTGTAGTTGTGTATGTCTTTTGATAAGTCAACAGTAAACACATGAGTTAGATCTAATACCTCTACCATCTTTCTTTTTCTCGCTTTCAGCCTTTTATATGCAAATTCACATTGTAACTCTTAGGGTAGAATCTCAATTTGTGAGGTTATGCATCAATCTTAGATCATTGTTAAATGCCTTTAGAAGTAGTTTGTTGGAATTAAAGAAGAGATTGAACTTTTTTTAAATAATTACCATGCCAAGGCAATGTGTAAGCCAGATGTCATTACCTACTCATCACTCTGATCCTCATAATAATAAAAATGGCTACCATTTTATATATATATGTATACACACACACACACACATATACACACACACATATACACACACACATATATACACACACATACATATATATATATATATATATATATATATATATATATATAGTAGTTCCCCCCTCCCTATCCCAAGTTTTGCTTTTGTGGTTTCAGTTACCCATGGTCACCCATGGTCCAAAGACATTAACTGGAAAATTCCAGAAATAAACAATTTGTGTTTTAAATTGTGTATGGTTCTGAGTACCTCATTTCATCTCATCACATAGGCATTGTGTCATCTTCCATCACAAGAATTATGACTTACAGTACAGTAAGATATTTTGAGAGACCATATTCACATGACTTTTATTACAATACTAGAGGCCTGGTGCACGAGATTCGTGCACTGGGGGGCAGGGGGGCCCACAGCCCGGCCTGTACCCTCTCACAGTCTGGGACCCCTCGGGGGGATGTCTGCCTGTCCGATGGTTCCTAAGCTGGCAGGCAGTCAGACCTCCCTCTCACAGTCCCGGGCTCTCGTAGTCCAGGACCTCTCACTCCTCACCGCCTACCACCGCCACTTCGCTCGCCAGCTGTGAGCCTGGCTTCTGGCTGAGCGCTCATTGATCACCAGGGGGCAGCTCCTGCATTGAGCGTCTGCTCCCTGGTGGTCAGTGCGTGTCATGGCGACCAGTAGTTCTGCTGTTCGGTTGATTTGCATATTAGGCTTTTATTATATAGGATATTGCTGTAATTGTTCTTTGTTGTTATTGTTAATATCTTACTGTGTGTAATTTAAAAATTAAACTTTATCATAGGCATGTATGTATAGAAAAAACATAGCATATATAGGGTTTGGTACTATTTGCAATTTGAAGTATCCACTGGGATCTTGGAATGAATCCCCCCTCAGAGAAGAGGGGACTGCTGTATTCTTTTGTGTCCTGAACATTTCCCCCTCTGCTTTATAATGAGTAATTCAATTTGCTTATATAAAACCATACATAGATTTTAACATTACTCTGAATTTTGGCATATTGAATTTACTTTTAAGCACCTTTCTATTCATTGTACTAGTGTCTTTAAAATATGGATAGATGGAAGGTTGGCAGGCTGTTGGTAGAATCTCAGCATTGTCCTCCAGAAATTAATTTTATTAGTACATCCAGATTGAGGTTAATCAGTTTCTGCTATCCAAACTCACATAACTTCAAAAATGAATAGAGCATTTCATTAATTTCCATTGGGGAATAAACTAGCTAAGGAAGCTAGAATTTTATGGCTTTTAGTCACTGGAATTACTGCATTAAAGAACCCACATGTTGCACTTGCCTGAGCAGTGGGTTTGGGTGTACCAGTTTCACTAAACCTTACTGACTGATGGTGGACACCATTCTTCTAAATATGAGTTGTCTGTTCAGATCCTTTGATCATCTATTGGGTGTGTATCTCTTAAAGCTTTGAGCAAAACCCAAACATATGGTTATGGTTTTTTCTTGAACATATTTTTCTCTAGTTTGCTCTCTTACTTTTTGGTTACTTTTAATTGTCAGAAATTTAAAATGTTCATACATGAGTCTATTTTGCTTTGTCAGTGCTACATACTTCCAAATTAAGAAATTCCATTGTCCAACAGCTGTGGTAGTCAATTTTTCCTAATATTTAAAAATTTACTCTATAATCAGAATTTATTTTAGTATAAAGTGTCACATTACTTTAACTGTCCTACAAATTGCTGTTAAATCATTTTGACACTATTAAAATTTTTCTCTTACCCTCCTGTTTTAGAAAGCCTATCTTATTACACATACATTTTGAGATGTAATTAGGATTATTTCTGGACTCATAATAGTGTTTGATTTTTGTAGTTTTACCACTTTTACTATGTTTTGTAGTATGCTCTAGTATTTATTAAGATGAATTTTCTGTCTTTTCTTTTTAAACATTTTTATATATCCTTTCTAGTCATTAAATTTAAGAATTAGTTTGGCTCTAGTCGGTTTGGCTCAGTGGCTAGAGCGTTGCCCTGTGGACTGAAAGGTCCCGGGTTTAATTTTGGTTAAGGGCACATGTCTGGGTTGTGGCCTCAGACCTCAATAGGGGGCATGCAGGAGGCAGCCGATCAATGATTCTCTCTCATCATTGATGTTTCTCTCTCTCTCTCTTTCTCTCCCTTCCTCTCTGATATCAATAAAAACATATTTAAAGAAAGAATTAGTTTGGGAGACTGACATGAATAATATTTAATTTTTCTGTTCTGAAGCAGGGCATCTATTTTTCTTTTTAAAATTCATTTCTGCCCTTGAATTTATTGCTTCTCCTGCCTGGAGTATATTTTTATGGTTCTCCTTATCTTCCTCCCCTTAAACTCTATGCTAACCTACTTCAAGATTTAAGTGGTTAGTCTTCCTTTCTTTCCCCAGCAAAGATAATCACTTATGATGTATTTCCATTGTGCTCTTATTGCTATCATGGGGAAAGGGAAAAATTCCCCCTTTCCTCCTCTGGGTCTTTTGGCTGATTGAATAATCAAATCGACATGAAACAGATTGATGAGAAATTAAATTTAATTCGCATGGGAACGCCACATACATGAGCGGTTCAGAGACGGAAAGGGAAAATGAGATATATTTGATATTTTGAGCTAAGGATGCGGTAAGGCACCTTGGAGTTCCTTCAGTGTGTCATTTGCAGGATGATAAGAACAAGTGTTGGATAATTAGTGGTTTGCCCTGCCATATAGACAGGTCAGAAGAGGTTATTTCTGATCTTTTATCATGGGCAGGGCCCCTAATTCAAAATCTTTTAGGTAGTTAAGGGGGCTGGGGCAGATGTCTCTCTTGAGCCAAAGGGTCTTGGTTGCCTTTAGCTCAAAGTAATCTGCATACCACAGAAGCACATCTTGGGGTGTGACTTGTTCTGAACTCTTACACTACATTTTGAGTTACCTCCTCTCTCTAGTAATTGTGAGCTTCACTGAGTCTTACCCACTGTTCTTTTTCTTAACACTCATCCCAACACTGTAGGTATGTAGATATTAAATAAATATTGGCATAAAGGAGATGTTTTACTTTTAAAAATATTTCTCTCTATGCTGTTAATTCTCTAATCTCCAGCCCAAAGCTCTTTCCTGATAACTGCCTTATATATCATCTATGTTCATGATCTGTCCATTTGTGTGCTCCTATACATACCTCAAACTTGGCATGTCCAAAACTGTGGTCATCAACCTTTCCTCTCCCATCCTCAAATCAAAAATAGAAAACAAACTGACTGTTTTCTGTCTTTTTTCTAGGTGAAGATTAAATGAGATACTGCATGTGTGGTAAGAATTCAGTAAATAGTAGACTCAGCTAATAATAACTTGGCAGAAATATGGGCTATTTATTGTCTTTTTTTTCCCTTTTGTATTCTGATTGATCACTAAGCCCTGTTGAATTATTTTTTCTTAATGTCTCTTGAATCTTTGCCTTTTCTTTATCCCCAAGGCTACCATCTTACTCCGTGGTTAGCATCATCTCTTATCTGGATTGCTGCAATAGCCTCCTGAGTGTTTGCCCTCTTCTAGTCTTACTGCCCAACCCGGTTTTCCCACAGTAATTTGTCTAACACATTTGAAACTCCTCTGCTAAAAACCCTTCTTTGTGATTTTTTTTATTGCCTTCCAGAAAAGTCTGAACTTCACTTGGCTTTCAGGATTTTCATGATCTGGCTTATTTATCTTTTCATCCTTTTTCACTTTGCCCCCAATGCTTAGTCGTATTCAGTTACTTGCATTTCTCCCTTAAGATTCAAAGTTAGTTAAATTTGGCCTGAGTACTGAAACTACCCCTGTCTGGAATGCCTTCCCTAGTTCTCTGTTTTTCTCCCTTTGGTTTTGTTAACTCATACTTGTCTTTCAGGTCTCAGTCAGGTGGTATCTCTGGGGTATCTTTGATACCCACGACTTTGACTTGTTTCTCTACAAATCTGTTTTCTGTTATTATACTGTAATTGCTTGTTTATTTGTTATCTTACCAGGTACTTGTTAGGGTGAAATGAAAGAAAGGTAGATTAAAAAAATGATGTGATTTGCACAGAATATCAGGGAATTAAATAGTAACTTGGGGGTTTACCTAGTAGGAAAAGGAAAGACACATATCTGATGGATGAAAGTTTTCTAAGTTAGGAAAGGCATACTAGGCCCTTTTACAGCTTCAGTGAAATATATCTTTTGACATAATTTTCATCTAATTAGTTTCTCTGTTTATTAGTTAGGACTTGTTGAATTGCAAGTAACAGATACAGTTTGAAATAATCTATGGAGAAAAAAGTTACTGGTTCAGTAACCATACAGGGTGAGGTAAAAGTAGATTTACAGTTGTGAGTACATAGTTTATTGTATTATTATTTATCAATTGTATTATCTTTCATATGAACAACTATAAACCTACTTTTGCCCCACCCTGTATAACAGAAATTGTGTGGGTAGAGATGGCCAATAACTGATAAGGTGGGAACTTGCCCATAATGAAATTTTCTGTACTTACAGTATGTGCATTCTGGCATCATTTCTCCTACTGCTAATATGCTTCTTTACATGATGGGACCGTGTTTCTGGCAGCACAGGCTTATTTACTTAGAGTCGTATGTCAGTGGCTCTAGATAGATTTGGTCACATGCCCATCCCTTGACCAATTACTACAGTTGAAGGCAGGATGTACTATGCTTAGTTCAGCTTAGGTCATGTGATGTGCCCACGTATGTGACCTAGGGTCTGTTAGCAGAAAATAGATATCTAGGGGAGGGAAGGAGAAGGACTTCCAGGAAGATAAAAAATTTCCATTATAACTCCCACTCCCCCATTATAATTCTTAACCCAGTGAACCGCGTCCAGCACGGTCAGTGGTGAACCTGAGGGGGAGGGGGCGGTGAAGGTTTAAAGAAAACAGACAATAGAATATAGCTGGGGCCAGGTGGGACACTGTTCTTGGATGGAGAGACAGTGCCACAGCCTGTAAGCCGAGTCTTCATTTTACTACTATGATTAGATCCCACGAGGCAAAGTAAAGACGTGGTCAAGATGTGTACAATGTTCTCTTGAGTTTCAATCTACTTAATTACATGCACCTGAGAACTCTGTCAAGCTTCATTTTGGCAGCACTTGCTGCACTTCCCACAGCCTACATCACTCAGCCAGCCTGGGACCCAGGTTTGGTCCATAAGGTCAAGCTTACAAACATAGCCTTTGGCTATGATTGTGCTGGGAGGGCTTTGCCCTCCAAGCTGGGGCCTGCACTAGGCTTTGCCATGACAGGATGGTGCCCTCTCATTAGTCCGAGGCTTGAACCTGTCCAAATGCTGTAGCCGCTCTCCACAAACCAGCCTTCTGATTATAAATTTGCTAGTGGCCTAGTACATGAAATTCATGCACATTAAAAGGGAATTAATTAGAGGAAATATTTTCATATTGCTATTTGCCCTTTCTCTATAATGGAAGTGTCAGAGAGAAAGAAAATTAGTAAAATGTATATGAAAATCTTCTTGTCAGAGTCTGGGGCATGCCGTGGGACCTAGAGTCAAGTCCCTACCTACCACCCATACATGCTTCAAAAATGCAGGAGACTCAGACCTGGCCAGCCGCAGCCCCACCTGCGTCAAGACCCTCTGGGCAGGGGGCACAGCCTCAGGTCCCCCGGCCCAGTGCTGGGTGGAGAGTGCAGCCTCAGGTCCCCTGTCAAGCGGGGCGGGGGTGCAGCCTAAGGTCCCTCGCCCCGGCCAGGCGCCATGCAGCCTCAGGTCCCTGCTGTTCGGTCATGATGTTATGGCGTCCCAGCTAATTTGCATATTCTTCTATTATATAGATAGATTTTCCTAGGTACTTTATTTGTGGGAAAGAGATGCCCTGTACTATGGATCTGAGTATTCCAGGTACTGAAATGATAAGTCCAATATTTTAAAGAACTAAATTGGTTTGTGCTGGATTATAACAAATACTTGTTGAGCTGTTTGCTAAACAAGACATCTATGAGATGCTAATGCTTATAAGCTAGTAGTCTAAACAAATAAATGCAAAGGTGGTAAGGTAGAGGTATATCTAGGGTGTAGTGGGAGCTGTGTCTAAATCAGACTTTGGGATAATGGAAAACTTTCCTGAAGGGGAGTTAATAGAGCGAAGAAAATGGGTTGAGTGGGATGGGGTAGAAGGACTTAGGGCAGAACCTGTGTAAGACACAGAAATGTGAAATAAGTAATATCTGTGGCATGGTACTTTGGCGACGACTATATCACTTACCAACCTTTCACCTGATAACTGACTGACATTCTCACGTAACTTTAGATTTCATTGCTAACTGTTGATTCTTTTTTTTGTTTGTTTGTTAATCCTCACCCGAAGATATTTTTCCATTTGTTTTCAGGGAGAGTAGAATATAGAGGGACAGACGGAGAGAAACATTGATGTGAGAGAAACACATCGATTGATTGCCTCCTGTGATTGGTTGCCTCCTGCGTGAGCCCCACTAGGGCCCTGGCTGGGGAGGAGCCTGCAACCAAGGTATGTGCCATTGGCTAGAATCGAACCTAGGACCCTTTGGTCCACAGGCTGACACTCTGTCCACTGAGCCAAACAGGCTAGGGCAGTAACTGTTGATTCTTGATCAGCTCTTTAGTTATGGGTTATAAAATGGTAATCAGTTTTGGATTTCATTGTTCCTTTTAATTAGTCTTTTTAAAAAAATGTTTTTATTGATTTTTAGAGAGAGAGTAAGGGAGAGGGGTAGAGAGATAGAAACATTGATGAGACAGAAACATTACCCATAGGCTGCCTCCTGTGCATCCTCTACTGGGGATTGAGCCAAGCCACCAACTGGGGCGTATGCGCTGACCAGGAATTGTACCTGCGATTTCTTGGGTCCACACAACAACCGCTAAGCCTCACCGGCCAGGCCATAGTCTTTTATAGATAGATTTCCCTCATTAAATAGGACTATTTTGTTACCTTGAAGTAACATTTTACTTAAAAGGCAGAATAAATGCTTAGTTTTTCTCCCTTATATAATCATTTCCAGACTGTAATAGTCACCTCCACTGATGGCAAATGAGGTTGGTCTTTTTCTTTTTCTTTACTTTTGTGGCTTTTGCTTTGAAATATCTTATATATTTATATTATAAATACTAGAGGCCTGGTGCACGAAATTCATGCACGGCGGGGGGAGGGATCCCTCAGCCTGGCATGCACTCTCTCCATTTGGACATCCCTCTCACAATCTGGGACCGCTGGCTCCTAACCACTCACCTGCCTGCTGGCCTGGCCTCCCCTAACTGCTCCCCTGCCAGCCTGATTGCCCCTAACTGCCTCTGACTTGGCCCCCGCCACCGTGGCTTTGTCCAGAAGGAAGTCGGACATCTGAAAGATGTCTGGTTGACCCGGTCTAATTAGCACCTTACCTTTTTATTAGTATAGATTATATACTTTTGGACCTCTTTTCATTTAAGATTATAGTTTGACATAAACTTTTCTTTATTTATATATTATAATTTTTATATATGTTCTTTATAGTAAGAAGACATTATTTTGCATAATAGGAAGAGCTGTAGAGTTTGCAGATATCAACTGTGGCCTTAATGAGCACACTGATAGCATCCAGACAGACAGTAAGTATTATTAAAGTCATAGAGGATGACTTTATACCTAGGTTTTCAAGCTTTTAACAGATTTTGTTACTAGAATTTCTCAAAGAGCTTGTGGTTGCATAAAACATGTTGACCCAAAAAGCCTTCAGAACTACATTGTGGTCTTGGTTTTAATATGTGTTTTAGTTTCTCTGCTACTAAAATGCCCCTTCTTCTTCCTTCATATTTTACATGTTGTTAGCCATTCACAAATATTATTATGCACCTTTATTTGTGCCCAAGTCCCAGGAATCTGTCATAATCCATGTCCTCAGGGAACATGGCCAATTTGGGAAATATGCTCATACAGATGAAAATTTGTCAGTAAAACCAACACTGTGAGGCTCTAAAATAACTAAGCAAAACTAATACTCGCAGTAAGTAATGAAGGATTATAGAAAATGTTGAAGAATAATAGAGAAATACACATTCCTACCATTCTTTGGCCAAAAGCTGTATATTGTTCAGCAACTGACTTTTTTTCCCTTAAGAATGTGTTTCACATCTTTCTGGTTTTTATATACATCTGTATTTGCATTCCACCTTAAACTTTTTAATAGCTGCATAGTATTCCAGAAGGTATTTTTCCATTATTTATTTAATCATGTTCTTATCCATCAATATTTAGGATGTTTTTAATGATCTACAATAATAGTTCTTATGATAGATACATACATTTTAGATGATTGGTTATCTTAATTTGGTTACATTTTTTATAAATTCTCTTTTTCAGTGATGTACTATTTATGCCTTGATGAGATTTAGTATCTACCTTATCCTTTCCACAGCACACTTAAAATCATGTAGTGGGTAACTTAATTTCCAGGAAAGACTGATTGTTTTGGTTCTTAGTAGCATTTGTTTCTGAGGGAGTTGCTTTTGATCTTGTCTGGGATCATGTCATGTTTGGGTCCCGTAACTTCCTTATGTATTCCTTATAGAGTGCTTTTTTTTTGTTGTTGTTGTTTTTAATTCTTTATTGTTGAATGTTCTCTTTCTTATGGTTTTAAATAGCTAAAGTATTATTATATTTTATTGATGATAGTATCATTCTCATAGGCCCATTCTTCCTAGATGGTTGATATTGAGTATTAATAGAATCTTTCTTGGTCATTATAGAAATTTGTTATTTTTTAAATTTTTTCCCCATAAAGGAGAGTTATTTAAAATTGCTATTCCTTATATACATATAACAGACTTACTCATAAAATGATACGCTAAATCCTTTTAGTGTTGTGTTGATGATATGAGAGGTTCTTTTTTTTTAGTGGAAAGTTTTTTTTTAAAGTGGTATTTATTGTTATATCTACTTTAATGACAGTACTGACCATTGCCGGACCACTGTTAGAGTTTGTGTTCACTCTACTGCTTACTATAGATTTTTTTTGTTCACCATGAATTTCTCTTTTTATGGTTTAAAGAACATGTCCTTATCTGTTAAAAAACCCCAACAAACTAGGGGTGATAAAATCTCTGCTCACTGTGCTATAACATTTTGATGATGATCAGTAAGCAAGTATGTACTAGTTAGGTTCTCTATCAGGTTAAAATTTAATTATAGAGGTGGAAGAGCTTGAGAACTGTGTACATGAAATGTCTATGTTCATTGTATCACTGTTAATAAAAATATATATTGTCGATTTTTAGGTTTTTCACTTGAGCTAGTCCTTTCGTATTTCTCTATAATATATCACACTTTACTTAACCATCCTTTTTCCCCGTATCCTTTTAGACTATACTCTCAATTTAGGTCAGGTATAATATATCTGAAGAAGCTACACAAGCTTGTTTAAACTATTGTATTAATAAGGTTCTCTTTTTGGAAAAAGAAAGATACATAAGGTCAGGTAATAAAAGAATTAAACATAAACATTACTTAAGTGAATAAATGGGTTTGAAGTAAACTAGACTTATGAAGTAAGTAATTGGAAGGTAATGTCAGCTATGTATGTTTTTATACATATGAGTTTCTTCAGCATACTAAGTATTGGTTGGAACTCAGACTACCTCACATATAGTAGATACAAAGAAAAAAGGGGATGGGAGGGACATACAGTTTATGAGCTGGAGGTAGTATAGAGGGAAGTCCAAGATGCAGCTTTAATTGATAATAGTGATTGTATACATAATAGATTATTTAAAAAATATAAAAGTAGTACATAAACATATAGTGTGTTAAAAATAGTTACTTTTAATCACATTATCCACACATTTTTTTCTAGTCTAATCAGTTCCATTTGGGTGTCTGTATAAATTACATAAGTTTTGTGTCTTGCTTTGTTTTATAGCACTTTATAAAACTCCAATTAGATAATATCTAAAATGTATTTTTTAATTATTTATTTATTTTTAATTAAATTGTTGAAAGTATTACATATGTCCCCTTTTTCCCCATTTACCCCTTTTAGCCTGCCCCCACCCCCTGCCTCAGACCTTCACCACCCTATTATCTGTGTCCATGGGTTATACATGTATATCTATATAGATATACATAGATATAGATATATTAGAGGCCTGATGCATGAAATTTGTGCAAGGGGTTCGGTCCTCGCAGCCGCTGCTTCGTCCGGAAGGTTGTCTGGATGGTCATTCCACTATTTGGCTGTTTGGTCTAATTAGCATATTATGCGAGATATGCATACAAGTTCTTTGGTTGATTACCTCCCACCCAACCTCCCCTACCTTCCCTGATGTTAGGCAAAAATTTTTTTTTTTTTAAATTTTATTTTATTTTTATTGATTTCAGAGAGGAAGGGAGAGGGAGAGAGAGAGAGAGAGAAACGTCAATGAGAGAGAATCATTGATCGGATGGCTACCTCCTGCACACCCCACACTGGGAATTGAGCCCACAACCACCTGGGCAAGTGCCCTGACCTGGAATCCAGCCATGAACTTCTGGTTCTTAGGTCGATGATCAATCATTGAGCCATGCCAGCCAGGCGGGATAGGCAAAGGTTTCTTAGGACAGTAAAAGTATAAGTGACAAAAGAAAACAAATAGATAAATTCATCAAGATAAAAATTATTTGTGCTTCAAAGAACACCATCAAGAAAGTGTAAAGACAACTGACCGATGGAAGAAATTATTTGATAAGGGAGTTGTATCCAAAATGTATACTAGTAAATAACTGTTGCAGCTCAGTTATATAGTTGTCTACCTCAAATTTGAAAATGGGCAAAGGGTCTAAATAGGCATTTCTTCAGATGTCAATAAGCACATGTAATGATCATCAACAACAGTTATTAGGGGAATACTAGTCAAAACCACAAGGATAGCATTAGGGGCCATAATAAAAAAAGATGGACAGTAACATGTTTGGTGAGGATACAGAGAAATGGGAGCCTGCATGCATTGTTGGAACTTGAAAATGGTGCAGCCTCTTTGAAAAACAGTCTGGCAGTTCCTCCAAAGGTTCAACATAGAGTTACCATATGACCTGAATATATTTTGAATTTAGCACTTACAAGATTTGCTGAATGATAAGTGTGAGGGGAAGAGGAGGCAAAAAAGACTCTTAGCTGCATGGAAGAACATATTTGCCAATGATACATCCGATAATAGATTGACCTCCAAAATTTATAGGAAACATACAACTCAACAAAAGGAAGATAAACAATCCAATTAAAAAATGGGCAAAAGACCTAAATAGACACTTCTCCAAAGTTGACATACAGAAGGCCAAAAGGCATATGAAAAAAATGCTCAAGGTCACTAATCATCTAAGAGGTGCAAATAAAAATGACAACGAGGTACCACCTCACACTTGTTAGAATGGATATCCTATCTAATAAAGAGGGAATATGCAAATTGACCATCACTCCGCCACAAAGATGGCAGCACCCACTCCTCTTAGCCCCGCCGGAGTCCCCCTGTCCTGGGGGGATGGCTGCTGAGAGCAGGCAGGGTGAGCGGCCTGGCGGAATGCTGCTTCGTCACCATGGCAACCAGGCAAGCGTTCCACCTGGCCGTGGAGGGCCTCTGGGCAGCAAGCACAGAGCGGCTGGGGGGAGAAGGGAATGCTTGCGTGGTCGCCCTGGTGACGAGGCAAGCATTCTGCACCAGGCCACGGAGGGCCTCTGGCCAGGGAGGGCAGTTGGGGGCCATGAGGTCGGCCGGGGAGGGTAGTTGGGGGCCATGAGGCCGGCAGGGGAGGGCTGTTGGGGGCCATGAGGCTGGCAGGGGAGAGCTGTTGGGGGCCATGAGGCCAGCAGGGGAGGGCTGTTGGGGGCCATGAGGCCAGCAGGGGAGGGCATTTGGGGGTGATCAGGCCAACTTGGGGGGCAGTTGGGGGTGAGCAGGCCAGCAGGCAGAGTGGTTAGGGGCGATTGGGCAGGCAGGAAGGTGAGCAGTTAGGAGCCAGCAGTCCCAGATTGCGAGAGGGATGTCCTGACTGCCAGTTTAGGCCCAATCCCACAGGGACATCCCCCGGCAGTCGGACATCCCCCGAGGGATCCCAGATTGGAGAGGATGCAGGCTGGGCTGAGGGACACTTCCCCCCCCCCCCCCCCCGCCCCGCTATGCATGAATTTCATGCACCGGGCCACTAGTAATCTTAATAAATCAACAGACTAGTGTGACGATGTGGAGAAAAGGGACCCTCATACACTGCTGGTGGGAATGTAAACTTGTGTAACCTCTGTGGAAAACAGTTTGGAGTTTTCTCAAAAAATTAAAAATGGGACTACCATTTGACCCAGTGATTGCACTTCTAGGACTATATCCCAAGAATTCAGAAACACTCATCAGAAAGAATATATGCAGCCCTGTGTTCATAGCAGTGTAATTTACAATAGCTAAGATTTGGAAACAGCTTAAGTGCCCATCACCAGATGAATGGATTAAAAAACAGTGGTACATCCATATAATGTAATACTACACAGCTGTAAATAAGAAAGAACCATTTGCAACAGTTTGGATGGACCTGGAGAGAAAGATAAGTATTACATGATCGCACTCATATGTGGAATCTAATGAACAACATAAACTTATGAACAAAAAGAGACCCAGAGACATAGAAACATCGAACAGACTGTCAAACCCCAGAGGGGAGGCAAGGGAGGGTGGGGTGGGAAGAAGAGATCAACCAATGAAGTCATGCATATATGCATAATCCTTAGACACGCACAGTGGGTGGTGAAGGCCTGCAGGGAAGCGGGGTAGGTGAGGGCAACTGAGGTAGGGGTGGGGGGAAGGGGTCATATGTAATATTTGCAGCAATAAAGATATAGAAAAAAGACTTAGTTTTTTAATCTTAGCAACTGAACATTGCTGTTAGCTGAAATTGAAGGGACTGTAGTTAGGGCAGGACTACAGTGGAGTGTCGTCACTTTTAGACATACCTGGTGTGAGATGTCTATTACACAAAGTGGAGGTGTTCAGTGGGTAGTTTACTGTGGTTGTGGGGTTAGGGAAAAGGGGTGCAGTTAGAGATTTAAAGTTGTTAGCATTTTGTTTTAGTATCAAAGCCCACCATACGACTGGGTGAGTTCACTAAAGGAGTGGGTTAAGTAGGGAAAAGAGATCCTAGAACTAAGCCTTTTTTTTTATAAATATGTTTTTATTTCAGAGAGGAAGGGAGGGAGAGAGAGAGAGAGAAACATCAATGATTAGAATCATTGATCGGCTGCCTTCTGCATGCCCACACTGGACTTCGAGCCTGCAATCCCGCCCATATACCCCTGACAGGGAATCGAACTGTGTGACCTTCTGGTTCACTGCAAACTAAGCTTTTGATCACTTACTGCACTGTTTCCAAGTTGAATGATGTGAAAATTCTGAGAGTGGCACTGTCCTCAGAAGATAAATGTGCTTCAGAGAAGGGATTTATCAGCGGTGTGAATGTTGCTGATAACTGTAAGTCTGGCTGTTAGATTTACTTTTATTTTCTACTAGAGGCCTGGTGCAGGAAGATTCCTGCACTGGAGGGGGGCGTCCCTCAGCCCGCCTGCCCCCTCTCACAGTCCGGGAGCCCTCGGGGGCGGGAGGTGACCTGGCGATCAGGGGAAGGTGATGCCCCATCACACCTCTGCTGCTGCCACTGCCAGCAGCGCAAGCCTCGACTGGCCCTGGGCGGTTGGGGGCTGGGGGGGCGCTGAGGGGACTGGGGGACTCTGGAGGCAGGCACCCCGGCAGGGCTGAGGGGACTGGGCGCTGCCATCTGTGGCTGTGGGTGTCGCCATCTTTGAGGGTGGGACAGCCAATTAGCATATTCCCTCCTTATTGGCTGTGGGTGCCGCCATCTTTGCAAGGGTGTGAGGGTCAATTAGCATATTCCCTCTTTATTAGATAGGATTGTTGCTGGTATGGAGAGATGTAATCCAGCAACCTTGCTAGATTATTTGGGTAATCTAACCGGTGACCTGTAGTTTCTTTTGGATTGTATATACATGCAGTCATATTGTCTGTGAATAATGATAGTTGTATATTTTCTAGTTTTTATATCTTTTCAAGTCTTAATATGTTGACTATGATTTCTGGTACAATGTAGCAGTGTAGGATAGGAATGGTAACGGCAGTCATCCTTCATTTCTGATTGCAGAGGGAAAGTTTCAGCATTTCACAATTAAATACAATGTGTGTGGGTTTTCTTTCTTTCTTTTTTTTTTTTTTTTGTAAATACCTTTTTAATTCCCTTCTATTTTTAGCTTGTGCAGAATTTCTTTTTTTTGTCTTGAATGGATGTTGACTTTTTCAAACAGTTTTTCTGTGTATGATTATGTGATTTTTCTTTGTTTTGTTAATGTTAGGGATTGATTTTCAAATACTAAACATATATTCTTAAATAAATTCTGATTAATTGTGATGAATTATTTTATAAATCATTAATGTAATTTTTATATTTTATATATCACTCATATAATTTATGTATCACTATTTTGTTTAGGAATTTTTGCATCGGTTTTCATGGATGAAATAGGCCTGTAATTTTTCTTTCTTTTAATGTCCTCTAAGGTTTTGGTGTCAGGGTTATTCCGGGCATCATAAAATGAGTTGGAAAGTATTTTCTCCTTTTTTATTCTCTGGAAAAGTTTGAGATTGGTGTCAGAGGTTAATTAGTGGAATTGACTGATGAAGTTATCTAGACCTAGAATTTTCTTTGTGGGAAGGTTTGAAGTTACAGATTCCATTTTTTAATTAGATACAGAATTATCAGATCTTGTTTCTTTTACCAGATATGGTATGACTTTTATTCCAAAAAATAATACATGCACTTCATTTAAAGTTTAAAATTTATTGGTATACATTGTTTATGATATCCTCTTATTTTTCACTAGAGGCCCAGTGCATGAATTCATGCATAGGTGGGGTCCCTAGGCCTGGCCGACAGTTGCGGAGTACGGAAGGAACAGATGCCTGACACCGATGTCGGTGCCCCGCCACTGCACAGTCCCCCCCTCCCCCCTCCTGCTTCCCTTGCTGCCACGCCACCACAGCTGCAGGCAGGCGGCAGATGGATCAGGGCCTGCTGGCTGAGGGGAGGGACCATGGGTGGTTGACCGGCCACAGGAGGTTGGCTGTGGGAGTGCACTGAGCACCAGGTGGCAGCTCCTGCATTGAGCATCTGCCCCATGGTGGCACGTTATAGTGACTGGTCGACTGGTTGGTCCTGTCGTTCTAATTGTTCAGTCATAAAGGTCGCTTATATATATTAGGCTTTTATATATATAGTTATAATATAGCTGTGGACTTGATAGTGATATATCCTTTTCTTCATTTCTGATATTGGTTTTTTGCACTTTTTTTTTTTTATCACTCTTGCCAGGGGTTTATCATTAATATAATTTTTAAAAAAATATTTTTATTTCATAGAGGAAGGGAGAGGGAGAGAGAGATAGGAACATCAATGGTGAGAATCATTGATCGGCTGCATCCTGCACGCTCCACACTGGGGATCGAGCCCACAACCCGGGCATGTGCCCTTGGCCAGAATTGAACCTGGGACCCTTCAGTCCACAGGCCGACGCTCTATCCACTGAGCCAAACCAGCGAGGGCTATTTTTTAAAACAGATTTTTTATTTCAAAGAACCATCTCTTGTCTATGTTGATTCCTTTTACTACATATTTGTTTTCTATTTTCTCTTTGTTCTGTGTTTTTCCTTCTTTCCAGTTTCTTTGGGTATGATTTACTGTGTTTTGTTTTTTCTCCCCTAAATGGTTAGATTGGATGCTAAGATTGTTGATGTTTCAGCCTGTCTTCTTTTCTGATATATGCATTTGTATGCATCTTCATCTATGCATGACTTTAGTTGTATCTCACAAGTTTAGATATGTAACATTTTTTTGGTTGTGTTTTTTTCTGCCTTGATTGATATGATTGTGAATTTTCTTCTTAGGCTATTGATATAGTGGATTACATTGATTTTAAAAAATATTGAACCAACCTTGCATTCCTGAATAAATTGCAATAAATCCCTGGCAAAAATTATTGTTTACATATTGTTGATTTATATTTGCTAATATATTTTTAAGGAATTTTACATCTGAGTTCCTCTCTATTTCTGGAAGGATTGTATAGAGTTAGAGTTAATTTTCCTTAAATATCTTTGGTAGAATTCTCCATTGAAGCCATTTGAGCCTGGGACTTCTATTTTGGGAGTTTTAAAATTGTGAATTAAATTTCATTAAAAGTCATAGGGCTTTTATTTATTTACTAGAGGCCCGGTGCACAGATTCGTGCACTGGTGGGGTACCTCAGCCTGGCCTGCACCGTCTCGCAATTGGGACCCTTTGGGGGATGTCAGAGAGCTGGTTTCGGCCTGATCCCTGCAGGCCAGGCTGAGGGACTGCACCGGTGCACAAATCTGTGTACTGGGCCTTTAGTATGCATATAAGATCTTTGGTTAATCTCTTCCCACCCTTCCCCCTCCCCGCTTCCCTCTGAGATTCATCAGTCTGTTCCATGTTTCCATGCCTATGGTTTCCGTTCCTGCATTGAGCATATGCCCCCTGATGGTCAATGCACGTCATAGCGACTGGCAGGTCAGCCGGTTGCTTAGGCTTATATATATATATATATATATATGTATATATATATATATACATATATATATATATATAGAGAGAGAGAGAGAGAGAGAGAGACTAGTAGCCCTGTGCACGAATCTGTGTGCCAGTAGCTCTCTGTGGGGCCTGGCCGCTCCGCGCCCACTGCCCAGAGGCTCTCTCATTGGCCCAGAGGCCCATCTGCGGCTGGGCATGGAATGCTTGCCTCGTCGCTGGGTCAACGCAAGTGTTCTGCGCCCCAGCCTGGCCAGAGGCCCATCCGCAGCCAGATGCAGAATGCTTGCCTCATCACTGTGGCGACAAACAAGCATTCCGCCAGGTCGCTCATGCTGCCCGCTCTTAGTGGCTGCGTCTCCTACCCTGGGACTGGGGGACTCTGGGGGAGCTGAGAGGACTGGGCACTGCCATCTTGTGGCTATGGGTGCCACCATCTTTGTGACAGAGTGACAGTTAATTTGCATATTACCCTTTTATTAGATAGGATTGTTGGGTAAGTTGTGGTAGTTTGTGTAATTTTTGAGAAATGAGTTCATTCATACCTGTTGTCAAACTTTTGTATATACAGTTGTTTATAGGATTCCCTTGTTAGTTTTTTTTAGTTTTAATAATTTAGTGTCTGTGAAAAGGATTCCTTAGGTGTCTGTAGGGTCTGTAGTAATATCTCTTGTTTTATTCCTGATATTAGTAATTTATGTGTTACTCTTTTTCTTTCTTTCTTTCTCAATTTTGCCTAGAGATTTGTCAATTTTACTGATGTTTTCAAAGAACCATCAATTTATTTCATTGATCTTTTTTCTTTACTTTTGTTTTCAACTTCATTTATTTCTGGTCTTATTTTTATTCCCTTCCTTCTACTGGCTTTGGGTTTATTTTGCTCTTCTTTTCCTAGTTTCTTGGTGGGGGGGTGTTGATTATTGATTTGAGACTTTTCCTCTTTTCTAATGTGTGCATTTAGTGCTGTAAATCTCTGTCATTGCTGTTTTAGCTGTGTTTACAAATTTTGATATGATGTATTTCCATTTCCATTTATTTCAATGCATTTTAGATTTTTCCTTGCGACTTCCTATTTGACATGGGTTATTTAGTATATTGCTTAGGTTCCAGGTGTTTAGAGATTTTCTTGTTATCTTCTGTTGTTAATTTCCAATTTGATTTTGTTGTGGTCAGAGAACATACTTTGTATAATTTCAGTTCTCTCAAATTTTTTGAGGTGTTTTTTATAGTCTAACATATGGTCTATATATTATGTTCTGTGGGCACTTGAAAAGAATGTATATTCTGTTGTTGTGGTGTGTTCTGCAAATGTTGATTAGATCATTGTAATGGTATTATTGAATTCTATATCTTTGCAGATCTTCTGTCTAGTTCTATAAATTGTTGAGAGAGGGTTATTGGAGTCTCTTAACTATAATTGTGAACTTGTCTGTTTCTTTCAATTCTGTCAGTTTTTGCTTCACTTCTTTAGTGGCTTTGTTTGGTGCATATACACTGAGGGTTGCTAATCTTTTTGGTGGACAGATTTTTCTTAATGTACATTTTTTATATAATGTACTCCTGTGGTAATTTTATTTGCTTTAAATTCTGCTTTACCTGGTATTAATGTGTAAAAAATGTAATTTTAATTTAAACAGGCAAATGTTGGTGGCTGGCATAATAACAGTGCAGTTCTGGAAGATGGAGTGAGCTATGACACAATACATTTAATTAAAAGCTAAAATTTGTTGTATGTTAGAAAGTGTTAAGGGAAGAGGGAATGTGAGGTATTTTATTTTTATTATTATTTTTTAATCTTCACTTTAGATCATGTTAAGAGAGAGCGAGAGTGACAGCGAGAGGGAGAGAGGGAGACAGAGTTAGAGATTGAGAGAGAGAGAGAAACATTAATGTGAGAGAAGCATTGATTAGTTACCTTCCTTACGTGCCCCAAATGGGGTTTGAAGCTGCAACCCAAGTATGTGCCCTGACCGGGAATCGAACTGGCAGCCGTTTGGTGCACAGGACAACACTCAAGCAACTGAGCCACTCTAGCTGGGCTATGATTTTATTTTAATAATTAATTAATTATTTTTTAAAAAACCTTTTTATTTATATCACAGAAAGGAAGGGAGAGGGAGAAAGGGATAGAAGCAGCAATGATGAGAAAGAATCATTGATGGGCTGGCTGCCTTCTGCATGCCCCCTACTGGGGGTCGAGCTTGCAACCCGGGCATGTGCCCTGACTGGGAATTGAACCATGACCACCTGGTTCATAGGTAGGTTGATACTCAACCACTGAGTCACACTGGCCAGGCTGGACTATGATTTTAAATTGCGTAATCAAGTAGAAATTTTTGAATGTAACACTTGACCAAAGATTTGAAGGAGTGAGAAAGCAATGGAAATTCCTTGGGGAAGAGTATATGAAAGGCCAGCAGGGAGGTAGGCCATTGTAAAAATGTTAGTTTTTACTCTGAGTGACATGGGGAACCAATTGAAGATTTAGAGCAGACCCTGGTTCATTCTGATTTATGTTGTATGAAGATCATTCTGGCTGGTAAGTTGAAAATAAACTATAGGGGTCAAGGGTTGGAAGCAGGGAGACCATTTAAGAGACAAGAGTACAGGTGATGGTAGCCAACTAAATGATTAGAGCAGATTTTCGGGATAATATCAGACATTTAGTTTTAGATATGTTAAGTTTGAAATGTTTATTAGGCAGAGAAAGCAAGTAGACTGCCTGGAGCTCTCCAGATATATGAGTCCCTGTCCTTACAGAGCTTACACTTCACTGGAATATAGGTAGTAAATATGATAAATAAATAAAACAAATAAAATATGTTAGAAGATAATTAAGTCTTATAGGGAAGAAGGATTAAGTAGTGTTAGGGGACTGACTTCCTGAGCAGGTAACATTTAAGTAATGATAGGAAGGCAGTGAGGAAATTCTACATGTGAGAATAGTAATTCAGATAGAGGAATCAAGATGTAAAGAGGCTCCCAGGTGGGCACATAGCTAGTATGTTTGAAGAAGAGCAATGAGGAGAAGTGTGGCTGGAGTGACATGAGTGACGAAAAAAGGATTAGGGATGACATCATTGAAGTAACAAGTGCCTGGGATATAGGCCATTTTAAGGGCTCTGGCTTTTACTCTGACTGAGGTAGGAAGCTAGTGGATAGTTGAGCAGAAGAGAGGCATGATCCTGCCCTACAGTTTAATCAAGTCACTCTTGATTGCTGTGCTAAGTAGACTGAAGGGGCAAGGGTGGAAGCAGGAAGATTGATGAGACTGTTACAGTAATCTAGGCAAGAGGCTGTGGTAGCAGTGAAGATGGTGAGGAATGTTCACATTCTGGATACATTTTAAGGGTTGTACTGACAAAATTGGCTTACTGATTGGATGTGGGCTGAGCGGAGTCAAGAGCTATTCCAGGATTTTTGACCTGAGCAGTTGGAAGAATAGAGTTGTATTGAGATGGGAAAGGCTGGGAAGAGCAGGTTTGGAGGAGATGATCAGTAGCTCAGTTTTGGATATGTTAAATTTGTGATCCTAGTAGACCTCCAAATGTGGGTGTTCAGTATTGTTTTATGGTTTTTCTTAATAGAAATAATGATATTAAAACAGTGTATTCACTGTTCTGAAAATGTTACATTTGTTAAGATCCTAATTTTTAACATGTTCAATCCTGGGAAAACTTGAATATTTTGGAGAGGGAGAAATTGTTTGACTGCTTTTTGGCTTTGCTCCCAGAGATGATAGTACTTTCTTAGAGTTAAATAAGATATTATTCCAATATTAGAAATGGATATATAACTATATAGTCTGAGTGTTTCTACTTGCTTTTTATTTTAGGTCCTATTACTGCTGGATTGTGCAAGATGTTTAACCCTGTTTTCTTTGAGGTATGACTTAAATATTAAACATTTTACATAATAAAGGGAAATATTTTAGTTTTGGAAGTCAGAATGCCAAGGAGAAGGAAAAATCTTGGGGGAAATCCTTTTCGGAAGACTGCAAACTTTAAGGAAGTTGTCGTATCCAGTGTTGCTAGTCATGAGGAGCCAACTACTCTTCCTTCCATGTGTGAAACAAAAGTTGATCAGGAAGAACTCTTCACCAATATCTCAGAGATGTTTTCTGATCTGGATCCTGATGTAGTGTATTTGATACTTTCTGAATGTGATTTCAAAGGTGAGAAAAAGTTTAGTTTGAACCCTTTGTATCTTATAAGAAGACTTCATGTATTATGCAATGACCGTAGTAATACAGAAAAATGACTGCCTTATTTCTATTTTGTTTATCACTTACTGAGCATCTACTGGGGGAAAGATTCCAAGTTTGGTATACTGAGGGATGTGAAGAATAAAGCATAGTTTCTGCTTTCAAGAAATGTACAGTTCTTGATGTAAGATGTATGTATAGATATCATAGTCTATGTTTATTTACTTTTTTACCTCCCTGCTAGACCAGGTTGGCACTATTGACATTTTGGACTGGATAATTGTTTCCTTTGAGTGGCTTTCTTTGCATTGTAGGGTATTCAGCAGCATCCCTGGCCTGTACCCCCTAGATGCCAGTAACACCTCCTCCCCCATCCCCAGTTGTGACAATTAAAAATGCCTCCATATATTGTCATTGTTCCCTAGCTGTCAGAATTATCCCAATTGAGAATCACTGTCCTAGAATGTGAGCTCCATAAAGACAGATTTTAAAAACTGTTTTGTTTACTGCTGTATCCCCAACCCTTAAAATAGCAAATGACTCATGGTAGGACCTCGGTAAATATTTATTGAGGAAAAAGGTAACTATAATTGTGAAAATGAGAGCTGATAAGGGTTGAGCTAGGTTCAAAACATTGGCTTTGGAGTCAAGAAACCTGGGTTGTATTTCCAGCTTGGCCACTAAACCTCTGTGGGTCTCAGTTTTCTTATCTGTTAATGAGGAAAAATAATAGTATGCACCCCAAATTAGTTATTTGGTCAGGATCAAGGGATGTGTGTGTGTGTGTTGGTAAAACCTTCAGTATAGTAAGTTACTAATGACTTGTAATAAATCATTTAGAAGTATGTTTGCTTCAGAGGGGAAAGTCTCAAAGTTGACTGGATGAATAAATTACATGTTGATTCTTAGTATTGCAATTGACCGTGATTAGTAGAAGAAAATTATTCTATATTTGGGAAGTTTTGGTAATGCGTGATAAACTGCCATTTTTATTCATTACATGGTCTGCGATGTGAGTGTATCTATCCTGTTAGGATATATATGCAGAAAACCAGTTTTTAGCAGTCCACATGATGCCCAGAAATGATGGTGTGTAGAATTTTTAAGTGTGACTTTAGTATTTATTTCCTGATTTGATGTCTTTAAAATTTATTTGTTGCACATAAACTAACATAGCAGTGAGGAATTAGAAAAAAAATATATTACCCTCAATCCTAACAAAAACATATTTCTCTTTTCTACACTTTGTTCATAAATACTGATATTTTGAGTATGAATAGTAGCATTGATGAAATTGTATATTATGCTTTTTAAGTTTAAACTAAAGCATTTTTTTCAGTGTTGCTGGAATCTAAATTTATTTTGATCAGCTTTCTAATAGTCCACTGAGTTGTTGTGCTTTAAGTTACTTAATTATATCTAAGTTTTTCATGAATAATTAATATTTCAGAGACCATCGTGGTGCAAATTGCTTTTTCTTTCTTTTGGCTTTTTTTCTTAGTCCCAGAGTTTTATGTCTTACATCATGGGTAAGAACAGTTTTCAACTCTTGGAAACACTGTTACATTGCCTACCACGGAGGTGTGCCAATTTGTAATATCACAAGCACTGTATAATTATAGTGATTTCACCACTTTTCAGAATTGCGTAGTATTATTTTAATAGGAATAAAATTACTTTTCTCAATTTGTGTTTTTTCTGTTTTTATTTTAAGTAGAGGAATGTTGGAAATTTTGTATATAAATTGTTTATCAATTCTTGTGTGAATTGTTAATGTGTTTTTGGTGTGTGTGTGTGTGTGTGTGTGTGTATGTGTGTAGTTTAACCATTGTTTTAATTTTTTTCAACAATCTGTGTGAGGACTTTTCATTTGTGTGATCTATATCTTGACCTTTATTTTAATACTGCTTTTCCTTTTATATACATTACTTTTTTTGTTGTTCATCTTTTCTTTTGTGGTTTTTCTATCATATATTTTCTCTCATAGAAATACCGCTTGTATTTTCTTTCATTTTTTTAAACTTCTTTTTTCTTTGTTTAGGGCTTCTAGTTTTGGTAGTAGTATTGTTGTAATCTCCTAACTGGTCTCTGTCAGGCTTGTCCCCTCCAATCCATCTTTGTTTTTCTTCTTAAGGGAACATTAATTGGTTGCTTACAAGGTGCCAGTCCTTGTGCACAGCAATTTTTCATGGATTATCTCATTTAGTCCTCACAGCAACCCTATGAGGTAGGTACTTTTATTATCCCCATGTCGCAAATGAGAAAATCAGGCTTAGGGAAGTTAAGCAACATATTCAAAATGTCATAGCCGGCAAGTAGGGACTTAAATGCTGGTGTTCTGACTCCAGACGAGAGCTGTTCCAGTGCTGTGTTGTTTCCATGTTTATCTTCCTTAAAAGAACAAAAGATAAAAATCTCACATTTCAAATGCTTAATTCTAATGGCTCCCTGTTTGTGTTATAACAGAAAGAGCTCACCATTGGAGTCAGATTTATCAGTCATGAGTCTGTCACTTATTATCTGTGTGACTTGGCCAAGTTAATGTACTTTTAGAACTTAATTTTCTTTATCTATTTGCTAAGAATACTGTACCTCAGAGTTTTATTTGAGGATTCAGTGAGGTGATACATATAAAGCTTCTAGCCCAAATGCTATGATAGATCATTTCCCTTCTAGTTCCCTTAGAAATAAAATTGATATTTCTTACCATGACATACAGGACACCTGAGCTCCCTTTCCAGTTTTATCTCCTCCTCTTATCCACTATGCTATTGTGTGCCCACCAACTTTTCTTAATATCTTAAACATGCTTTATGTTTTCAGGACTGGCTTTGCCTTTCCTTTTTGCATCTGACAAGTTTCTTTTTATTCTTCAAGTCCTAGTTCACATATCACCTTATGTGATGTCTTTTCTTATCCTCCTATAAGGCTGCTATGACATTTATATATTATTCAAAGTGTGCATTATTTAATCTGTAATGTAATTGTCTTCTAATATAATTATCTTTAATTGCCTTCATTAGACTGTAAAAAATCCTTAAATTTTCTGTTAAATTATTTTTCAATTCCAGTTGACATACAATATTATATTAGTTTCAGGTGTACAACAGCGATTAGACATTTACATATGTTACAAAGTGATCACCCCCATAAGTCTGGTACCCATCTGGCATCATACATAATTATTATAGTATTATTGGCTGTATTCCCTATGCTGTACTTTATATCCCATTGACTGTCTTTATAACTGGCAATTTGTTTTTCTTAATTTGCAAAGTTCCTTTAAGTGTAGTAAAACAATGTCTTACTCATCTTTGTACAAAGTATGTCTGATATGTAGGTAGTGCCTGCTCTTACATATTTTTTTATTAAGTGAAATTCATGGCATGGATCACATATTCAAATTAGATTTACCAGAAGAGTACCTTAAATACTTACTATTTAAAAGGCCATGTAGTAGGTAAGTATTTTTGAATAGATCAACTGGTTTTAGGATTTTTAGAAATAACCCTAGTACATACAATTATAGATCTTTTTACATTTACTCAGTAAATTCATCAGAGAATATCTACTTGATGGCATTTTATTAGTCTAATTGTTACTGTTTGTAAGTAACAACATTGCATCTCTCCATCTTTCTTTATATTGCATTCAGTGCAAAATCCAGTATAATATGTAAGTTTTAATCATTATATTTTAATCTTTTCAGTACATGTATGTATATATTTTATTGCTGTTATTGTTCTTATTGTTGTGCAGTTGATAATGCCATGGATTGTCTATTAGAATTATCTGCCACTGATACCAAGATAGAAGAATCATCTTCAAAAAGCATCATTGCTTCTGAGAACCAAGTAAGTGCAGCAGTAAACAAAATAATGGAAAAGTGTCCACTGGAAGAAGAAAGTGAAGATTCAAAAATGGATTCATTCTTCGACATGCAGTTAACTGAAGACTTGGATTCCTTGATACAGAATGCTTTTGAGAAATTGAACTCTTCTCCTGATGAGCAAGTATGCTCATTTTTGCCTTTGCAAGATGTTAATAGTTTTAGTGACCCAAGTGCATTCATAAATTCAGATTCAACTAGTATGACTCCCAATCTTTCTACACAAAATATGAATTTGAACAATGAAAATTTAGAGACTTCTGCCTCTACTTTAAGTTCAAACACCTTAACTTCACAGTCAGTTTCTAATGAGCCCGGAAGTTTTATAAAGCATGACACATTGGAAGATTCTCTTCTCAGTGGTTCTTTAAATGTTGCAGATGACACTGCAGTGGGTTGTAGCAGTAGCAATCAAAGAGAGAATGATCTTTTAGAATCTGAGTGTGTTGAGACTCAGTTCTCTCAAGCCTCTGTAGATTTGGATGCCAATGAACCTCAGGCTCCTTTAAACTCTACTGTGCAAAATCCAGGGCTTGGTTTACCGGGTACCGGTGGGAATCAGAAATCTACTTCTATCTCTGATGTGTTTGTACCTTCTGAAGAATTCAATTTCAAGCCACACAAGCATAATGAATTGCCACCAAAGGGGAAGGATGTAAATTACTGTCCAGTGCTTGCCCCTATTCCTCTGTTGCTGCCTCCTCCACCTCCACCAATGTGGAATCCAATGATTCCTACTTTTGACCTCTTTCAAGCAAACCATGGCTTTGTAGCTCCTGTTGTTACCACAGCTGCACACTGGAGACCTGTCAACTATACGTTTCCATCCCCAATTATTTCTCACCCTTCTCCAACAAAGATATGGAGAAATAAAGAGGGAACAAGTGCTTATCAAGTGCAAGAAACTCCAGTTTCTCAGGTTGTAAGAAAGAAGACATCTTATGTTGGACTAGTTCTTGTTCTTCTCAGAGGGCTTCCGGGATCAGGAAAATCTTTTTTGGCAAGGTATGAGGTTTAATTGAATTTTAAGAACTCTAGTGCATGAACCTGAAGATTTGTAATTGAGTATGAATATGTGCTTTTGCTTAATAGAGATGTTTTGTAACCCCTACAATGTTTCTTTTCTACTGATTTTTTTCTGACTTTGTAGCTGATTCCACTGTTTTCACCAGAATAGAAAAAAAAAGTGATTCCAAGATTGTGAGTTTGTGAAATCAGCAGAAATAACTTTATGTGAAAGAAAACTAATTTGAGTGGGAGAAGGATGAGTTCATCTTTGATTAGAGAGTTAAAGAGCCATAATTGATTTGAATTCAAGGAAGTATTAAGTACAAGAATTCTACTGGTAATTGGAAATTTGGAATTGTAGCATTTTGCTAAATAATGCTTTTAGAAATGTGTGATTTGAAGGAAGAGAGCATAGGATGAGTCATTGATTTAATGACAACAATAAAACATTTTAAGCTAATATTAAGGATATTGAAATTAATTTTGATATTACATTTTATGAAAGAGATTGGAATGAAAGGTGGTACTTAAAAGGTAATAGAACTACCCTGGCTGGGTGGCTAAGTTGGAGTGTCATCCCCATACACCAAAAAGGTTTGATTCCTGCTCAGGGCACATACCCAGGTTATGGGTTTGATTCCTTGTCAGGGCGCGTGCAGGAGGCACTCTATCAATGTTTCTCGCTCACATCTGTTTTTCTCACTTTCTCTTTCCTCTCTCCAAAATCAATAAAAACATATCCTTCTGTGAATATTTTTAAAAAGTGGTAATAGAACTATGACACAGGTTAGATTTCAGGGGCCTTGGAGCAAGAGGCAGCTGCAGTTAGGAAATGGAGAGAGAAAGAAGCACTTTTCACAAAGTAGGAACTTACTAATATTCTTTTGCCTTTTAAAAAAGTTTTTATTTATTGATTTTTAGAGAGGGAGAGAGAAAGAGAAATGTTGATTTGTTGTTCCATTTATTTATCCATTCATTGGTTGATTCTTGTATGTTCCCTAAACTGGGGATCGAACAGCAACCTTGGTATGTTGGGATGATGCCCTAACCAACTGAGCTATGTGGCCAGGGCCTAATATTGTTTTGAAAGAGTAGAGAGTAATAACAGGAAGTGTAGAGACATAGAAGCTGAGTTTTTTCAGAGAGAATGGTATACAGTATTAAATTAGTGTGTAAGCCCAAGGAAATAAGGGATAAAAAAGGCTTTTGGACTTATTGGAAAGAAGCTCATGAATGGCTATCTTAAAAATAATTTTGTTTCACTGAGAAGGTAGAGGACAAAAGGGTTAAGGAAGCATTGATGATAAAGCAGTTAAGGAAAGGAAAGAAGTTGGGTAATAGTTGAATGGGGTCCTTAAAGTGTGGTGAAAATTTTTAAAGATAGCTGAAATATATGCATGTTTAAAAGGAAAGAAGTATTAGAGAAGGGAAGACTTAAAAGATAAAAGAGGATAAATGTAGAGTCTCAGAAGGTGGTGAGATCAAGTGAGCATTCATTAGCATGTAAGTTCCATGAATGCAAGAGTTTTTATCTTTTTTGTTCACTGTTGTATGCTTAGCACTTAGTAGATGCTAATTAAAATTAAATTCAAAAGACATTTTGGCTTTACATATACTGTACTTACACATATTTTACGGGAGAGAATAGCGATATTTTCAGTGGATTTTATTTGTTTAGTTTTTGCATGTATTTCAATTATGTAGAAGATAAATTCCAAAATCTGGGAATAGAGATGTCAGAAACCCCTCCCAAATTATTTTAGCTTTGTACAATTTAACATATTAAATTAGTTATCTATTAATGTTATATTTTTGGATGTTTTTGGCACACTAAATTTATAGAGATAATTTAGAAGAAAATTAATGAAAATCCATTTATCATTTACAGGACTTTGCAAGAGGATAATCCGAGTGGAGTCATTCTTAGTACTGATGATTATTTTTACATAAATGGACAGTACCAGTTTGATGTAAAGTACTTAGGAGAAGCACATGAATGGAACCAGAATCGTGGTAAGAATAGACATCAGAATCCAGATAATATTAAGAGTAGAAAAAAACTCTCTTAGTATTTATATTTGAGAGACATCCAACTTTTAAAAAGTTGTTTAACTTTAATTTATAACTAGATATATAACAAATACGTCTAGTTGTAATTGTCACTATTTTTGTTTTCCATAAAAGGTAAAAGAGGTCTTATCTCATAACTGTTAGGAAGATTAAATGAGTTAATTTTTGTAAAATGCATAGAACATTGCATGGTATGTTTGTTTCATTTATTCAATGGGAATCTTGTCAGAAGTAAGTCAGATTTTCTACTTGGGTCTCAGAATAGTTCAAGATGGTTACAGTTGTCTGCTATGCTCTGGTTCCTGTTTCCTAAAATGGAATTTGCATTGTTAACCACCAGTCTTTCCTAGGTTTTAATTTTTATGGAGGATAGTGTAAGAGTAAAAATGGCTATCCTCAAACTGAATCTGCAGGGAGATTATAGGTAAAACTTTTCTTTCTTTCTTAGTGCAGTGCAACTATCTATTCAGTGAGGATGGTTTATCATGAAATGGTTAGTTACATGATAGTTTAAATTTCATATAGGAAATTCATATTAAATAATATAAACAGCCCTGTCGGGTGACTTGGTTGATTGGAGCATTGTCCAATACACCAGAAAAGTTGTGGGTTCGATTCCTGATTGGGGCACACACCTAGGTTGTGTGTTCAATTCCTGGTTGGGGTGTGTGTTGGAGGCAACCGATAGATGTTTCTCTCTCACATTGATGTTTCTCTTTCTCCCTTCCTTTCTCTCTAAAATCAATAAATATATCCTTGAGCGAGGATAAAAGAAAAAAAAGACATAGACAATATTTTACTTAGATTTTCTTTTATGATAAATGCACTATGAAGGAGATAATTTAGTTTACTATCTTCAGATGTTAAATTTTTCTGTACTTCTTGAACTAAATATAGGGGTGGGCAAAAATAGGTTTACAGTTGTGAGTACACAGAACACAGTTTATTTTTGTATTATTATTAATATTGTGTTATTTTCCATACAAACAACTGTAAACCTCCTTTTACTCCACCCTTTATTAAAGTGAGAATTTAGGAATATGAAAATGCCAACATAACTAGAAGTAAAGGAAAGGGTATGATGTGGTAAAGAGCAGTCTTGGATTTGGCAGTTACTAGTTGGGCGATGTTGTGGAAGTTATTTATGCTAAGTCCCACCTGTGTCTTCACCGGTAAATACCCAGGATTTTTGTAAAGGTTAGGTGAGAATGAAAAATGCTTAAATTAATGGGCAGAACTCTTTTTTTAAACAACTTTATTGAGATGTAATTCACATAGTTTTTATTGTAGTCAGAGTTATACAGCCCTCACCACAATCAATTTTAGAACATTTTTATCACTTTAAGGAGATCCTGTACCCATTGGCAGCCACTGCTCATTTCTTTCCAACCTCTCACAGCCTGGGCAACCATCAGTGTACTCTGTGTTTCTTATTCAGGACATTTCATATAAATGGAATCATAAGACATGTGGTCTTTTGTGTCTGGCTTCTTTCAGTTAGCACAGTTTGTTGTTGTTGTTAATCCTAACCGGAGGATATTTTTTCCATTTTAGAGAGAGTACAAGGGAGGGGAGGTAAGAGAGAGGGAGAGGAAGAGAGAGAGTGAGAGAGAGAAATATTCATGTGAGAGAGACACATTGATTGTTGGCCTCCTGCACAAGTCCCAACTGGACAGGGGATCCAATCTACCATCCAGGTAGGTATCCTTGTCTGGGAATGGAACCCACAACCCTTCAGTGTGCAGGCTGACGTTCTAACCACTGAGCACACTGTGAGGTCCAGTATAATGTTTTCAAGGTTCATTCGTTCTTATGGCTGAATAATATTCCATTGTGTAGATATGGTACATTTTATTTATTTATTCATCAGTGGTTGAACATTTGGGTTGTTTCCACCTTTTGGCTATTATGAATAATGTTGCTGTAAACTTACATGTGTATGTCTAACATTTTTAGGAACTGCCAAGCTGTTTTCCAAAGCAACTGCACAATTTTACATTCCCACTGTAGTAGTTTGTGAGGGTTCCAAATTCCCACATCATTACCAACACATTATTATCTGTCTTTTTGATTATAGCTATCCTGGTGGCTGTGAAGTGGTATGTCATTGTGGTTTTGATTTGCATTTCCCCAGTGGCTGATGATGTGCTTATTGGCCATTTGTTTATCTGCTTTGAAGAGCTGTCTGTTCAAGTCTTTTGCATTTTTAAATTGGATTATTTGTCTTTTCATTATTGAGTTGTAAGACAGTATACAGAACTTTTAAAACTTTGCAATTAATTTCCTTATAAAGCTTTATTTATTATGGTTCATTATTAATTTCCTGAGTCGTGTAATTTTTTGGGAAAAAAAGTAGTTTTATAAGAAAATCACTTACACAACAGTGTATGATAATGTTTACTTTATTTCAAAGCTTTACATCTTAGATTGTGTTTGTTTATATTTTTTGTTTTAAAACTTTGTTTTGGAATAATTTTAGATTTATGGAAAGATTGCGAAGGCAGTATATAGTTCCTATATGCATACCATTCACCCATTTTCTCCTAACATTAACATCTTCTTTAACCATGGTACCTTTCTCAAGACTTAAGAAATTAACAGTGGTGCTGAAAAGGGCTCCTGAACTCACTTGCAACGTGTGTGTGTGTGTGTGTGTGTATGTATGTATGTATGTGTATGTTTGTAGGCTTCCCTACACGAATAAACAATTGTTGGATTCATCAGGGTGTCCAAGAATTCATCTCAATTCTGACACTATTTACCCAGAGATAGACTCACATTCCATATGTAAAAGGCTCAGTCTTACAAGACTACCCTTCACTTTAAATGCCAGTTGAAAGCTTGGGTTGTTCCCTGTGCTTCTGACCCATGGGCTACAAATTGGAAGTTCCAGCGATCCCCTCCTTAGGTTTGATTAATTTGAGAGTGTGTCTCACAGAACTCAGGAAAACCTGTTTGCTCACAGGTATATCAATTTATTAAAAAAAGATATAACTCAGGAATGACCAGGTGAAGAGATCCACTGGGCAAGCAAGGTATGGGGAAAAGGCATGGAGTGTCTATGCAGTGGGGTCCAGTCTCACTACTCTCCCAGTACCATTAGGTGCTCACCAACCTGGAAGTTCTACGAACAGCCCTTTTGGATTTTTATGGAGGCTCCATTACATAGGCATGATTAATTAAATCATTGGCCACAGGTGGTTGAACTCAATCTTCATTTTCTCTCTCCAACCCCAAGGCTGTAAGTTCCAACCTTCTAAACACCAATTAGCTCCACTGAAAACCAGCCCCCATCCTTAGGTGCTTTTCAAAAGTCACTGTATTAACATAACGTAAGAAACATCTTTAAGCTTTCATCACTTAGGAAATTGCAACAGTTTTGGGAGTTCTGTGCCAGAAACAGGATGAAGACCAAATATCTATTATATCATAATATCACAGGTACATTACTATTAAATAAAATCCATACTTTATTTGTACAAAAGTCTTTTTGTTTGAAAATCTTATCCAGGATACCTTGTTGCTTTTAGTGTATTTTTAATGATAGCTTTTTAATTATGCTGCTAATACATGTGACACACATGTAAAACTTAGATCATATAGTTTTTATTTAGTAATTTTCTCTGATTATAACTTTAGTGTTTATTATTCAATGTGTACCTGTATTTTAATTTTTTATACATTCAAAAGTGCTATTTAGAAGTAGAGTTATGAGTAAAATTAGCACATATCTGTGACGTTCAAATTATGAAAGCAAGATCATATTTTTAAAATACCAAGTTCATACTTAATATTGTTATTAAAAATGATTTTCTGTTTATTTGTGTTTTTCAGCAAAAGAAGCATTTGAAAAGAAGGTATCTCCTATAATAATAGATAATACAAACCTACAGGCATGGGAAATGAAGCCATATGTTGCTTTGGTTTGTACCTTATATTGTCATAAGTTTATAATAGTGGGTTTGAAATTATTGGGGATGTCAATTACATAAGTGAATCTTAAAGCAGTCCATGGACTGTCTGTAACTAAGGTTTCTCTGGTCTTCAGCAAAATGAGGAAAACAGGAATAGTTTTTTTCATAAAGCTAAATTTTTTCAATTTTCAATTTCTGAGATTCAATTTTTATTAAATATATTTTTATTGATTTCAGAGAGGAAGGAAGAGGGTGAGAGAGATAGAAACATCAATGATGAGCGAGAATCACTGATTGGCTGCCTCCTGAATGCCCCCTAGTGGGATCGAGCCCGCCACCCAGGCATGTGCCCTTGACTGGAATCAAACCCGAGACCCTTCAGTCCGCAAGCCGATGCTCTATCCACTGAGCCAAACCAGCTAGGGCTGTTTATTTTTGTTTTTTTTGATGTTTTTTATGAAAAAGTAGTGGTATAAATGTGTATGAATATATATATATGTGTATGTGTGTGCATTTTTAATCCTCACTTGAGGATATTTTTTCCATTGTTTTTTTTTTTTTTTTTTTTTAGAGTGGAAGGGAGAGGGAGAGACGGAGAGAAATACCCATGTGAGAGAGACACATCTATAGGTTGCCACCCTCATGCCCCCAGACAGGGTTAGGAGCCTGCAACTGAGGTACGTGCCCTTGACCGGAATTGAACCCGGGACCCTTCCGTCTGCAAGCTAGATATTTTTTCTTATTGCTCTTATTTGGCAGAATAAATTTGGTCGTCCTTTGTTATTCCCCAAATTTCTTTTGAAATTTTGCTGTTCCAAGAAATTCAGAGTTCTGTAAACCCCTATTTTCAGTTCTCCAAATTTGCCAGATTCCTTTTTGCCCAGCTTTGATGTCACTTTTTTCAGGAAGTTAACATTCATTAAGTTACTAAAAGGCTGAGTTGGTAATCTTTCTGCTTTCATGGCACACTGGCTCACCTCTCTTATATCATTAAACACACTTTTCATCAGTATGCCATGGGTTGGGTAACATTTTTTTATAAAACTCCAAATAAACATTTTAGGGTTTGCAGGCCATATACAGTCTATTGCATATTCTTTTTTTCCTTATTTTTCTAAACTTTTTTCTTCTTATATGTTTTTATTGATTTCAGAGAGGAAGGGAGAGGGAGAGAGAGAGATAGAAACATCAATGGTGAGAGAGAATCATTGATTGGCTGACTCCTGCATGCCCCACATTGGGGATCGAGCCCACAACCTGGGCATGTGCCCTGATTGGGAATCAAACCCCGGACCCTTCAGTCCACAGGCCAATGCTCTATTCACTGAGTCACACTGACTCGGGCAAACTTACTTTTTTAATCCTCACCCGAGAATATTTTTCCATTGATTTTTAGAGAGAGTGGAAGAAAGAGGGAAAAACAGAGAGAAATATCGATGTGAGAGAAACACATCAATTGGTTGCCTCCTGCAAGCACCCCAACCAGGGCCCAGGCTGGGGAGGAGCCTGTAACCGAGGTACTTGCCCTTGACTGGAATCGAACCCGGGACACTTTGGTCAGCAGGCTGTTGCTCTATCCATTGAGCCAAACCCGCTAGGGCTCTAAAACTTTTAAATATCGTAGACTGTACAAATAAATATTGGCTGGTGGGCTGACTTTGGCCCTAGGCCATCTATATTTTCTTGAGGGTGGAACTGTTGTTGAATTACTAAGGTATAGCACTATGGTTGGCATATAGTAAATATACTCTGAGTGGCCAGATTATTATGATATCTGAACGCATAATAATCTGGCCACTCAGTGTATATTCTATATAATAAAAGGCTAATATGCAAATTGTCCCCTCGACCAGGAGTTCAACTAGCAGGCAGGCTGGCCAACCGCCCATGTCCCCTCTCCCTGGCCAAGCTGGCTGGACCTCACCCAGGCACGAATTCATGCACTGGGCCTCTAATATATATCTCTATATCTCTATCTCTATCTCCATCTCTATATCTATATCTATATCTATATCCATATCTATATCTATCTGCTCACACTAGAGGCCTGGTATATGAAATTTGTGCATGGGGGGTGGGCCCGTCAGCCCAGCCTGCACCCTCTCCAATCTGGGACCCCTCGAGGGATGTCCGACTGCTCGAGGGATGTCCAATGGGCAGTCGGACATCACTCTCACAATCCAGGACTGCTGGCTCCCAACTGCTTGCCTGCCTGTCTTCCTGATTGCCCCTAACCACTTCTGCCTGTGAGCCTGATCACCCCCTAACCACTCTCCTGCCAGCCTGATTGTTGCCTAACTGCCCTCCCCTGTAGGCCTGTTCCCCCACAACTGCTCTCCCTTGCAGGCCTGGTTCCCTCCCAATTGCCCTTCCCTGCAGGCCCGATTGCCCCCAACTTCCCTCCTTTGCCAGCCTGATCACCCCTAACTGCCCTCCCCTGCAGACTTGATCGCCCCCAACTGCCCTCCCTTGCAGGCCTGGTCCCTCCCAACTGCCCTCCCCTGCTGGCCATCTTGTGTCCGCAGCCATCTTGTGTGTTGGAGTGATGGTCAATTTGCATATTACTCTTATTAGATAGATAGGTACACCAACACACGCACGCACGCACGCACACACACATACACACACTGAGTGGCCAGATTATTTTGTGTTCACAGATCATAATAATCTGGCCACTCATGTATATTCCTTGAGTAAATTGATGAATGAAGCTTTTGTGCGTATTGTTTGGTTATTCCCCCAAGATTAGCACATGACTGGCACGTAAAAGCTCAATTTGTTTTTTTGTGTGAATGAATGTTGTCCTTCCTCTTTCATCCTCGATACATCTAGCTTCTACCTGCTTTCCTGTGTCTAGTGCATTTGTCCTATTTTGAAGGTGTGATTTTTCACCTTTCTGAAGAAAATTGTCCTTTAAAAGCCAATGTGATTTTACTTTTGTGCAGAGGCCAAAGAGGAAACAAAGACTCCATTTTAGTCTAGTGGGAACTGAAATTTGATTTGCTTTCTGGCCTTAGGAGTTCCTAATTTCTACACTAATATATTCACCATAAGGTGATGCTTTCCCCATTAACTTTACTTGGCTTTCTGCTGTCAGCTGAGAAAGTTCTTTTTTTTTTTTTCTGTTTCTAATAAATCTTTATTGTTCAGATTATTACAATTGTTCTTCTTTTTTACCCCCATAGCTCCCCTCCACCCGGTTCCCACCTCCACCCTCTACTCTTACCCCCCCCCCCACTGTCCTCATCCATAGGTGTATGATTTTTGTTCAGTCTCTTCCTGCACCCTTCACACCCCTTTCCCCCACCGAGAATTGTCAGTCCACTCCCTTTCTGTGCCCTGATTCTATTATTTTCACCAATTTATTCTGTTCATCAGATTTTTTATTCACTTGATTTTTAGATTTACTTGTTGATAGATATGTATTTGTTGTTCATAATTTTTATCTTTACCTTTTTCTTCTTCTTCCTCTTCTTAAAGAATACCTTTCAGCATTTCATATAATCCTGGTTTGGTGGTGATGAACTCCTTTAGCTTTTTCTTATCTGTGAAGCTCTTTATCTGACTTCAATTCTGAATGATAGGTTTGCCGGGTCAAGTAATCTTGGTTGTAGGTTCTTGCTATTCATCACTTTGAATATTTCTTGCCACTCCTGTTTGGCCTTCATAGTTTCTGTTGAGAAATCAGCTGACAGTCGTATGGGTGCTCCCTGTAGGTAACTAACTGTTTTTCTCTTGCTGCTTTTAATATTCTCTCTTTGTCTTTTGCTCTTGGCGTTTTAATTATGATGTGTCTTGGTGTGGTCCTCTTTGGATTCCTTTTGTTTGGGGTTCTGTGCGCTTCCTGGACTTGTAAGTCTATTTCTTTCACCAGGTGGGGGAAGTTTTCGGTCATTATTTCTTCAAATAGGTTTTCATTATCTTGCTTTCTCTCTTCTTCTGGCACCCCCATAATTCTGATGTTGGTACGCTTGAAGTTGTCCCAGAGGCTCCTTACACTATCTTCATATTTTTGGATTCTTTTTTCATTTTGCTTTTCCGGTTGGGTGTTTTACGCTTCTTTGTATTTCAAATCTTTGACTTGATTCTTGCGATCCTCTAGTCTGCTGTTGAATTTTTGTATATTATTTTTAATTTCAGTCAGTGTATGCTTAATTTCTAGTTGGTCCTTTTTCATATCCTCAAGGGTCTCGCTAAATTTATTGGCCTCTTCTAGAAAATTCTTGAAAAACCTTATAACCGTGGTTTTGAACTCTATATCCAGTCGTTTGCTTTCCTCCATTTCTTTCATTTGTGATCTGTTTCTTTGTCTCCACATTTTGGCTGCTTCCCTGAGTTGATAGAGTGGTTTTGTGTGCTAGGTGTCCTATAGGGCTCAGTGGCTCAGTCTCCCCAGTTACCTGAGGTGGACACTCTTGGTGCACCCCTTTGTAGGCTGTGTGCACAGTCTAGTTGTAGTTAAGCCTTGATTGTTGTTGGTATCACTGAGAGGACTTGACCTCCAGGCTAATTGGCTGTGAGGATCAGCTGTGTCTATGCTGGGAGAACTTTTGTGCTGGAGACACCCTTATGAGACAAGACTTGCAAAAGCCTCTGTGCTCAGCTTGGATGGGGCGGAGTCTCAGGACAGAGTAGACAGCCTTGGCTTCCCGTCAGCTCTGCCCTAAGAGGTCCCTGGGTCTCAGTGTCCCGCTCTAATTGCTGCAAGCACTTCTGAGAGAAAGCCACCCTCGAGTTTCACCTGCTGCCAGAAAGTCCAACTTCTCCCCGAATGAGTCTGGGTCCCCAGAGTCTCACCCAGAACTGGAGTTCAGAGCATTCAGGAGCTTTTGTCTCCCTCCCACTTGAGAAAGCCAGCCGTGCACTCAGTTGCCAATCTTCTCCACGTGGTGTGTCTCTGTACCTCTGAGCTGAGTCTCAGTGTGCTTTTCTCTTTCCTTCTAGTTATAGAATTTCCAGTCAGCCAGCCTTCCTGTGGTTCTGGTTGATGTTCGTTTTATTTTTTAGTTGCAGTATTGAAATTGTTGTGCTAGGCAGCAGTTTAGGTGTTTACCCATGCCTCCATCTTGGTTTTTCCTCTGAGAAAGTTACACTTCCTACTGAGAAAGTATTTCCTACTTAGAAAATAAAAGCAGCCTCAAATTACTGTGTTTCTGTTGTTCATTTAGCCTTCAGCCTTCTATAATGTTTTCTTTTTCCTTTTTTCTTATATTGAAAATTATTTTTTTAATACTGATCCCTTAGTTCTTCCCAATGCAGAAGTATAAAGGATTCCTGCTTGTTGTAGAGTACCTACTCATTTTTTCTTTACAAATAAGTAGTCAGGAATTACTGTAGAATAATTTTTGCTTCTTTTAGTAGCAAGATAATGAGAGCTGTAGAGGGGTGGAATAGATGGGTGATAACCATCTGTTACCACCTTTTTTTTTGTTTTGTTAATCCTCACCTGAGGATATTTTTTCCATTGGTTTCTTTAGAGAGAGTGGAAGGGAGGGAGGGTAAGAAGGAGGGGATCGAACCTGCAACCCAGGTACATGCCCTTAATCGGGAATCAAACCTGTGACCCTTTGGTCCGTGGGCCAATGCTCTTGCCTCTGATCCAAACCTGCCAGGGCTCTATTCCCATCTTGACTGTCATTTACAAAAGTAACTAGGTAGTGAGTTGGGAATAAATTAGCAGTCAAGTATACTTAGAAGTAACTGGCAAAACTTATTTGTCTTAAGTATATGTGTATATCTTCCCTTGTAGGCTATCATATAACTTGATCTAAGTCATTCAGAATCCTCTCAAGTAATAATACATTATTAAGATTTTCCTATTGATATGGGACTTGGAAACGTCTTTAAATTTATAGTTTTTACTTTTTTTCTTTTTATGTGCATTTAAAATTAATTTGATCCTAAGAGCTACATGACATCCCTTTAGGCCAGTGGTCGGCAAACTCATTAGTCAACAGAGCAGCAAACCGCGGCTCACGAGCCGCAGTTTGCCGACCACTGCTTTAGGCAATTAGAGACCCAGGCTGTTGCCAGGCCCTGGATAAGTTGTACTAGTATGAAATTTGGTGCTAAGGTGAGGAAATGAAAGTGAGTAGGCTCATTACAGATATTATGTCTTCTACCTCTTGTCTGGGTTGACTTTTGGGCTTTTCTGTCAATAACGACAGACAGTAGCATTGATCACTTTTGGCATCTTGTCACAAAATTGAGGGTATCAGTAGTGGGAGACGAGGTCAGAGATGTAATGGTGGTTGGGGAGATGGTAGGGCAGATTATGAAAGAGCCCATAGATCACTGTAGGACTTTGGATTTTACTTTGGGTGATATGGAAGATGTATTAGTCTGCTCGGGCTGCCATAACAAAATACCACAGACTGGATGGCTTAAACAACAGAAATTTATTTTCTCACAGTTCTGGAGGATAGAAGTCCTAGATTAAGGTCTGGCAGGGTTGGTTTCTGGTGAGACTTCTCTTCCTGCCTTCCAGGTGGCCATCTTCTTGCTGCGTTCTCACATGATGGATAGAGTGAGAGTTCTTTGCTGTTTCTTCTTTTTTTGTTGTTAATCCTCATCTGAGAATATTTTTCCCATTGATTTTTAGAGAGAGTGGAAGAGAGGAAGCCAGTGGAGGTGGTGGTGGTGGTGGTGGTGGGGGGGTTGGGCAGAGAGAGAGAGAGAGAGAGAGAGAGAGAGAGAGAGAGAAAACAATGTGAGAATGATTAGTTGCCTCTTGTTTGATCCTGGGGATCAAACCTGCAACCCAGATATGAATCCATGAGCCTTTGGCTTGCAGGTTGACACTATTCACTGAACCACACTGGCCAGGGCGGATGTCTCATCTTATAAGGATCAGTGCCCACCGTTATGACCTCATTTAACCATATTTATCTCCTTAAAGGCCATATCTCCTGAAATAGTCACCTGTTGGGATTTGGGTTTCCACATAGAGGGTTTCAGGGGACACAAACATTCAGTCCATAACAGGGTTTTGATCAGAGTAGTGACATAGTAGTGCTGTGTTGAGAATAGACTTGAGGGGAGGGACGGCGGCGGCAAGGATGGAAACAGGGAGACTACTTAGAAGGCTATAGCAACAAAGAGAACATGTGGCTCAGACCAACATGTTGGCAGTGAAGGTGCCAGCGAGTAGAGGAGTGATTAGATATATTTTGAAAGTAGAGCCAACTGAATTTCTTGTTGAATTGATGTGGATGTGAAAGAGAGGAGTTGGGTATGACGAGAGCCATTCAGGTTGGTTTTTGGCTGGTGTACTGGAGCTTGTCATCAGCTGCAATGGAGGAGGGTTCAGGTAGAATAGTTTTGAGGTGGGTGTATGTAGGGTAATAGTTCTAGAAAGTTGAGATTTGAATATGTTAAGTTTGCTGAATAGATAATTGGAGCTATAAGTTTGGAGTTCAAAAATGGATAACAAATTTTGTATTGATTTTTCCCCCCCATTGATTTTTAGAGAAAGTAGAAGGGAGGGGGAGAGAGAGAGAGAGAAACATTGATGTGAGAGACATCTTTTTATAGGTTATTTGAGAGTCATTACCATATGCACTGAGCCAAACCAGCTAGAGCTGGTTTAAATATCATATGGATGATATTTAAAGCCAATGAATGGAGTGATATTACAGAGGAATTGAGTGTTGATCGAAGTAGAGGAGCAAGAACTAAGTCTGAGGCATTCCATTGTGAGAAGAGGTCTGGGTGAAAAGGAGGGCAGCAAAAAAGAACACTCAGAGGGGTAGGAGGAAAAGCAGCAGTTGTAGTGAAAAGTGTAAGAAGAGAGTGATGAATGGTGACAAATGCTAAGGATCAAGTAGGAGAGAGCTGAGAATTAACCATAACATTTTTTTAATGTGGAAATAATTCATGGTCTTTGTGCTCAGTTAAAGTGGAATAGTTAATGGGAGTGGGTTTACGAGCCTAGGAGAGAAATTGGAGACAGAATATAGTAATTATTTGGAGACATTTTCCTACAAAGAAGAGCAGGACAATAGGAAGATAACTGGCAGGGGAAGTGGGATTAAGGGTAAGATGGGAAAAATAACTGAATGTGATGGGATTGATTCAAGAAGGAGGGAATAATGAATGATGCCTTAGAAAGAGGGGAGAATAGTTGAAATCAGTTATCCTTGAGATGGAGAGAAGAGATGGGTCTAGTTAGGCACAAGTATAGGGTTTCACTTTTTAGATTACAGTCATATTAGAGTTTCAAAAAATAGAATGAGATATTATTTAAAATAGTTTTGAAATTATAAAAGTCATGCATGTATATGGTAATACTCAAACCATAAAGAAGAATGCTTAAAGTCTTACTCCTTTGAGGTAGATGCTTTTAATGTACAAACATGTGAATAATCCTCTTTTACCCAGCTGAAAATTCTGTATCTTTCTTAACATTTATATTAAGGACCTTTTCTCATTAATACATATGGAACTTAAAAAATTGTATATTTTCATTGTATGGTTATACACTCACTTATTTAGCTAGTTCCATAAGCTATATATATATATATATGTGTGTGTCAGTGCTATTACAAATAATGGTGAACGGGATATCCTGTTGTATACAGATCTTTACACTCACATAACTGTCAATAGCATAAATTTCTGGAAGTTAATTGCTAGGTCAAAGAGATTGTGCATTTTACCCATTTAACATGCTTATCAAGTGGGTTTGGCTCAGATAGAGCGTTGGCCCGAGGACTGAAGAGTCCCAGATTTAATTCTGGTCAAGGGCACATTCTTTGGTTGTAGGCTTGTTCCCTGGTCCTTGAGGCAACCAACTGATGTGTCTTTCTCACATTGATGTTTCTCTCTCTCTGTCTCTTCCCCCTCCCTTCCACTCTCTAAAAATTAATGGAGTCCTCACGGGTTTGGCTCAGTGGATAGAGCGTTGGCCTGTGGACTGAAAGGTCACCAGTTGATTCTGGTCAGGGGCACATGCCCTGGTTGTGGGCTCAATCCCTAGTGGGGGGGGCGTGCAGGAGGCAGCCAATCAATGATTGTCTCTCATCATTGATATTTCTATCTCTCTTTCCCTCTCCCTTTCTCTCTGAAATCAATACAAATATATTAAAAAAAAAAACAACAAAAAAACAATGGAAAACTACCCTCAGGTGAGGATTAACAAAAAACCCCACACAAGATTAGATAAGCTTTTGGGTTCTTTCAGTTTTAACATGCTATGAATTGGATACAATGAATTTAATTTCATAAATGTAATTATTTATAAAAGCTTTTTATCTTTTTCGTTTTCAGTCTCAAAAGCATAAATATAAAGTCCTTTTCCGGGAACCAGACACATGGTGGAAGTTCAGACCAAAGGAACTTGCAAGGTAAAACTTGGAGACTACTTAATATATTTTTTATTTCATGACAGTGATAGAAAATCTATTGAGATTTTTCTCCCTTATGAATAATGAATGAAACAAAATGGATTAGATTGCAGCTTAGCCATTTAAACATTGATAACAAATTTGGTATAATAAAAAGCATATAGGCTTTTTATTCAGTTTATGAAGAGTATGCATCTTTTTTTCCTAAAATTGAGTTAATTAATAGAAAAATTTCAATTGTCTGTATATAGGCAATACTTACTAATAATATGATATCATTATCTGAAACTAGAACAGAGGCTAAGGTTTGGCATACTTGAACCTTGTGCTACTGGGAGGAACAAATTATTATAGCTGCCTAGTGACTTAATACTGCAAGGAAGTGAGGAGACATAGATGGAAAAGGTAGCAGATGCCCAGCTGTTCAGTTGTCCAGGTATTTCACCTCCCCCTTCTTTGTTTGCTTGTTTGACTTGAATAAAAATGTTACTCAGGACAAGGACAGACACTGTACTTTTCTTTGTGCTCTGTACTTCCTCAGATAGCCCTAACTTAATTTGGTCAGGCTCTCTTGGCAATTTTAACTAATTCTGATACTAACTGAAGGACAACCTAATTTTAGTGTTTTCACAGTGTTGTGCAACTATTCAAAAAGAAAGCCCGAACCTGCCATCAGTCACTTCCAATTCCCTCCTCCCTTTGGCAGCCACTAATCGGTTTTTCTTTCTCTGTGGATTTGTCTATTCTGGATTTGGCATATAAATGGAATCCTACAATATGTAGCCTTTTGTATCTGGCATCTTTCACTTAGTTTAATGGTTCAAGGTTCATCCATGTAGAATGGGCCAGTACTTTATTCTTTTTTATTCTTTTGATACATTATCTGTATAAATGAGTGAGATTAACCTACAGATTTTTCTTCCTTGCCCTGCCTTTGGTATCATGGTTTTAGGTTCATAAAATTAGTTGGGAAGTATTTCTTCTTTTTCTCTTTTATGAGTTTATGTAAGTTTGAATATTTGATAGAATTTACTTACAAAACTATCTGGATCTGGTGTTTTCTTTTTGAGAAAATTCAGTTGAAATTTTTGCATTACACCAAAGTTTTCAAATTTATTAAGACTTGATTAAAGTAATTATCTTACCATTTAATCTCTGCTGTATCTATACTTAAGTTCCCCTTTTCATCTTAATATGTTTATGTGTATCTTCCTTCTTTTTTCTTGATTATTCTCACCAGATATTAGACTTTATTAGCCTTTTCAAATAACTCTGCTTGATTGATCTATTATAAGTTGTTTTATATTTAATTTTTTGTATTTCTGCTTCTCTTTTATTCTATCTTTGCTTTTCAAAAATTTATTTTGCTTTGTGTATTCTTTTATTTTAAAAAGTCTTTAAAGTTTAGGTCACTTTGTAATATAATTTGGTGCTATAAATTTCACTGGGTACTATGTTAGCTGCTCCTAGAATTTTAATATATAATACTTCCTTTTTATCATTTGTTTTGTAATTTACATTATGACTAATTTTATTCTTTAGCCCCTGGGTTATTTAGAACTATGCTTTTAAATTTCTGAACAGATGGTTTTTAAATTTATCTTTAAAAAAAATTGGTTTTCAACTTCAGTAGGTAAGATTATGCAGTTTGTGTGATACCAATTACCTGATATTTTAAGAAATGTATTTATGGTCTAGTTCATTGTCAGTTTTTAAATAAATGTTTCATATTTGCTTGATAAGAGTGTATACTGGTTATGGTGTGTTAATATATTATTCTGTTCACATCTTCCATAGCTTTATTTTTATTTTTAAAAATTTTGCTTGATGGATTAATGTGAGGAAATCTCTGTGAGAGAGGTGTGTTGAAATCTCTCTGTATTGTGTTAATATGTTAGTTTCTCCTTATAACTTTGCCTGTTTTCACTCTATATATTCTGAGGATGTATTTTGAAGTGTATAGAAGCTTAAGATTTTTATATACCTCTGATTCATTGAATATTTTATCTTTGTCTAGCAATTTTCTCTTTTTCTTAATATTAATTTTTGTTACAAAATCTAATTTGTCTAATACTAATAGAATTTCACCAGCTTCCTTTTACTTATATTTGAGTGTTATTTCTTTTTCTCTGCTTTTATTTTCAACCTTTCAGTATCTTTGTGTTTAGGTCTATTTCTCGGAACCAGTATGGTTGGGTTTTTAATAAATCCACTCTGTTTATCTTTGGCTTTTAATTGATTAAGCTTAGTTCTTTTATGGTTATTTTAGTTTTTTATATAATTGGTCTTGCTTCTTACTGTCTCTGCCTTCTATTTATCTCACCTTTTCTGTGATTGTTTTACCTTTTATCACAGAAAATTATGTATTTGAAAAAATTTTCCTATCATGCTTATTTTTTTATTGAATGCAAATTTTCTTATTCAGTTTTTTCTTGTGTGCTAATTTGGAAATTTTATGTACTTTTTTATTTTTCTAGTGTTACATTAAAAATTTTATCATGCAAATTTTAAAGTTGAAGCATTTCCTTAGCTTTACTCCTCTAAATATTTTAACTCTAATACACTTACATGCTGTGAATACCTCTCTTCCAACTTATATGCTGTGATTATCCAGAATGTACAGATACTGTTTGATTTTACTCATGGAGTTATCACTTTGTGCTTAATTTTTGTTTCACTATAGATCTTTCATCTGGGAATTTCCTTTTGCCTGACATTGATCTTTTAGGATTTTCTTTACACTGTAGGCCTGCTTTATGTCACACTTTTTATTTTTATTTTTATAATCTGAAAATTCTATTATTGTCCTCATTCTTTTAAAGTACTTTTGCTAATGTATAAATTCTAGATGGACAGTTTCTATTATTGAAGATAACATTTAACTCTCTTTGACTTCCATTTTTGTTGTAAAGTTAGTTGTAATTTTAATTTCTTTGAAGGTGACTTTTTAAAAAAATTTCTGGTTGCTTTTGATATCATCTCTTTATCTTTGAATGACCATTTCGGTACTCTGTTTCTAGTTATGGACTTCTTATTATTTTTTATGGGATTTGTTGGTCCTCTGAAATCACGGGCTTGATTTTTTTCATCTGTTCTAGAAAATTCGAAGCCATTTTTCTTTAAATCACTTCTGTCCCATGTACTCTCATTTCTCTTTCTGGGACTTGGATTAAACATATACTAGACCTTTTTGCTCTGTCCTCAGTGTCTATGTCTCTTAACTTTCCTTTCATATTTTCTCTGTGCTTCTCTGTGATCTGAAACCAGACAAGATCGAGGTAGGTAAAATGAAAGCCAGATTTGCCAGGTGGCAAATGCTAGTATTAGCCTGGGATCAAGACCCTAAGCCTGGACCCAACCTTAGACAAGAGAGATGCAAGTAAGATGCTTTCTGCTTTCTTTAAGTAAGACTAAAGCATACCATCCTGGAAGATGCAAATTCAGATGCTGTATGAATGAAAGCACTCCCAGTTTAAGCCCTAAAGATCCCAGTATGTTAGGTTCCGTTAAATATAAGCTCATAAACAAAAACACACAAAGAAATAAACCATCATGAGTGAAGTCACAACTATAACAAACTTCATATTTGGACATTTGAGATTTTAAGTATTAGGAATTTTTTTTGTCTTTGTTTGAACTTAAAATGTATTAAAATGTATGTTTGCTTTAATTTTGTTAGGTTTCAGTTTTTTGCAGCAGGAGGGTCCTTTGGAACATCTAGTCTGGAATTTTTTTTACTCACTATTTAATAGTAATTAAAACCTTGAAATGATGGTCATATTCTTATGAGATTTTTTTTTTAAGAGCTTGAGAATAACTTCTTTTAAAGTTATTAGGATCTGTGCATTTTTTTCCCAAGTTGATAAAGGATATTTGGAAAAAGATTAAATGGAATGATTAAGAAAATGATAATTTAAGACATCCTGAATAAAATGAAAATTAGATTAAAATAGTATATATTATTTTCATAATCAGCTTTGTTATTTTTATGCATTATAAATATATTGCTTTTTTATGACATTATTTGTTCTGATTGTTTTAAAAGCTTAATTTTCCATATCCATATCTTTTTCTCCTCTGGATTTTTTAGGCGTAATATTCATGGGGTAAGCAAAGAAAAAATAACAAGAATGTTGGAACACTATCAACGTTTTGTTTCAGTGCCAATAATCATGAGTTCTTCAGTGCCAGAAAAAATTGAACGTGTTGAGTTATGTGCATATTCTTTTGAGGACCGAAGTTCTAGGTAGGTTCAAGTCCCTTTGTACAAATTTTCAATTTAAAACATAATTAAAGAAAATTATATTGTGAAATCACTGGCTTGTGAAATCACTGCCAGATAACTTGTAAAGCTTACATATATTTTTACCTGAAGCAAGATCTATATGATTAGCAGGGAAAGTAAAAGTTTGAGTGATGATATGAGAGTTTTTTCATTGTCAGAGGGTTTTGTGAGGCCATGTTTATACTCTGAATATTCCTGTCTTCGCTGTGTAACTTCCTGCTATCCTAATCTTTATCTGTTACCTTAACCTCCTCATTGTTATTATTTGTATACTAGAGGCCCAGTACACGAAATTCATGCATGGTAGGGTCCCTAGGCCTGGTGGGCGATAAGGGCTGATCGAGGCCTTTCGGCTGTTGGCCGGGGCCTTCCAGCTGCTGTCTGGGGCCTCCCTTTCTGGGGCCTCCCTTCCCCGGCTGCTGGCTGGGGCCTTCCTTTGTTCTAGCTGGACCCTTGTGTTCAGCACACGTCATAGCGAGCGATCGAACTCCCTGTCTCCTGGTTGAACCCCCGAGGGGACACTTTGCGTATTAGCCTTTTATATACTATATAATAGAAGGGTAATATGCAAATAGACCAAGCGGCAGAACAACTGAACAACCAATCAAAGCGTAATATGGTAATGATATGCTAAGGATGCTCAACCACTCACTATGACATGCACTGACCACCAGGGGGCAGACAGTCAACCGGTGGACCAGTCACTATGACGTGCACTGACCACCAGGGGGCAGATGCTCCAATAGGTAGGTTAGCTTGCTGCTGAGGTCTGGCTGATCGGGACTGAGTGAGATGGGCCAGACATGCCCTGGAGCTCTCCCCACCCCAATTTTGGGTCCCTCAGCCTGGCCTATGCCCTCTCGCAATCCAGGACCCTCGGGGGATGTCAGAGAGCCCATTTCAGCCCAATCCCACAGGCCACTCCCCTTGGGAGGGTGCCAGACTCAGGGCTCATGGCTGGTAAGCACTGCTGCAGCAGTGCAAGCCTCTCGATTGAGACTGATTGGGCGAGAGCCTGCGACAGGCACAATGGGACCAGGATGAGCTGGAATGGCAGGTAGGAGCTGCAGGTGGTGTTGGACTGCAGGTTTTGGCCAATCTCTGCAGGCCACCCAGAGGGACCCCACCAGTGCACGAATTAGTGCACCGGGCCTCTGGTATATAGATAATTACATAGAGTTTCCTTAGATATTAGTAAAATAATGCTGTCATGCTAGTATAGTAAAACTTAAATTTTTAAAAAATATGTATTTTTATTGATTTCAGAGAGAAAGGGAGAGAGAGATAGAAACATGATGAAAAAGAATCATGAGAATCATTGATTGGTTGCCTAATGCCCCCTACTGGGGATTGAACCCACAACCCAGGCATGTGCCCTTGACTGGAATCGAACCTGGGTCCCTTCAGTCCCCAGGCTGATGCTCTATCCACTGAGCAAAACCGGCTAGGGTGTAAAAATTAATTATTTAATGGATAATTTTACTAAGTAATGCAAATCATAGACTTTTTAAATTATTGATTTTAGAGAGGAAAGAACTGGGGGGGAGAGAGAGATAGACAGACAGACAGACAGACATGATGTAAGATACATCTATCACTTGCCTCTCATATGGACTCTGGCTGGGTATCAAACCCACAACCTAGGTGTGTGTTCTGACTGGGAATCAATCCTACGACCTGGTGCATGAGACAATGCTCCAACCAGCTGAGCCTGGGCCAAGTCACCGCCTTTGGAAAATTTGTAATCCAGGATAGTACTGATTCTGTGTAAAATTTAAGACACATAAACAATTGATTAAATGAGTAAAGAAGAACTTTAAATATATAGAGAGGCCTGAATTGTCCATATTTTATGATGGTAATGGATGGAGAGGTTCTATTAAAAAGAAGTTAGGAGTTGGGAAGGGAAAATTCACAAATTCCTTTTCATTGAGGTGTTGCAAAATGGTGAAGAACATGGATTCTTGAGCCTTATTTCCTGGTTTCCACCCCAAGTTCTATAATATGTAACTATACAATCTCTCCATTCTTCAGTTCTTTATTTCTAAAATGGTAAAACAACACTTTCCTCATCCTTTCAGAAGGATTATGAATTAACACTTGTAAAGGACTTAGATTAGAATAGCATCTGGCATATAGGAAACTCAATCTAGATGTGGTTTTAGTAGGAAGGCTTTATGGGAGAGGTGAGACTTTGAGACCTCCTGGAGTAAAGAAAGTAAGAAAGGTTGACAAACTGATAAGGAAAGTAATGATTAGGCAAAAGTGCTCTCTGGGTCTGAAGTTAGCATTAAGGATGGTTTAAAAAAATCTCCACTAAGAGCTCTCTTCACTATCTCTCATTTCTTTTAACTGTGCAAATCATGTTGGTTGACTCTGCGATTTGTAAATGAAACAAACTTTTTCCTCTGTAGCAAATGACTGGTAGGTGATATGGAGGCAGACCTAGTTTCACATTGTTAAGCTTAAACAGGTAGGAAAAAAACCAGGGAGGTGTGCCCTTTTCTGGGAACACATTTAGAAACATAACTTTAATATTTATGCATAATAAACAACTTAAAATCTCATATTATTCAGTTCAAAAAAAGTTATAGTGCTTCCTAGATGCCAGGCATTTTGCTAGGTTGGGGTTACAACAAAGGGATTTGTTCATAGTGTGTTACAGAAAGACCAAGATTAGCTTTTATAATTTTAATGTATTATATTTCTAGAACTTTTAGACTAAATAAATGTTACGTGTCTTTTCAGTTGAATGCTTTTTAAATTAAGTCACAATGTTAGTAGTAACATTAAAAGGCTTCCTTATAACACCTTAAAAAAAATCTTACAGCCCAAGAGACAATGAAGACATTACCTCTGAAAAAGAAGATAATGTCTTATCTTCATCTCTGAAGCACATAGAGCTACTTGAAGAGAAGAAACTTGAAGTGACCAAAGAAGCCGTGTTATCTGAGAATGTCACATGTATCCCTAGTGCAGATTTAAACAAAGGAAGTGGTGTGAACCCTAACATTCAGAGTGCTTTGATTCAGGAAGTTCCAGACACGTATTTTTCTGATTCTGAAAGCAAAGTAGGAGTAACAGACAAAAGTGAAAAAGAAGAACAAGTAGAAATGGCTTCTGAAAAAGAATATAGTAAAACCGATACAGATATTTTTATAGAGAGATTGTCACAAAGTATTAGCTATGGTGAAAATAATCAAGAAGACTGTGATATTTCAAATACAGTATCACTTCAGAATGAAAATTCTTCACCTGGTGAAATATTGGGAGAAAGAGCAGCGGTAAAGAAAAAAGCTTTTGGAAAACAAAAAAGCAAATCAACTTTAGAAAAGTTTCCGAGACAGGAGCCATCAAATTTTGTTGGTGATTGGCCAGTTGATAAAACTATTGGTCAGAGGACAAAAAGGAACCGAAAAATGGAAAAGGCTTCATCTGTACAAAATGACAAAACGTATAATTGTCCTCCATCATGCAAAGTATTAGATGATGGTATGTCTGTGAATATGGGTAGCACCCAGCAACCAGGATGTCCACATGAAAGTGCAGAGGATGACAAGAAGTCACAATGTGATGATGCTTCAGAAGCTTTTAGTAGCTGTCACTATGATGCTTATAAAAATACTGAAAAAAACTCATTCAATATTGTGGGCGACTGGCCTTCATCTGATTCTTTAGCTCAGAGAGAGCACAGATCAAGAGCGCTAAAGGCTGCTTTAAATGAACCCAGCCTAGAATTTGCAACTAATGATATTATAAGTGAAATACCTTCATACACAGCACATGAGGCCTGTTGGGGCACAAGCCCTGAAGAACTAAAAACGTTGGGTAGTGCTATTCTAGGAAGTTCTGAAGTGCTATCTAGTGAAATGACCTGTGAGAATAAGACTTGTCCAAATAAAATGATTCATGGGCAACACACCTTGTCTCTTACTTTCACCAATAGTGTTCCAACTGCTGGTGTAGTAGGAGCACACACTTTAGCTGCATTTCCAGAGGGAAAGCCTAAAGAAGTCCCTGGAGTAGAAGTAGGCATGTGTACCCAGACTGAACCACAGGATTTTGCTCTCTTATGGAAAATAGAAAAGAATAAAATTAGTGTTTCTGATTCTGTGAGAGTATTAACAGGAAGATTAGATGGATTTAAACCAAAAGCTTTCAATATTAACACAAACTTAGATGTTCAAGAAACAATTCCCTATCGGGTAATGTATGATAAAAGCACGTTTGTTGAAGAAAGCGAGCTTACCAGTGCTGATGAATCTGAAAATCTTAATATTCTTTGTAAACTATTTGGATCTTTTTCATTAGAAGCCCTAAAAGACTTATATGAGAGGTGTAACAAAGATATTATTTGGGCCACAAGCCTTTTGTTGGATTCTGAAACTAAATTATGTGAGGATACTGAGTTTGAGAATATCCAAAAATCATACGATGAAACACAAATTGGGCCATTTTCTCTAGGACTTAATTTGAAGGAAATTATTAGTCAAAGAGGAACCTTGGAAGATTCTAATTCTGTGCCAGAATTCAGCCATGAGATTGATATCACTGACACGAATGTACAGCCTACCTGCGATTCAGACAGGGAAAACTCAGAGCAGGCAGAAATAAGAGCTACAACTACTGAGAAACCTGGATTAATAAGTCTGTTTCCTAATGTCACCATGGATCTAAAGAATACTAATGAAGTACTTCCTAATAGTCAGGCAGACCTTCCCGTTGAACATAATATTAACCAGTCTTTTTCAGGTGCTGTAAAAGCTACTCCTGCTCAAGATTGGAGTGAAATGGGGAAGACTCTAGAAGTTACAGAAATTGGAGACAGTATGCATTCTTCTTTGAATTTGTCTGATATTTTAAACTCTGTATCGAGCACTTCAAATCTTGAGTTAAATGAAGAAATTTATTTTCCTGACTCTTGTGAAGTAAAAAAACATGAAAATCTTCCAAAGGACTATATGAAATTTCCAAACACAGAAGAATGTATGAATGAAGATGAACAGGAAATGGAAAACATTCTAATGACAGGGAGTACTTTGCCAGCTGGAGTTAGTGAGGAAGATAAAACTGAGATGTTGAATCCCACACCAGTGATGACCAAATCTCTTACCATAGACTGTCTGGAATTGGCATTACCCCCTGAACTGGCTTTTCAGCTCAATGAATTATTCGGCCCTGTTGGTATTGATTCAGGTAAGGAAAAAGTAAATTAGCTGTATGTGTGTCTTTATGTGAATAGAATATAGAGAGTTCTATTTCAATTTAAAAATTATTTCATATGTTAATTGAAATATAAAAGTAATTTGTATTGTCTACCTTTTTTCTTTTATTTGTGAGAGAGAGAGAGAGAGACGGACAGACAGACAGACAGACAGACAGACATCAATGTGAGAGAAATATTGCTAGGTTGCCTCCTGTATATGCCCTGACTGGGGATTGAACCCACAACCTGGGTATGTGCCCTGACCAGGAATTGAACCTGCTACCCTTTGGTGCACAGGACGATGCTCAACCAACTGAGCCATACAGGCCAGGGCAGTCTACCTTCTTTTTGACACTGTATTTGTAGAGGATTTAAAGAAATGTGATTTGAAGAAATAGTATTTATTATAGAGTTTGTATTTATCCCATGCATATATTTGAAAGTTTTTCTCTGATACTTACTGCATACTTATTTACACAAATGAAGCTTTATTAACCCTTAGGTGTTACTCAAGATACATATAAGGCAAGATTAATTTCTTAGAACACACTTATTGAAAAGTCTCAACTAATGGAAATGAATAAATAAATTTTAGACTAATGGACACAAATAACTTAAATATATGAAGTATTGTATAATTGCAGCAGCCAAGAAATGTGAAAACAATTACATTAAATAAACAAAAATATTACAAGAGAACTTAGAAAGATAGGTTAATAATTAATGACACAAATTAGTATTATGATACATAAAGTGGTTGAGTATGTGTTCTGCAAATATATGAGTAATGATTATAATTTTCTTTTTTCTCTTTACAAGGGTCTCTAACAGTTGAGGATTGTGTGGTTCACATAGATCTTAATCTGGCTAAAGTGATTCATGAGAAATGGAAAGAATCTGTAATGGTTGGTAGGCTTCTCTTTTTTTTTTTTATCCTCACCTGTGGGGAGAGATATATATATGTAAGAGAGGATGGGAAAGTGAGAGAAATAGTCAGATGAGAGAGAAACATTGATCCATTACCTTTGCTCTCTGCCTTACCCCTATGCACCCCAAGCTGAGATCAAACCCACAACCTAGTTATTGCCCTGACCAGGATTTGAGCCTTGCAACCTTTTGGTGTATGGGATGACACTCCAACCAACTGAGCCACCTGACCAGGGCTGTAGGCTTACTTTATTTTTATTTTTTTAAATATATTTTTATTGATTTCAGAGAGGAAGGGAGAGAGAGAGAGATAGAAACATCAATGATGAGAGAGGATCGTTGATTGTGTTGTGTGTGTGCCTGCTGCATGCCCCCCACTGGGGATCGAGCCCGTAACCCAGGCATGTGCCCTTGACCGGAATTGAACCTGGGACCCTTCAGTCTGTAGTCCAATGCTGTATCCACTGAGCCAAACTGGCTAGGGCTGTAAGCTTATTTTTATAGAGTGCTCCTTTTGTATTCATTTTGTCACCTTTGCTTTTCAATATAATCTGTTATATGGAAGAGTTCTGTTGAACTTCGACTTTGAGAGAGAATAAACCTTTATAATTTAAAAGATTACTGATTCCTCCTGCCCCCCAGTATTTTAGATTATTTCTAGACTAGCTAAATTATGTAATTAATGATGAAGCTCAATATGTTGATTTTTTTTTTTTAAGGGAAAAAGTCATAGTTTTTACTTCCTAAATTAAAGACTTGCAGTATTGACTAAATACAACATAAGAGCTCTATAAATGGAAAAAATATACAGATGTAGTCATACTTCATAATTTTATTTACCTAATTTTATTATATTCTAGAGGCCCGGTGCACGAATATTTGTGCACTTGGGGGGTCCCTTATCCCGCCCTGCACCCTCTCGCAGTCCAGGACCCCTTGGGGGATGTCCACCTGCTGGCTTAGGTTCACTCCCTGGGGGAATCGGGCCTAAGCTGGCAGTCAGACATCCCTCCAGCAGCCTGGGAGCCCTCGGGGGATGTCCAACTGCGGCTTAGGCCTGCTCCCCATGGGAAGCGGATCTAAGCCATTAGTTGGGCATCCTTAGTGCTGCCATGAGGCAGGAGAGGCTCCCGCCACTGCCGCTGCACTGGCCAGCCATGAGCTGGCTTCTGGCTGAGCAGCACTTCTGTGGAAGTGCACTGACCACCAGGGGGCAGCTCCTGCATTGAGCATTTGCCTCCTGGTGGTCAGTACACGTCATAGCGACCGGTTGTCCCCGGTTGTTCTGCCCTTAGGGTCAATTTACATATTACCCTTTTATTATGTAGGATTTAGATTTTAGCAAGAACAATGAGCAATTTTATAAGGAGAGATTATTTCTAGAGAAAAATGATATATCTTTTTTTCTAATATACCTTCCTTTGCCAATCCCCTGTTCTGTATTTGTGTTTAGGAGCGACAAAGACAAGAAGAGGTATCCTGTGGCAAGTTAATGGGAGGTAAAATCACTTCTCTTTTACTTCTCATGATCTTGTCTTGACAGTGAAACTTGGTGTGTGAGTATGAATTTTAACTCACTTTAAGCATACTTTCAAAAAATATATTACCCAAGAATTTGGATTTGCAAATAAAAGTTCTTTAAAAATTGTTTTATTTTATTTTCATAATGAAGAAAACACACACCCTATAATACAATTTAGCTTTCATGAGTGCTGTGAAACATATAAGATTTTCTCTAATATACATAGTCAAGGTGTTTCCTGTTAAGATTTGCTCTGAATGAAAGAAAACTGTTCTGGTTTGAGAGCAATAAAAGTGTTCATGTGTTTGATTGAGAGCATCGTTGAAATATTACTTGCCTATTAAAGTTTTTTCTTGATGTTACTATTATTTGAGCACAAAAGTCAGCCTGCTCTTTCAGGTACATCGGCCAAATTGAAAATATTTGATTCTAGACTTCTCTTTGATAGCATTGTCCTCTTGATTAGTGCAGGTTGGCAGACCTGTTAATAAGGGTCTTCCTTTTGTGTATGAGTTCCTCCATTTACTTGTTTTGTTCATTCCACACTGGGACTGCAGTTTAAAGATTCTTAGGATGTGCTTGTGTTGTAGCTTTAAGAGCTACAGCTGTTAGAGATCTAGAGGTGCCCAAAGGGTATCAAGAGTTTTATGAATACCAGTATTGACTGTTTTTTTCACTCTCCAGGAAAGCAAAGGAAGGTATCAGAACGTGTTCCTATCCCTTAGAAATGCTGACATTACACATTGTTGTGAACTTCTTAGGATGTGCAGTTCCTTCCTTTTGTTGAATGTTGAATATCATTTGCTCAATATTTATTGGGTGCCTCCAGTGGATTGGTTACAGATTTGCCCACATAGTGATGTTTCAATCCTTGGAGTTGACTGGACAGAACTGACCAGAGCTGCTCTCGGTAGTCATTTTGAGTTGGCTGAAACTTCCTGTGTTTACTGCTGTATATGTCACTGTTTTCTGTGTGTCGATGTGGTATGGAAAAGAGTGGGAAGTGTTGAGTTGATTTTTAGTGATACCTAGTCATGGCTCATTTGAAATATCCCTACATTTACACATGTCATTTCTTGCTTGCAGTTATATGAAGATGTATTTTGAAACTTCAGAGTTGCTTTATATTTAAAAGCTAAAAGTAAAAAAAAAAAAAAAAAATGTTTTCCCTAGGTCTCTCTGAGGTAAATGTAAGTATATAATGTTTAATTTGTATGTTTTTTTGTTGAAGGTCTGACACTGTTTATACTCCTTTTGTAGATCCTTCCCTGGTTGGGCATATTGGTCTTGATAATACTGAACAAAAACCATCTCAAAGAACAGGCAAAAAATTACTGAAGACTTTAGCAGCATCTGAAATGCTACCCTTACTGGATCATTGGAATACTCAAACTAAAAAAGTATCACTCAGAGAAATAATGTCAGAAGAAATTGCCTTACAGGAAAAACATGATTTGGTATGAGTTAGTATAAATATTAAGCTTTTGTCTCTGACTCTATGTTGATCATGTATGTTTACTTTGTGATTTTCATTTGATTATATATTTCCTAGTCTGCAATCTGTATTTAACTTGACTGCCCTTAATGTTTAAATTGAAAAATGTTCTAAACATAGTTGAAAACAGGAGTTTTTTACTTCTGGGAAATTACTTGATATTCTATCTACATCAATAAACCAATCTGTGTTAAAGTATGTTGCTTTAGATTTAATTTTTCAGGCAGTTGAGCTGCATATTTTTTAGCTTTTTAACATTTATGCAATTTTTAAATTCTAGAAACATGAAAGAGATCTTTCATCTATCTATCTATCTATCTATCTATATATATATAAAAGCCTGTTGGGTGTGACCATCCAACCGGCAGCTATGGTGCACACTGACCACCAGGGGGCAGATGCTCAACTCAGGAGCTGCTGAGCTACGGTGACTTGGCAGCTGCGGTTCTCGGGAGACGCACCCAGAACCAGAGAGGAGGGAGCCTGATTCTGGGGTGCGTCACCCGAGGACCATCCTCTCGCAATCCGGGACCCCTCGGGAAATGTTGGAGAGCCTGTTTCAGCCCGATCCCCGCAGGCCAGGCCGAGGGACCCTCCTGTGCACCGGTCCTCTAGTTTAAAGATAATTTCATTCATAAATTAGTAATAAGAAATGTCTGTCTGGCTTTTAAAGAAGTATCCACTTTTGGAACAAAATTTTTTAGAGAATGTTTTAGAAATTTAACAATTTGAATTAAAAATTTAAGTGCCCTTATCTAACTTTTCAATTAAACAAATTCAAACAGAAACTTCATTTTATTTTGAACTTTGTTTTTGTTCCTTATTCAGTGTATCTAATTATATGAAACTATAAGTGAATTTTGTTTCCTTTGTATTGTTCTTAGCCTTTTTTGGAATTCTGAAAATTAGTATCAGAGAATTGCAAAATCAGAAGAGGAAAGACACTAAAAGTCATTTAGTCCCGTTTTCAAGGAAAAAAATAACTCTTAGCTGGTGATCTTAACACTTTTATTTTCTTTCTTATTCACTTGACTGTTCAAAGGAACACCTTTATATTTGCTTGAAATGCATAGAATTGGGGCATAAGAAGAATGATGGGGTTCCTATATCTTTATATTTACTTTCTCTAATTATGTTGTTAATTAAATTGGAAATGTGCTAGCATTCCCATCTTTGCATGTTTATATAATCCAAGAAACAGTCTCTTCAGTAGGATATTATAATTTAGTGTTTTTTCATATATCCTAGTTTATTTATGTAATAAATTAGATAGACTTTTTTAAAAAATAGGGAAATGTAGAACTTATGTCCAAATGGTGTGATACTTTTTGTTGAAATACAATTTTCCGCTGCTAAAACTTGTTTTTACAGTTTTAATCTGCCTTTTAATCTCTCAATATAATAGTGAACAATTGAACATCTTTGACTTCTCAACTTAATGCACTGTTTTTCCTATCAGTAATCTTTGCTTGTCTTGTCTGGGTTGCATAATAGAACCCAGACAAGACAAGTTTACCCAAGGTAAAACATCCAGTAAGAGAATTTTGTGATGCTTTCTCCTTATTTTATTTGTCCCCAAAGGAGAAATACACTTTTTTTTTTAAAAGCAAAGACTATAAAATAAACTTCAGATGTAATGTATGGATAGAATAATTAATTATAAGATGATTAATATTACGAGTTTTAATTTCTTTGAAGTTTCGAAACTCTATGGCCTGATAGATTGCCAATAAATCTGATCACTGAATATTTTAGTAAGTTCAGATTATAATGCATATTTTAAATAAAACATAAATACTTTTAATTCTTGAGGTGTCTCTTTCTCAGGAGAAGTACTTCTCCTGAGCAGCTCTGGGATATATGATGCCATCAGCTTTACCAATCCATTCTTTTCTGGTCAGATGGTCACCTCTTGTGGTTCCTCTTTTATTACTATTTGGTGTCATAACAGGTCTAAATATGGTTAGGCTTCAAAACCAGTAATTATTCTAGATTTATGTAATTTTTATATTTAGGAATTTTCAGAATCACCTTTGAAATTTGATAGGAGCTTGTTTTTCAGACATTAGGATCTTTATAGCAAGCAAACATATTTAGTTATATCATGTCAACAAATTGTCCTAAAGTTAGAAATCACTTTAAGAATGTTTACTTTTATCTTAGGTTAGGATTAAAGTAGCACAATTTATAAAAATTCTTTTGGTTTAGCAATTTGAACAGGTCCAAATATGGCTGGTGAAAAAGCAACAATTAGTAACAATTTTCATACAGTTATTTTGAAGTAATAAATATGCTTGTGAAACTTTGAAAAATTGTGAATTTTAAGATTTCCTGTCAACCTGAATTTGCAACTTATTTGTACATTATAGTTTCTGCCCATTGAGAATATGTTTTTGAGGACATTGTTGACAGTATCACACAGTGTCCCTTTTATGAGGACACATGGGAGAAGTTTCTCTCAGGTCTCAGTACCAGAAAAAGATGTACTTCTCCTGAGCAGCTGGTTTGTTTTTATTTTATGGACACTGAGAATCTTTGTTTCCCCCTTTGCTTTGGCCACGAAGAAGCTCAGAACTGAATTTGTGGCCCACCATTAGCAATTGAACAGGATTTTGTGGCATGCATTTATATACTGATTTTACTTGCTAGATTTATCTGTATTCTTACCTTTATTTTCTATACTCTCTGATTTATTTATATCCTATTTATTTATATAGACGATACCTTCATCCTGTTTTATATAATATGTTGGAATGTGTTGAGTGTGTATATGTGAGAGCATGTATGTATATATTTATATATGCATGCACACATATGTGTATGTGTGATTGTCTGTATATATATTTATGAGCAGCTTCAAATACTTTGTAAAAATGGGATATAACCCTAACCGGTTTGCCTCAGTGGATAGAGCGTCAGCCTGCAGACTGAAAGGTCCCAGGTTCGATTCCGGTCAAGGGCATGTGCCTTAGTTGTGAGCACATCCCTAGTAGGGGGTGTGCAGGAAGCAGCTGATTGATGTTTCTCTCTCTCATCAATGCTTCTAACTATCCCTCTCCCTTCCTCTATGTAAAAAATCAATAAAATATATGTAAAAAAAGTAAGAATACTTATATTACTAATTTTAGCCTTTAATCAGTGAAGAAAGTCTGTGATTGCTTTTAAATTATTAGTCTTTTTGCAATAAAATAACCATGCTTTTGGATCAGCATAATTAGCATTATAAATTCCATTTTAAGGATATATATATATTTTTTTTTTTTTAGAAAAGGGAATCATTTATGTTTGAAAAAGATTGTGCCACTAAACTAAAGGAGAAGCAGCTCTTTAAGATATTTCCAGCCATTAACCAAAATTTTCTGGTGGACATTTTCAAAGACCACAAGTAAGTGCTAAAAAGATTATCTGTAGTTTCTACTGTGATGTTGCTGAAAGCATATATTATATATTTTAATCTGATATTTTCCTGATAATGAATGTAATATAGGTATATTATAAACCATTTAATGCAATGTACCTAATGTAGCAAGTGAGCAGTTTCTGGCAATTGGTTTATATGCCTCCTCAATTTTTTTCACATGTAGCAATTATATGTACATATGTACCTCTTTGCTTTTGTGTCTACATACAAATATGTGCTTCACCAAAGAAGAGGTTGTTTTTTATGTACTATTTTGTAGTAGTTTTGCTGGTATTTATTTTTCCTGTCTGTACTTAGTGATCTGTTCTTTTCTTTTTAAAGTCTACAGAATATTCCATAGTATTCATAAAGGGATTTCTTAAATTATTATAATTTATACATGCTCCTATTATGGACTTTCTGACTATGAGAAAATTGGAAACCATGTTGCTGCACTGAGCATCCTTGAACAACGTATTTTTGTGTACATTGGTGAATGCTATTGTAGGCTGGTTCCTAAAAGTGAAATTACTGGTTGAGAGTTGTGTGCATTTAAAATTTTTATAGTTAATGCCAAATTTTCTTTGACACAGGCTTATTGCATTAGTTATATGTACTGATAGTGTAACCCACCTTGATGATGATAATCTTTAAAATTTTGCCAATCTGATGGGAAAAATATTGTTTAAATATTTGTTTTCCTGATTATTAGTAAAATTGAGTAATTTCATTCATTTCCTATTCTACTAATTGCTTGCTTTCTTTTTGTCTGTTTTTCTTTTAGTTGTTTGTATTTCTATTTTTAAATTTTTTATTTATTGATTTGAGAGAGAGAAACATTGGTTTTCTTTATGCCTTCATTGATTCTTGTATGTGCCCTGACCAAGGATTGAACCCGCAACTTTAGCATATTGGAACAACACTCTAACCAACTGAGTTACCTGGCCAGGGCCTGTAATTTTTTCTAGATTTGCGAGAGCTCTTTATATATTATTTATAGTCATTTTTGTCTGTTAACATAGATTATAATTATTTTTCCTGCTGTAATACTTACCCAATATAGTCACTTTGGTCATATACATGTTTTAATTCTAATGTTTTATCAGAAATTTTTTTTATTGTTTCTGAATTTTATGTCTTTTTTAGGAAGTCTGTTCTACACTTATTTCATAAAAAATATTTTCTTGCTCTGGCCAGGTGGCTCAGTTGGCTGGAGTGTCGTCCATACACCAGAAGGTGTGATTCCTGGTCAGGGCACATACTTAGGTTGCAGATTCGATTCCTAGTCAGATTGTGGGTTCCATCCCTGGTTGGGGCTGGTACGGGAGGCAACCAATCAATGTTTCTCATATTGATGTTTCTCTCCTTGTCTTCCTCTTTCTCTGGAGTCAATAAAAAGGGTCGGTTGGTTCAGTTACTGCAGTATATGCCTGAGGTGTAATTTTTTAGGGTTGTACCCTTCAAGCAACATCAATAGTGGACACTGGCTTCCAGCCCCATGAGTGGGTAAGCTAGGTGATTTTAAGCACTAGTTAGGATGTAGATAATTGCTGGTAGCTTCCAGGCCCTAAAAGCTCCTGAGCATGCCTGAGACAGCAAGATGAGAGAAATCTAAAGTGGAATTGGTGGTTCCAAATGCTGCTCCTTCATGGGTTGTCTTTAATAAATTGAAGAATAGGAAAATAATCACATTATTTTAGGTAACTAGTTATCACATTTCAAAAATATTTCTTAGTGCTTCAGTTCTTGACTGTCTGTCTGGCCGTTGGAAAAATCAGAGGTATAAATAATCTGAAATAATGAGCAGTATAAAATCATTTATAATTTGCTTTGGAATGAGTTTCTTCAGATATTAGAACATGAGAATTTCAAATGTTTGTCAATTTCTAACTACAGATAATATAATACCACCATGAAAACATGCCTGAGTAATGTAGGGGTGAGAGATAGGATAGTGTTTCACTTCTTCCTTTCTGTATCCCTGCTTAGATTTCTTTGACTAAAACCCTATTGTGTAAGTAAAAAGTGAAATTCAACACAATAAGAATATCAGTTTAAAGATGTATTGTCTGTATTTGATATTTGAAGGATACTGAAACCATGTGTAAATCCAATAAGGGATTTAAGAAGTATTAAGTGATAAGATGAAAGATTGGTTATGTACAATCTAATTAGAATAAAAGATCAGAAAATGAATTATCAATATGTTCTTTTAGTATTCATTTTTAAAAAATATATTTTTATTGATTTCAGAGAGAAAGAGAGAGGGGGGAGATAGACACATCAACAATGAGAGAGAATCATTGATTGGCTGCCTCCTGCATGGCCCCCACTGGGAATTGAGCCGGCAACCTGGGCATGTGCCTTGACCAGGAATCGAACCATGAACCATGACCTCCTGGTTCATAGGTTGATGCTCAACCACTGAGCCACGCTGGTCGGGCTAGTATTCATTTTCTAAACCAGTTTTTGAGAGCCTATACTTGGTAGTTTCCCTCTGTCATTCTTGAGTCTTTGAGATACATGATGGGCATTTACTATCTTTTTCTGAAATGTTTAAAGGATTGCTTATGTTAATGTTTTCACATAACTTTTATTTTTATCTGTTTACATTTGTACTTAAACTCTCTGCAGCTATTCATTAGAACACACAGTGCAATTTTTAAACTGTGTTCTTGAAGGAGACCCTGTAAAAACTGTTGTAGCACAAGAGTTTGTTCACCAAAATGAGAATGCCACTTCTTATACTGCACACAAGTCTAAGGAGAAAAAGGTATAGAATTGCTTATTTTTTACTATAATGATTAATGTATTTGAAAATATTATTGTTTTATTGAGATAATTTTGATAGATCCTCCCCCCAGCTGGTGGGTGGAGTATGACGTAACCTGAACCTGCGGCTTGGACATACCTGAGTACCTAACCAGGCACCTTATATGGACTATACATTGAACCACCAATCAGCACCTGCTAAATACCCTAAGCCCTTGTCCCTAAGTACCTGCGTGACTAACTGTGTATCTTATATGGACCATACATCAAGCCACCAATCAGCGCGTGCCGAGTACACTAAGCCCCCATTCCTTCCCATTCCTCCCCTCAAAAGGCGTGTTCACCTCTGCACGTGTTGCAGTTCTCCCCTTGCGAGACAGCCCGGCAGGTCCTTCTCCTCAAATAAAGCCTGCAGTCCTGGTTTTCCAGCCTCTGTCTGATCTTTCATTTGGTGCACCGTTTTGACTGGATTGGAAATTTAACCACCAATACCATATTTGGTTTAGAATGTCTATTTACTCAAAGTAATGAATTTATAGCTGATTATCATTTTTCCTTCAAAATCATTGTTATTGTGTACCACTAGCACTTGAATTTCCGTAACTTTTTCTGTGTAGACTACACAATAGAGTATGAGGCTTAATTGAATAGCAGTGGGATTGTAATATAGATGGGTCTTAGGCTGTAACTATGTGGGCAGAGATATTTGACCATTTGAGAAACTACCAAACTTTTCCCTAAAGTGGCTATTTTACATTTTCACCGGCTGTGTATGAGGGTTACAATTTCTCCACATTCTCTCTGATAACTCATTATTGTCAGCCTTTTTGATTATAGCCATCTTAGTGGGTGTGAAGTTGTTTTAAGGGTACCTGGTAAGCCACTAATACATGGAGATGGCATGAGGAAGAAGTTTATTACATGCACAGATCTCTAGCAACAGGAGGTATGGCCCACCACCCAGGGCCATATGGGAAGCACCAGGTTGGTCAGGAGCCAGAGGGAGTTGGGGAGGAAATATGGGCAAGAGGCTTTTTTGTAGTTTCTGTGGGAAGGAATGGGTGAGGCAAGGTAAGCAGGCTTCGGATTGGCTGGTTTGAATAATTTCGGTAGGCTTTGGGGCATAGGAACCACCCCTGGTTTTCTGGTACTTGGCCTGGGTGACTAGGGTATGTTGATGGTGGTCCAGAGGGTGAGGACTCCAAAACCCAAAAGGGAGTGGTTGCAATATGGGCTCTAGATTGGGTGGTTTGCATGTGTAAGTTGCACCAGCAGGTGAGTTATTTGTTAACCCCAGGGTTTGGGGTTGGGGGTTGGGGGGCTGTTTCAAGGGTTAGCAGGGCCCTAGATGCCAAAGAATCAGAATTCAGGAAATAAAAGATAGGGTTAACACAGAAGTGATTTCTCATGATTTTGATTTCCCTGATGACTGGTGATGTTGAACATCTCTTCATGTGCTTATTGGCCATTTGTGTATCTTCTTTGAAAAAATGTCTTGTTCTTATCCTTTGTCCATTAGAAATTTTTTTGAGGAGTTCTTCATATTAGATTCAAGTTCCTTATCAGCCATGTAATTTGCAGAATTTTCTCCCATTCTGAGGGTTGTCTTTTCACTTTTTTGATGGTGTTATTTGTTTATTTATTTATTTTAATAAATCTTTATTGTTCAGATTATTACAATTGTTCCTCTTTCTTGCCCCCATAGCTCCCCTCCACCCGGTTCCCACCCCACCCTCTGCCCTTACCTTCCCCCCACTGTCCTCATCCATAGGTGTAAGATTTTTGTCCAGTCTCTTCCCGCACCCACCACACCCCTTTCCGCCCCGAGAATTGTCATTCCACTCCCATTCTATGCCCCTGATTCTATTATATTCACCGGTTTATTCTGTTCATCAGATTTTTTATTCACTTGATTTTTAGATTCACTTGATAGATATGTATTTGTTGTTCATAATTGTTATCTTTACCTTTCAGCATTTCATATAATACTGGTTTGGCAGTGATGAACTCTAGCTTTTTCTTATCTGTGAAGCTCTTTATCTGACCTTCAGTTCTTTTTTTTTTTTTTAATTTAATAAATCTTTATTGTTCAGGTTATTACAATTGTTCCTCTTTTTCCCCCCATAGCTCCCCTCCACCCGGTTCCCACCCCACCCTCTGCCCTTACCCCCCCCCCCACTGTCCTCATCCATAGGTGTAAGATTTTTGTCCAGTCTCTTCCCACACCCCCCAAACCTCTTTCCCCCTGAGAATTGTCAGTCCACTCGCTTTTTATGCCCCTGATTCTGTTATATTCACCAGTTTATTCTGTTCATCAAATTTTTTTATTCACTTGATTTTTAGATTCACTTGTTGATAGATATGTATTTGTTGTTCATAATTGTTAACTTTACCTTCCTCCTCCTCTTCCTCTTCTTCCTCTTCCTTCTCTTCCTTCTCCTCCTCTTCCTCCTCTTCCTCCTCCTTCTCCTCTTCTTCTTCACCACCTTTCAGCGTTTCATATAATAGTGCTTGTCTCATTTTTGGTTCTTATAAGTGTATTTCTAGTGTCACATGATCTCACTCATCTGGGGGAAATAACGAACAACATAAACTGATGAACAAAAACAGACCCGGAGACAGGGAAGCATTGATCAGACTGTCAAACCTCAGAGGGAAGGTAGGAGGGTGGTGGTAAGGGGCAGAGATCAAACAAAGGACTTGCATGCATGCATATAAGCCTAACCAGTGGTCACGGACAACAGGGGGGTGGGGGCATGCATGGAAAGGGGTTTGGGATGGGAATGGGGAGATGAGGACAAATATGTGATACCTTAATCAATAAAGAAATTACAAAAAATATACTGGTTTGGTGGTGATGAACTCCTTTAGCTTTTTCTGATCTGTGAAGCTCTTTATCTGACCTTCAATTCTGAATGATAGCTTTGCTGGGTAGAGTAATCTTGGTTGTAGGTTCTTGCTATTCATCACTTTGATTATTTCTTGCCACTCCCGTCTAGCGTGCATAGTTTCTGTTGAGAAATCAGCTGACAATCATATGGGTGCTCCCTTGTATGTAACTAACTTTTTCTCTTGCTGCTTTTAATATTCTCTCTTTGTCTTTTGCTCTTGGCGTTTTAATTATGATGTGTCTTGGTGTGGTCCTCTTTGGATTCCTTTTGTTTGGGGTTCTGTGCTCTTCCTGGACTTGTAAGTGTATTTCTTTCACCAGGTGGGGGGAGTTTTCGGTCATTATTTCTTCAAATAGGTTTTCAGTATCTTGTTCTCTCTCTTTTTCTGGCACCCCCATAATTCTGATGTTGGTATGCTTGAAGTTGTCCCAGAGGCTCCTTACACTATCTTCAAATTTTTGGATTCTTTTTTCTTTTTGCTTTTCCGGTTGGGTGTTTTTTGCTTCTTTGTATTTCAAATCTTTGACTTGATTCTTGCGACCCTCTAGTCTGCTGTTGGATCTCTGTATATTATTCTTTATTTCAGTCAGTGTATGTTTAATTTCTAGTTGGTCCTTTTTCATATCCTTGAGGGTCTCACTAAATTTATCGGCCTTTTCTAGAAAATTATTGAAAAACCTTATAACTGTGGTTTTGAACTCTATATCCAGTTGTTTGCTTTCCTCCATTTCTTTCATTTGTGACCTGTTTCTTTGTCTCCACATTATGGCTGCTTCCCTGAGTTGATAGAGTGGCTTTGTGTACTAGGTGTCCTATAGTGCCCAGTGGCTCAGCCTCCCCAGTTACTTGAGGTGGACAGTTTTGGTGCACCCCTTTGTGGGCTGTGTGCACAGTCTTATTGTAGTTAAGCCTTGATTGTTGGTATCACTGGGAGGACTTGACCTCCAGGCCAATTGGCTGTGAGGATCAGATGTGTCTATGCTGGGAGAACTTCTGTGCTGGAGACACCCTTGTGAGACAAGACTTGCTTCAGTGGGGCTTTGGTGCTCACTGAGTCTGCCCCATGAGTGTGTCCCTTACGGAACGGAGGAGTTGTAATCTGGATGGTCCTACTCTGACCACTGGGTACACTGGCTCTTGGATCTCCAAGGAGGTGCTAATTTACCCTCTGCCTGAGGCCACCCAGCAGGAGCTATGGAGAGATCTGCAGATTCCACTTATTTGTTTGGGTTTTGGAGGTGCCCAGATGAGGCCCAGCTGTGAAGCAATGCAAGCTGCTGTGGGGCCTTGGGCCTTCTTTTGGATGTTCTGGGTCTCTCTAACTCAGCTGCAGTTTGTTAGGTAAGTTTAGAATTCAAAGGACCAGGCTATTCATATGCAAAAGCCTCTGTGCTCAGCTTGGATGGGGCGGAGTCAGGGTGGGGCAAACAGCAATGGCTTTGTGGGGTGGGATTTCAGGGCAGAGCAAACAGCTATGGCTTCCCGTCAGCCCTGCCCTAAGAGGCCCCTGGGTCTCAGTGTCCCGCGGTAATCGTTGTAAGCACCTGTTGAGAGAAAGCCACCCTTGAATTTTGCCCGCTGCCAGACATTCCAGTTTCTCCCCGTATGAGTCTGGGTCCCCAGAGTCTCGCCCGGAACTGGAGTTCAGAGTAGTCGGGAGCTTTTGTCTCCCTCCCGCTTGAAAAAGACAGTCACAAACACTATGAACAGAAAGGGTGGGTTGGGAACCAGGTGGAGGGGAGCTTTGTCTTTACTTCTTCAGCTCCTCTGAGTCTCAGTGTGCTTTTCTCTTTCCTTCTAGTTGTAGAATTTCCACTCAGCCAGCCTTCCTGTGGTTCTGGATGATGTCAGTTTTGTCTTTTAGTTGTAGTTTTGAAATTGTTGTGCGAGGCAGCAGTTCAAGTGATTACCTATGCAGCCATCTTGGTTTCTCCCTCTGATGGTGTTCTTTAAATTTTGATGATGCATAATCATCTTTTTTACTTTTGTTGATTGTACTTTTGGTGTTAGGAAGATTTACACCTATTTTTTTCTAAGAGTCTTACAGTTTTAGTGTGCATTACGTTTAGGTCTTTGATGTATTTTGAGTTAATTTTTGTACGTGGCATGAAGTAGGGGTCCACGTTCATTGTTTTGCGTGTTCATATCCATTTGTCATAGCATCATTTGTTGCAAAGACTGTTTTTTTCCCAATGAATTTTCTCATCACTCTTGTTGAAAATGAATCGTCTGCAAGTTTTTTGCTAGACCCTCAATTTGATTCCGTTGATCTGTATATCATTGTTGTCAGTAACATACTGTCTTGATTTTGAAAATTGGGAAGTTAAGTTTCCAACTATATTCTTTTTTCAAGATTGTTTTGGCTGTTCTGGTCCACGTGTATTTCCATGTGAATTTTAGGATCAGCTCGCCAGTTTCTACAAAGAAGCTAGCTGGAATTTTTACGGGGATTGTGTTGAGTTTGTACATCAATTTGAGGTGTATTGCCATCCTAACAATATTGTGGTCCAGTCTTTGAACATGGAGTATCTTTCTCTTTATTTAGGCCTTCTTAATTCATTCAACAGGATATTGTAGTTTTGAGTATTAAGTTTTGCATGTCTTTTGTTAAATTTATTTTAAAATATATATATATATTTTTTTACCTTCAAATATGAAAAGTTTTTTTTTCTAATTTCTTTTTTATTTTATTCTCTTTGATGCTATTATAAATGGGATTGTTAATTTTATTTTTGGATTATATAAGTGCATAGAAATAGAATTGATTTTGTATATTAATCTTGTATGAATTAGATTAGGGATTTGTGTTTTTTTTTCTTTTGCAGACCTTTAGTATCCCACTATTCTTACTTATTCATAAGACCACTCAGGGATAACTTGTGTGCTCCTTTTTTTCTTTTAATATTTCACCATCACTTAGTTGATATATAGGGCGTAGCTAATTGTGATACTCATGTGATCTGTTAATGCTGTACATGGGCAAGAACCAAGTGATACCCCTGGTGCCTGTGTTCATCATAGATAGACAGGTGCAGAGTATTATAAGGTGCGAAGCGTGCATAAGATGACGATGAGGCCTTCCAGGCCAAGCTGGGAATGAAGGTAACCCTTTCCTGACAAGAGAGCAAGGCACCGTGGATCATTATGGCACTATGGATCATTATGGTGATGGGAAGAAGGTGTATTGCTCAAAGTTGGAGATGATTGGGAAATGCTGGAATCAGAAAAGGAGATTTTGTGTTATGTAAATGTTGGCTAAAATGTAAACTTTAAGTTACTTGGGAGATTATTCTTAGTCTTTCTCACAAAATGTAGTCAGGTGTCACAACACTGATAAAAACCCTCTTACATTTGTGAGAATAGTCTGTCTTTGATATCCCAGGACCCTAAGGGACCACATATACTAAAGGGAAGTATCATGGTACCAGTAATGTTTTGGTTTATCTGTTTTCAAGAAACTAAAAATTTACAGCTGTGTTTTATTAATTCTACTGTTTTCCCCTTTAGCCTTTAATAAAATTTATGGGCTTGTTACCATAGGAAATGGTTTTGGTAATATAGTATATCATGTTTTCAACAGAATAAGTGACACTAATTAGGTGAATTCCTAGGAAGCATATATTTCAATTTCACTTGGCTCCTGTTAATGATGTTATAGTAAACCATAGTACTGTAAATGGGTACAAAAATAAATCTTAGTTTTATTTTAAAAGAGAGTGGCTATTTGAGAAAGCCTCTCTAATTATAGCAGTGTTTTTTCCTTTAAAAAATAAGAAATGAAGGGTCTCTTCCCAGAGAAGCAAGTGTGATTTGCATTTTTTAGTATGAACACCAACTAATGCTGTGAAATATTTATGTTCTTAGTGTTTGTCACTCTGGGCTTTCGAAAGTCATAGAAAGTGTTTTTATTATCCTCTCCCTGCAAAACTTTTCTTTTTATTAGAGATGCCAGCCACACACTCATAGAATATTTAAACAGTGATCTGTAACCAGCTGGTGATGAAGTATTGGCAAGAGTGACATAAAGATGTAGGTCCTATGAATATTCTATGCCAGAGAGAGCCTGTGCTCTTTTGTAAAATAAACTGAACATTTGTTACACAAATAAATTGACTGCATATTTATAGATTTTTGACCCTGGTAATAAATTAGAAATATGATGATGCCTTTATTTTATTCTTCTGTCTCTTTTTAAATTTATTTTCTATAACTCTTTCAAGCCTCTAGAATTCTAGGGGCCAAGGAATCAAAATGTAATGAGTGAAAAATTATCGAAGGTTTTTTCTCAACCTTTCTTGGCTTCTGAATTCCATTCACAGGCAGAAAGTTTGAAAAATTATTCTTATCAATTAGTGATATATATTGCATAATACATATAATGTTTTATAATATTAATATAAAATTTTATTACATAAAATCCTTAATTGGCATTTATTAAAGATCATCTTATAGAGTACATTATAATTATAATCCTTCATGATATTTCTAATTTAATGACAGCTTTTAGCTTTTGGAAATTTAACAAATAAACTAACTGATTTCTTTTCAATTAATTATATCAGAAAAACATGATTTGTTTTTATTTTTTATTTATTTTTTAAATTTAATCTTTGTTGTTCAGACTATTACAATTGTTCCTCTTCCCCCCCCCCCCCCGCCCCTGCATAGCTCCCCTCCACCCGGTTCCCACCCCACCCTCTGCCCTTACTGCCCCCCAACACTGTCCTCATCGATAGGTGTACGATTTTTGTCCAGTCTCTTCCTGCACCCCCCACACCCCTTTCCCCCCAAGAATTGTCAGTCCACTCCCTTTCTATGCCCTGACTCTATTACATTCACCAGTTTATTCTGTTTATCAGATTTTTTTATTCACTTGAGTTTTAGATTCACTTGTTGATAGATATGTATTTGTTGTTCATAATTTTTATCTTTACCTCTTTTTTCTTCCTTCTCTTTCTTAAAGAATACCTTTCAGCATTTCATATAATACTGGTTTGGCGGTGGTGAACTCCTTTAGCTTTTTCTTGTCTGTGAAGCTCTTTATCTGCCCTTCAATTCTGAACGATAGCTTTGCTAGATAGAGCAGTGGTCAGCAAAATGCGGCTCGTGAGTCACGATTAGCCGCTCTGTTGACTAATGTGTTTGCCCAACCACTGGATAGGGGCTTAATCACTATCCAGTGGTTGGTACAACAGCAGCCTGTAATTATTGGAATCGAAAGTGTAGGCCAGTGGTCGGCACTCATTAGTCAACAGAGCCACAGTTTGCCGACCACTGGGGTAGAGTAATCTTGGTTGTAGGTTCTTGCTATTCATCATTTTGAATATTTCTTGCCGCTCCTGTCTGGCCTTCATAGTTTCTGTTGAGACATCAGCTGACAGTCGTATGGGTGCTCCCTTGTACATAACTTAACTATTGTTCTCTTGCTGCTTTTAATATTCTTTGTCTTTTGCTCTTGGCATTTTAATTATGATGTGTCTTGTGGTCCTCTTTGGATTCCTTTTGTTTGGGGTTCTGTGCGCTTCCTGGACTTGTAAGTCTATTTCTTTCACCAGATGGGGGAAGTTTTCGGTCATTATTTCTTCAAATAGGTTTTCAGTATCTTGCTTTCTCTCTTCTTCTGGCACCCCCATAATTCTGGTGTTGGTACGCTTGAAGTTGTCCCAGAGGCTCCTTACACTACCTTCATATTTTTGGATTCTTTTTTCTTTTTGCTTTTCCGGTTGGGTGTTTTTTGCTTCTTTGTATTTCAAATCTTTGACTTGATTCTTGTGACCCTCTAGTCTGCTGTTGGATCTCTGTATATTATTCTTTATTTCAGTCAGTGTATGCTTAATTTCTAGTTGGTCCTTTTTCATATCCTCGAGGGTCTCACTAAATTTATTGGCCTCTTCCAGAAAATTCTTGAAAAACCTTATAACCGTGGTTTTGAACTCTATATCCAGTCGTTTGCTTTCCTCCATTTCTTTCATTTGTGACCTGTTTCTTTGTCTCCACATTATGGCTGCTTCCCTGAGTTGATAGAGTGGCTTTGTGTGCTAGGTGTCCTCTAGGGCCCAGTGGCTCAGCCTCCCCAGTTACCTGAGGTGAACACTCTTGGTGCACCCCTTTGTAGGCTGTGTGCACAGTCTTGTTGTAGTTAAGCCTTGATTATTGTTGGTATCACTGGGAGGACTTGACCTCCAGGCCAATTGGCTGTGAGGATCAGCTGTGTCTATGCTGGGAGAAATTCTGTGCTGGAGACACCCTTGTGAGACAAGACTTGCAAAAGCCTCTGTGCTCAGCTTGGATGGGGCGGAGTCTCAGGGCGGAGTAGACAGCATTGGTTTCCCGTCAGCCCTGCCCTAATAGATCCCTGTGTCTTAGTGTCCTGTGGTAATCGCTGCAAGCACCTCTGAGAGAAAGCCGCCCTCAGGTTCTGCCCCCTGCCATACAGTCCATTTTCTCCCCGAGTGAGTCTGGGTCCCCAGAGTCTCGCCCGGAACTGGAGTTCAGTGCAGTTGGGAACTTTTGTCTCCCTCCCGCTTGAGAAAGCCAGCCACGTACGTACTCAGTTGTCCGCCTTCTCCGCGTGCGTGTTTCAGTACCTCTGCCTCCCGCAGCTTCTCTGAGTCTCAGTGTGCTTTTCTCTTTCCTTCTAGTTGTAGAATTTCCACTTAGCCAGCCTTCCGGTGGTTCTGGATGATATCCGTTTTGTCTTTTATTTGTAGTTTTGAAATTGTTGTGAGAGGCAGCAGTTTAGGTGTTTACCTATGCTGCCATTTTGGTTTCTCTCCATGACTTGTTTTTTAAAAAATATATTGAAATTTATATATTTTTGGGGGGGATTTTGCTTTTCAGTGTTCATAAAATGTATGGCACCCAATACTTGGGATTCTTTTAAGCTTTTAAGAATATCAACTCAATCATAGTGATTAAACCCCTCCCCTAACCTCCCCCCCCTCCAATTACATGCTAAGGAACATCAGATTTCTGCTTGCAAATAATATTTTGGAGAGTGGGTAAATAAATGAAAGCCAAATTGGATATAGAAGTCACAATATTGTGCTGTTTTTAAATATTGACTTTGATATTTTAGAGACATCTGGATGTGCACTGTATAAGAATTTTTTTCAGAAAAATGGAATTTTCTAGTTGGTGGCAAGCATTAAGGCAAATTTGCATAATTATTATTTCCATTACCTTGTGTTTTAACTTAGAGTTACTTTTGCTTCTTTAAATATAAGGTCTATTCTGGATAGCAATTACTTGAAAGATCGTTTTCCAAAAGCTCAGAAAGTCAACACTACCATAGCAGCTAGTTGGGGGCCAGCTCTTTAATTGCTCCTATAAACCCACTTATGATTTTTATTGCCTACCAGGCATGGTCACTCCACTTGCCCTTCTGTTTTAAAAAGAATATAATTAAATTATTTTATTAGTTTTAAAAAACTTCATTGGGATGATATTGGTTACTAAAATTAGGTAGGTTTCAAGTTACAATTCCATAATACATCACCTGTATATCGCATTGTTGGTTTACCAGCCAAAGTCAAATCTCCTGTCATCATATATTTGAGACCCTTTTACCCTTTACTACTCCCCACCCCTTTCCCTCTGGTAACCACCACCCTGTTGTCTATGTATGAGTTTTTGTTTGTTCATTTGTTGTTTTTTAGTTTTATATCCCATATGAGTGAAATCATATGGTTCTTGATTTTTTTATCTGACTTATCTTGCTTAGCATGATATTCTCAATATCCAACCATGTTGTCCCAAATTGGCAGTATTTCATCTTTTATGTACTACATCTTCAGTCATCTGTCAAAGGACACTTTGGTTGTTTCCATGTATTGGCTACTGTGAATAATACTGCAGTTAACATAGGAATACATATATTTTTATGAATAAATGTTTTCAAATTTTGGGGGGGAGATACCCAGAAGAGGGATTTCTGGGTCATATTCTTAATTGGGGGGGGGGAGGGGGAGGGATCCTCCATAGTGGTCGTACCCATTTCCATTCCCTTGTAAATTCCTTTTTCTCCACAACCTCTGCAATACTTGTTGTTACTTATCTTGTTGATAATAGCCATCTAACAGGTGTGAGGTGGTATCTCATTGTAGTTTTGAGTTGCGTTTTCCTAATAGCTAGTGAAGTTGAGCATCTTTTCATATAGTGTTGGCTGTTTGTATGGACAAGTGTCGTTTCAGGTCCTGTGCTCATTTTTTAAAGTGTATTATTTTGTTGAATTGAAATATGCCATTACAAAAAGTATGAGTTACCTGCCATTCCTACTTTCAATGACCCTTTGAATGGGTTCACAAATTAAAATTTGAAAAATTTTGCATTAGTCGATAAGTGCATGACTAACTAGGTAGACACTGGGGAGTTTTTTTTGTGTGAGAAGAAAGATGAAAAATAGTAGAGCCTAGTTTTCATATATATTTTTATGAAGGTAAAGCCTATATTTTCTACTTTCTTTGTATTGTACTTATTGGATAATATCTTATAGACAAAAAAATCGAAGGAGACTGAAGATACACCGAGTGAATCACCCTTCCAGGATTTTGAGTACCCTGAGTATGACGACTACAGGGCGGAGGCTTTCCTGCATCAGCAGAAGAGGATGGAATGCTACAGCAAGGCCAAAGAGGCTTATCGGATGGGGAAGAAAAACGTTGCCACATTTTATGCCCAGCAGGTAGAGAGGAAAACTGGTCATTGTTTTTTTCTTTGTCACTTATGATGTCTGAAAAATATGGAAGCAGATAATACTTGTATTGTGATGAGATTAAGTTATTCTGGGGAATATAGATTATATACGTGACATAAAGGTTTCTTGATATATAAGAAATGTATGGTTCTGAGACTTTTCATCTTTTTTGAAATGCTCAGTTTCTGTGGTTGCTATTGCATTCACAGCTTACATGAACTGCAGTTTATTCTGACAGTCCGTATTTTCTTTTAGGTTAATTCCCCCATTCAGTACCACTTCTAAACAGATACAAGTCTTTTGGAGCAATGACAGCAGAATGTTAACATTGGCCCTCTCAGGGTGGGATCACAGGGGCCTTGTGCTTTAAATCATGTTTGAATTTTTAGTAATGTATCACTTTTATAATCAGAAAAAGAAAGTTACATTACTTTCTTTCAGAGAAGTAAAATTTCATTTGGCATAGCATTTCAAAAAATCTGCCTGATTTATCTTTTTTTAAAAATTTCTTTATTGATTTCAGAGAGGAATGGAGAGGGAGAGATAGAAACATCCTATATAATAAAATCCTATATAATAAAAGGGTAATATACAAATCGACCCAATGGTGGAATGGCCAGTTGTTATAACATGCACTGACCACCAGGGGGCAGACTCTCAATGCAGAAGCTGCCCTCTGGTGGTCAGTGCGCTCAGCCTGAAGCTGGGCTCACGGCTGGCAAGCTCAACGGTGGTGGCAGGAGCCTCTCCCACCTCTGTGGCAGTTGGACATCCCCTGAGTGCTCCCGGACTGTGAAAGGGCGCAGGCTGGGGCTGAGGGACCGACCCCCTCCACCCCTGCCCCCGAGTGCACGAATTTCCTATACCGGGCCTCTAGTCAATAATAAGAGAGAATCATTGATTGGCTGCCTCCTGCACACCCCTACTGGGGATCGAGCCTGCAACCTGGGCATGTGGCCTTGGCCAGAATCGTACCTGGGGCCCTTCAGTCCACAAGCCAATGCTCTATCCCTTGAGCCAAACCAGCTGTGATTTACTTTTTATTTTTGTGGTTCCATATGGCTTACTTTTTTGTGATTGAGCAGAGAAAGGCATCAAGCTGGTATAACCCTGTGATCCCTAATAGCAAACCTTGAGAGATGGCTCCAGGGGTAATTACAAGGTGTTGAAAGGCATGAGACTTGGTGTTGAAAGGGAGGAGACTCGGGATTATCAAAGGATAAACCAATGGATTCCTTCTTGAGATGGATGGTGTTTAAGTTTCTGTTTTCTATGATTTTGGCATCAGAAAATATGTTAGAAATGATTTAGTTTGAGAACTCTCTTGTTAATACATGGAAATTTACCTAAATTTTGGTACATTCTTACATATTAGCTCATTGCATTAAAAGCAATTTTCAATGAGCTGTTCCCTTTTTTTGTTCTACCTTTTATTTGGTCCACTATTTGTTTCCTCATTGCCTACCAAGTAACAAGTATTACAAGTGTTTACTGGTGCTTTGTTTATAATTAAAGGGTAGTCTCCATGAGCAGAAGATGAAGGAAGCTAATCACCTTGCTGCTATAGAGATCTTTGAGAAAGTCAACGCTTCCCTGCTGCCACAGAATGTTTTAGATCTCCATGGACTGCATGTGGATGAAGCTATCGAACATTTGATGGCAGTTTTACAGCAGAAAACTGAAGGTAGGACTGTGAAAATGACAAATTTTCAATTCAAAATATGTCTCTGCTCATATTGGTATAAATTACAAATTCAGCAGAGTCTGAATGTGCAAGCTGAGGATGTATGTGCCACATTTATAGGCTCTTTCCTCAAGAGAACCTTCTTGGGAAAGAATTGTTATGGGCATGGCCACTAACAGTTTCTTTTTTATTTGCCTGTTTCACTAATATTTGTATTTCTTCGATGTGTTTGTTAAAGGAAGGGCACAGTGTCATCTGGGAATCCTGAGACTTATAAGTGGGACCTTTCAGAAATATTATACATTTTTGTTCAATAGACATTTATTAAAGCTAATAGGTATTTCTTACATGTCAGTTGTTCCATAGATGTTTAATAAAATACAGAAGTGAATAAGGTGATAGAATTTTTACCGAACTCTCACAAAAGGCAGGATTTCTGAGTGTTTGCCTTATGGTGGTTTTCCCTTTCTGCTTGCACTTTGTCTCTGCAGGTCAATACCTGCCTCTTATCTAAATTCTGCCTCTTCCCAGGGCTTCAGATGAGGATCTTTTTCATGTTCCCATTTAACATCATGCAGTTCACATACATTAAAGTATCTTGTTGGTTTAGACTCTTGTTTCTTTTTCATGATCAGATGGTAGCACTTAAAAAAATTCAATCTGTTTTAGTTACCCCAGACTTCAATAGTATATGTCATCTCCTTTCATCAATAGAATAGTATTTTTGAATTCTTAACTTGGCTTTTCTTTATCTTCCTTTTTATTGTGAAGTCTCAGCTCTTATAGCTTTTGTCATTTATAGTTGCATTGTTCTGCTTAATTGATTTATATATATTTTAGAAAGCTTTACACTATACTTCATATAGGTTTATCAACTCAACACATATCACTGGTAAATAAATACTTGATTAAATATCACTGATATAAAAGATTGATACTTTGTGACTTTGTGAACTGTTCTACAATATTTCACCTAATTTTAATATCTGTTGATAATCTTTGGCTAAATCAGTTATATTGGTGGTTGCTTATAGTGGGGAAGGAGAGGGGGAGGAAAAGAGGGAGAGAGAAACATCAATATGCCCTTGACCAGGAATTGAGCCAAGCTGGCCAGGGCTGCTTATGATGTTTTATAATTTGTGTCCATTCTGTGGCCTAGAGGCCTGGTGCATGAAATTCATGCGGGGGGCGGGGGGCGGGGGGCGTTCCCTCATCCTAGCCTGCACCCTCTTCAATTGGGGACCCCTTGGGGGATGTCCGACTGCTGGCAGTTGGACATCCCTCTTGCAGTCTGGGACTGCTGGCTCCTAACTGCTTACCTGCCTGCCTGCCCAATTGCCCCTAACTGCTCTGCCTGCCAGCCTGATTACCCCTAACTTCCCTCCCCTGCCGGCCTGATCTCGTCCCCAATGGCCCCCCTTGCTGGCCTGATCTCGCCCCTCAACTGCCCTCCTCTGCTGGCCAATTTGGTTCTGATTGGTAGGTTTCTATGCCAGTCAGCGTCAAAAGCTCCGCCTCCTAGGCAGCCATTGGCTCCCCACAGCACCCAGATTTGGTTCTGATTGGTCAATTTCTATGTCGGTCAGCATCAGAAGCTCCACCTCCTAGGCAGCCATTGGCTCCCCACAGCACCCACATTTGGTTCTGATTGGTCATGTCTATGCCAGTCAGTGTCAAAAGCTCCCCATCCTAGGCAGCCATTGGTTCCTCACAGGTCACCCAGATTTGGTTCTGATTGGTTGGTTTTTATGCCAGTCAGCGTCTCCGGCCCTATGTCTGGGCCTGATCAGAGAGGCAGGCTGATCAGCAGCCCCCACAGAGGCCCGGAGAGAAAGAGAGATGCAAGGGCTGATCAACAGCTGCCACTGAGGCTATGGATCAGACCCTACTTCTCTCTCTGGGCCTGATCTGCAGCCCCCTCAGCAGTCAGTGCTGGATTGCCATGGCAACCCAGCACTGACTGTAGAACTGACTTCTGGTGTTCGGTTGAGCCTTCGGTCATTATGGTCACTGCCTTTATATATATATTTATAGATATATATATAGATACTCTGTCTAGAGGATGAATTTACTCAATAAATTTGATTATTTTCTATATTCTGGGCATCAAGGATAAAGCAGTGAAAATGATACACAGTTTCTGTCTATGGAGTTTGCCATCTATTAGGGCAGATGATAATGGACAAATAGTTACATAAATAATTAGCATTGTGATAAGAAAGTACAGGTTGCCATGTTTCATTTAGCATAACTTCCCAAAACCCTATATAATCTGTTCCTTGCCTGCCTCTCCTTTTCTGTATGTTTATCTACACTTTCATTTCTTGGCTATAAGACTAAGTTAGGCTCCCCATTAATAACCTCTCATAGTATTCCCTGTGTATCACAATATTTGTAAAAAAGCTTATTGTATAATTATGAAATGTCTTTCTGGCCTAGAATTGAGCCAGTGATTATTATTGACTCATCATTTGTATATAGAGCCTTTTCAATATTCAAAAACACTTTTGAATAAATGACTGAATAAAGGGTAGGCATTCCTCATTTTGCAGATGAGAACACTGATTTTAAAAGTTTATAATAAGTGTTGGTAAGAATGTGGAGAATTGCAGCCCTCATATATTGCTAGTGGGAATGTTAAATGGTGCAACCACTATGGAAAGGTTGGCATTCCTCCAAAGGTTAAACATAGAATTACCATATGTCCCAGCAGTTCTGCTCTTAGAGAATTGAAAACAATCCAGTCACACAAAAATTTGTACATGGATGTTCATAATAGCCAAAAAGTGAAAATAACCCAAATGTCCACCAACTAATGATTGGGCAAACAAATGTGTAATATCCATGCAGTGGAATATTATTCAGCCATAAAAGGAATGAAGAACTGATACATGCTACAAAATGGATGAATCTTTTAGACATTGTGCTATATGAAAGAAGCTAGATACAAAAGGCCACACATTTATATGATTTCCATTTAGATGAAATTCCCAGAACAGGCAAATCCACAGAAGCAGAAAGTACATTAGTGATTGCTAGAAAGAAGGAAAAGGGCTGGAAAGGGCGCAATAGGGAATGACTGCTAAAGCCTCTAGAATTTCTTTTTGAGAAGATGGAATCTTCTGGAATTAGATGGTGTTGATGGTTGCACATCATTAGAATATACTAAAAAATCACTGATTTGTACATTTTAAAATTGAAATTTTCATATTATGTGAATTTTATAGCCGTACAAAAATTACAAGAAAAAAGGAGTTATATAAGTTGTATAAGCTGATAGATACTTGGTCAGACCCAAGATACAAACTCTTTCTGGAAGCCAAGGCCCATTTTGCTGCCACCTGTGGTGACCTGTAGTTACTGCAGTTACCACCAGGTGGTGATATTGTTGAATAGAAACGTGTCCAGGGGAAAATCTGTGGCTCTGCCCTGAATTGCTTTGTCATAAAAAATGATGTCAAAATTGGGGGTTTAAAAAAAAGATACCTGACCCTTCTGTCTTTATGATTGAAATATATACTACCACCACCCATGAAGTATTTTTGTCCCAAAATAAACCAGAAACAAATAAAGCCTTTAGATCTCACAACTATTTCACAGGGATTTACAGGGATCAGAGAAACGTGTTAAATGGCACCATGGAGATACAGTCAGTAAAATCCAGACTGGAAATCTAGGATAAATGATCCAATTTTTCCAACAAATTTCAAAGAAAAACACAAGGGGAGGGAGAACCTTTTTTTAAATTTTATTTTATTTTTATTTCAGAGAGGAAGGGAGAGGGAGAGAGAGAGAGAAACATCAATGATGAACTTCCCAGAACATCATTGATTGGCTGCTTCTTGCCTGCAATCCGGGCATGTGCCCTGACTGGGAGCGAACCGTGACCTCCTGGTTCATAAGTCTATACTCAACCACTGAGTCAAGCCAGTCGGGCAAGGGGGGGCAGGGAGAGGACCTTTAGATTAAAAGTTCCTTAAGAAATATATCAACCAAATACAATGTATGGACTTGTTTTAACCCTGATTCAAACAGATCCCTGTAAAAATAGTTTTTGTGACTGGGGGTATTTTTAGAAACATGATATTAAGGAACTATTTTTAATTTTGAAAGATATTGGTGACATTGTGGTTATGTTTTTTTTTAAGGGTCCTTTTTGAAATAATACTGATAAGAAATTTAGCATATGCTTAAAAATGAGTTAGTTTTTTTAAAGGTGGTAAACAGCAGGAATAACCTGAAATTTGTGAACATATATCAGTACATTCATTTGTTCAAAAACATCCTTTGAACACTTTATTTGAGGCATGTGATTCAACTAGACAATGTTTTCAGAGCAGTAAGTGAACTATTGAAAGGGGGGATTGATATAAATTACCGCCCTAACTGATGAGGGGAGCAGTAGTGAAGGAGTGGCGAGTGAATTATAGCTAGTTAAGTAGTGAAGGAATGGTGAGAGTGAATTATACTAAGTTAAGCAGTGAAGGAGTGGTGAGAGTGAAATTATACTTAATTAGGCAGTGAAGGAGTGGTGAAAGTGTATTATAGTTAAGTGGTGAAGGAGTGGTGAGAATGAATTATACTTAGTTAAGCAGTGAAGGAGTGGTGAGAGTGAACCATAGTTAAGTAGTGAAAGAATGGTGAGAGTGAAATTATACTTAGTTAGGCAGTGAAGGAGTGGTGAAAGTGAATTATAGTTAAATGGTGAAGGAGTGGTGAGAATGAATTATACTTAGTTAAGCAGTGAAGGAGTGGTGAGAGTGAACCATAGTTAGTTAAGTAGTGAAGGAATGGTGAGAGTGAAATTATACTTAGTTAAGTAGTGAAGGAGTGGTGAGAATGAATTATAGTTAAGTAGTGAAGGAATGGTGAGTGAATTATAGTTAAGTGGTGAAGGAGTGGTGAGAATGAATTATACTTAGTTAAGCAGTGAAGGAGTGGTGAGAGTGAATTAGTTAAGAGATTCAAGTTTTGTTTTTTTAAATCCTCACTTGAGGATATTTTTCCATTGATTTTTAGACAGAGTAGAAGGGACAAGGGGGGGAGGGAAGAGGGGGAGAGAGAGAGAGAGAGAGAGAGATATGAGAGATGAGAGAGATATGTCGATTGGTTGCCTCCCTCACGTGACCTGAAGGGGCCAGGGATTGATCCTGCAATTGAGGTATGTGTCCTTGACCAGGAATTGAACCCGTGATCCTTTGGTCTGCTGGCCAAAGCTCTAACCACCGAGAAAACCAGCCAGGGTGAGACTCAAGTTTTTTTAAAGCAAACTTTTATTTGTAATATCACACCCATAAATAAAAATGCACAAATAATAATTGTATGGTATATAAATTTTTTACAAAGTGAGTACCCTTGTACAGCCAGAACGCAGCAGAGTTGAATTTTGAATAAAATATTGCTTGAAGTATTAGATATAGCTTAAAGTAGAAATGGAGATCTTAAGCAAAGAAGGAATTAAAAATGCGAGAGAAACATGTCCTCTTAAAATTCCAGGCCAAATATTGCCCTGGATACATGGAACTTGAAAAACCACCTGCTGTGGATCTGCTGGAGTCTTAGGGCAACTTGATGAGCAGAATATGGAATGTTTTTATTGTATGTATATGTATTTTATGCTAAAAGTAAAAACTTGTGCTATTTATAACTAAGGAACAAGAGTTTATTAAATTCATTAAGTCAACTTTTATTATTAACAAGTTTTTAGAATTTTATTGCAGCTATATTGACTTTCAGGATTTATGTATTTGATTTTCTCAAGGTCATTGCCAGAGTAGGAGCGGCAGTCTTCTAAGTGGCACAGGTTCACTCAATATTTAAAGGTCACCTATTTGGAAGAAATTCTTAAGTTAATAATTATCTTTTAACAGACTGCAGTCTCTGTTATATTTAGTGGATTTGTTGTAGCCATTTCTGAGGGTGATACTTCATAAAGTACTTGCTTTATATCCCTCTTTACTGATGAGGAAACAAGCACAGATAGGCTAAGTAACTTGTCTGTGGTCATAACACTCAGCCACTTAGTGGCAGAGCAGCTAATGAGGCCAAAGCTGACTGGCTTCAGAGCTTTTAACTAATAGGGTTGTTGTGAAGATTCTTAGTAAATGTAAATCACTTAAAGCAATGTCTGATTCCAGGGGTGTAATAATTTTTAGGTATCATATTGTAATTATCGTTATTTCAGAGAGATATTTTGATAGCACAAGGAAATCTCCTTCTCCACAAGGGAAAAAATTTCACTTTAGTTTTTAGGCACATGAATTGCTATGAGGCTTCCATACTTCCAACAGTGTAGACAAAACTTATATTTAAAAGTATCAGTTCTGGGCTTTTTAAAGTAATGAATCTCTAAATCCCCATGAAAATAATTTCGTGTATGTTTTGAGTAGTTCACATTTGTTTTCTGTTGCGAATGTAATTTAAATTAATTTGAACTATTCCAATTCCTTTTGTAACAGAATTTAAGCAGAATGGTGGCAAGCCCTATCTGTCTGTGATTACGGGGAGAGGCAATCACAGCCAGGGAGGAGTAGCTCGCATCAAGCCAGCTGTCATTAAATACCTCACAAGCCATAGCTTCAGGTGAGTATAAATTGCTGTTACTGATAATTGACAATTGCCCATATCTATAGATAGTAAACACTAAGAGTGTGCTCAGAATGATATGTTAAAGTAATTAACTAAATTTGACCATCTGATTTTAGCTACAGTCATGCTTAAATTATGATTCCCTGCTGGATTTATGATGTCCAGTAAACCAGAAATGAAAGAAAAATGTGTTTGTTATCGAAGTAATCAGTCATCTGACAAAACTATTTTTATCATAAATTTAAAATCTAAAAGAAAGTAATAATATTTGTATTTCTTTGATAATGTATTATCCAAGATAATTAGGTTACACATATCATAGTTTAAGATTGCTGTTTAATTATCCCTTTGAAAGTAGATGTATATCTGTGGATTTTGGAAGGAATTAGGAGCTTCTGCTGAAATACGGTTATAATTTGGATGTGTTTAAATATTAGCAGAAACACTGTAGTCACTGTGAATTCACACATTTTTATCAGTTAAATGCTATTATTGATCTTAGCTGACAAATATGAACTGTTCTTTTTTATTAAGTGATTATTATTCTGCAACAGAAAGCAACAATAAAAAAAAGTCCAAGAATAAAGATCTGTTGATAGATAGATTTCCTGAGGATGTATTTCATTAAGTAGCCTTCTCTCCCTACTACTAGTTTCAGTTAGTGTAGCATATTTTTTTTATGCTACACTAATAAATGTAATAAATGTTGTTTGGTTACATTATAGAAAATGGTAGTGTTTTGAGCATGAAAACAGATGACATTATAGTTACTTTTACAAAACCAGAACATTATCACATTGGAATTAATGATCTATTTTAGAGACAAGTTTTTTTTTTTTAAATTTTAAATTTCACACTGAGGGAGTTGGAACCATTTAATGACCTGATGAATCAAACTTACCTATTAGATTTCTTCTTGTTACACAAATCATAGAAATAATATAATGTAGGCACCATCTTATCCTTGATATAGCATGCTCTTCTTCATGAAGGTCAAATTCAGGCTAGAGAGTTTTGATAAATCTTAAATTGTAATAACTATTAAGTTAGAGTAAACCCAAGCCTTAGGATTGTATTTATTTTGACAACAGATTAAAAGGAACTTAAGCATAGATACTGATCCTGGATATTGAGAGTACTTTGATAGTAAATACATTTGGTACTAGAAGCCCAGTGCACAAAATTCATGAACTGGGGTGTGTGGCGGGGAGTGTCCCTCAGCCGGCCTGCGCCCTCGCAGTCCAGGAGCCCTCTAGGGATGTCTCACTGACGGCTTAGGCCTGCTCCCTGTCTCCACCACCGCCGCTGTGTTCGCCACAATGAGCCTGGCTTCTGGCTGAGCGGTGTTCCCCCTGTGAAAGTGCACTGACTACCAAGGGGTAGCTCCTGCATTGAGCGTCTGATCCCTGATGTCAGTGTGTGTCATAGCGACTGGTTGTTCTGCCGTTGGGTCAAAATTGGCTCTCTGATGTCCCCTGAGGGGTCCCGGATTGCGAGAGCGTGCAGGCCAGGCCAAGGGATCCCACTGGTGCATGATTGGGGTCGGGGAGGGACATGGAAGGTTGGCCAGCCGGGGAAGGACTGCAGGAGGGCTCCAGGGTGTGTCTGGCCCATCTTGCTCAGTCCCGATCGGCTGGACCCCAACAGCAAGCTAACCTACCAGTTGAGCGTCTGCCCCCTGCTGGTCAGTGCACGTCATAGTGACTGGTCGACTGGTCAACTGTCTTCCCTCTGGTGGTCAGTGCATGTCATAGTGAGCAGTTGAGTGGCCTTAGCACATCATTAGCATATACGCTTTGATTGGTTGAATGGCCCATTGGATGACTGGACACTTAGCATATTAGGCTTTTATTATATAGGCTAGGCCTTTGGAATTGATTATAATATACATTTCTTACCTAGTTAGAACTTTTTATCTTTAAAATTACTCTTTTCTCATTTCTGCAGGTTCTCTGAAATTAAACCAGGGTGCTTGAAGGTCATGCTAAAGTAAAATAAACGTCCTTGACTTAGAAGTGTGAAGGTTTGTAGGGTAAAATTAGTTTTATTTGCAGTAATTTAGTCATTTTTACTATCAACATGTGTTTTATTAGAAATAATGTCCAGTTATAAAACAAAAATGTTAAGATGTTTTTTAAAATTCAAGAGAAGTTTAATTTTTTATTGAATTATATGCCAAATATGTTAAAAATATTAAAGATAATTTTCTTAGATAAAATTATCAGATCCAGTTTTAAAGTTTGAAAGTGCACAGATTCTTTCTAAAAGAGAAAGAAATTATCTTTATTAATGGCGGTTTGACGTTTAGTGAAGATCTAATGGTATCTATGAGAAGCATTTAAGTGCTTTGAGATTTGGTTCATGCCTCAAAGGCTGGTGTTAAAAAAAAGAAGCAGTAATAGCAATGAAAGAAAGGAGAGCTAGTAAAAACACTTGAATGCTTTTTTATTTCAAAACGAAATTTTAAAAAGTCTTTTTATTTTGCTATATCCTGTTGGAAGGAAGACATGTTGTTGTGCTTTCTTCTGCTTTCTATTTATATATAATTTTACCTCTTAGCCTTCTGTTTCTTTTTTCTGCGTGTGGGCATTTCCAGGAGGAAAGTTGGGGTCTGAGATTATATTGCAGTTTTGTACCTTCCAAAGGCAGAAAAATTTTCAGAGAAGGAGAAGTGGTTAGATACCTACCAAATGTTGCCGTCTTATAGAACTGCTTCTAGAACTGTCTGTGTAAGTGGTATTTAAGATAGTGCTCTAGAGCTGTCTTTTATATTTGAGATGTGTAATTTCTAGGCTGCAGTAAGGTCAAAATTCTGTTAACTTAAAAATAAATATAGAAAACATTTTGATATAAGTATAAAAAGAATCACTACAATTTAAAAGTTTTTAACTTTTATTTTTAAAAAGAGCCAACTTCCTGGAAGAAAACCTTCATTGGCGTCTGTGTTTTGATCAGCTAAAAAGTCCTGTTAGTGTGTTAAAGTATGTCAATTGAAATTTCCTTTATACAAGTTTAAGGTGATAAAGTTCAATTTTCCAATATGAGACAAAAGTTTAAAGAAATTTGACTTAGGATATGGAGAATACTTTCAACATAAAATTTTAACAATTGTGTTGCTCTTTGACAAGCTTAAAAAATCATTTGGATCAGGAATTAATAGGATTGAACTGTTACTGAAAGAACCCTGGATTATAGAAGGGTTTCCTAAAATAACACATATTAATGAAAATAGAACTCAAAAACACACTTTTATATATCATGAAAGCATGCTTTTAAAAGAAGAGCTATGTTGTTGAATTTATTTCCACAAAAATAAAAGTATGTTTATTATTTAGAAATGGTTAGTGACTGATAATTGAAGTATTATTCATATTCTATGTTTGTAATAACTTGTTAAAAAAAGAAAAAATGCCAACAGTTTAGCATATGTTTTTAGTAATGTCTAGAAGAGTTGTGTACATTAAAAATAAAACAGTCCATTTCAATTGTTAATGATATAAAGTATTTTTATGTATAAATTAATATGATGTAAGAAATGTGATTAACAATACTAAAACCTAGAGTTACTCGAGTGTGCAGCTGCATATTTTGTGTTTTTATATTTCCTCACCCAGTTTAAAAATTGCTTTTGAGCACTTCAGCTAAACTTATTTTAATATAATAACTATGATTAATGTGGGAGCAGTCAAAAAGAACAAGAGGTGAGGTGTTTTGTGGCAAAAACCAAATGAAAGAAGCTTTGTTCTATGTTGTATCAACTTTAATGTTGTACTTTATTTTGCTAAACCTTGGGTATTTCTCCTTAATCATCATTCATAAATATATAGGCACATTTTAAGCATCGTATGTATTTTTGTAAAGCTGTTTAATGCTATACTGCTACCTACCCCACCATCTAGCATAGTTTAAGCAACACATAATTATGAAAAACATTTTTATAATCGCTCCTTGTTTTGTCCATTTCTAAATCCTATGTATCAAAAGTAAAGGTAGTGTGGGGATTTTCAAAGTTTTTATGTGTTGGTATATTTGTGCTAGTACATTATTCATTAGGGTGGCTCTTTGTAGAAGTATTAATATTTTAAAAGTGCAACACTTCTGTAGTTTGGAAGGTTTTAGTAACAGTTATATCCTTCAGTAGTCTCTTATCCCAGTATCTACCAGGGGGAAAGAGAACAATGTGGAGACCACAGGGAACGTGCAGTTGGACTGAGGGGACCCCAACAGTATTTTAATCCATCCACTTCCTTCCTTGTACCTGAGAAATGGAAGCATGTTATTTTTTATTTATTAGCTGTTCATATATGCCTACGTTATTTTCAGATTGAGTTATTTTTCCCAATTAGTGTTTTCATATTACTTGAAATTCTATGGCCTTTAAATATAGAACATATTATATAGTAGAATTCCTGACATATTTTAAAATGTCTTGTGTATTATAACACATTTTGAGAAGAAAAGCCAAACAATTCTGTTGGATTGTTTCCGGTCCTTTATTTTTGTTCTGTTTCTTTTAAAATTCAAGTGTTTTGTATGCATAGAAAAAGGACACACAAGTTTGGTCTGAACTGGAAATTGGAAAGTTTGAAACTCAGGAAATTGCTCTGACAATGTCTTAACTGCTCTCAATTTAAGAAAATGACAAAATGTGTAAAAAAGATACAAAAATAATATTTGCTGTTTTTTTCCAAGTGCTTTTTCTAAGTGCTTTTCCATTGTGCAATGAGATGAAGTTTGATCATTTTTCTGTGCAATGGTTAAATAGTGTTTATTTTTAATTACATATAAAAGAAACAAAATTTAAATGTTTGTGTGGCCAAAAAAAAAAAAAAAAGTAAAGTTTATGTAGAATGTTTGTTAATGGTGCTTATTTTTGAAATGTAATTCAAGTTTACAGTGTTACTTAATGCTTCTTTAGGGAATTCAATAGAAAAACAAGGCTAGACTACATGTACATCCCGAAGAGCCTTTTAGAACTTCACATTGTATGATGAGAAATTTTATGATTGTCCATAAAGTTGAGCAATTGACTTTTATGGTCCAAGTAATGAACCTGTTATTAACACATGACTGGATTAACCATGAGACTTCTCATTAAAGTACATCATTGCAGCTATCTGTTGGAGAATATATAATAAAAATTTCAGACAGTATATCAGAAATTAAATGTTTTTATTTGTACTATAAAGAAAATGTAATTTTGCTGTTAACTCTACTTTTTTATTGAAAATGTTTTGTAACTTTGCTTTAAAAATTTCTTATGAAGCCATTTGCAAATTACATATTTAATTTAATAAAATACTTTAGACACAGTCCAGTGTGAGGAAATCTTTTATTTGATATGGTAAGATGAGTAGTTTAAATATTTAAAAATATATATTTATTTTAAAAAACATTTGGCCTTAGCTGGTTTGGTTCAGTGCGGACTGAAGGGTTCCAGGTTCAGTTCCGGTCAAGGGCACATGCCAGAGTTCCGGGCTCGATCCCCATTGTGGGGCATGCAGGAGGCAGCCAATCAATGATTTTCTCTATCATTGATGTTTCTATCTCCCTCTCCCTTCTGCTCTGAAATCAGTAAAGATATATTTAAAATTTTTTAATTTTTTAAAAATTCTTGACACTATTACAGATGTCTCCCACTCCTCCCTCACCCCTTAGCCACTTCTGGCCAACCCCCCACCCCGCCAGCCATCATGCATACCTGTGTAATCTCAAGGAAAAAGTGTCATAACATTTTATTATAATACCACAACTTTTATTCCAGTTTAAATTATTTTGATATAGCAAATAAGGGATCCACTTTTGAACCAGATAAATGGATTATCTCTTCACACCTTTGTCACATGTCAAAATTAAGATTTGTTTTTTTGAAGGAATCAAGTAATAACTTTAGTTAATATTAAAGACCTTTGAACTTTCACTCCTAAATAGAATAACTCATTCATTTAGTAACTTAAAAATATTTATTTTTTCAGTGTTTATTGAATACGTGTTACTGGGGATATAATGTGAGACAAGACAGAAACTCTGACCACCAGTATCTTGTCATTATTTCATCAACTCTTGTGTTGTGGAACACTTTCACATACATTATATTTTAAGACTCAAAAGAATTTTTTAATATAGATGTCTTACAAAGGCTTAGAGAAGTTGATGGATTTGCTAGTTAGTGGCAGGGGTAAGACTTGAACCTAGTATTGAGTAACTTCCACCATAAGAGTAAGATTTTATATTTAGATACTAGAGGCCCGGTGCACAAAATTCATGCACGGCGGGGCGGGGGTGTTTGTGTCCCTTAGCCCAGCCTGCACCCTCTCCAGTCTGGGACCCCTCTCACAACCCAGGACTGCTGGCTCACAACCGCTTACCTGCCTGCCTGCCTGATTGTCCCTAACTGCTTCTGCCTGCCAGCTTGATGACCCCCTAACCACTCCTCTGCCAGCCTGATCGATGCCTAACTGCTTCCCTGCCAGCCCAATTGCCCCTAACTGTCCTCCCTTGCAGGCCTGGTCACCCCTAACTGCCCTCCCCTGCCGGCCTGATTGCCCTTAACTGCCCTCCCCTGCCGGCCCAGTCACTCCTAACTGCCTTCCTTGCCAGCCTGGTCGCCCCTAACTCCCCTCCCCTGCCGGCCTGGTCCCTCCCAACTGCCCTCCCCTGCAGGCCTGGTTGTCCCCTCCCCCCCAACTTCCCTGCTGGCCCGATTGCCTACAACTGCCCTCCCCTGCTGGCCATCTTGTGGTGGCCATCTTGTGTCCACATGGGGGCGGCCATCCTGTGTGTTGGAGTGATGGTCATTTTGCATATTTCATCTTGATTATATAGTATTATATAGGATAACATCCTATTATCCTCAACTAAAAGAGATGTGGCTCCACAGTATATGTCTCTGAAAATCTGCCATTTATACATCTGCCTTCATCCTTTATCCCAGGGAAGCTGGTATTACAGTTTTTTTCCATTGCAAAGATAAAAGTTTATTTCTCAATATAAAATTTGAGAGGTATAGAGTCTAGGACTGATTGGTGTGCTCTTGTACATGAAGTTTTTTTTTTTTTTTTTTATCTAAGATCGTTTTAGCTCACCACTCTACCATACTCAAGATGTGGCCCTCGTTTTTCTGAATCAGGGTGGGTGGCTAGAGCTGTAACCATTACAGGCCTAATTTTATTGGAAGAAGGACAAAGAAGAAGGGAACAATGGGCAAGTGTCAGCAATCTTTTATAGAAGATTTTTGGAAGCTGCCATAGTTCACACCTAGCTGCAAGAGAGGCTGAGAAATTGTCTTTATTTCATACTGCCATATGTTCAACTAAAATTTGGAATTCTCTTGGAGGAAAGAGAATGGATATTAGGGGGATGAATAGCAGTCTCTGCCACATTCAAAAAATACATATTTTTATTGATTTCAGAGAGGAAGGGAGAGAGGGAGAGAGAGAAACATCAATGATGAAAGATAATCATTGATTGGCTTCCTTCTGCATGCCAAATTCTGCTTAGAAGCAAGTCACTAAGTTCAGTCCACATTCAAGAATAGGGAAATTAGCTCTACCTTTTAAAGGAAAGAGGGTCAAAGGATTTGTAGACATTTTATTTTTTAATACTTTTTTTATTGTTTAAAATATTACATATGTTAGCACATATATCTCCTTTTCTCCCCCATTGACCTTCCCCCAGCCTCCCCTACCCCATGTCGCATGCCCTCATCCCACCCCACCAGTGTCTTGTGTCTATTGGTGTGCTTATATGCATGCATACAAGTCCTTCGGTTGATCTCTTTCCCCCCATCCCAAACACTCCCCAGCCTTCCCACTGTAACTTGACAGTCTGTTCGGTGCTTTACTGCCTCTGTATCTATCTTTTTGTTCATCAGGTTATAATGTTCTTTATTTTTCATAAATGAGTGAGATCATGTGGTATTTTTCTTTCATCGTCTGGCTTATTTCACTTAATGCTCTCCAGGTCCATCCATGCTGCTACAAATGGTAAAAGTTCCTTCATTTTATAGCAGCATAGTATTCCATTGTGTAGATGTACCATAGTTTTCTAATCCACTCATCTGCTGATGGACATTTAGGCTTGTTTCCAAATCTTAGCTACAGTGAATTGTGCTGCTATGAACATAGGGGTGCATATATCCTTCCTGATTGGTGTTTCTAGTTTCTTGGGATATATTCCTAGAAGTGGGATCACTGGGTCAAATGGGAGCTCCATTTTTAGTTTTTTGAGGAAACTCCATGCCATTCTCCACAGTGGCTGCACCAGTCTGCATTCCCACCAGCAATACACGAGGATTCCTTTTTCTCTGCATCCTCGCCAGCACTTGTTGTTTGTTGATTTGTTGATGATTGCCATTCTGACAGATGTGAGATGGTACCGCATTGTCATTTTGATTTGCATCTCTCGGATAATTAGTGACTTTGAGCATGTTTTCGTATGTCTCCTGGCCTTCCTTCTGTCTTCTTTTGAAAAGATTCTATTTAGGTCCATTGCCCATTTTTTTATTGGATCATTTATCTTCCTTTTATTAAGTTGTATAAGTTCCCTGTAGATGTTGGAGATTAAACCTTTATCAGTGATAACATTTGCAAATATGTTCTCCCATACAGTGGGGTTTCTTGTTGTTTTGTTGATGGTTTATTTTGCTGTGCAAAAGCTTTTTATTTTGATGTAGTCCCATTTGTTTATTTTCTCTTTAGTTTCCATTGCCCTAGGAGTGGTATCGGTGAAGAAATTGCTTCAGCATATGTCTGAGATTTCGCTGCCTGTGGATTCCTCTAGTATTTTTATGGTTTCCCGTCTTATGTTTAAGTCCTTTATCCATTTTGAGTTTATATTTGTGTATGGTGTAAGTTGATGGTCTAGTTTCATTTTTTTTGCATGTATCTGTCCAATTTTCCCAGCACCATTTATTGAAGAGACTGTCTTGACTCCATTGTGTGTTCATGCCTCCTTTGTCAAATATTAATTGAGCATAGTGGTTTGGGTCGATAGCTGAGTTCTCTATTCTATTCCATTGGTCTATATATCTGTTCTTGTGCCAGTACCAGGCTATTTTGAGAACAGTGGCTTTGTAATATAGCTTGAAATCTGGTATTGAGATCCTACCTACTTTGTTCTTTTTTCTCAGGATTACTGTGGCTATTCGGGGTCTTTTTTTATTCCAGATGAATTTTTGGAGAGTTCTTTCTAGGTCTGTGAAATATGCCGTTGGTATTTTAATGGGGAGTGCATTAAATCTATAGATTGCTTTGGGTAGTATGGACATTTTAATGATGTTGATTCTACCAATCCATGAACACGGTATGTTCTTCCATCTGTTTACGTCTTCCTCGATCTCTTTTTTCAGTGTCCTGTAGTTTTCTGCGTATAGGTCTTTTACTTCCTTCGTTAAGTTTATTCCTAGGTATCTTAATTTTTGGTGCAATGGTAAATGGGATTGCTTTTCCAGTCTCTCTTTCTGTGAGTTCACTATTGTTGTATAGAAATACCATAGATTTCTTGGCCTTAATTTTGTATCCTGCTACATTGCTGAATTCATTTATTAAGTCTAATAGCTTTTTGATGGAGTCTTGTGTTTTTTATGTACAATATCATGTCATCTGCAAATAAGGACAGCTTTACTTCTTCTTTTCCAATTTGGATGCCTTTTATTTCTTCTTCTTGTCTAATTGCAATGGCTAATACTTCCAGTACTATGTCGAACAGGAGTGGTAAGAGTGGGCATCCCTGTCTTGTTCCTGTTCTTAGGGGAAATGGTTTTAGTTTTTGCCCATTGAGTATGATGTTGGCTGTGGGTTTACCATATATGGCTTTTATTATGTTGAGGTATGATCCTTCTATTCTCACCTTGCTGAGAGTTTTTATCAAGAAAGGATGTTGGATTTTGTCAAATGCTTTTTCTGCATCAATTGATATGACTATGTGGTTTTTATCTCTCAATTTGTTTATGTGATGTATCACGTTTATTGATTTGCGGATATTGTACCATCCTTGCATCCTGGGATAAATCCTACTTGGTCATGGTGTATGATCTTTCTGATATACTGCTGGATCCGATTTGCTAGAATTTTGTTGAGGATTTTGGCATCTAGGTTCATGAGGGATATTGGCCTGTAATTCTCTTTCATTGTGTTGTCTTTATCTGGTTTTGGTATTAGGGTGATGCTGGCTTCATAGAAGGAGCTTGGAAGTGTTCCTTCCTCTTGAATTGTTTGGAATAGTCTGAGGAGGATAGGTTTTAGTTCTTCCTTGAATGTTTGCTAAAACTCCCCTGTGAAGTCGTCTGGCCCTGGGCTTTTGTTTGCTGGAAGCTTTTTGATGACTGCTTCAATTTCTTCCATAGTTATTGGCCTATTGAGGTGTTTAGATTCTTCCTGATTGAGTTTTTGGAAGGTTGTATTTTTCTAGGAATATGTCCATTTCCTCCAGGTTGTACAGTTTGTTGGAGTAGAGTTGTTTGTAGTATTTTTTAACAATCCTTTGTATTTCGGTGGGGTCTGTTGTTATTTTTCCTCTTTCATTTCTGATTTTGTTTATTTGGGTCCTCTCTCTTTGCTTCTTGGTGAGCCTGGCTAGAAGTTCATCAATCTTGTTTATCCTTTCAAAGAACCAGCTCTTGGTTTTGTTGATCTTTTGTATTGTCTTTTTGGTCTCTATGTCCTTTATCTCCGCTCTGATCTTTATTATTTCCTTCCTTCTGCTTACACTAGGCTTTTCTTTTCTTAAATTTAATAAACATTTATTGTTTAGATCATTACAATTGTTCCTCTTTTTGACTCCCATAGCTTCCCTCCACCAGGTTCCTACCCTACCCTCTGCCCTTACCTCCCCCCCACTGTCCTCATCCATAGGTGTACGCTTTTTGTCCAGTCTCTTCCCACACCCTTACTCCCCTTTTCCCCCAAGAATTGTCAGTCCACTCCCTTTCTATGCCCCTGATTCTATTATATTCACCAGTTAATACTGTTCATCAAATTTTTTATTCCCTTGTTTTTAGATTCACTTGTTGATAGATACGTATTTGTTGTTCATAATTTTTATCTTTATCTTTTTCTTCTTCTTCTACTTCTTAAAGAATACCTTTCAGCATTTTATATAATTCTGGTTTGGTGGTGATGAAGTCCTTTAGCTTTTTCTTATTTTAAAGCTCTTTATCTGACCTTCAATTCTGAATGATAGCTTTGCTGGGTAGAGTAATCTTGGTTGTAGTTTCTTGCTATTCATCACTTTGAATATTTCTTGCCATTCCCGTCTGGCCTGCATAGTTTCTGTTGAGAAATCAGCTGACAATCAGCTCTCTTGTAGTTAACTATTTTTCTCTTGCTGCTTTTAATATTTTCTCTTTGTCTTTTGCTCTTGGCATTTTCATTATGATGTGTCTTGGTGTGGTCCTTTTTGGATTCCTTTTGTTTGGGGTTCTGTGTGCTCCCTGGACTTGTAAGTCTATTTCTTTCACCAGATGGGGGAAGTTTTCTGTCATTATTTCTTCAAATAGGTTTTCAGTATCTTGCTCTCTCTCTTCTTCTGGCACCCCCATAATTCTGATGTTCGTACGCTTAAAGTTATCCCAGAGACTTCTTACACTATCTTCATATTTTTGTATTCTTTTTTTTTTTTGGGTTGAGTGTTTTTTGCTTCTTTGTATTCCAAATCTTTGACTTCGCTCTTGCAATCCTCTAGTCTGCTTTTTAAGTCTCTGTATAATATTTTTTATTTCTGTCAGTGTATGCTTAATTTCTAGTTGATCCTTTTTCATATCCTCGAGGGTCTCATTAAATTTATTGGCCTTTTCTAGGAAATTCTTGAAAAACCTTATAACCGTGGTTTTGAACTCTATATCCAGTCGTTTACTTTCCTCCATTTCCTTCATTTGTGACCTGCCTCTTTGCCTCCGCATTTTGGCTGCTTCCCTGAGTTGATGGAGTGGCTTTGTGTGCTAGGTGTCCTATAGCACTTAGTGGCTCAGCCTCCCATTACCTGAGGTGGACACTCTTGGTGTGCCCCTTTGTGGGCTGTGTGCACAGTCTTGTTGTAGTTAAGCCTAGATTGTTGTTAGTATCACTGAGGGGAGTTGACCTCCAGGCCAATTGGCTGTGAGGATCAGCTGTGTCTCTGCTGAGAGAGCTTCTGTGCTCAGCTTGGATGGGGCAGAGTCTCAGGGTGGAGCAGACAGCCTTGGTTTCCCATCAGCCCTGCCCTACAAGGCCCCTGTGTCTCTGTGTCCCGCGGCAATGGCTGCACGCACCTCTGAGAGAAGGCTGCCCTCGAGTTTCGCCAGCTGCCAGACAGTCCAGTTTCTTCCCGAATGAGTTTGGGTACGCAAAAGTCTCACCCGGAACTGGATTTCAGTGCAGTCGGGAGGTTTTGTTTCCCTCCAGAACGAGACAGCTAGCCGTGCGCTTGCTGCCTGCTCTCTATGCACGCCGCGAGTAAGCCAGCTGTGTATTCAGTCACCCACCCTTTCCGCGCGCGGGTCTCCGCACCTCTGTCCTCCACAGCTCCTCTGGGTCTCAGTGTCCTTTTATCTTTCCTTCTAGTTGTAGAATTTCCACTCAGCCAGCTTTCCGGTGGTTCTGGATGATGTCCGCTCTGTCTTCCAGTTGCAGTTTTGAAATTGTGCGAGGCAGCAGTATAGGTGTTTACCTATGCCGCCATCTTGGTTTCTCCTGGACTTTTCTTGTTGCTCTCTTTCTAACTCTTTGAGTTGTAGGGTTAGGTAATTTATTACCATTGTTTCTTGTTTTTTTACAGTAGGCTTGTAGAGCTATGAACTTCCCTCTCAAGACTGCTTTTTCTGTGTCCCATAGATATTGGATTGTTGTGTTTTCATTGTCGTTTGTTGCCATGATGTTTTTTATTTCTTCTTTGATCTCTCTGGTTGATAACCCAGTCATTGTTTAATAGCATGCTATTTAGTCTCCATGTGTTTGATTTCTTTGGATTGTTTTTATTGTAGTTGATTTCCAGTTTTATGCCACTGTGGTCTGAGAAGATGCTTGATATGGTTTCTGTCTTCTTGAATTTGAAGAGACTTTGCCTATGACCCAACATATGGTCTATCTTTGAAAATGACACATGTGCACTTGAGAAGAATGTATATTCTGTGGCTTTGGGTGAAATGTTCTGAAGATGTCAATTCCATCTGGTCTAGTGAGTCATTTAGGATTTGTCCAATGGTGATAGTGGGGTATTAAAGTCTCCTACTATGATTGTATTGCTGTCAATCTCTCCCTTGATATCTTCCAGGATTTTTTTAAATGTATTTGGGTACTCCTGTATCAGGTGCGTATATGTTTACCAGAGTTATTTCTTCTTGTTGGAATGCTCCCTTTATTATTTTGAAGTGGCCTTCCTTATCTCTATGTCCTTCATTTTGAGATCTAATTTGTCAGATATAAGTATTGCTACCCCAGCTTTTTTTTTCATTTCCATTCGCCTGGAAAACCTTTTTCCATCCCTTCACCCTCAGTCTGTGTGCATCTTTTTTTTCCCCCTGAGATGGGTTTCTTGTAGACAGCAGATATATGGGTCGTGTTTTCTTATCCAATCCATTACCCTATGTCTTTTGATTGGGGCATTTAATCCATTTACATTTAAAGTTGATAGGTAATTGTTTGTTGCCATTTTTATTCTTTACCCCTGTGTTCCTTCTTCACTTCCTATTTTTGTGTTTTTTTTTTTTTTTTTTACAGCAGACCCTTTAGCATTTCTTGCATTGCTGGTTTGGTGGTAATAAACTACCTTAGTCCTTTTTTTCTGTGAAGCTCCTGATTTCACCTTTAATTTTGATTGATAGCCTTGCTGGGTACAGTATTCTTGGATTCATACCCTTCCTTTGCATGAGTTTGTATATTTCATTCCATTCCCTTCTGGCCTGATGTGTTTCTGTTGAGAAATCAGTCGCTAGCCTGATGGGGATCCTTTGTAGGTAACTTTCTGTCTCTCTCTGGCTGCTTTTAAGATTCTTACTTTGTCGTTGGTGTTTGCCAGTTTAATTATAACGTGCCTTGGCATCGGTATTTTTGGGTTCATTTTGCTTGGAACTCTGTGAGCTTCTTGGATTTGTGTGAAATCCAAGAATATCAGGAAAGTTTTCTGTCATTATTTCTTCAAACAGGTTTTCTATTCCTTGCTCAGTTTTCTCTCCTTGCTCCCCTATTATGCGGATGTTGTTTTGTTTTGTGTTGTCCCAAAGTTCCCTTAGGCTCTCCTTCTGCTTTTTAAGTTTTTTTTCTAGAAGCTGCTCTACTTGGGTATTTTTTCCTACCTTGTCTTCTAGCTCACTGATGTGGTCCTCTGCTTCTTTTGGTCTCCTCTTTTTTTTTGAATTTTCACAATTTTTATTAAGTCCTAGTCTAATTTAACAATATCTGACTCTATAGACATCATCCTACGATGAACATGTTTAATAAGTGAAAGGAAATCAAGACTCTAAGTCATTATTTTCCACAGACTAAGCAATAAGATAACTACTACACAGAACACTACAGGTCATGACATACACTTACTTGCTCAGAGTTTTCATGCAAGCCATGTTATTTATCAAACTATATCTCCTAATATTTAATACAGTAGAATTAGTGATTGTAGTTCTCATATAATATTTTAGTTACAAGTACCTTTTTTTATAACTAACATTTTGACAGTTTCACTGACTTTCCAGATTAGCAGAATATATTCAAGAAAAAGTAAAAAGTGAAATGAAAACTGAACATGACAAGTTATCGAAGGAAAATGAAGTGAAGATAAAAAGGGAAGTGAAGTATCAGTGGGGTTGAAAATCAAAGCCTAGACATTTGTTTAGAAGAGATCAACTATGGATTTCGCAGATCAAGTTTATAAATTCAATACAATATAAATCCTTTTGAATGTAAAAGCCAAGTTGAAATTAAAAGGTCTATAAATGGTTAACTTTTGGCCTTAAATAGTACCAATTCTTTGGATCAAAGAAGGCCACAACAGTTAAGATAGTATTACTTGATTTTATTTTACACTAGGTGGTGGGCACAAAGCAACCCCCTTAATAAAGTTGACAATTAGCTTCACTCAGAACATTTTTAATGCACGTAAAAAAAAGTATTCTTACAAATTGTTCTGCAATCCAAATAAACAATAGGCTCATTTCCCCAATCTGGAACATGTGTCGTCCCTGCTGCTGCTGCTCTGTTTAGAAGATGACAGGGCTCTTCAAGTCTCACCCGTCTTCTGCTTCTGTACAGGCTTTTCGGAAGCAACTTGCTTTTTCCTCTTTAACTTTTTGTCAGCTTCACTGTCGGAATCGCTGCCAGAAGAGCTTGAAGAAACAAATTCCTTTGACTTAGGCATTGCTGCGCTCCTGCCGCCGACCAGCCTCTGCTCACTCGCTCCTCGCTCCTCCTCCTAGTCTACTCTTGATTCTTTCTATTGAGTTCTTTACAGCAGCGATGTCATTTTTCATTTCTTCTTGGTTCTTCTTCATTTCCTCTTGGTTCTTACACATATTGTCGAATTTGTCTTCCATTCTTTTCATCCACCTTATGACCATTTCTCTGAATTCTTTCTCTGACAGGTTGCTTACCTCCATTTCGTTTACTTCCTTTTCTGGTGATGCCTGCTTTTCTTTTATATGCAGGCTGTTTCTTTGTCTCCCCATGACCTCTCTTCTCTGGGTGTCTGGTTATGTAGTTGTCTCTCTCCTGTGTTGATTTAAAGGCACAAAATACAACACAACAAGGCACTGAACACAAATGTATTCACGATATTACTAACCCAAATAAAGGTGACCACCAGAGAAAGGCGAATTAGAGGATAGGAGAGAAAGAAGAAGAGAAAAAAAAAAGGAGTGCAAAAATGAAATTTGGAAAGGAAAAAAAAGTAAAGGAAAAAAGAATAAGAAAGAAGAGGGGGAAAAACTATATATATGGGGAGAAAACTCCAATAGAACAGCCAGTAATCCCAACAAATGCCAGCAACAAGTACCTGGAGATGAATGCAAACTACAAACAACCACTAATATCAAGCAAGGCGAGGGAAAACAGAAGCAAAAACAAACACACACAAAACAAAAAAAGAAAAAGCAAAAGCAAAACAATCTCACAAACAAGCATAAAAAAATCGATATAATCAATAAGCAAACAACAACAAAAGGACAGAAAAATTTTGGATGGTGAAGAAAGAGAAGAGAGAGGTGTGTATGACTTGGAGCAGGGGATTGGAAATTAGATATATTAGTAGGGTGAAATTTTAACGGGGAGTAAAAAGAAGGAATAGGGAAAATCTAAAGCAGGAATAGGGTAAGAGAAACAGAACAACAAAAGGGGGAAAGTGAGGAAGAGAGTGTTGGCATAAAGGTAAAGTTGAGAGAGTAAAATGATGCTAAAAGAAAGATGAAAATAGAATGTAGAACACTAATCCCAAAGTACAGTAAAGAGAAAATAAAATGACACTTTTTAAAAAAAGGTAAAATAGTAGTAGTAATAATACTGATTGAAAATAAAAATGTAATAATTAAAAAGGTAAAATCAAGTGAAGAAAAGAAATTTAGTTTCTTAAGTAAAAGATGAAAAAAATAAAAATGTGCAGTAGTGAAGGTCATTTACTTCCTCTACTGTTCTGCTTGGCATGCCTGTTTCCTAGTCAGGACAGTTTTGAAGTTCCCTGCATTCCACTGCTCCTCAGTGTTGTAAGCCAGTCCTGATTTTTAAGCAGGCAGTACGTCTCCATTTCTTATTTTCCTTTATTTGTTTTTACACAAGAGTCCATTTATGATTCAACCCCTGGGTGGCAGTGTTTCTGGATTGACCTCCAGGTCTAAAGGTCCTGTCTAGCTAGTGTTTAGATATTGTTTTCCCTGTGGCACTTAATACCAGTTTGGTGGAGTGGGTTGCCCCAGAGCTGGTTCTCTGATGGTTATTCCCTGCTCTGATCCCCAGGTTCCAGAAAAACAACTTTCCCCTGCAGTTTCTTAGAGTGACCCCAATTGGGTGATCCTATGTATGGGCTTAGTAATCAGAAGCAAGGACTTAAAGACGGGGGGGGGGGGGGGGGGGGGGGAAGAGCCAGAGTAAGTGTGCGAACTCCAGGGCTGCACGCAAGTCTGTGCAGTCTTTTTTCTCCTTGGGTCTAAGCAGCCGGCACACTTTTACAAATTTTAGGTTGTCCTTTTACGCCCAGATCAAAATGGGTTGCTTTTTAGAGTTCCCTTCTGTTAGCAGCTCTGCAGACCCCCTCCCACATTCACAGATCACGCCAGCCCCAACGGCCACGGATTTTCTTAGGTGCAGACTTCCCCAGGTTCTCCAGCTCCCGCAGTGCGCGTTTCTCTCTCCTGCCAAGACCACAGACCTCACCTTCTCCCAGGCAAAATCTGACCTTTCTGTGAGGGAGTGTAGAGCTCCTCTGAATCCACGTGCTTGCACCAACTGGGGACCGGTGATCTCGGGTTCGCAGCTGTTCGGTAGGTGCTGTAGTTGTAGATTCCCCGGGCTTTTCAGGTGTCTGATAATATCCACTTTCCCCTTCAAGATGGTGCGGCCTCCACTTCCAAGCCGGTCGCTCGGGGAGGGAACCCAGCAGCAGTGGGGGCTGCCTGGTCAGGGGAGCCCCATCCAGCAGCCCCCCACCGTCTATTGGAGTACAGTTGTCCCTCAACTCACCAACAAACACTACCCGTGCGACCACACACTCTCCCTTTGTTTTCTCACACACTGTCTTGCATTCTGCCTTCTGGTCGGCAGCCATCTTCTTTTCCTGTAGACATATTTTAAAACCATCTTTTCTATCATGTGCCAGGCTCCATTAGATACTTTGCAAAATATACCTAATATGATCTCTATAACTGCATGAGATAGGTTGTTGGCCTATCCAATAGGTATTCTTTTTTATTATCACAACTTTTTGTTCAGTATCTGGTTGCATTTTGCTCAGGAAAGATTGACCCACTCTAGCCCAGAGGGTGAATTTTGTGATTGGTTAAAAAGGCATTCTGGCAGTTCCATTTCCCTTTGCCAGTGATTGGTTAAAGAGTAGACATATGATCAAGCCAAAGGGACTTCAGTAGAATTCTATTAGGAAGGTTCCAGGAAAGGTTTTGTTCCTAATATAGAGAGGCCCCTGGGAGGACATGCACCCTTCCCCCCTAAGACTTTGTGTGTGTCTGTAATGCCTGAAAATGCATTTCCAACATTATAGCTATGAAAAAATAAACCTAAGTCCCAAGCCATGTGCTAAGGACGATGGAGCATAAAAAGAAAAGAACCTTTGCTCGGCCGGTGTGGGTCAGTGGTTGAGTGTAGACCTATGAACCAGGGGGTCACAGTTTGATTTCTGGTCAGGGCACATGCCCAGCTTGCTGGCTCAATCCCCAGTAGGGGGCATGCAAGAGGCAGCAGATCAATGATTCTCATTGATGTTTATCTCTCCCTCTCTGAAGCAATAAAAATATTTTTTAAAAAGTTTTTTTTTTTTAAACAAAAACAACCTTTGTTCTTTATGACATCATTGAGCCTCTGAATTAACGCCGGGACCAATCTTCAGCTACCTTGTTATAGGAAATAAACTACTTTTGGTTGAGTTTTCTGCTCTAACAGAAAACATGCTAGTGGATATGCCCTATTTTACAAAATTGGGAAACAGACGTTAAGAGAAATTATGTTACTTGTCCAAATTTTCCCACTTAAAAATAGCAGAATTACATTTCAGACTTAGATCCGTATATCCTAAACACCTGGTATTTGTTTATTGTATCAAGTGACTTTTCTCCAGCAAGTCTCAGGAGTCAGAGAAGAGAAACAGAGACATCAGTTGTGTGAAGCAAGGGTGAGTGACTGGCAAATAGGCATGGTAGAGGGTCAGTGTGGAAAGTGAGAAGTAATTTAGGGTGCTTTGTGTATAAAGTTGAAATAGTTAACTGTGAGATACAGCCTGGATAAGAAGTCAAGTAGGATCCAGAGGGGCCTGATGGAAATGGAGGTGAATAGTGAAGTTGTCTTGCAGGTAAAGAATAGATTTACATGGTGTGAGGGACAGGGAAAGTGGAAGGAGGCTGTAGGAGGCGAGGGAACTTCAGAGTTGAAGATGTTAGGAATGCGGCTATGTGTTCCCAACAGAGTTTGATTTGTGGCAGAGTTTGGAGATGATGGTTATCAGAGTGGAGGTGGTCACAGAACTGATACCAAATTTCTGGATCATCCGTTTATATATATACTGTCCAGGATGGTGACAGGCAACAGTGGGGAGGGAGATTGAAAGATAGTCTGCTGAAAGTATTGATGGATTGAAAAATATTCGTTTTTTAAATTTGCATGGTCCCCATCCTTTACACGGATAGGATCTGACTCACCCAGCCTCACTTTGAGGAAAGAATTATTCTGCTTTAATCAACTGTTTTGCACCTAGTGGAGGGATGAGAATGGGATGGATGGAGCCATCAGGAGGACTGTGGGAAAAGGAAGGTTTCTAAGTGCGTTCTGAGCCAATTCCTTGCAGTGGTCCTTCACTGCTTTGTGTGAAGTCACTTTTCTGTTCATTTATTCATCTGAATATATGAAAATCTATGAAATATACTTAAAAAATCACCCACTATTTTGGATTTCCTCTGATTACTTGTTTATATCAACAATTGAGAATTGATGGCACTTTCCTGAATCTCTTTGGAAACTGACCTGGATAGAGCTATATAGTAAGAAGTGCTCACTGTCCTTTTTAAAGCACTGGGCTTTTTCTTTTCATTGTTCTGTCTTCTCTTAGGTAAAATCAATTTCTTTCCCCCCAAGTTTGGTTTTGTAGGAATCTATTTTGAAAGCACCTTATTTTTTGTATTACACTCATGAAATTTTTGACTAGAATTTCTGAATATAGTCTCACATTGGCTGCTTTTATTTTTTATTTCTGTCCTTGAAGTCAGGTTAATAATTTTAGGTTTTGTGTCTGTGATTTCATTGTAAACCAACTCAAACTTTTTTAGTAAGTAGGCAGTATGTAAATCAATCTATATGTTTAAAGGAAAAAGAAGCCAGATACATAAGTATGATCCCATTTGTGTTTTTTAAAAAGGACATATGTAGATAAATGTACCTATACACTATACACCTCTGTGCACATACACACACACACACGAATGCAAACCCACACACAGAGTGAAAAGAATAGATCCCGGGCCCCGATGACTCAGTCTCAGAGGGTATCATGTTCAGAATACAGTAAAAGTAATTCTAATCTTCAAAGTACTTATATGAAACACTTGTATCTTAGGTAGCACAAGCTATATAAAACATAATTTGTATGAGGCCTCTTTAAGTCTGCATTCCCACACAGTTTTTCTGTCTTCCACTCTCTCATAAGCTGGAAGTACCCCAAAGCCTGTATCATGTTTCTTACTCTCTCCCACCCCCTGAAACCCAACCTGCTATCTGCAGGTGCTTAGCCTCACCTACCACTCCTCCCTCCTTTTCTCTCTCTCTGTAGTGAATAGCCCAGGCCTTTTGGTTATAAAGCTCCTATCTCACTTTTTAATTTTTATAACTTACAAGTTCCCCCCACCAATTTGTCCTATCTGCATAATAAGGCAGTGGGAAGTGGGAATGTAGGAGGTGGGAAGGGGTCAGGGTATAAATGTCAGGATTTTTCATTTGTAGGTAGGAGGATGTAAAGAAGCTATGAATACTCCCATACTAATGCGCGCACGTGCGTGCGTGCGTGTGTGTGTGTGTGTGTGTGTGTGTGTGTCCCTGCCCATCCATGTGCGCCTCGATACTATGCAGCAGTAAAAAAGAAGGATCTTTTACCCACATGAAGAATTTCTAAATAGTTCTATAAGAAACTGAAGTGCAAGTCTCCTTAGGGGTTGGCCTGGGGAATCAGAGGTGGGAGAGGGAAATTTTACTTTCATTGAGCAGTTCTTTTTTTTTTTTTAAACTATGTATATATATTGCTTTTAGAATATTACTTTTAAAAAATAGACAATTTAATGGATGCATAATTTAAAATAAATGGTGTTGGGATAATTGGACAGGTACATGGCAAAAAAATGAAACTGGACCACCAACTTATACCATACACAAGAATAGAATCAAAATGGGTAAAAGAGCCCTAATTGGTTTGGCTCAGTAGATAGAATGTCGGCCTGCAGACTCAAGGGTCCCAGGTTCGATTCCAGTCAAGGGCATGTATCTTGGTTGTGGGCACATCCCCAGGAGGGGGTGTACAGGAAGCAGCTGATCTATGTTTCTCATCAATGTTTCAAACTCTCTATCCCTCTCCCTTCCTCTCTAAAAATAAAAATAAAAAAAATCAATAAAATATATTTTTAAAAAATGGGTAAAAGACTTCAATATAAACCACGAAGCCATAAAAATCCTAGAAGAAAACTTTGGCAGCAAAATATCAGACATGTCCCGTGCAGACTTTTTACTGATATAATGCCTAGAGCAGTGGTCAGCAAACTCATTAGTCAACAGAGCCAAATATCAACAGTACAATGATTGAAATTTCTTTTGAGAGCCAAATTTTTAAAATTTAAACTTATTCTAACGCCACTTCTTCAAAATAGACTTGCCCAGGCCATGGTATTTTGTGGAAGAGCCACACTCAAGGGGCCAAAGAGCCACATGCGGCTTGCAAGCTACAGTTTGCCGACCACTGGCCTAGGGCAAGAGAAACAAAGGAAAAAGTAAACCAATGGGACTACATCAAAATAAAAAGCTTATGCACAGCAAAAGAAATCAGCATCAAAATGAAAAGGGAACCCACTGTATGGTAGAACATATTTGCTAATGATACATCTGATAAGGGGTTAATTTCTAAAATACATAAAGTACTCATACAACTCAATACAAGGAAGACAAACAATCCAATTAAAAAACGAGTAGACACTTCTCCAAAGAGAACATACAAATGGCCTAGAGACATGAAAAATGCTTAACATCACTAATCATGAAAGATGAAAATTAAAACAAAAATGAGGTACCACCTCACACCTGCCTGAATGGCTGCCTTTAATAAATCAACAAATAAGTGCTGTTGAGGATATGGAGAAAAAGGAACCCTAGTACACTGCTGGTGGGAATGCAGATTGGTACAACCACTATGGAAAACAATGTGGAGTTTACTCAAAAAAATTAAAAAGGGAATGCCATTTGACCCAGTGATCCCACTTCTAGGAATGTATCCTAACAATCCCAAAACACCAATCAGAAAGAATATATGCACCCCTATGTTCATAGCAATGTTATTTACAATAGCTAAGATCTGGAAATAGCCCATGTGCCCATCAGTAGATGAGTGGATAAAAAAGCTGTGGTACATGGGATACTATGCAGCAGTAAAAACGAAGGATCTTTTACCCTTTGAGACAGTGTGGAGGGACCTGGAGAGTAGTATTGTGCTAAGTGAAATAAGCCAGTCAGAGAAAGACAAGTATCACATGGTCTCACTCATATGTGGAATCTAATGAACAAAATGAACAAAAAAGGTCCAGAGACATTGAAGCATGCAACTAACTGATGTATTTCAGAGGGAAGGGGTGGGGCAGGAAGAGATTAGCCAATCAACTTATATGCATAGATGCATAGCCCATGGACAGACAATAGTGTGGGGAAGACTTGGGGAGGGACAGGAGTGGATGGAGGGGATTAATCATGGGTGGGGTGAGGGAGAGTGGGTATCTGTAATAATTTCAACAATAAATTAAAAAAAACTGAATATTGCTTTTAGAATATTATTTCTTTTTTGTTTGTTTTTAAAATATATTTATTATTATTATCATTTTAATTTAATAAATCTTTATTACAATTGTTCCTCTTTTTTTCCCCATAGCTCCCCTCCACCCAGTTCCCACCCCACCCTCTGTCCTTAACCCCCCATCCCACTGTCCTCATCCATAGGTGTACAATTTTTTGTCCAGTCTCTTCTTGCACCTCCCACACCCCTTTCCCCCCCGGGAATTGTCAGTTCACTCCCTTTCTATGCCCTGACTCTATTTTATTCACCAGTTTATTCTGTTCATCAGATTTTTTTATTCATTTGATTTTTAGATTCACTTATTGATAGATATGTATTTGTTGTTCATAATTTTTATCTTTACCTTTTTTTTCTTCTTCCTCTTAAAGAATACCTTTCAGCATTTCATATAATACTGGTTTGGTGGTGATAAACTCCTTTAGCTTTTTCTTATCTGTGAAGCTCTTTATCTGACCTTCAATTCTGAATGATAGCTTTGCTGGGTAGAGTAATCTTGGTTGTAGTTTCTTGCTATTCATCACTTTGAATATTTCTTGCCACTCCCTTCTGGCCTGCATAGTTTCTGTTGAGAAATCAGCTGACATTCATATGGGTGCTTTCTTGTAGGTAACTAACTGTTTTTCTCTTGCTGCTTTTAATATTCTCTCTTTGTCTTTTGCTCTTGGCATTTTAATTATGATGTGTCTTGGTGTGGTCCTCTTTGGATTCCTTTTGTTTGGGGTTCTATGCGCTTCCTGGACTTGTAAGTCTATTTCTTTTACCAGGTGGGGGAAGTTTTTGGTCATTATTTCTTCAAATAGGTTTTCAGTATCTTGCTCTCTCTCTTCTTCTGGCACCCCCATAATTCTGATGTTGGTACGCTTGAAGTTATCCCAGAGGCTCCTTACACTATATTCATATTTTTGGATTCTTTTTTCTTTTCCAGCTGAGTGTTTTTGGCTTCTTTGTATTTCAAATCTTTGACTTGATTCTTGCGATCCCCTAGCCTGCTGTTAGATCTCTGTATAATATTTTTTATTTCAGTCAGTGTATGCTTAATTTCTTGTTAGTCCTTTTTCATATCCTCGAGAGTCTTGCTAAATTTATCGGCCTTTTCTAGAAAATTCTTGAAAAACCTTATAACCGTGGTTTTGAACTCTATATCCAGTCGTTTGCTTTCCTCCATTTCTTTCATTTGTGACCTGTTTCTTCGTCTCCGCATTTTGGCTGCTTCCCTGAGTTGATAGAGTGGCTTTGTGTGCTAGGTGTCCTCTAGGGCCCAGTGGCTCAGCCTCTCCAGTTACCTGAGGTGGACAGTCTTGGTGCACCCCTTTGTGGGTTGTGTGCACAGTCTTGTTGTAGTTAAGCCTTGATTGTTGTTGGTATCACTGGGAGCAATTGACCTCCAGGCCAATTGGCTGTGAGAATCAGCTGTGTCTGTGCTGGGAGAACTTCTGTGCTGGAGACACCCTTATGGGAGAAGACTTGCAAAAGCCTCTGTGCTCAGCTTGAATGGGGCGAAGTCTCAGGGCGGAGCAGACAGCATTGGTTTCCCGTCAGCCCTGCCCTAATAGGCCCCTGTGTCTCAGTGTCCCATGGTAATCGCTGCAAGCACCTCTGAGAGAAAGCCGCCCTCGAGTTCCGCCCACTGCCAGACAGTCCAATTTTGCCCCATGTGAGTCTGGGTCCCCAGAGTCTTGCCTGGAACTGCAGTTCAGAGCAGTTGGGCGCTTTTGTCTCCCTCCCGCTTGAGAAAGCCAGCTGTGTACTCAGTTGCCAGCCCTCCCGCACTCATGTCTCAGTACCTCTGCCTCCTGCAGCTCCTCTGAGTCTCAGTGTGCTTTTCTCTTTCCTTCTAGTTGTAGAATTTCCACTCAGCCAGCCTTCCTGTGGTTCTGGATGATGTCCGTTTTATCTTTCAGTTGTAGTTTTGAAGTGGTTGTGCGAGGCAGCAGTTCAGGTGTTTACCTATGCCGCCATCTTGGATTCTCTCCCATATGCGGGCTGTTTGTCTCCCCATGATCTCTCTTTTCCAGGTGTCTGGTTATGTAGTTCTCTCTCTCCTTTCCGTGGTGGAGTGTAGAGCTCCTCTGAATCTGCGTGCTTGCACCACTCAGGGACTGATGTTCTCAGGTTCGCAGCTGTTTGGTGGGTGCTGTAGTTGTAGATTTTCAGGCTCCTGAAAACATCCACTTTCCCCTTCAAGATGGCACGGTCTCCACGTCCAATGCAGTAGCTCTGGGAGGGAACCCAGCAGCAGTGGGGGATGCCTGGTCAGAGGAGCTGTGTCCAGCAGCCCCCCACTGTCTCCTGGAGTATAGCTGTCCCTCAACTCACCAACAAACACTCCCTGTGCGACCACACACTCTCCCTTTGTTTTCTCACACAGTATCTTGCCGTCTGCCTTCCTGTTGGCAGCCATTTTCTTTCTCTGGTTGGATGATTTTTGCGTCCTCATATTTCAAATGGTTGATTTGATTCTCAGAATCCTCTACTCTCCTATTGAATCCTTGTATATTATTTTTTATTTCAGTCAGTGTATGCTTAATTTTGACTGGCCCTTTTCCATGTGTTTGGCATTCTCACTAAGATCCTTGAAAATCTCACTAAGTTCCTTGGAGGTTTCTAGAAGATTCTTTGAGTAACCTTATAACTGTGGTTTTGAACTCTATATGTAGTAGTTTGCTTTCTTCCATTTCTTTCATTTGTGACATGTATCTTTGTCTCCACATTTTGGCTGCTTCTCTGTGTTCGTTTCTATATATTGGGTAGAGCTGCTATGTCTCCTTGAGTTGGTAGAGTGGCCTTGTGTAGTAGATGTCCCATAGGGCCCAGTGGCTCAGCCTTCCCAGTCACCTGAGCTGGGCCTTCTAGGTGCATCCCTTTGTGGGCTGTGAGCACAGTCTTGTTGTAGTTGAGACTTGATTGCTGTTGGTGTTACTGGGAGGAATTGACCTCCAGGCCAATTGGCTATGAGGATCAACTGTGACTACCGTGGGAGAACTGCTGGGCAGGAGATACCCCTATAGAGCAGGACTTGCTTCAGTGGGGCTTTGGTGCTCACTGAGTCTGCCCCTTGAGTGTGAGCTTATGGATGTGGAGAGTTGTAATCTGGTCTGGTCTGACCCTGACCACTGGGTATACTGGCTCTTGGGTCTCCAAGGAGGTGCAAACTCAGCCACTGTCTGGGGCCACCCAGCAGGAGCTACGGAGAGATCTGCAGATCCTTCCTCTTTGTATCAGGTTTGGAGATGCCCAGATGAGGTCCAGGTATAAAGCTAGGCAGGTTGGTGCTGGTGCAGGGTCTTGGGCCTTTGATTGATAGGTTTGGAGCTCCCTGACCCAGCTGCAGCTTGTTTGAGGTTTTCAAGGACAGGCCATTCATATGCAAAAGCTGCTGCAGGCAACTTGGGCAGAGTCTTAGAGAATCACCAGGGTGTAGCAAACAGAAATAGCTGCCAGTCAGCCCTGTGACTGGGGAAGTCCTAGCACAGGAACAATGATCCCTGGGAGCACCTCTGTCTGGGAGAAAGATGCCCCCAAGTTCCTGCCCTGATGCCAGACAAATGTGTCCCCCAGAGCCTCACCCTAATGCTGGAGCTCAGAGGAAGAAGGACCTTGTAAGTTCAGTTTGTGGTGCTGGCCTGTTAAGAGGAATAGCTGGGTCTCCAGCAGCCTCTGTGTTACTGAGCTCCAATCTGCACTGGTTTTTACAGCCCATAATTCTGACTGCCCATAGGGACTTCTTTTCCCAGCTCTGGGACCCTGGGCTGGGGGGCTGGTGTGGGGCTGGGACCCCTTGCTCTTCTGGGTGGCCTCTGCAGACATTCTCCCTCTCGATTACAAAAGCAGCACATGTGGGTGCTGTTCGGGGCCTCCGCATCTCCCACCAGTCTCAATGTGCTCTCTTCTTTACTTCTCTAGTTGTAGGAATTCCATTCAGCCAGCTTTCTGGTGGTTGTTCTATATTTTAGTTGTAATTTTGATGTGGTTTGGGAGGCGGTGAGTACAGGTGATTACCTACACTGCCATCTTAGTTCCCTCTCTCCAGAATGTTACAATCTTTAAACAGAATACAGCCCTGCCAGGGTGCCTCAGTGGTTGAGCATTGACCTATGAACCAGGGGGTCACAGTTTGATTCCAGTCTTGGCACATGCCCGGATTGTGGGTTTGATCCCCAGTGTGGAGCGTGGAGGAGGCAGCCGATCAATGCTTCTCTCTCATCATTGATGTTTCTATCTCTTTCTCCCTCCCTTCCTCTCTGAAATCAATATATATATATATATTGATTGAAATCAATATATATATATATATTGATTGAAATCAATATATATATATATATTGATTGAAATCAATATATATATATATATTGATTGAAATCAATATATATATTGATTGAAATCAATATATATATGTATGTGTGTGTGTGTGTGTGTATATACACACATATATATATTTAAATTCTTTATTGTTTAAAGTATTACATATGTCTCCTTTTCCCCCCATTGACCTCTCCCTGGCCATTCTACCCCCTAGCATATGCCCTCACCCCCCTACTGTCTGTGTCCATGGGTTATGCTTATATGCAAGCATACAAGTTCTTTGGTTGCTCTCAATACAAGTATTTTAAGAAAAAACAACATATATGCACTTGCAAATGGCCATTGACTGTTTATAAAAATTTATCATAAACTTTGCGATAAAAAACAATAAAAATGTTTAAAAGAAAAGATTTTGACAGGTGACGTTATCCAATGAAATTAAATTAATGAAATTAGAAATAAAGTTTTAAAAGATAAATATAATATAACCATTTAATTTATTTGAAACTTAAGACCACCCTGCCAAATAATCCTTGGATCAAATTAGAAATTTAAAATTGTATACTCTTTAGAGCAGAAAAGGAAAAACTAACATAACCAAAATTATAAGACCCAACTAAGTTTAGAAATACAAACTTTAGAAATATAAGAACTCAGTGCTCATCTTAAAAAATTAGAAAAAAACCATAAAAGAAAGTAGAAGAGGAAATTAATTTTGAAAGGCTTATATTAATGCAGTGTAGAAAATAGTAGAAAAGATCAATACATCAAAATCCCCAAGGTAAACTCATTATGAATCAGAAGGTTAAAAAAATCTAGTAAAAATTAAAATATACCTTAAAATGCAATTTTGTCTATAATTCTCATGGAAATAAAAGCATAAATCTCAAGATATACATATATTGCAAAAGCTGGAAGCAGAGTGAAAAGAAATGATTGAACAACGTGTGTTGTAGCCATACTGTGAAACACTGTATAGCCATTAGAAAAGACAAGTTAATCCTTTTCCCGTTATCTATTGCTGTGTAATAAAGCTCCCCACAACTTACTAACGTAGAACAACAATTTTATTATGCTCATGAATTCTGTAGGTGAGGAATTTGGGCAAAGCGCAGCAGAGACTGCAAGCACAATGGAGATGGTTTGTGTGTTTTCTAGAGTGTCTGGGGCCTCATTTGGAAGCCATGAAAGCTGAGAATCTATGGAAGGACTGAAATTATTTGAAGGTTCATTCACTCACCTCTGGCAGTTTGGCTGTTAACTGAGACCTTTGCTGGATCTGTCTGCTAGAACTTTTACATACGGGCTTCCAATGTAGCCTGAGCTCCCTCATGGCAAGGTGGCTGGTGTGGAAAGTGGGGGTGGGGGAGAGAGAACAGGAAATAGACTCCACATTTTATAGCAGAGTGGCAAGGTCTTAGAAGGCAGCAGGTAGTTAACTTTGGTTAAGGGGCCAGGTGGAGTGTAGAGTTAAATTAAGATAAAAATCCATGCAGCCTTCTCTACATACATACAAATATAAGAAAGTGCTAAGAGTGGAGATAAAAACATGGAGCATGGGTGTGGCAGTGTTGCAGGTGTATGTGGGTTTCAAACGGCAACATTTAGAACAATGGGAAGGGCTGGGATGGACCAGATGTGGCTTCACCAGCAGCATATCCTCTTTCTAGAGGGCGTGTGATGAATGAAGATTGGAGAATTTCCAGTTTCACTGCCTCTGTTAACAGAAATGGATTTGAGTCAAAATGATGACCCTGCTGTCATTAGGGAAGATAGTCTTGTTTTTCTTGAAAAGGACGTTTCTAATATTATTTTAAAAAGAATATTGTGTCGGCATCTTTCTCTTTAGTGGTGTATTCTCTGACCTGCGGGACCAATGTCTGACTGGTTACATCTACTTTCTAGTTTCAAAAATTTAAATTCAACCAATTATAAATGGTAGTGGAAGGGTTACTTTCAGAAAGCTAAATGTCACATTGCTTTTAGTGTATCAGTATTGCTTTTTGTTTTTGGAAATGCTTTATTATGTGTGATTAAGTGATATAGCAGTCCTTACTGGCATTTTTATGGGGTCCAGTTATCCACATATGTATTTTTTTTACAACGGATAGATTTAATTACTTCCTCTCTTTGTTTGTTTTGGGGTTTTCTCCTAAGCACCAGGACTCTGAAGAGGTTGTGGAGAGGAAGAGAAAAGAATCTGAATGCAAACCCAGGGTCTATTGCTTTGTCTGGAGTTATGGATGAGAATTGGTTGCATGAGGGTTGAAATCAGATTTAAGTGGAAATCAGCCAAAGAATTCACTAATATTCCAGAACTCCCCAGGGTCAAAGAGACCAATGCCCTCTGGGACTGTGGGTGACTATTTTCCTTTTAGACCTTTAGAGATTTGAAGGCCCCGTTACAGCTTTACCACTAGAGGTCAGAAACTAGCCCACGAACCCCGTACAACATCAAGAGAGTAGACAGTACTTTATTTTCATTTGGCTCACACTTCCCCTGAGGTTCAGAATACTAAGCAGATACTTTTGAGATTTAAAGGGTACCCCTGTATCTTTTTTTACATCAAATTTTAGCAGTAGGATTACTTGGAGTCTTCACTCTAATCCATTCTCTATCATTAACCTCACAAAATTTATTGGCCACTTTCTCACTATACACACTCACCATCCCAACATGAAGTGCTCATTTGTGGTAACAGATTTAAAGGTTACAAAGAAAACAGAAAATGAACTAGGTAGACTTCTAATAAGGACACATGCCATGAGCTCAGCAGGCCTCATCCATTTTTGTGCCCTGATTAAAAATGGTCAACTACATATATTTTGTTTCAGCTGTATCTTTCAGGCCAGATGCTACCAAATGAGGTCATTTCCTGTTCAATAGCTATATCAGTTATGCATTAGCTTAAATATTGAGTTAATGTGTCATGGGCCATTTAAGACAGTGCAACTGTATTTCGAATGTGCTCATTTTCTTAAATACTGTCTTTTCTACTTTAGTTCCTCTTTGGTGTGTTGGAAAGGGATTGAAATAAGTGATATGATATGTATTTTTTTTTTTTTTTTTTTTTTTTTTTTTTACAACGGATAGATTTAATTACTTTTTGGAACTTGTTTGAGAATTCAGTTTTAATGTTTCAGGGAAAGCCGATCGGCATATATTTTTTAGTGGTGTCCAGTTTAATGACTTTATCGGTTATGTTGGGGGTTGGCAGAAGCATTGAGTAGCCTGTCTTGCTGGGCTGCACGTTTTCTCGGTTTCCACTTTTCTCAGGCTGTCTTCTGCCCTTGGCAAGCCCCTGCAAAGTGCAAGGCCAAAGCATGCTATCCCGCCATTGTTTGCTGTGGGCCTGTCCCTGCTGTGAGGGGCGAGACAGAAAAGCAGGAGCTGAATCCAGGCAAGGCTGCCCCCCTTGGCAGGACCAGAGTGCTACCTTGTCCATCGTTGCCCTGTGATTGGTGTCCCTGCTCCCTTTGCTGCCAGGGAGAAGGCTGGGTGGCGGGCCTCATGCAACATGGCTAGAGGAGCAGTTCCTGACTGCCTGGTGACGTTTAGGGTTAGCTTTGGATTTTCCCCTAAAATATGGGTGGGCATTATGGATTGGATTGTCTCCTCCCAAAATTCATCACCCCAAGCACCTCAGAATGTGATCTTATTTGGAGAGGAAGGGTCTTTATGGGGATAAGCAAGTTAACATGGATTATTTGGGTGGGTCCTAATGAAAAGACACTTGTGTCCTTATGAGAAAGAGAACTTTGCACACAGAGATATGCAGAGAAGGAAGACGATGTGAAGAGACACAGAGAGAAGATGACCATCCACAAACCAAGGAGAATGGCCCGGAGCCGATCCTCTCCTCCCAGCTCTCAGAAGGGACCAACCCTGCCCATGCTTTTATCATGGACCTCTAGCCTCCGGAACTGTGGATGATAAACGTCCGTTAAGTCACCCAGTCTGTGGCACTTGGTGATGGCAGCCCTAGCAAACGAATACATTGGGTTTGGATTCATTCATGCTGATGGACGTTTTCATCATTGGTCACATGGTGAACACCCGTCCCCATTTCTAATCCCTTCCAAAACTAGATTTCTAGGTTCCTTTTCACCTTTTGTTATATCCCCTCTCCTTTGATTAATGCAGAGTGTATCAAAAAGTGGAGAGTGTATCATTTCAACTGCAACAAAAACACACACCTCAGCTCCAGTTAAAAACTGCAGGATTAAGGCAATGAAATCACTCTGTGGCAACTGGGAGAAAAACATGAGAATAGGAACCATAATAAAGGCCCAAATAATTGTGACGTATCTTTTTTCTGGGAGTTCACGTTAATTACTCAAGCTCCCTGTGCCTGCATCTAGAATTCACAGTCAAAGCAGATGTCACCAGCAGCTGGCTGTGTGCTTTTGCCTTCCAGAATTTCCCTCCAATTTCCACCCTGCAGGGGAGGAGGAGGCCTGGGGCAGTGACTAGCTGATGCTCAACTTTAAAAACAGAATTCACATGCTATTTCGAATTTGGGTTGATGATGAAAGGTTCTCTGTGAATATTGGATGATCTGGTATGCAAAGGAAAGGGAGGGAGGGAAGGGAGGGAAGGAGCTGGTTCTTTGCTGCTTTGTTTGCTAAGACTTCTTACTCAGAGCGCGGGCTCAGTGGAGAGGACATCAGATTTTTTTTTTTTTTTAAACCTCACCAGTGTGGAGAGCGGATACAGTGTTTGGACAGGTTCAAGCCTCGGACTAATGAGAGGGCACAGTCCTCTCATGGCCACGTGCAAGTCCCAGGTTGGAGGGTAGGGCCCTCCCAGCACAATTATAGCCAACAGCTATAGTGTAAGCTTGAACCTATGGTCTGGATACGTGGCCCCACGTGCCTGAGTGATGTGGGCTGGTAGAGTTCAGGTGCATGTAATTGAGTAGGATTGAAACCCACGAGAATGTTGTAAACATCTTGCCCACACCCTTACTTCGCCTCGTGGAAATCTGGCTATAAAATAAAGACACAGCTTGTGGGCGTTGGCGCTGTCTCTCAGAGAAGCAGCATCCCACCGAGACCCAGCTTCTTCTCTTGTCTGTCTTTTCTCAATCCTTCACACCCCACTCAGGTTCACCCTTTGGCAGTGCTGGTGCGGCACACACCAGAGGATATATTTTTATTGATTTGAGAGAGAGAGGTCGCAAGAAAGAGAGAGAAAGAGAGAGCAGAGAAACATCAATGTGAGAGAAAAACATCAATCAGTTGCCTCACATGTTCCAACTGGGATCGAACCTGCAACCTAAGCATGTGCCCTGACAGGGAATCCAACTATTTTTTGGTGTATAGATTGCGCTCCAACCAACCGAGCCACCCGGAGGGCCATCAGACTTTGTAATATCAGACAAATTATCTCATTATCTGTCAGCAGATCCCTCATTTGTGGGACTTTGGTTCTTCCATGTTCTCCGCAGTCATCTGACACACAGGTCTTCCTCTGAGAGAGCAACTCTACTTTTATGAATCATATGGAGACTAGTTGTCTGCTGGGGTCACCCTGTCCTTTGAAATTCAACTAAGATTGCCACCACTAAATGCTGTTATTATGAAATGAGAGTCACTGAAAAGAAAATGAGCATTTAATTTAAGCAATCAGGAGGAAAAACACACACAAAATAAAGCAAAGCAAGTACAGGGGATTGTTTGCTCAGAAATGAGTATAATCTAAAAACAGTCTTTACCTTTCTGCTCCCTGTTAGTCTCAATACAAATGAAAACTAAAATCAGAAATGAATGAAATCTCCCCCGGGCCAGCTCCTGTACATGGAGCCACATTCCTTGGCCCTCCCACCCCCTCCTGGGGGGTCTCCCCCACCCCCGAGCCCCTCAAGGAAAAAAAAGTCCATCCTAAATAACTTGAACCTGAGGGAGGTTTCCTGGCACCCTCATGGAGACGAGCTTTCAACGGTTCCCTCTTCTCTGTCTCCCAGCAAGCCCTTGTCCCCTTCCCTGCTCCCATCCCCTTCTGCGCCGAGTGCAGGTCCCTTTAAGGTGACAGGATTTCTCGGAGCCTGGGGGACACCGACCTGTTTATGGAAGGTGAGGAGAAGGAGCTGGAGCCCTCGCAGAAAGTCAGTGATGTCACTGAGTATTCTGTGGTTGAAGATTATAATTCAGTGGATAAAACTTTCACAGTTTCTGTGAGCCAGCAGCCAGTCTCAGCTCCAGTGCCCGTGGCTGCCCATGCTTCTGCTGCTGGGCACCTCTCTACATCCACCACATTGGTAGCAGCGGGCACAGAGCAGCTGCAGGACAAAGAGGACTCTTGTCACAATAACTGCCAACAACAATGCCCAAAGAAGCCGGCGCTTAAGACAGAACATGTCTTAAGAGCAACGATTGGCACAACGTGTCTCTGATGCTGAGAGAATGCGGCGTCGTGGACAGAATATGTCTGAAGAACAGTCATGGACAAGTACTACCAATAGTGGTGGGAACTGCCATCACAGTGAAAAGGGCATCAATGAGGATGCCATTATCGCACAGCTGTGGTGGAACGTAGCACATGTGGTGTTACATGTCAATTTTGCCTATCCCTAAATTTCTCCAATGAAATGGAGTTCGAAGAGTGTGTGATGTTAAAGTTGTAAATATTTCATCACAAGGGAAATTAGTCAAGCACTCTGAAAGTGTTTTTACTCTTAATGTGGTATACAGGGAGATATTAGAATAAGTTTAATCAATTTATCAGTCATTGTTTTTACCAAGTTGTTTTTATATCCTCTTTTTGTTGTTTTTATATCATCTTTTTGTTATTTTCATGTCTTTATTGTTGTATCATGTTGTTATTGTTTATTTATTAATCAATTTATATATTATTTTTATGTACATTTTACTAATTTCCTTTTTTCTATATAATTTTATTGATCATTATTAAATAAAAAGAAATGAATGAATTAGAAAATAAAAATGTCACAAGAATTGGTAAGTAAAAGCAAAAGCTGCTCTTCAAAATGTATAAATGTTATAGAGGGAATGCTGGCAAGACTCTCTATAACATTTAACATTCAGCTGTAGGCACAAAACATACCCACAGATGTGGAAGGAGATGAAAGAACTCTAAGAAGATCTAGCAGTGCTCAGGGCTGCATGAGCCTTTTGGGTAGATGGCAGTGATTACTAACAAGACACGGGCACCCTTTTTCAGTATGGAAACAGTCCACAATCTTGGTCTTCCAGCTGCAGTGCTTCATAAGGACAATGATCAAGCTCTAGACAACAGCACGAAGTTGCCCAGGACTAACAGAGTTTTTGGAAGGTTTGAACACGAGGTTGTCCAGTGAGCCTTGCTAAACGTATTGGCTAACTGTACGGGAATGGAGCTGCCTTGGAGCAGAACGGCACGTTTGCCTTGGGTGGGATAGGACAGGTTTGTGCGGCTGCTGCTTGAGAGCCCTATCCGGACAGGACTCACAGCTGCAACACATCGCTCCTCTCCTACGCGCCTTGATTGCTTATACCTTGTTGAGTTCCTGTAGCTGGTACTTCTATTTGATTTGCTGCCCTCATTTGCAGTCTTTAGTTTTCTGTCTGCCTTCAGTGGCAGAGTTTCATTTTTATTGGTATGGGCAGGTGGCAGAAAGGTTAAGACCATTTTTAAGGATGAGATGCATTTCTGGAGTGTTTGTTTATGGGTCATATCAGATGTGAAAACACTTTGGGAAACAGCTGGCATAATAATAACTGATGCTTACTTGAAACTCTGCGTTGCAAGGAGGGTTGCAAGCACTGGGTATGTCCCAACTCATTTAATCTTCACAATAGCTCTCTGAGGTGTAGATGCTGTTATTATGCCCATTTAACAGCTGAGAAAATCAAGGCACAGACGCTAAATAATTTTCCCGAGGTTACACAGCATAGTCAAGATTTGAACTCAGGCAGGTTGGTGCTAGAAGATTGTACCCTTAACTATTAGCAATTTTGAAAGAATGATAGATCACAAAATTTAGGAAAATATTGTCTACAGTTTGGGTGGTAAAGTCTTTCTAAGGAATTTCTAAAATTAAAAATGTGGGCATGGCAGTAGTCACCATAAACAAAGACAAATGATAGAGCTAGAGATATTTTTGTAAAATATATATAGACGAAGTATTGATAGCTTTAATATAGGAACAATTTTTAAAAGTAAATATGAAAATAATAAACAATTCAATAGAAAAATGAGCACAGGTATAAATATGCATTTCAGAGAAGAGATATGTGAAAAGATGTAGAATCTCATAACTAATTAGCATGATACCACTTTTCAGCTGACAGAAACTAAAAAGATTTATAATGTTTAGCGTGTTGGGAGTAGAAGCCAACACACGAAACATCATCGATGGGCTTCACTGCATCATTGATGGGTTTCTCTGGGAAGTAATTTGGTGATATCTGCTATAATAAATATATTCCTACTCTGACCCCACAGACACAGATGTTCTTCCTGTCATTTATTCCACAGAAATATGTAATAGCTCATGCACAATTGCATTCAAGTGTTACATTGTTTTGTACAAGCATAGCACCATTAGCAATAGCAAAAGAGTGAATTTCCATCACTATGGACTGGTTCCATAATGGTACTTGTGTATGATGGAATGCTAGGCTGTTATTAAAAGACTAGAGGCTTGGTGCATGGATTTGTGGACTGGTGGGGGTCCCTCGGTGTGGCCTGCAGGGATCCAGGGAGGAGCCACTCCTGCTCATGCTGGCCCTGCTCACCCCGGTCAGCTGAGTGGCGCTCCCACTGTGGAAGTGCACTGACTACCAGGGGGGCAGCTCCTGCATTGAGCGCCTGCCCCCGGTGGTCAGTGCACATCATAGCAACCAAACGGTCATTCGGTCATTCTGTAATATGGTCGCTTAGGCTTTTATATATATAGATGAGTTTAATCTATTTGGAAAGATATCCATGGCATATTGATTGGTTAAAAGAAAAGAGAAATATGTTGCAAAACAATGTCTAGAATGACTATTTCTGGTATAAAGAAAAAAAGTTATGCAAATATATGTAAATCTAGCAATAAACATGCTAATATATGCATAATTTTGGCACTGAAAATCATTCCAAATTGAGTGAGAAATAAAACATTTCTATCCATTTTCCTGAGGATTTGGGGAAACTGATGCTTATTTATAAGCTCTGATTTCCAGCTTTCACTGAATGTGCAGCCTTTTGGTGTTTCGCTTTTACTGTTGTTTTACTCTGCTTGACCCTTTTTCCAAAAAATCTTCTCACTCCAGGCTATTGTGTATATTAGATTTTTACTGAGAATTTGGTGGTAACATTAGTAATTATATTGTAGCAGAGTACAATAGATGACATAATAGTTGATATTAGCCATCTTTATTCCCAAAACTTCTTTGGCCAAATCTTTACCCCAACTGTCTCCCAGATGGTCATTGGTGGCCCTGGCTTCTCACTATATTGCAAACCCCCTCTCTGTTTTTCAAGCTTTTGTTTTCATTTGCGTGCCAGCCCCAGACTTCCAACTTTCTGTTCATTTCTTCTGATTAGCAATTCAGATATATTGTTGTCATCTCTCTTCCACAAGCATTTTTGTGACTAATTCATCTTGTAAGGTAATATATCCGTTAGGATTAGGTTAGATTGTGTGTGACAGAAAACCCCAAAACAATAGGTGGGGTATGCAGGATAGGAGTCTATTTCTCTCCTCTACGCAGATGAAATGCAGAGGTAGGTTCTCTAGGGCTGGTGTGACAGCAACTGATCAGGGACCCAGACCCTTCTGCCACCTGTTCCTCCCAACGCATGGCTTTTATTTCATGTCCAAGTTGGCTGGTCCAACATAAGCATCTAGGAAGGAAAAGACAAAGAAAAGAGCATCTCTTCCTATTAAGAACATTCCTGGAGGTTATTCACACCTTGGTAGCCAGAACAAAGTCACAAGACTACATCAGCTGAAAGGAAGACTGGACATGTAGTCTCTAATAGGGGCTGCAATGTACTCAGTTGGAAATTATTTTCTATTACAGAGGAGAGAGATTTTGGGGAATAACCAGCAGTCTCTGTCACAACCAGCGATGTTTACCTCACACACAAGGAAAAGCATGGACACACACAGAGGCACAAAACTGTGGCTGGAACAGGATGTGTGGTGGGTAGTAGGGTAGGCAGGGGCCATGCTGATGTTCGAGAGTTTTGAAAGTCAAGCAAAGGAGTATGATGTTGGTAATAGGAAAGCCAAACATATTCTTATATTTGATATAAATTCTTCCAGGGATTTATTGCCTGTTTATATGCTACTTTATTTTATATTTTTAATGTAAAAATTGTAACCTATGAGGCCCAATATTTAGAAAAGAGAAGAATGGATAAAAATAGTCTACTGTGAATACTATCTCCCTAAGACAACTTATGTTAATGGTTTGAATTTGTTTCCTCATAGTCTGTGAAAAAATTGCTATAATCAACAGTGCATATACAATCCCAAGTCCTTTTGCTCTTTTTCTTTTTCACATAATCTTACATTATGAGCATCTCCTCATTTGGCCACATGGTCTTCCTAAATAATATATATATTTTAAAATATATATTTATTGATTTTAGAGAGGAAGGGAGAGAGAGAGAGAGAAACATCAATGATGAGAGGGAATCATTGATTGGCTGCCTCTTGTACGCCCCCTCCTGGGGATTGAGCCCGCAACCTACCTGGTTCATAGGTTGACACTCAACCACTGAGCCATACTGGCTGGGCCTAAATAATATTTTTACACGACTGTGTAATATCCCAGTAAAATAATCTATCTCACCATTTCTTTATATTTTCCATCTTTATTGAGCTATATTTGACATACAATATTGTGTATACTTTACCAATTCTATATGACCTTCTATACTATTGGCTATTTAGGTTGGGTATTGGCTAAGTTTTTTTTTTTTTTTAAATTACATTTTGTAGGATGTTGATACCTTCATCATCAGATTTTTTGTTATTTTTTACTACACTGTTAGAAGATATTCAATTTCAAGTATTAGTTGAATAACTAACTGTGGCTTAGATAATATAAGTATTTAATTATCTCACATAATAAAAATGAAGAGGTGGTGAGTGGGTCAACAATGCCAGGCTTCTGTCTCTTCATCCCTGTGGCTTTCCCACTTGTCCTAAGGTGGCTGCTGAGGCTCTCATGGCATCACTCTCTCCTATGATCACACCTAAAGCATGAAATGAAGGCAGGTGCTTTATGACTGTGTCTCTCTGATCTAACTGGTGAGGAACACCTTTCCTAGGAACACCCAACAGACATTCTTGAACATTTCATTGATTAGAAATGGGTCACATGGGTACCCATAGCTGCAAGGGATGCTGGGAAGCCAGAAACCAGAAGATTCTTTTTCACTGTCTTAGACTGGACATCATGGTTCATCCCCTCATTTAGAACACTGTGCCCATTTCAAAAGAAAGATTCTTTTAGCAAGGAAAAAAAGAAATGACTATGGGGCAGGTAGTCAACCAAGTTAACAGTTAAACATTGGGGCTTATTGTGGAGACAAAGAAAACCATAGAAATGGTTTTTCAGGTTAAGGTCTCAAACCTGCTCCATATAGCTACCTGCACTAGAATAGAGAACCAAACCCTCAAAATACAGTGCTGTGATTTCACATTACTTTTTTTTTTTTTACATTGAAACCACATTTGCCTTTTTTAAAATAAAAAATTCCTAGCAAACCAAAAAACTGAAGCGAAACAGAATGCATTAGAGAATCACTGAAGAGAATAAAACTGTTATGTTTATAGCACTTTATTAAAAATAACTTGTTTATTTTTCTGATTTTAGAGTTAATACCTACTGATGGTTGAAAAATTTCAGAGTGTAAAAATATTAAAGAGAAGTAAGTGAAAAAATGATTTATAATTTCACCATTCAGAGATGATCATTTTAATTATTTGATATAATTATTTTTAGTCTTTCAGATATGTGAATAATTTGTTCATATGATATTAGAATTTTATTGTACAGATACTTTAGTTTTATCTCTTACTCTTTATATTAATAACTCAATGGACCTTTTAAAATAACAGGTTTTCTCAAATTTTTGCATGTCTTTCTTCAATTCAATGTATACTTCTTATTGTGTCTTAATGATGGGAAAAGTAGTTTGTTTTCTGGTAGGGAAAATGTAGAAGTAAATTGATCTAGAGAGCTCTATCATTCACTGGCTGTGTGGCCTTATATAACTTTCTTAGCCTTTTTTGAGTTTCTGTTTTCTCATTTATAAAAGAGATTTCTGAGAATGATAATACTGTTTTTTGCTATTTTATAGTGATCTTGTGAGGATCAAATATGATTACATACATAAAAGTACTTTTTAAGTTGTAAATTGATTTCAAAAGAAGTTTGAAGTTAAAAGAAAACTTAGTAATTTAATATTTTACTTCAAAAACATTAAAAAAATCTCATTATTTTAATTTAAAAGACAGGAATTATGGAGAGCAAAAACAATATTATTTTATATTTGAATAATAAACATCATAGAGATAGGTTTGTTCAAAATTATAAAAACCACTGTTTTTGATAAAAATTTGAAAACTTAAAAATTTTATTTGGAAAAAAGCTTTAATAGAAATTTTGCTTTTTAAAGGTTTATGAGGTTAAAAAGGTAAAAAGAATAGATATTTGTTTATGACTAATCTTGAAATTTTATGCATAATTTTCAATGTCATTTAAACAGCAAGCATACATAAAGGAGAATTTACAAAAATACTCCAGTTTCTCCTACATGATTAAACGATACACAGGGCCATAACACTTTATGTAATAATATCAAGAAAATAGCAGGTTTAGTTTGAAACCAAGTCTTGCAATCGTTGACTGCACTTGGCATAAACATGTTTTCCTCTAATAAGCACTAAGCATTTCCCACTACCTCTTTCTTTTTGAGTTCAGATACTGAATAAGTTTCCCGGAAACCTCACTTTTATTTCTGAGTACCCCTTTACCTTTCCCATGAGAAGACAAAGCTACTAGACAGACTAGGAGATATTCCTCCAGCTATGATTTTCATCTCAAGGGAAATTTAAGAGAAGACTTCAGGAGGCTTAATGCAAAAACCTCTGGAACCACTTGTTTTGGAGTCCGTATGGAAGTGGAATTTGCATCTGGATGGAATCATCTAAATGTGACCCTGTAGGAGGAAGCTGACTTTGCAAGGTTCAGCTACGGTTCAGTGATTCTCCTCAGAATCAACTGCTATGAAATCACAGGTTATTACGTAAAACATATTGCAACTGAAGCAGTGACAAGGTTTGTGGAGAAAACTTAGGTAAACTTGCTCAATGCAGTTAAAAAATCAGCGAAAAATTTTCCATCTGGCTTAAAAAAAAATCGGTGCTTATTACAGAAAACTCGGTTTTCAGTTGGATGTAGTCCCACTGGTTTATTTTTGCTATTGTTTCCCTTGCCTTTGGAGTCAAATTTACAAAAACACCTCTGAGACCAAGTCTAGAAGCTTAGTGCCTATGTTTTCTTCTGTGCATTTTATTGTTTCAGGTTTTACATTCAAGTCTTCAATCCATTTTGAGTTAATTCTTGTGCCTGGTGTCAGATAGGAGCCTAGTTTCATTCTTTTGCATGTGGCTGCCCAGTTTTCCCAGCACCATTTATTGAAGAGATTTTCCTTTCTTCATTGTATGTTTTTGGCTCCTTTGTTGTAAATTAGTTGCCCAGGTAGGTGTGGGTTTAATTGTGGACTCTCGGTTGTGTTCCATTGGTCTGTGTGTCTGTTCTGGCAGTACCATCCTGTTTTGATTATTATATTTTTGTAGTTTGAAATCAAGGAGTGGTACACTGCCAGCTTTGTTCTTTCTTCTCAGAATTGCTTTGGCTATTTAAGGTTTTTGTTTTTCTTTGTGGTGCCATAGAAATTTGAGGATCTTTTGTTTACTTTCTATGAAAAATGCCATTAGGATTTTTTTAATTTAATTTTTTTTATTGTTTTAAGTATTACAAATAGTAGTACATATGTCTCCTTTTTTTCCCCCCCTTGACCTCCCCCCGACCTCCCCTACCCCCCAGGACATGCCTTCACCTGCCCCCCCCCCCCCAGTGTCTTGTATCCGTTGGTTGTGCTTATATGCATGCATACAAGTCCTTCGGTTGGTCTCTTACAGCCCCCCTCGCCCAACCTCCCCTGTCTTCCCAATGTAGTTTGACAGTCTGTTCAATGCTTCTTTGCCTCTGTATCTTTTTCCCACCATTTCTTTCCTTTAAAAAGTTTTGCCTTTGCAGACTAGAAATAAACATATAATAACAAAGCAAAACAAAAAAATGATTGAGTCCCAATTTCAATGTCCAACAGTTCTGAGTCCCCGTTTCAATGTCTAATAGTTCCTTATGTGTACATGTCAGCAATGATATCTGGATGGTGGGCACATGGTGGCAATGCAGGTCTGACCCTCTCTGGTTTGGTCCTAGGCAACCTGCAGCGGTGCACAGCTGCTGACTGGGATTTTGATAGGGATTGCATTGAATCTGTAGATTGCTTTAGGTTATATGAACATTTTAGCAATGTAAATTTTTCTAAGACATGAACATGGAATATTTTTCCATTTTTTTTGTATCTCTTTCAATTTTTTCAATGTCAAAACTTTTAGTGTTTAGGTCCTCTAGCTCTTTTGTTAGGTTGATTACTAGGTATTTTATTCTTTTTGACAACATGAATAGATCTTGAGGATATTATGTTAGGTCAGTGGTTGGCAAACTCATTAGTCAACAGAGCCAAATATCAACAGTATAACGATGGAAATTTCTTTTGAGAGCCAAATTTTTTAAACTTAAACTTCTTCTAACACCACTTCTTCAAAATAGACTCGCCCAGGCCATGGTATTTTGTGGAAGAGCCACACTCAGGGGCCAAAGAGCTGCATGTAGCTCGCGAGCCGCAGTTTGCTGACCCTGGTGTTAGGTGAAATAAGTCAGAAGGAAAAGGACAAAGACTGAGTGATTTTACTCATGTGGAATATGAAACAAAAAAGTAACTAGCAAACTAACAAAACAAACTCAGAGATACAGACAACAGAATGGTGGTTACCAGAAGGGAAAGTGGGTAGAGGGAGGGAGAATTGGGTAAAAGGTGGGAGTTGGGGGTAGGGGGGATACATTATAATAGAAGGAAACTGGACTTTGGGTGGTGAGCATGCAATAGAATATACAGCATGAATGATAATTTATACAGCTGAAATTTATATAATGTTATTAACCAATGTTACCTAAATAAATTTAATTAAAAAAAGGAAATTTGGTAAGTGCAGAACAAGAAAAAGGAAAACATAAAAATCACTAGTATCCTGTCAACCAGAGGTTAACATATGTATATTTATATAAGTCGAATTCAAATTCAAGTTTTGAGTCCTGCTTCTTTTTCACTTAACAGTAGTATATTGTAAGCATGTTTTCATGTCATTAAATATTTTTTATTTATAGTTAGCTGAAATTGTCAGTTTCTGAGGACTGAGCCACCAGCAACAAAGAAGTGAAATTAGTACCTTCTAGAAGAAAGTGATTTCTTCTACTGTAGAACCTGTCTCTCATTGAGCCCACAACTATTTTTCCTGATATGCAATGCCAGCTGGTGTCAAGTCTCAGCTGGATGGCATGATGTGGTTCTTTTTTCTAACCTGTGGGCCTAATTGCAATTTATAAATAAGTGCAAACATTCACACAGATGTTTCAAGCTGGTTCTTTCCATGAAGGCTGCCTCAGTATTAAAGTGAATGGAATTCACAATGTTACTTAGTTGACTCAACATTTATCATTTGAGCGAGTGGGTATTTCCAAGACACAAAGATACTGGAAAGGAAGAAGGGATCTGGTCATCTGAATCTGGCTTCCCGAAGCTGAGGCCAAATTATTTCAGATTTACCAACAAGCCAAATATACATTTTCTACTGAGGTAAACAGCAGCATATGGAGTATGCTATTTTCTGGTAATCTTAAAGAGGTCCCCATTTTTCTTAACCATTTTTAATATTGTGAATGGAATCTTAAACAAACAAACAAAAACACACAACTAAATTCAGCCAAAGCAAAAATTCTACACATATTCTGGGCATTTGTGCAAAAGTATTTAAAACTGCTCTATGTAATAAAAACACCCCTGGTCATCTTATTTTCTTGTGTTAGTTATATGTTCCTATAAAATGTATTTTATTCATTTAAGAGACCTACCTGTTTAGATTATGAACTGACAAGCCCTCTCACTTCTAGTTTTGTGTGATTTTCAGAAGCTGGTGCCACATCTTTTCTATACATCAGCACATGTCTGTAATAGCTCCCAGAACTTTCCTCGGGAGTGCCCATGAAAGCCATTTTCACACGTCCTTTACACTCATGCCCAGCACAACTATTCAGCAGCGGGTGAAATTCCTCTTGCTTATTCGTACAGTGGCAATAGCTAATAAAAACAGAACCTAAAAACGAATGTGTCTAAAATTCATGTCTATATATCAAAGCAGGAAATGGAGGCATCTTAGGAAAAAAAAAGACAAAAAAGGACAAAGAACTATTCTTTATTTTATTTATCTTTATTGTTGAGAGAACTATTCTTTAAAAGTGCAAAGGAAAATATTTCTGTTGTTTTTTTGATTGAGAATAATGGCAGCTGTTGAAGTTTAAAATTAATCTTTGTCAATGAACGATGTGGAATTCAGGATCAGGCAAACAGGCTTGGGATGTTGGGGTGCCCACCTGGTGTGAGAGACCTAACAAATAATATTTAAATGATATAGTTGTATTCTGTAGTCAAGGATAGCAAAGATATCGGCAAAATTCAATTGGGCTCCATCATAAAGAAATGTAAAGATGGACCGTGGAATCAAGCTGTACCATTTATTGCCTATGTCATCTGGAGCAAGATACATAAGCTCTCTGTGCCTCAATTTCCTCCTCTGCAAAAAGAGATAACAGTGGTATCTCCCTCATAATTGTTGGGGTGGTTAAGTAAGGAAGTGCATATAAAGTGCTTAACTGGCATATGTGAAGTGCTCAATAAATGGCAGGCCAGTGTGACTATTATTAAGTTACTAGAGGCCCATGCACGAAATTTGTGCAAGAGTAGGCCCTCGCAGCCGCTGTGGCCCTTGGCCCTTGCAGCTTTGTCCAGAAGGTCACCTGGAAGGTCGTCCAGAAAGACATCTGGACAGTCATTCCGCTGTTTGGCTGTTCGGTCAATTTGCATATTACACTTTTATTATTATAGATTATTATGACTTGGTAAGATGAAGGCAACCGAGACCAGCTGAAGGACAGAACAGCATTGTGACACTGTGTCTTAAAAAGCTCCAACTACCCTGGAATTTTCCACCAGGTCCTTAGCTCTGGTCATATATTTTTCTCCAGATGTCAGCAGTCCATCATGAAAATGACTTACAAGGACTCAGAGAAGAGGCTCACGAAGGGTCGGAAAGGTGGAGAAGTGAGCAGTTGACGGAGGGCGAGAGAGCATCACAGAGCTGGCTGGTCAGCTCCTCTCTCTCCCAGGTATAGGCAGAAGAGAAAAAGCTCTCATTGTGGAGAAGTCAAGTGACCATTAGGGAATATTGCTGATGTTAAGGACCATTAAACATTAAAATGTCTATTGGATGTTTTTATAAAGACCTACCACTCTCATCTCACTGAGGACCTCCCTGACCACCGTGTTTAAATAGGCACCCCTTCTAAGCTTCCTATCCCTCTTCCTTGCTTTATTTCCCTTTTAGTAATTAGCATACCAGAACATACTATATTACTGAATTATCATGGTCACTGCTTATCTCTCCAATGGCTGTGAACTCATGAGAGCAGACTACTTTAGTTTTGTGGTTATTGTTCACTGCTGTCTCCCTAGAGCCTAGCACAGTGCTCAATAAATATTATAGCATTCAACAAATATTTTGTTGAAAGAGAAAAAAAGGATAAATTATCATCTTAAGGCATTGGTAGTGTGGTAAGCAGATGACTTCAGAAGGCATTTCTGAAGTGTCTGTGATCGTTCAGTTTATGCATAAGGAATAAAGTACCATTAACAATTTGATTTGAAAATTCTGAAATTCAACAGCTGTTATGCAAAGAGGAGGTAGGGTTGAAGGGAAAAAAACTCCAGAAGGCAAAAGTCCAAATAGCCATGTTGTAGTGAGCGTCTGTTATAGTCCAAGGACTGTACAGCTTTCTTATAAAACCTCTCTAAGATAGGCGTTATTTATACCCACTTTCCAGATGGGAAGACCAGAGCCTCATCCTTGCTCATGAGTGGAGCTTGGATTTGAAGCTTGCTTTGCCTGAATCCAAATGTGTGCTTTCTCTACAATGTCAGATTGCCTTTGGGGACAAGGTCCCCTGCTCCCTCTGTGCGGGGCATCTGTTATTTTGAAAGATGACAAGTGAACACTCACTGGGCTTTCCCTTGTAACTGAAACCTTCGCAGCCCACGCCAGGAGCAGGTGTGCTGAATTGCAGTTACCCTGTGATGTTTGTGCCCAAACCGAAGATCCCTATCAAGGCAACGGGTAAAACATGAATGCGAGACGCAGCAGCGATGGCCTTCTCCCTCTTCATTTTTAAACAAACGGGAATTTCTGCATCCGAGCACGTGTGGTGTGCTTTGCAGGAGTCAGTCCCCTGGGAGTTTGTGCGCTGGACCCAAAGATGCTGCTCTTACATCATGTTTCAAACTCCTCCTCTAGATTTGCTCTCGGAGCCCGAGGCACATTCTTTTAAATTTCTTCAATGAGAACAACTCTTTGCCCTCTCCGGCTGGATTTGATTTGGGGAGACAGCTCCTGGGAGCGACATCCAGTGACGAAGGTGGGTGACCGAGCTCCATTAAACTTGGAGCCAAAACCAAGCTGTGAATAGAAAGCAGTGACACTGGTTTTCTTTTGTAGCTTATTAAATTGGGTCTGAAGGATCTTGTCAGAAAGTTCTAGAAATGCTTTGGCTAGAGTCTGTAACGTTGGAAAAGTCTCTAGTAAAGTGTCTAGTTCAAGTAAAGTTAATTGTACTGGACAACATAGCAGGGGCTTTGACAGATGAAAAGAAAAAGTCGGGCCTTCACTGTAGAGCCGCAGCCTGAATGACGCCTTTGGGCGGGCGCTACCACCTTCGGCAGTAAGAGCTGCCTTGTTATGAATTATAGCTCTGAAATCAAATGGGCCAGGATGTAAATGTTTGCTAGGTAAAAACACAGTGACACCGGCAAACCGAACGGCAGGTGCGAGTCCTGAGAACCTAACATTCACTGCAACAAAAGGCGATAGGTGATGTGACGTTAAAACAGTTAAAGAGAAAATAGACGATGATGAGAATGGCAGAGAGGAAAATGATGTGTTTATGGTTATGGCTGGAAGAGGAAGCTAGAAGATGTTGGAAAGGCTACCGTTCACATCTGGTTGGGGAGGCTACCGTTCACAATGAATTAAAATGAAATGTATCAGGAGGACATCAGTCACGCGATTTCTTCTAGCCTGTGGCATTTCTAAGATATCTGGACATTTAGAATTTTAAAGGCTACTTTACGTGAATGTATTTTTTTTTACATCGATGTATTATATATCAGGATTAAGCGCTTTCTTTTGTGAAGAGCTAACATTTTACAATGCCTGTCATGCAATCCCTCAACCGGAAGGCATGCACATTTGGTTTAATACAGCTGCTCATCACTCAGTGGGGAGGCGGGGAGGCACCATTACAGTCTGACTAAATGCTCTGGGTTTGAAGCTCAAAGCCTTCAGACAAGGCTTCAGTACGTATTTTCCATCTTCAGAACCCACTGACGTACTTTATTTCATTAGTGAGCATGTCACAAATGAGGGTCTGAGTAAACATTAAAAGCTACCCACTAAATCTAAATCAGTTCAGCTAGTGAGCTGATAGTCAGGAGGGAGGCATCTGGCTAACCCAGGGCAGAACTAGCTTAGTAAATGACTGACAGGGCAAGGTTTGCAAGAGTCACTCCCATCACAGTCACCGTTGTCATTAAGAGTTCCCTCCGGTACAAAGGGCAGGGCATCTGTGTAATGAGCAAGAGTACCACTGACGCAGAAGTTCAGGTACACAGACAGTTGTCATATTATTTAAAAACCCTCAGTAAAGAAGGTCCTTGTTTTTAGGAGGCTGTGACAGAGAAAAGGAGCTGTTCTTCTGCTGTGTCAGAGGACATTTCAAACCAAGGTGTGTTGAGAAAGCAAGTCTCTACCTTCAGGGGAGTGTGTTTGCCCGGGAATCTCAGAGGAGGGCCGCTGGGCAGAGAGAAACAGACCCAGGGCCTCGGGCTCAGGCGCCTCTCCCTCCCCACAGTGAGCGCTCTCCCCGGGGAGGCCGTGGTGGGAAGAGCCAGGACAGGTGGACAGAGTGAGTGTTTGTTTTGCTTTTCATAGGCTATAGAGTTTCATTTAACCAGTTGAGGTCTCTTTGGTTGTAAAATAGACTTAAAAATGTTTACGTTCTGGACAGGTAGCTCAGTTGGTTGGGGCGTCATCCCATACACCAAAAGGCGGTGGGTTCGATTTCCGGTCAAGGCACATACCCAGGTTGTGGGTTTGATTCCTGATCGGTGCTAATGGGAGGCAACCGACTGATGTTTCTCTCACATAGATGTTTCTCTCTCTCTAAAAATGAATGAAAAACACATCCTCGGGTAAGGATTAGTGAAAAACAATGTTTACCACATAGGGCTATTGTGAAGATCAGCTGAGAGAGTCAATCTATCATTTAGCAAATGGTTGATGAGTGACTATTTAGTGTCTGAGACACACAAGTGAGCAAGGCCAGGCCCTGGGCCTTGAGGGCCTCCCAGTTGGACTGTTGGGTGAGCACTCACAGGGGCTGTGGGAGCTGTGGGGGAGGGTGGTGGTCAAGGAAGCCTTCCAGGAACATGGCTTACAACACGGTCTGGTTCCTGCCGGGAACTCCATACCTGAAGTTTCCTTCCTCCCTTCCTGGCACCCTGAATTCCTCAGGCTTCTCCCCACCTTTGTCCCAGGCTGGATGTGCGGCATCAGAACGGGCACAACGAGACGTTTGGGTTTATGTGCGTGTGTGTGTGCAAGCCTGTAGTGCGTGCACTTACTTAAAGTCATTGGCTTCTTCCCCTCACCAGTACTCCGGTCTGTTAAATGAATGAGGGGGAGGGAGCGAGGGAGAGAGAGAGAAAGAGAGGCAAAAAGACAGATTGCCATGAAAAGGAGAAAGGTGGATAGCTAGCTGTCCCTAACCCTCTCCCACCTCCACCAAGAAAAGACTCCTTGAGCTCAAATTACGTGTGAAGGGAACTTTCTCACCATTGGGAGCAGAAGGAGGCACAGAGCCTGACTCCATGAGAACATCTAAGAGTACAGTTATGTGCACAGAGAGAGCAAGCCCATCGGAAGAGGACGGGTGGTCCTCGGGGAGCCAAGGGGGGACTTGCAGGCAGATGGGGCGCTGCCCTTCCCAGTACCATCCGGAGGGGTAAGAGTGCTTGGGCCTGTGATCACACTCTACCTGTCCTGACCCCCCTCATCCCCCACCCCCTGCATATGCAGGACCTTCTGTGGAGGAAACGTATAAGGCCCCAGGCCCTGAACCTATGAACAGTGCTGGTGGAGCCTCTCCCTTTGATTCTGCTGGAGGTGGAGGGGCTGTGCACGCAGGCAAGGTCCTGGCCCCACTCCTCTGTGTCCTCACGGGACCGGGGACACGAGAAAGCCCTGGATCTCTTGCTGGAAGTAACAATCAACTTTGAACTCTTTGCCGCCCCATATCTCTCAGAAGCTCTGATGAGAAAACTCTTTTATCCTGGAATTTCTGGACAGGCGGCTCAGTGGGTATGAAGTCACTCTTCATCTCTGTATTAAATTGAAAGGGATAGGGCACTGTGTTAATCCCCAGGCACACTCTCCCCTTTGCGCTCCCAGGAATTCCTCTAAGTCGACCCCTTTGTGAGATGAAATTTGCCTACACCGAGGGAGAATACAAGGAACCACCTCCCAAGACTGGGCACCAGCTGTGTTTGTCTAAGGATGGGTGTCCCATCAGTTGTGATGGCCTCTCTGTGAGAATTCCGGTGCCAAGTTTCTCTTTAGTCTCAGCACCGGGAAGCCAGGAAGAGCCCACCGTCTTGAGTGTTACACTCATCCTCTCCTGTGGGCACTCAGTTGTTCATGTGGCAGTGTTGCCGCTTCATGCCCGTTGCTGAAAAGCTCAGGAACCGGACGGCATGTTTCTCTGTATCGACCTCGCCCTTGGTTGTAGCTTAATTTTTTGTCTTTATTTCTTCGGGCTTTATCTTTTCATTTCTTTTTAAAAATTCTGTTGTATTTTACCAAGGTGAATGTATTTGTATTAACTGCCTTAAATCTCTTGATGATCAAAACTGGAGGTAAATAAAGTATCTGCCAGCACTGTGTTCTGCTTACCTTAAATATCATGATGGTGAACTGGCTTTTCAAGGAGAATTTTCTAGAAGAAGATAAGGTGCTCTTCAGAGGGCTCAAAGATTTCACCTGGCAGATTTGAGTTCTTCCTGGACATTAACAAGTTGAGATGGGCTCATGTAAGAGTCTCTTATGGGCTTAGTAATTGTATGTCCATCTCTGAGAATGTTCAGCTTGGGCTGTTTATTCCTGCCACCGCTACATGCTAGACACATTCATACCCTTCACTCCTTTGAACAATCCAAGCTCTTTCCTACCTCAGGGCCTTTGCACATGCAGCTGCCTCTGCTTGGACTGTCTTTCCTTCTACTCTCCCTAGGCTCCTCTTCCTCATCATCAGAGGGTAGCAACATATTAGAACGATTGGGGGAGTTTGTATTGATGTCTAGACACCAACCCAGACAAACTAAAATCTCAAGGATAAGGGTTGGAGGGGCGGGGGGTGGTTAGGTACTGGTATTTTTAAAGCTCCTCAGATGATTTTAATTTTTAGCTGGGTCTGAGAGTCATAGCTTTAGGTCTCAGCTTGATTGTCAGTTGCTCAAAGAGGCCCTCCTTGGCCATCTCTAGGATGTAGATTTAGTCTTGCTCTCTAGATCAGCTTTCTCCAATTCCTTTGTACTAGTTACTACAATGTATAATTACTGTGTTTATTAGAATGCTTTTGTTTATCTTCCCCGCTCTAGGACATAGGTGCTGTGAGGACAGGGAATATGTCTGTCTTGGTCCTTGTGCTTTTCTTCAGTGCACAGCGGCAGGCACATCAAAGGGTGAATGCATGGAAGGACTGCTTAAGCTCTTGCTATGGCTGAGTCTGTCCACTCTGCCCCAAATTATTATTGGGTAGTTATTAATAAAGCAAAGCAAAGCAAACCCTCCGCCTACCGCTTTCCCTCCATAGCATGTTCATCACGCTGACTGTGAGTTCTAAGGTGCTTTTTGCTAAGCTTAAATTAACCACAACCAGTCAGAAGAGTGGACTACCCCCCCCCCCCCCCCCCCGCTTTTTCTGCTTTATTTCACTTCCTTAAGGAATCATCTTGGTTTTTCACTCTTCCTTTCCTGCTTTATGTGGGTGATTTGCTGGTGGGAAATGGGGGGACAGGGCAGAAAAAATGATCCCTGGAGGGTTGATATATGAAACACAAATCCAGCCATGCAGTAAGGCCTTATTCTGCCTCTTTCTTATCTGGGGAAGTTTTCATATTGTCATGGAGAGAAACGCACGTGCACACACCCTGAAACCCTTCTTCTGAGAAGCCGGTTACAGGAAACTGACTTAGGCACAGGAACTTGCTAACCTCTTTTGTCACATTCGGACGGTTCCCTCAGTCACCACGCACACTCCACCCAACCGTCTCGGGTTGGAATTTTTACCAGCCCAACGCTTACACTGTTAGTTCTTCCAGTGTGAATCAGTCGTAGTCTTGGGGAGGAAGGAAAGGTTGCTCTCAGAAGGAAATCCTCACAGTGAAAGGGCCTGGCTGCTTCTGTTTTTCCTTACCTGCACCGAACAACGTTGACTTCCGGAGTCAGTCATTTTGGTATCAAGAAGTGCCTTTGGCTTCTACAACAGGTAAGACTTTTGCTTCTTTAAAAATATTCCTTCGGTGTCAAAAGAAATCTTTCTAATTTTATTTAGCTTTTACTCTAAGCTAAAGACAGTGTTCTACCTGAATGTACAATATGGAATGACTTGTGAGAAAGGCACATTGCTTTGATATCCAACTACCCGCCCCCCCCCCCCCCCCCGAAGTCCTAACAAGATGCATATAGCTTTTGAAACATTAAATATTATAATAGTTGACTTTTGGTAATTGGGTAGTTTAGTATAGTGTCAGGTGGGTACTAGCCTTATTGAGATGATGACTTCATTAGTTATGTAATGCCTATATTGTATCCCTGAAACTAATATAATATTGTATGCCAACTGTAACTGAAAATTGAAAAAGGGTAGTTTAAATACCAACCTACATTTGATCAAATAAATCTGAAGATTTCCTAAATTGTTCAAATATGAGTTTTAAAATTTTCTAATTCAGAAAAAATCCAGAACCAAAATCCCAGTGATGTAGATTTGGATCTGGAATTCCAGGCTTTTTCATGTACTGCCAATGCTGAAGTCCTCTTTCTAAAAATCGTATATGATGTATAAATATATATATTTAAATTAAATTAATTTTTTTGAGGTGATTTGATTTGGAGACATGCTGTGAAGTGCCCATCAGTAGCCTGGGTTATAAGTAAATAAAGTCTGGAAAATCACTAGTTTTAGGTGCTTTATGAAATTAAAACTGCCATCAAAGTAAGCAACAAGTAGTCAATAATCCATTATAAATTCTAAGCTGGGGTTGTGGAGGATGTATGAGAAATATAAAGAATTCCTATATTCTTTATATTTGAAGGACCTTATTACTGTATTCACTAGCAGTGTAAGAAATGAAATTCAGGAAGAGTATGAGATGGGAATTAAGTGATGAATGGGATGGCAAAGGCTGTAAGAGTTATACGAATTCTGAGAAGGGGATTTGAACTGGACTAGTCTGGAAGATATGGGCCTTGGAAAGACATAAGATTTGAGTGGAAGGAGAAGAAGGTTAGTGCACACTGGGAGGACTGTGCAGGCAAAGGCTCAAAAGTGAGGCTGACGAGCAGATGACCAGACTAGCTGAGGAGACTGGCCCGAGAAAGGCAGAGTGTCTGTTTTACACCTTGGCAGGAAGTACGCTTGGTAAATTAATGTGTAGACAGGTTATGGAGAACCTTAGAGGCTGTGGAGAAGAACAGACTCCATTCAGCAGTTTTCTTCTCGTGTCCTTAGGCTTCTCTTCCTGGGCTTTCTCAGCTCTAACAATTCAGAGCAAGAGAAAGCCTGGAGATGCTTGCCTCTTCACCCTTGGGACTAATTTTTGCACCGCTGGTCCTCCCCCTGGTCCTCTACTGTCTTCCTTTAGGATGCCATTTATGTGGAGAAAGGGTTGTGTGGCTTGGGGTACTTGTAAGACCTCCATTTCTGGTTACTACTTCTTAAGAGACCCTTCAAGCAGCTGGTAATTAAAGTAGCCTTCCTCTTGGGAGGACAAGCTGGTTGGCTGATTACAAGCAAATCTTTGTGCTTTAAAAGCCAGTTCAAAAATTCCATGAGATATGTTATTTCCTTTGCATGTCTGAATGAGGGTTCCTGCTGCTCTTTTCCCAATGATTTGGAGCACTTTTCCCCCAGACTGTGAAATACCTGTGAACACATAGCAACAGAAACACAGTATGGTGAATAAGAACTCAGACTTTGGAGCCAGATTGCGTTGTGTTGAAGCCTGGTGTTGTTGCTTCTGAGCGATGGGAATACTCGGACTCATTACTTAACTTCTTCAATCCTCAGATGAAAAACATCTGTAAAGTGGTTGTAATAATAACTGAAAATACCTACTTCAGAGGGTTGTTTCAGGGATAAAATAAAATTATGTAAAGCACTTAGCCTAGCACCTGGCATAAAATGAACTCTCAATAAATGTAGCTATTATGATTCTTATTCAGGACTTGACTGGGGACACTAGAATGATGTGGTCCCTAGCCTGGGAATAAGATATCTGTAAAATACATGGGGCGGATGGGCAGAGGCTGGGAATTAACATTTTTTTTGAGCACCAGATATGGAATAGGCACAGCGACAAGGGTGGGGAACCGTTTTTTCTGCCAAGGGCCATTTGGGTATTTATAACATCATTTGTGGGCCATACAAAATTATCAACTTAACAAGTTGCCTGCTATATTTGGTCAAACATTTGATTAACTCACCCTAATGCTCTGGCAGGGCCAGACCAAATGATTTTGAGTGCCTTATTTAGCCCTTGGGCCGGACAGCCCCCACCCCTGGTTGACAGGGGCGTGAAAAAGAGAAAGGATCAGAAACTGGTATTTTAAGCCTTTCCATGTCAGATTCTCAGACTATAAGCTAATTCTGAGTGACTGCATGTTATTTCGGGCATCTGTGGCTGCTGCTTCTCTCCGAATACATTGGATGGAATCACACAAGTGCTTGGAATAGAGGCACAGAGGACTCTTCTACCTTGCCCAGCTTAGGTTAAATAATTTAATCTTATTATATTTTAATTTTAATTTTAATAATGCCAGCAAGGCATAGCTAAAAATCCATTTCTATTCAAGAGTTGGGACCACTTTGCAATAAGTGCCCAAGGTGCTCATTTAGGTTCTAGTTGCTTGAGGTCTGGGTGAAAGCCAAGATTAAGAAGCACCCTGCTTTCCTGTTCCACTCTCCAGATTAGAGATTGTTTTGGGTTAGTAAGCCCCCTTCAAAAATGCAAATATGACCTGTCTGTTCACTATGCAATGTAATATCGTTTTCCTTCCAGAGCCCCACTGATAACATGAGAGGGAGGTTTGGGGCTTTGTGTATGGGAAGAGGTGGGCAGTGAGAAATGAATGGTGAATAGATGGGCGGGGGGGGGGGGAGGGCAGGGAAAAGGGGGAGGAATGCCAGAAAAAAGGCTCCTCCAAGCTCTTTAATAATTTGACTCTGGCAGCTGCTTGAATACTCTGAACAACTTCTTGATGCTTTTGTGTAAGAAGATGTCATCCCTGATGTGGACAGCTGTTCAGAGACGATTTGATTTGTCTGGTTCTGGCCCAGAAAAGTCATTCCTAAAACCACTTGGGGCTTTTAAAAAATAGCAATTCTCATGTATCACAACCGGCCCTGGAGTGGGGTCCAGGAATCCAAGCGATAACAAATACAAACCCTTTCTCCCAGGTGACTAGGAGGCAGCTGTTCCACACACAGACGAGCAGTTGGCAGCCATTAACTCAGAACTCTCCTACCAGGGCCCCAAGCTCCAAGATGGTAAGTGGAGTAAGTGCTGAGACACGGCAAAACGATCATCCCTCTATTGTGATTAATACAGAAGTATTTTCCTTTGTTTTGAATTGGTTTCTTAGGAAAGTCACTGGGAGAGGGATGACTGAGCCAAGGGTATGAGTATGTGTAGAGTTTTTGTCAGCCATATTTACATTTTAGCACACATAGGTAGGGAGCACTTACGAAATTCTAAAGTGTCCACTAGTTTCACAGATAAATGAAATCATGCAGTACTTGTCTTTCTCTGACTGGCTTATTTCACTTAGCATAATACTCTCCAGGTCCATCCATGCTGTCCCAAAAGGTAAGATGTCCTTCTTTTTTATGGCCAAGTAGTGCTCCATTGTGTAAATGTACCACAGGTTTTTTTTATCCATTCATCTACTGATGGGCACTGAGGCTGCTTCCAGTACCCCTGAAATCAACATAATTTTATTAACCAATGTCACCCCAATAAATTTAATGAAAAGATTCTAAGGTGTTTTGTGCATATAGAGGCTCTTTATTATTACCCAGAGAGGGCCCAAAGAAAGGAATTCACTTTCAATGGTGAAAGTGTCAAATCACCCTCCCAATTTCTCTTTTCCAGTGAAACAGAATACTAATGAATCACTTTTGGGAGAGAACGGCAGAGCATTATGGAGTACTCAACCAAAGCATTACGAAGTGCTCGGTTGTTTCTTAGAGCATTAGTGACAGGCTTCTTATCTCTACTCGTAGTTTCTTGTAAACCTGAAGTCAGCAGTGACCTCTTCCCCATTTCATAGAAAAGAATACCCAGGAAGAGGGTGGTTAAGAAACATGCAATACGGCTCTCATCACATTTGCCATGAGAACTACGTATAGTCATCCATTCAGCCACTGTTCAAGTGAATACATGACTGAGTCATTTTTATAGGTGACCCCATGGAAAAATGCGAGTAAGATGAATGTGTGATGAGAGTATTGTCCAGACTGGGGGAGGGTGACCCTTCTTCTCTATCTTTTATTTGCATGATGTTTTATTCATTTTGTATTTACATAATCTGCTAACCTAAAAGCATGGTGATTATTTGTGACACAGATGGGCGTAAGGTGATTATTGAGTGGCTTCAATAAAAAAAGAGAAAAGGAAGACATACTCTTGCAAAATATCAAGGGAGATATTGGCAGTGATGAACAGGAGCCTGCCTGTACTTGTTTGTAAGAGTTGATTGTAAAATTTCCAGAAAATTTGCAAGCTGGTTGTTAAATACATCCGCAAGTAAAGTTAAATTATATAACTTCGTTAAATAAGTTACGTTAAAAATAAATGTGGTAGCCCTGATTGGTGTGGCCCGGTTGGTTGGAGAGAACGTGTACACCAAGAGAACGGTTACGGGTTCGGTCCCTGGCCAGGGTGTATACCTAGGTTGCAGGTTTGATCCCTGGTCGGGAAAGTATGGGAAGGCAACCAACTGAGGTTTCTCTTTCTCTCTCTCTCCTTTCCCTTCTTTCTCAAATCAATAAGCACGTCCTTGAATGAGGATTAAAAAAATAAAGATAAAGGTAATAAGTACTCAAAACTCACTACTTCCTAATTATTTACTACCTTTTGCCATTATCTGTGCTCTTAAAGTAATTTGCTCCAATTTAGTGGTAGGATAGAAATATTATATAATGGTGCTACAGAGCATCTCTTTCCAATTTTGCATTCAGTGATGTAATGTTAGTAGCTTGAAACTGGTCATGGTGGAAGTGTCTACACCATGGAAATAGGCAAACACTATAAATCAGGCACACTTTTTTTTTTTTTTTTTTGGAGTGCCTATTAAACATTTATCAGCATGCCACCAAGGAATCTGATAAAATGCAAATACAGTATGGCAACTTGGCAATATGTGTCAAGACCCATTAAAATACTCATATGCTTTGATCCATTAATTCTATCTCTGGGAATTTACTCTAAATAAATAATTCAAAGAAGGAGAAAATAACATGTGTGAACACATTCAGTGTATTATCATTTATAACAGAATATGACAGGAACCTAAATAAGTGTTGAGATTCTGGGAGCATTAATTTCATGAGTACTTTGTAGTAATGAAAGGTCATAGTTACAGTAGTCAGGAAAATATATTTGATATGGTGTTGCATTAGAAAATCAGGGTTAAAATTTCATTTACATTCTGGTTTCGTTATGAATGAGGATTAAATGCGAGGATAAAAAATGAAAGCACTTGGTATGTTAGAATGGTAAAATAGTAGAATTTTGTTTTTACTTCATTAATTGCTTGTGGAGAAAATCTGTGTATAAGTGATCTGAAGCAGTTTTAATAATTAAGAGGAAAGCTACGAGTTTTGTGGACCAGATGGGGGTCTGCCTTTGACAAGCGAATCTGTTCTGTGTGTGAATCCCTGGGCAAGGTGTAGTGGAGGGAGTCTGGGTCTGGGCAGCCTGGGGTGCTAGATGCTAAGGGGTTTCTTGAGGGTAGCTCAGGAAGGAGGAGGAAGTGACTAGTTGGATGCTGAGGATTTGCCATGGTGGACTGCAGAGGCTGAGAAATAGCTCACAGAAGAGCTACTGGTAAGGAGAGAGAGAGAGGGAGAGAGAGAGAGAGAGAGAGACAGAGAGAGAGAGAGAGAGAGACAGAGAGAGAGACAGAGAGAGACAGAGAGAGAGAGCGAGAGAGAAACATTTCTTAGGAAAAGACAGGGAGATGCTGATCTTAGAGATGAGCAAGATGGATGTGAAAATAGTTTCATGTAGATCCAAAAACAATAGGGCTCAGACCAGAGAGGAAATGGCTGCTATAAATAATGAGTTCTCAAATTGTAGTGTGTTTTAAACTCCTCTGGATGGAGGGAGGGGAGGAGGGGTGTGGGGGTGGGCATGTTAACACATTCAGCTTCCTAGGTTCCACCTCCACGGATTCTGATCCAATTGGTCTGGGAGCTGTCAGGAATTAACATTTTTAACAAGTCCTCCCACCCCATAAAGATTCTGATACAGATGGTTAGCAGGTCACACTTTGAGAAGCACTGAAGGTGGTAGTTTCGTATCATTCATACCACAAAATTCCCTTACACAGTTAAACAGGCAGTTGGACCAACCGAGCAGGGTACTACAAGCGGGTAGCACCGAGAGATAGGGGAGAATCTAGGACCCACAAACATTCTCATGCAAACCACTGGGAGGTGGTAATTAAGAATGAGGAACTTGAGAGGAATACGCAGTGCTTTGTCTGGAAAACATTTTGGAGAGGAAAGGAAGTCTAATTGTTGAGGAAATATAGTTTCTAGAGAGAACTTTAGCACTGAAGATAGTCAGAGCGATTAGACTGCCATGACAACAGTGCATCACAAAATAAACAGAACGAAAGTAGAGGGCATGGCCGTGGCAGAAGCCATGGTGCTGAGACACCGGCTTCGGGAGAACCTTAGATAGTCACGGGCTCTCAAACAGCCTTCTATATTTGGAATTGTTCCAACTGTACACGGAAGATGATTCTTTTACTTTAGAAAGGTTTCCACATTCCCTATCATCAGGGTCACTAGTCTCTTGGGCGGCATGACGAATCAAGGAGAAATAAACCGTTCTTTAGCCCTGGAGGCGCCGCTCAGGGTCTGCTAGGTGGGCAAGGGCCCGACGCCTTCCACCAGCACCTGCTGACTGTCCTGTTCCCCACTTAACAGGGTTGTTCATGAGCCGATTGATTCCCACTTAGAGTACTTTCCTAATCTCTTTTCTGGACACAAATTCCTTTGAGAATCCGATGAGAACCAAAGACCTGCTCCTTGAGGAAAAGCACAAATACTGGAACACGCACATTTATCATTTTTAGGGGTTTTAGGGATCCTCGAAAACCCATCCATGGGCTCCCAGGAGTCCAGAGGCCTTCGATGAATAACTCCGGCAAGGAGGCTGTCAGTACACCTGAGAGGCCGTGCAGGGGTTGAGAAAGTTCTGGTTATTGCTGCTGTCGGATTTGGCTGCTTAAGAGAAAGGCTGACTCTTCAATTGACGGCCAAGATGAGAACAAGATGGCTGATGTTTTAGAGTGTTGAGCATTACGTTGGGTAAACACGGAGGGTGAATTCTCTTATGGTAAGCCAGGGTCAGGTCCTCTTTGGGAAACCCGTCTCTCAAGATTCCACTTTAATGGCTTGTGTACTGGCCCGTGGTACCTGGATGGCACAGGACATGCACACAGGTTGTAAATACCAGCCTGGCCACCTCCAGAGTGCAGCGTGGGGTGACCCCTCAGCAAATCCTGGAGACGTGGCCAGGCTGCTTGTAGAGGCGAAAGGCTTTCGACGGTGTGGAAAGCGCTTGCTTCTGAGTGTAAATGTAGGTTTCCTATCTGAAGCTGAACATCTGCTTGGGCCCTGATGGCTTTGAAGATAGTCCTTTTCCGGTGTAGCCTTTAGACCACGAAAGCCCAGCTAGCCATCTTCTGTTAGTGGGTACCTGATTTGCAAGTTGGGAAACTGGGTGTTTTTAGCTGAGAGCTCACGCCTGGTTAATCTCCTGCCACTTGGACTGATAGGGGCTCACACGAGGTATCATTTACCCCAAACCCATCTGTTGGAATTAGCCAGCTCTGTTGAAATTGATAAGAGCCTGTTATTGTGTCATAGTCCTAGAGTGGGGAGATAAAACGATGAAACTGTACCCCATCTTCAACCCTCCAGAGAAAAAGTATGTGCAATTGGCTAGGTAAATTGCAACATATGATTCAGGCTTCTCTTGGTCTGGCATAAGACAAGAATTATAAATCTTTCTTGGAGGCAGAAAAGGAAAATCTATAATAAATATACTCAAGTAATTAGAGCACCTCAACTTCTACAACCATTTTAATTATTGTATGCCATGACTAGGTCTCCTGCCACCTTCAAGTGAAAAATACATAAAATACATTGAATGTATTTTATGTATTTTTTAGTCCTTACCCGAGGACATGCTTTTATTGATTTGAGAGAGAGAGGAAGGGAGAGGGAGAGGGTGAGGGAGAGAGAAACATAGATATGAGAGTGCAACATTGATTGGTTGCTTCCCATATGCTCCCCAGCTGGGGATCGAAGCCACAACCTGGGTATGTGCCCTGACTGGGAATCAAACCTGTGACCTTTTGGTGTACAGAATGATGCTCCAACCAACTGAGCCACGACCGACAAGGGCTTTTCCAATGCATTTTAGGACTTATAGAATCCTCAGTTACAGTCCACAAAGCGGAAGTATTCCATGTACACCAAAGGCCAGTAGCAAACTCTCCACCCCTCTCGTCTCCTGGAGACAGCCTCTCCTGCTTTGTCATTACACAGAGGAACCCAGTTACTGTGCAGGGGACTGACGGGCATGCATCTCTCCCTTGGTGCGTTTCCTTTCTTTCAGAGCATGCTTTCTTTTGGGCAAGATCCCTACTTTTCCTTTGCTTTCCCCACTGTTGTTCCCGCTGCTGCCTTCCCGAGCACTTCTAAATAAATACACAGCTCTTCATGAGCCTTTTCCTCAGTTGCCAGAAAAAAATTCTGCTTCTCCTTGTCCCCATGTGAGCTAAAAATGATCTCAGCCACGACTGAGAAGTGTAAGAATGCCTGTGATTATTCTAGCAAGTAAAATGAAAGCCACATATTTTGACTCAAATTTAAGTAACGTAAAACACTGCCATCAAGTACGAAAGCCCTTAGAGGGTCTAGAAATCCTGCTCAGTTTTCCTCACGGTCTAGTATCCTTGGGTAGTAACTTGCTGAAATTTTTATTGTAGTCTCTCTCTTTCTTCCTCTGGTTGTGATGAGGGACTAGAAGGGGATGTTGGACATTTATACAGGAAATAGGAGGGGAAAAGGTAGAGAAACCTCACATATTGACAGTACCACAATTTCCTACATCTGCTAAAATAATATTGTCACTATATTCCTACACACAGAATACCTGGTAAGATCAGAGAAATTTCTGTAATGATCTTGAATTTAAAAATGTAACAGTAATACATGTACATTGTAGCAAATGTGGCATATGCCTTTTAATTTAGATATACATGTACATACTTTATTTATAAATAATTAAATTTTAAAAAAGATTTTTATTGATATTTAGAGAGAGAGGAAAGGAGGGGCGCGGGAGAGAGAGAGAGAGAGAGAAACATTGATGTGAGAGCCTGGAATTGAGCCCACAACCCAGGCATGTGCCCTGACTGGGAATCGAACTGGCAACCTTTTGGTGAATGGGACGACTCCCAATCAACTAAGCCACAATGGCCAAGGCAGTAATTAAGTTTGTATATACAGAAAACGCCATCATCTTTGTGCTTTCCCTTCATGTGTGAAGTCTATAGAAAGAAGCTTAAAGCAAACACTGTGTCCTAATGTAATAGAAATACAGCTGAAGCTTAAAAGGATCATTTGATTAACAAAGGTCAACCATGCTATCTTTTCTGAGTCCTATAGCTATCTTTTCTTTTCTTTCTTTTTTTAATCCTCTGCATCTCAGGAAAAGCAATTTCAAAATGTAGATTGGTGCAGTGTTTCTGTTAAATTCAAAAGCCATGAAAACACATGGACAGTGTTTTCATGAGGAGTTCTGCGTAAAACTTGGATCAAAAGTTCGAAACCCAAACCCATAGTTTTGGATTTCCCCGAGGGCTGCCCATTTTTACAGGCCATGCAGGAAAGACCCAACACACATATATGGAAGGGAAAATAAAAGTTTCTCTGCCAATAGGGGCCAGACTCTTGTGGTTTTCAGTTTAAAAAACTAAATTATGCAATTTGTACTCACAAAATAAAAAAATCACCAGTGTTTTCAGCCCAGGTTCATGTTTACTGTGGCCAACCAATCTCATGAAGTTACATAATCTGACAGCTTCCCCGGATTTATCAGCCCTTTCTCTGAAGAGCTGAAAATTATTGGACTTCTTCAAGTTTCCTACACTCACTCATGCTAATTGGAATTAAAATGTTAGTGCTTCTTCCTTTATATATTTGACCATGACTGGTTTTCTTTCTCAACAGCTCATTATTTTATGTACCAATTATAATTACTTCTCATTTCTTTGCCAATTGTGAGAGGGCTTAATAATTCTTAAATACTAGATCTTTAACAAACTAATTACTAAGTTAAACAACCGGATGAATAATTCAACAAATTCAGTTACCTTTACAGTCTTCTAGAGTCTTATCAGGAACTTTAAAATTATTATTAAGTTTTTTTCTTTTTCTATAAAATATTAGCTAAAGAATTTATAAACAGTACCTACCACCAGCCAGTCTGAAAACGAGTTGAATGGTCCCTGGTTCTTGCCACTTAATATACTCTGTTCTAAATTATTATTTTAAATTATTTTGGATGGCTTTAGGAAGGCCTCTTTTCAGAAAGATTGCAAGTATCTGGGAAGGATGAACGAATAACCTTAACATGTTCAAAGCCTTTGACCACTTCTAAGAATTATTCTTTGTGTATGTGTGTGTTTCACCTTTGTGTCTTCAGTGCCAAATACAGGGTCTGGCATACTATAGGAATTTAATATTTATTTAATTAATTACTACATTAGGAAAATATTTTACTCAATCTAAATATTTAGCATTAAGGCATTGAGTAAAATAAATTATGATATAGTTTTACAATAGAATATTACACACCTTTAGAAAATAACATTGGTCAATATTAATTGACCTGAAATGACACTTACAATAAAGTATAAAGTTACAAAATAATATGATTTAATTTTTTAAAAATAAATTTAAAAATATTTCCAGAATATATTCTATACTATAATATGTATGAGTTATAAGATTCAGCTGTTCTTTTTCTTCACTTGTATTTTTAAAACTTTCTACAAAGGCTGTGTACTAAAATCCTAAAATAAAATAAGAGAATGTTTTATAAAATCTAATATAAATAAGGAAAAGATTAAAGTTACATAAAAATGGAAATTTTATACTATAAATTATAATGCTTTGAGGCTCTGTTGAAAAAGGAGTCTTTTAGAGGTACATGTTGAAATACTTACACATTAAATGATACAATGTATGAAATTATTTCCAACATAATCAAGGGTTGGAAAGAGGCAAGATGGGGGAATTGAGTGGAGGGAAGGAAAACAAGATCAGATGTGAGTTGATAATTGTTGAAGCTGGATAGTGAACAAGTGGACTTTATATATGCATTATTTCTGCCTTTTGTGTATGTTTTAAAGTTTACATCCTAAAAATTAACTTTATTGGGGTGACATCTGAATAACATTGTATAAATTTCAGGTGTACAGCTTGTAATACAACATCTGTATGTACGTACCATTGTGTGCTCACAGTGAGGTCCTGTCACCATGTGTTTGAGTCCCTTTACTCTTGTCCTCCCCTCACCCCTACCCTCTGTAACCACCATTCTGGTGTCTGCATCCATGAGTTTGTTAGTTTTGTTTCCTAATTTGTTGCTTTTTGTTTTATATCCCACCTGTGGGTGACTGAGGATTATTCTGAAGAAAACAATGAGGTATTTTATTATAAAAGCAAAGCTTTTCAATGCAGTGGTTTCCTTTTATTAAAAAAAATCTAACAGAAAGGTAAAATTAAATACATTAAATGTCAGCTTATTAAATATTAATTAAAATATTTTTAAGAACCTTTAATGACAAGTAAAAAATTAGTGTATACAATTACATATATTTTTGTTTAAGAAGACCTACGTATATTTTATACATGAATTTAGAATATGAAAATAGATAAGCCCATGTTAAAACTTGTCATCTAATGTATAAGATTAAATATGATTTTAAACTGATTTTTATTATTTCCTGTATTTTCTATAAATAGCACATATTATTTTTATAATAAAAAAGGCCAAAAATCCTTCTTAAAAGAAAGTCATTTTATGATATGAGGTTAATAATGAAATTAGTAAAATAATTTTGCTATGAGGATTATTTTGATATTTTGGAGGAAACCTAATGCTTTGAAATCCCTAAGCCTATAATTAAATTTTGTCTTTTAAGATTTAGAGGATCTTTAGCTTTAGAGGGATTTGGAGTTTCTTTTATCTTGAACCTTGATAAGCCATAGAAAATCGCTTTTAATGAGAGATGTTGGAGTTATTAAATAGTATGTTAGTGGTTTATGTTTTTAAAATAAGAGAGAATTAGCTTTAGCTAGTATCAGAATTTAAGTAAAATATAAAACATTCAAGTGATGAATATAGATGATTACTTAAACGGTTTTAACATGTGAAAAAAAATTCCTAAAGGGATCCTTTAACAAGCACATATTCCTTATGCGTTTTATTTATTTATTTTTTAATTTAATTTTATTTTTATTGTTTTAAGTATTACAAATAGTAGTACATATGTCTCCTTTTTTTCCTCCCTTGATCTCCCCCCGACCTCCCCTACCCCCCAGGACATGCCTTCACCTGCCCACCCTGCCCCCCCCCCCCCCCCCCCCCCCCGCCGCCCCAGTGTCTTATATCCATTGGTTGTGCTTATATGCATGCGTACAAGTCCTTCGGTTGGTCTCTTACAGCCCTCCTCGCCCAACCTCCCCTGTCTTCCCAATGTAGTTTGACAGTCTGTTCAATGCTTCTTTGCCTCTGTATCTTTTTCCCACCATTTCTTTCCTTTAAAAAGTTTTGCCTTTGCAGACTGGAAATAAACATATAATAACAAAACAAGACAAAACAAAAAAATGTTTGAGTCCCAATTTCAATGTCCAACAGTTCCTTATGTGTACATGTCAGCAGTGATATCTGGATGGTGGGCACATGGTGGCAATGCAGGTCCGACCCTCTCTGGTTTGGTCCTAGGCAACCTGCAGCGGTGCACAGCTGCTGACTGCTCCCATGAAAAGGCGTTGTCAGCGTCTTCCATCTCTGGACTGTTTTTTCCTCTTGTCTTCGTGGTTGGAGCACTCCTGTCAATTCCTCTCTGTTGCAGGAATCCATCTGGTCTTGCCTTATGCGTTTTAAATATTTAATTTAGAAATAATTGACTTTCAAATATTTTGAAAGACATAACTACTATGCATATCATAAATGCATTCATTTTGATATAAAGAAGAAAATTACCTTGAAGCCTTTCATGGCCATTTTCTACACAGTAATATCAAATATCTAAACGTTTATTAGTTTCAAATGCCAAATATTAGCTGGAGTATTTTACAATTACTTGAAAGGTTGATTAAGTTAGTGCAGGGGAAAATTTTCCTTTTAAACATGAGTAAAATTTTCGTGTTTGATTAGTGTCACATTCCCGATTACCTATTTTGTTTTTGCACGTACTTCTCTCTGGTCTTGGTTTAACGACAATTCACGGTCATGTCAGGCAGCCACTGTGCGTGAGACATCATGTCAGTGAGCAAGGCTTTCAGCTGCAAGCCGTACAATACCTGACTACCAGCAACTGTGAAAAACCCAGATTCATTTCTCCCACGTAACAAGAAGTCGGAGGGACTGCGTTTCTGTCACTGGCTCAGTTGCTCAATGATACTGTCTCTGCAGTTCTCTGGGCTTTCCTGATCGTCGCGAGATGGCTGCTGCAGCTTTGAGCCTGCGCCTCTTTGGAGAGGTGCAGAGTTGGGTAAAGGTGGAAAGGAGGCTGACGCAGCAGTCAGTGCCTGTAGGTTTTTCTAGGAAAACAGGGTTTTTCCAGAGAACTCCAAAAAACAGTTACCAGCTTCTGGGTCATTGCTACAGCTGGGTTATATGGCCACCCCAGCTTCGTGGAAGGTGGGGAACAGGAAGTAGAATGGTTATAATTGCTTTAGAGCATGGGTTCTTAACAGGAGGGAGGGCGAAGAATGGGGTAGGGATGGGGTGCAGGTGGGTGGTGGGCTGAGGGTGGGGTGGTGCCACTGTCACCCAGGAAGGGGAGAATATTAACTGGGTGGGGGGAAAGGCAGAAGAAAAAATATTACTCTTTTTATGTATAAAGCACAGCTGTACATGCAATACATAAACAGACATGTAGTTTATCTATGGTATTAAAATTTTATGTGTGGGGTGATTAGGGAAAAAGCTTCTGAAAAGGCTCTTAGCGGTGTGATAATGAAGAAAAAAAAAAAAGGTTGAGAAATGGTGACCTAGACCAAGCAGGATTCTTTCCCTAAGGTTTTGCATATTGTCTTGCAAACAAAATTAGATTCTATTACTAATGACACGGATATTAAGTAGAAATGTCTACTACAGAGAATGTCATAAATTAAACTAATGAATAACTCCTTCCCTCTTGTAACAGTGGTCTTTTCTTGTTAGATTGTGAACTTCTTAAGAGTGGGAACTGTGTCTTATTCATCTTCATATATTAGTACACTTGGCTCTCAATCTAAATATATTTTAGATTGAATGGAACAGACTTCGTTAAACGTAACATATGTTTTACAGCTGGACCAGTTCCCCTCAGATATCAATTTGAGCTTATCACCCTACACCAAAGCTTCAGTAGCTTCCAATTTCTTACAGACACGAGGCTCAACTTCTCATTCTCACTCCCTACCATTTCCTCAGCTGAAGTCTGGGGTCCAGGCACACTGATCTACTTGATCCCTAAACACATCTTGGCTCTCAGTCCTCTGCGTTGGTATGTTCAGTTCCCTCTCTTGTTACCCTTCAAATTCCTTTCCCCTCAACACTCCGTTCCAAGTCTCTCTTAGGTGTTTCCTCTTGCCTGGAAGACCTTTTCTTTCTCTTCAACCTTTTCAAATCCTTCCCTTCACAGCCTAGTTGAAGTCCTGCTTCCTCCCCAAGTTCTTTGCAGGGCCCCTAGCCCACGTACACCTCCATCCTCTTTATATTCTGTTGTGTGTCTGGCCTGTTTTCACTCTTTGGTCCATCTAGTTAAGTAATTAGACGTACGTAATGCCTTTACTTTTAGTTGTCCAACTCAAGCACCAGTATCTTGTCTAGAATCCAGGAAAGCAGGGACTCCTGTCCAGTGTCAGTGATGTGCATCTAGGAAGCAATCAATACAAGCTGACTTATTAATAGAGTAAATCGATAAATATCAATAGATGAAAAGAGAGCCAAGAAGTAGTTGGAAATTCTGCTTCCTTTGCAGTTCTAAAACCCACTGTATTTGTATTTTAACATAAAGATGCCCAGGGTGGTGAGGATTCAGGCACAAGGGAAAAACCAAAGGCCTGCCTTAAGAGCTAGATGCTGCCCACCAGTTTTGTTCTGCCACCCAGGGCCCAGACCTCTGCATGTCAAGTTCAGGGCTTTGAAGTTAGCCAGGGGTGAGTTATTTAATTTCCCTGTGTCTCAGTCGTTGCATCTGTAACATGGGGATAATATTCTCTACCAGGAGGGATTGTTGTGAGGATAAAGTGCTAGTGCCTCCTCCAGGGTCTGGATCCCATAGGCTATGGCATAGGCACTCAATAAATGGTGCTGTGGATGGCGTGGCTTCTCAGCCTGATGTTTAGCGGGGACAATATTTGCTTTAGTGAATTTTCCTCTTAATATCCCCTTGAAGAGAGGAGGTTGCTTAGGTGTACTTGATTAAAAGGTATTTCTATCTGCGGAATAAGAGTAGTAGCCACATTTCATAGCATGTTGAGCTGGAACGAAGCCCTCTTGCTTTATGAATGATGAAAGGCGTGCCCAGAGAAGGTGAGTAGCTTGCTCCTGGTTCCAAGGCCAGTGGCAGAGATGAAATCGAACCCAGATACCCTGACTCCTGATTAGGGTTTCCCCCCACCCTGTGTCTAGGGTTGCCAGATCTAGCAAATAAAACAAAAACCAAAACCAGAATGCCAGTTAGATTTTGAATTTCAGATAAACAAGTGTTTGCTATAAGTCTATTCCATGGCCATTAGTTAAAGAAAAACAATGATTTAAAAAAGAAAAAAACAACTATTTGAAGAACAGATTAGGAAAAAACAGATATATAGGGGGTATCTGATATGTAGTTATGCTATGGGCACGCTGTTTTTTATAAGCATTGAGAATGTGCCTTGGTACAAAAGGGAAATGGTACTTTGGGGAAGTGAGGCTGTTGATTTTTTAAAAAGTTGTTTTATAATAAAAATTTTGAGCACATCTAAAAGGCCGCATATGCCCATCACTCAAATTTAGCAATTGTCAAGATATTGCCATATTTATTTCATCTATTTTTTTTCTGAAATGTTTTAAAGTAAAGCCCAGACATCATGTCACTTCACTCATACATGTTATGCATCTCTAAAATCAAGAGTATTTTTCTCACACGGTCATGCTGCCATTATCCCACCTAATAAAGTTGGCAGTAATCCTTTGGAATCTTCTAATACCCAATCCATAATCATATTTTCCTTATTGTGTCAAAAATATATTTTCATAATTGAATTCAGTATCCAAAGTCCATCCATTATGCCCAGTTGGTGTGGCTCAGTGGTTGAGCTTCAACCTATGAACCAGGAAGTCACAGTTCAATTTTCCATCAGGGCACATGCCCAGGTTGCAGGCTCAAGACCCAGTGGGGGACGTGCAGGAGGCAGCCAAACAGTGATTCTCTCTCATCATTGATCTCTCTCTCTCTCTCTCTCTCTCTCTGTCTCTCTCCCCCTTCCTCTCTGAAATCAATAAAAATATATTAAAAATAAACTCACAAAAAAAAACACAAAGTCCATCCATTATATGGTTGTTATGTCTCTTAATATTATTTTTAATGGCAAAATGAAATGATGAAGAAAACATTGGTTGATGTCTTGAGAAAGTTTTATTGGGGCCATAGCAAGCTCTCGTATAGTTGGTACAAAGACCAAAAGAGGTTTCGAAAACAGCCATGTCGTCAATGATTGTTTGTGAGCGAAAACAGCCATGTCATCAATGATTGTTTGTGAGCTAATCAATTCTGGTAGTTCTATTGCTTTGTTTATACTAGATAAAAAAGACAGTGGAGAGAGATTTTGTTTTGTTTTGTTTGAGCTGATTGTGTTTCTGTGTGTGTGTGCCAAAGCTGCTTCACATGTAAAATGAGGATAATAATATAATATCCTTACTTCCCAGCTTGTGGAGGTCAGATGAAAAGCTGTCTGAGAAAGCTGTGGGTAGCTGTATAACAGTGCTTCTCCCGTTTGACCCTGCTTCTGAGTCATGCCAGGGCTTTAAAAATAATTTCTATGGTTCTTCTCAGGCCCACGGAATGAGACTGTCCCCAGGAGGGGCGCAGGAAAACATTTTCAACAGCCTCTCAGACTCTCTTGCCGGGAGCTTTATCAGCAGGGATGGTGGTTGCCGCTGCTGGGTTAGGGAGCTGCTTCCTTTGCCGTCTCCCCGTGGGGAGAGTTTCTCTGAGCTGGGCCTCTTGATTATCCCAGATCAAGAATTGTGCTGGGGGGAGATGACCAGATGCTTTCAGTAGCAGTGATGATGACTCATACTTGAGAAGGCACTGGGATTCAGCCACAAGAATATTACCACAGGACGAGATAACAGACTTCCATGTGATAGAGCCAGGAAGCCCTTTATCTCATAGGAGCCCAGTGATGCAAAAAGGAGGGGACATAGTTTACCCACTGATAATTGATTCTATGACAGTGGAATTTTGGGGACCTTATTTTAGAAAAATAGCAAGTATGGGTCTCACTCTTCTAGTGCCTGAATGCGCGCACACACACACACACACACACACACACACACACACACACACACACACACCTAGGGCCATGCTAGTAAAGCCTCATGGGAAACGGAGCACTGAAGAGTTCGCTGGGAGGTTTTCAAATTTAACCTTACTAGGTAAACACTTTGCGGGGGATAGAGCAGAAGGAAGCGTTCCGATGGAGTCTGCATGGCATATGTGAGTGATACAAGATACAGGCATAATGTACAAGTGGTTAGAGGAAGATGGAATGAGGTTAAGGGATGGTTTTTCTGGCGCATTTCAGTTCACGGTGGGATTAAGGATTTAAGAAGGGTGGCTAATGCTGATGTCCAGGGTGGCTCCTTTTGGAGTTTTACTATTGTATCTTTTTTTAAAGTTTAAATTTATTGGGGTGACATTGGTCAACATGACGTACTATTGTATCTTGAAAGTGATTTTGGGTGGGCTTGTACGACTGAAGCTCGGCCAGGGTCACCTAATACATGAAGGTGACTTAGAGAGTTATCTCCTGAGAGCTTGTGTTTACATGAAGAGGGATGAATCAGAAAGAAGAGGGGTGGTCAGCCCTGGAAACAGAAAACAAGCCCGTCTGAGAATCATACTTTGGCAGTGTTTTTTCAGTCATTGTCAGTGGAGAGAGAATCTCGGCTAATGGACTTCTGCATTCTGATCTCATTCACAAGACCGTTAGGAGGAAGTGAACCAGTGACCCTTAGGTTAAGGCATGTTCTTGGCCATTCTGGTACTCAATGACAAAAGGAAAGAAGTTCCCACATCTCCTACCAGTGGCACCCATTTCTATTACACAAGAAATTCCTTTTCTTAGGATCTAATCCCACAGGAATTTTTCTAGCATCCTGAGTACGATGCTGTGAGCACAATCCAAATCACTGAAATATTCCCATTATTTTTTTCTTAAAAATTTTTTTTCTTACTTGAGTGGTGTCTGAAAGAGCCCTGCTGTGAGGAGGACCAGACTGAGTGAGAGAGGGACTTATGGGTCCAGTGAGAACTGCTCACCTGACAGACGAGGTGACTGGGCAGGAGGGTGGCGCTGGACTTACTCAGGGTCATTTCCTTAGTCAGGGGTTGAGCCTGACCCAGGAGCCAGGCCTCTGGTGCCACACTTTCTTGAAAGTGACTGTCCAAGTGATCCAGTGAATGCTACTTCTACCCAGGAAGGAACTGCAGGACATATTTGTATTTCCTTTGACAAAGAATCACGAGTTACTGGTATTGACAACTTTTCTTCTTATAAAAGCAGTATGTAATAGAAAGAAAATTTGAAAAATATACATACGCACCAAAAATTCAAAAAAAGTATGTAATTGCACAATAAAAACATTGTTAACATCTTGGTGTAGTATCTTTCTCCTTTCTCTAGTTTTACTGAAAATCAAGATCGTATTGCCTATACTATTTCGACTTGCTTTTTTTTTTTCATGTAACTTTATTGTCATGTAACTGTTCCCACATTATTAAATATTTTTCTAAGATAGTAAGGAATTTAATGATAAAGGAGGTATGTGTGGGTGTTTCTCTTTTGAAAGGTTATCCTGTGTGGCAAGTTGTCTTGTATTTAACATGTGGAGACAAATGAAGGCAAAAATGAATAAATGGCAAGTCAATTCCACAAGGAGTGTGTTTTCTGAAAGTCCCCGCTGCTGGAAACAAGTATAGGATTGTGCCTCCTGGTTTCAAACATGTTGATAATAGCTGTGTAGAGGGAGGCATGAGAGTTGGCATAAAGGATGAACATCAAACTCGAGGCAGGAGCTATGGATAATCTAGTGAGAGCTGCAAGTCAGGTTGCCAAGAACAGATGGTTCTTCTGCAGCCCCCTGTGCTGGGACCTGTACTAGTTGCTCCTCCATGGGCATTTGGTCCGTGATTTTTTTCAATCGTTTAAAGGTTGTAGGAAATGCTCTTCCAGGCTGAGAACTTCTGTCTGGGGTATGGGCATTTGGGAGGCATGAGTGATGTGGTCAGCAGTTGCCTTTTTGTCCAGGAAAGCCATGAGGATGCCTTAGAGAACGGAGGGATTTTGTGGGGCTTAGATGACAATCACGTTTGTGCCTCTTGACTATCTTGGCCATCTAGTGGTTCTGCGGCCCAGGTCTGTAAGTGGGCTGGTGTTTTCTCCATTCAGTCTCTGAAAACTCTCCAAGGCACTCAGTTCCCTCTGTCACAAATTATGCCAGTGAAGTCTAAATTGGACTGGGACATGTTCCCAGGAAAGGAGGTCTGAATTCTTTTGGAAAAAAAAATTTTTTTTTTATTGATTTTAGAGAGGAAAGGGGAAGGAGAGAGAGGTAGAAACATCAATGATCAGAGAATCATCGGTAGGCTGCCTCCTGCACACCCTGCACCAGGGATGGAGTCCGTAACCCGGGCGTGTGCCCTGACTGGGAATTGAACTGTGACCTCCTAGTTCATAGGTCGATGCTCAACCATTGAGCCACGCTGGCCAGGCAGAGGTCCGGATTCTGTTTCTAACTTGTGTAAAACCGAGGTGGTTGCTACTGAACACAGTCTTGAAATCAGACACCTGCTGGGAGGCTCCTTGTGCTTCCCTTGACTAATGAGCCCATGCTGAGGGCTTTTTAGTCCCTGAGTCAAGGTAGGGGGTGGAGAAGGAAGGACAAGCAAGGCAAGGCAAGAGGAAAAGCCTGTGAGTTGGGAAAGGTCACTTGTGGCAGGAACTGTGAGCTGTCTGCCCCCTCATCCTCTTCTCTGTTAACATCTGCTTTCAAAGCAGCTTGTGATATCACTGCTTTCATAGAAACATGAAGTATTACATCATACAGGCCCTTAGAGCCAATCAGATTCAGTGCCTAATTTTACAGATGAGACAATTGAAGTCTGGAGAGGCTAAGTGGTGTGAGCAGAGTCACACAGTTAATGATAGAGCTAGGATTTGAACCTGCATCTCGCAGTCCAAGGCTCTGTCCACTGCAAGCTGCCTCTACTTACTATACTGACTTTCCATTCATGTTTAGTCTTATATTTATATCTTTAGATTTATCTATAACAAAGGACGAGTTGCTTAGTCCTGTACTAAAGGAAGTTAGAATCAGGCAACTCAAAATCTACAGCTAAGGAAAACGTTTCATGATATATTATTAAGTGAGAAAAGCATCAGGGGATGTGGTATAGTATGCTACAGTTTATATTATACTAGAGGCCTGGTGCACAAAAATTCGTGCACTTGGGGGGGGGGGGCAGTCCCTCAGCTCGGCCTGAGCCCTCTTACAGTCCGGGACCTCTCGGGGGATGTCTACCTGCCGGCTTAGGCCCACTCCCTGGGGGGTTGGGCCTAAGCTGGCAGTCAGACATCCCTCTGGCAGCCAGGTAGCCCTCGGGGGATCTCTGACTGACGGCTTAGGCCCACTCCCCACAAGGAGCAGGCCTAACCCATAGTTGGACAACCTTAGTGCTGCCGAGGAAGTGGGAGAGGCTCCCGCCACCACCGCTGTGCTTGCAGCCCTCAGCCCGGCTTGTGGCTGGGCTGAGCTCCCCCTCTGGGAGCGCACTGACCACCAGGGGGCAGCTCCTGCATTGACCATCTGCCCCCTGGTGGTCAGTGCGTGTCATTGAGACTGGTCGTTCTGCAGTTAGGGTCAATTTGTATATTACCCTTTTATTATACAGGACATATTATATATGTATACATATGTATGTATGATAATTACACATATGCATCAATATATAGATGTCATAATTAACAGCTTTAGAAAAATGCATAAGAACTTAAGGCAATGATCGTCTCTGGAAAAATGCCTGGGGCCCTGGAGGGTAGCAGGCATAGGAAGGAGACATTTTCCACTTCTGTACTCTGAATTTTCCTATAGGCATGTATTAACTAGTCAACAATGTAAATGTAAGAACACTCAAAGACAGCATGTGAGCTCAAATAAGGGAGAAAAATAATGCTTACTGGGAGCTCCTGGAAGGCTTCTTGGAGGAGGTGACATTTGAGCTGGGACACAGAGAACTTTTACCAGGAAGAGTCAGAGCAGGGAAGATCATATTTCAGGAGATGAGAACAGCACACTTAAGGGTATTGATTCAGGAAAAGCAGGGAGAGTCTGGGGAGATTGCAGCAATGGTTGGGTGAAATGGGGATGGGGAGAGGAGAAAGGTAATGAAAGATGGCTAGATGGAGTTTTGTGGGTTTTTTTTTAGTATCTTTTTATTGATTTCAGAGAGGAAGGGAGAGAGAGATAGAAACATCAATAATGAGAGAGAACCATTGATTGGCTGCCCTCTGCACTCCCTCCCCCCCTACTGGGCATTGAACCTGCAACCCAGCATGTGCCCTTGACCGGAATCGAACCTGGGACCCTTCAGTCTGCAGGCTCTATCCACTGAGCCAAACCAGCTAGGGCATGAATGGAGGTTATTTTATACTTGACATGGAGTAAAGGGCCCTTTACAAATTGGCCCCAGGGTCCCTTTCCAAGACCATCTCCCACTTGTGCTTTAGCCACAAAAGCCAACTCTCCACCCTCCAGATACACAGACCTTTCCCACGAGCACACCTGGGTCCCGGCCACTTCCTCTTTCTGAATTAGGTCCCTCCACTCCCACTTTCTTTTCCTCCTCAAAACCCATTTCAAATGTCACTCCCCTCCTCCTTGACTGCTCTCAAAGATATAGTCACTGTTCTCTTGGCGTTTTGAATTGCCTTTATTATAGCATGTGTCCATTTAAATTTTAATTTTTTTGTGGGAGGAAGCTGAGTGTGAGGTCATTTGTATGCAGAATGTTGCTTCCCCCCTCTCTCTAATTTAGGATTTTATTCATTAAGCTCCTGGCTATATGGGACCTTATTATGACGAAGTACAGCCATGCCTTCTGCCTCTACATGGCCATCCTATTACCTCTCCACATGAAGTCATTTCTCCTAATAGAGAGAAAGAAAAAAGTGAGGGTCAGAGACATTATTCACCAAGTAAAGGAAAGAAAATTTTAAACCTGTAGGCTCAGGCTAAGCTATATTAACGTTTTTTATTATCTTCTGTCCCCGTTAGGCTTTTTCAGAGTAGGTCTAGTTTAAAGCCAATTAAATTAGGCAGCTATCCTGACTCCCCCCCCCCCCCCAGACTTCTATAGAATTTGGAACTTAATGTCCATAGAATATTGTGCATGAGCATTGAATTAAACAGTTAAAACAAGGCTTTTGCTCTGGAGTCTCCTGGGGTCGCAGGGCTGTGAGGGGTTTGTTTCTCCCAGAGTCCTTGATCAGAAGCGGAGCATCTAGGAAGATATTTACTCTCATTGCTACATGTGATAGCTACACTATAATCAATGTAGAAAGAACAGGAATCTATATCCCAAAAGGGGATTTAAAACACCTACGAAAGGCTGGACAAGCTGGTGTTTTTAGCTTATTTCTCTTTGTTCTTTTTCTCTCGTAGACAAATCAGGGAGTAACTGCCATATAGTTTTATCGATAGAGGGACCTGTGTACGATGAGCTGAGAATTCACAGCAAGCCTGCATTTGCCCACTCTCGCACTGACACTTTGCCTCTGCCTGGACCAATGTCTTTCTGGGCATTCTGGTCACCAGACCAGGCTTGTCTGTTTATTTTTCTACACAAATGGGGCCCTTTACCAAATTTTCCAACTGCTTGCTTTTATTCAGTGGCTAATAATGTCATGGGCACCCGCCTTGCTCAATACATACGGGCTGAGTTAACTCTGTTTAATGCTCTATTGGATTCTACTGGATGGATAAGGCAGAATTAATTTAACCACTGCCTCTTGGTGGATCTTTCAGTTACCCCCAGTTCTTTTTTGGCTGTCATGAATAATGCAGCAAGGAGAATTCTTGCACATATGTCTTGACTACTTGTGTAGGTACAATAGGACAATGTGTCTAAAGAATTGGATGTTTCCAGGTTAAAAGGTATATGCTTTTAAAATGTAAATAGTGCTCTGGCCAGTGTTTCTCAGTGGTTAGAGCAATGGCCAGAGCACCGAAGGGTCGTAGGTTCTATTGCTGGTCAAGAACATGTACCTGGGTTGCAGGTTCAATCCCTGGAAGCAACCAATTGATGTGTCTTTCTCACATTAACATTTCTCTCTCTGTCCCCCCGCCCCACCCCGCCCCTTCACTCATCCCTCTCTTCCACACTCTAAATATCAATGAAAAAAATATCCTCAGGTGAGGATTAACAAAAATAAATAAATAACATTTTAATAGCTACTGGAAAGGGCATGCCACACGGGCAGGATGGTGAAGGGGTCCATCCTAGTGAAGGCATTAAGGGAGTGCATTATCTGTCAAGAATTTAAAAACAACAGTAACACCAATATGGGTCTGCTTTTTAAAAAAATGTCTTTATTGATGAAGGTATTACCTATGTGTCCTGATCCCCACAGTCCCCATGAACTGGCAGTAATAAAGTCACAGTAAACTCTTAGTGCTGACCTCGAGATCCAATTGCAGTTCCCAACCCTGTGGCACTCCGTACATATTCCTGAGTTTAAACTGTAGGTTAGAAATAAAGTATAATAGCACAATGGTTATAGAGACTATGAAACAGAACTTGATTTCCTTCAATTCTGTTATTCCGTGTGACCTTTTAGAGTTTTGTGTTTAAATTGAAAACAGTGAAGCTGAGTGCACACTACCATGTGTAATATTTTGATGGATAATTGCAAGTTTTAGTTCATACGTGACATATTTTACTGCATTTGAAAAATACTTTTAAAAATTGAAATCTGACTCTGGGTGGCAAATACACCAAGTAGGCAGCTGGATTCTGTTAAATTGCAAGATGACATCTGCCTAAGGGAGATACCTTCAAATGTTGTTAGAAACCAGGCCTGGGGTAGGAAAGAAATCACCCACCAGCTGGAAAACCTCTTTCCAGTCCCAGCCTTTATTTTAGGATTGTGTCTTAGTCTACATGGGCATCTATAACAAAATGTCATAGACTGGAATTTATTTAAACAGAAATGTATTTCTCTCAGTTCTAGAGGCTGGGAAACCTGATTATGGCCTGTGCCAATGTGATGTCTAGTGCGAACTCAATCCCTGAGTCATAGATGGCACTTTTCCACTATGTCCTCACATGGTGGAAGGTGCTAGGAGGTCTCTGGGGTCCCTTTTATAAGGGCACTAACTTTCCCTATGAGGGCGCCACGCTCACCTCCCAAAGGCCCCTGGGGGTTTGGTTTGAACATATGAATTTTAGGGACATGCAAACATTCCGATCATAGCTGATTGCTTAGTTTCATCAAGGTTGCAAAGGTAGGCAGGCTTCCCCCAGGTGAGAGGCAGGGAGGGGAGGTGGAGATGGCATTGCAAATGGGCTTGGGGTTCAAACCCCGGCAGCTCTCCTCACTAGCTGTCACCTTGGGCAGGTTACTTTAATTCTGTACCTTAGTTTCCTCAGCTATAAAATGAGGAAATAATGGTATTGGCCACATAGTATTGTGGTTATGATTAATGAGCTTTCATGAAGAACTTCAAACAGTGTCTGACCAATGCTAAGTACCATGTGAGCTTTTATTGTTATTCTTATCTATGAAGGGCCCGGCACTCCCTTAGGCATGGGAGAGAGCTTCTTTTGCATTGCCTTAAAAATCCTACAAACTATGTATCATTACCCACATTTTGTGGTTCTGGTCATGTGACCTGCTCAGAGTTATACTGCTAATCAGCGATGAAGCGGAGCATCTAACTGAGACCCCAATACCACAGCCTGGGCTCTTTGCAAATGATGGCATATTGGCAATTTTATACATTGAACCTGAGACCAAATCGGCTCATTGTATTCAGGGCTCTGGGCTAAATATCTAGAGCAAAATACCTTGCCTTTTGCAGTTTGAGGGATTTGTGACTTAGGGTTGATTTTAATTCTAGAGAATGTTGGAAGGCTTGATGATTGCCCCTACAGAGAGGTGATCTATCTCCCAAAGGAAGTTCATGAGAAAGAAAGTATTTCTCTGTTAAAACTGGGAGCTCTCTTTTGAGTTAAAAAGTCACCCATTTGAAATACCTATCTAAGCTATCTATAAGTGCTTTGTATTTAAAATATTAAGGAAATTAAGTGTGGGCAAGAAAATGTAGATGTAATATACAGTATTTGAAAAAATCCTGTGTAGATGGAAAGAATGCTGACTCAGCCGATCCAGTTTCTGGCCTCGAGTCAGCCCCCAGTAGCTAAACCACTTCTTCCTCGTGGGGAAATGAGTGGGTTGAACTAGACGACCTTTTCATCTAATTATGCTGTTTCTTTCCACATCAGGGGAAGTGCTATTTTACATTGTTTAGTGGTTCTCAATGCTGGGGGAGTGCCAGGAATTGGGGGAGTTCCGAGAATATAACATACAGATATAAAAAGTGGCAACATAGTTATTTAACCAAGAAAGGATTAATGTCCTTAATCTTTAAAAAGATATTTAAAAATTATTTTAAAATGATGATTACCTTGCTAGAAAACTAGATAGAACAGGTGAATTACAAAAGAAAAAAATGTAAGTAGTCAATGAAAAGATGAATTTTAATTTTCACTAGACATAAATGAAATGCAAGTGAAAACAGATCAAATGGGCAAATATTATAACCATTGGTAGTTGGTAGTATGATCAAATGAATACTCTTGTACATGGCTTATGGAATATAAATTGGTCCAACATTTTGATCTTTTTTGTTCCAATAATTGCACTCATATCTACTCGTACTAAAGAAATAATTCATATTTATGCAAAGTTATTTTTAAAATATTTGCTCATTACTTAATATGGTAAAAATTATAAACAATTTAAATGTCCAACAATAGGCAATTGGTTAAATAAAAAATGCTACATTCATATTACACAGTCATTAAAATTATATTTGATGAATCTTGATGACATATAAGATAAAAGTTAAATAAAAAAGCAAGATGCCAAACACATGTAAAGTATGGTATTAGCTTTGAAAAAATAGCGCACTGAAAAAATGAAACAGGAAAAGGTACACTAATATCTTACTTTTGGTTCTAGGTAGTAGTTGGTTTTTTGCTTTAGCTCCTTTTGATAGTTCTGTGTCTTCAACATGCTCTCTAATGTGTATGTATTATTTTTATAATCAGAACAAAAAGGTGCATAGAAATAGTCCAGAGAAATGAGGAGAGACATTAGCCAGAATGGGGAGGATGTCTTCAGTCTCATTTCAGCAAATAAGAGAGGGAATGCCGTTCCCCACGGATGGCTTGAGTATGTGTAGTGGATGATGATGGTGGTGGTGGTTCTGGCATGGGGGTTGGGGAGGAGAGGTGGGGAGTCCCTGGGGTGTGGTGGAGGTCCACCCAGACGTCAGGCAGATTTCATAGTTTCACAGTCAGTAAAGATCAGACAGGGAGCTACTTTCAGTCTCAGGAGAGAACATCCAGTCCTAAAGCAGAAACTCCCCCCTGCCCCTCGCCGCGTCAGACAGAAAGACCTGCCGGGTCTTTGCAGAGGGTCTTTCTCGCTCTCAGGGTTACTTTGATTTGTGATCTGGTCTTGTGTGTGTAATACATTTTCACTCCTGAGTTTCTTTTCTTTTAGGTTATTTTCATTATGACTTTCTGCTCTTTTGCAAAGAGCTAATTCTGCAGAATTGGGGCAAAGAGGACCAAGAGAAGTTAGTGGGGGTAATTATACCAGCTAGGAAGTTAAGAGCGTAGGTAATTTCAAGAGTATCCTTTACTCCTTTTATTTTTTAATTTTTATTTTTTTAAAATCTTATTTTATTGTTTAAAGTATTACAAATAGTAGTACATATGTCTCCTTTTTCCCCCCATTGACTTCCCCCTGGCTTCCCTCCCCCCTTCCCCCCCCAGCACATGCCCTCACCCCCCACCCTCAGTGTCTTGAGTCCATTGGTTATGCTTATATGCATGCATACAAGTCCTTCGGTTGATCTCTTACCTCCCCCACCCCAACCCTCCCCTGCCTTCCTGCTGTAGTTTGACAGTCTGTTCGATGCTTCTTTGCCTCTGTATCTATTTTTGTTCATCAGTTTATAATGTTCTTTATATTCCACAAATGAGTGAGAACATGTGATACTTATCTTTCACTGACTGGCTTATTTCACGTAGCATAATGGTCTCCAATTCCATCCATGCTATTGCAAATGGTAAGAACTCCTTCTTTTCTACAGCAGCGTAGTATTCCATTGTGCAGATGTGGAATCCTTTACACCTTTTAAACATAGGGTTCCCTAACCACCACTCCTTTCTCCCACCTCTGGAGAGTTCATTGCTCGCTCTTCTGGGTTTGGTAGTACTGGTTTATAACAACACCCTCGTAGCAGCTACTATTTGTGTCTGTTTTGTTCCAGGCACTGTTTGGACATACATTAGTTCTTATAACAGCCCTTCAGGTGAATAATAACAGGAAATACTTCCAGAGTACTCAGTCCAGGCCAGGCATCATTCTATGTGCTTTACATGCACTAACCTATTTAATCCTGTGCAACAAACCTGTATGATAGGTACTAGCATTATTCCCTTTTTACAGTTGAAAAGCCAAGTTTAGTAACTTCCATGAGGTCACACAGCCAGTAGTTAGGGGAGCTGGGAGGCAGCATGTTCCCAGAATCCTTAATCACTATGCTATACTTCTTCTATTGACAAGGGACTGAACGTCAGAGAGGTTAAGCAATTTACCCAAGGTCACAGAGTAAGTCACAGACATTGGAGGCAAACCTAAGGTGCCTGACCCCAGAGTTTGAGTTTTCTTTCCTACTCTGAATTACACGGAGTGGACAGATTATTATGATCTTTGAACGCATAATAATCTGGCCACTCAGTGTGTGTGTGTGTGTGTGTGTGTGTGTGTGTGTGTGTATTAGAGGCCTGGTGCATGAATTCATGCATGGGTGGGGTCTGACCAACCTGGCCAGGAGGAGAGGACATGGGCGGTTGGCCGGCCTGCCTGCTGGTTGAACTCCTGGTCGAGGGGACAATTTGCATATTAACCTTTTCTTATATAGGATATACACTGAGTGGCCAGATTATTATGCATTCAGAGATCATAATAGTCTGGCCACTCAGTGTACCTTTCTTTATATAGCAGGAGTTGTCAAACTTTTTATCTAAAGAGCCAGATAGTAAATATTTTAGGTTTTACACACAAGGCCGTAAAGTCTCTTTTGCAGTGTTGAACTGTAGCATGAAAGTAGCCATTGGACAATACGTAAATGAAAGAGCATAGCTATGTTCCAATGAAATGTTATTTTATGGACACTGAAATTTGAATTTCATATAATACTCATATGTCACAAAATATTGCTCTTTTGATTTTTTTTTAACCATTAAGAAAGTAAAGACCGTTTTATTCATGGGCCACACAGAAACAGATGGTGGGTTTGCCCATGGTTGAGCTAGCCAGTTTGGCAACTTTGCTTTACTGCATCATTACATCACAGAACAGTTAGATATGCATGTATACCAGGTGTACCGGTGAATAATAGCGGATTTTGTAATCAAAGAAAACACAATAATTTCAAGAGCAACATCAAAAGTGCTTTATTTAAAGTAATGTCCATCGCTAGCTACACATTTCCCCATCTTTCAGGTAATTTGTGGATACCATCCCAATGGAACTTTTCTTGTTTTGAGGCACACCATTCAGAGACCCAATTTTCCACTTCTTCGTACGGCGGGTGGGTTAATACTTCCCAGGCAAGATCTTTTAACGTGTCTTTAACTGGTTTTGAAGTGTGTGATGGTGTGTCATCGTGAAGCAAAATTACTTTGCTGTGTCTTCTGGCACATTCTGGTCGTTTCACGATCAAAGCGTGGTTCAAATTGATTATTTGTTGTTGGTAGTGATCAGTATTAATGGTTTCACCTGGTTTTAGAAGCTCATAATACACCACAACTTCCTGATCCCACCAAAGGCAGAGCATTGTCTTCTTTCCGAAATGATTTGGCCTTGCAGTAGATGTTGATGGTTGACCTGGATCAACCCATGATTTCGTGCATTTGGGATTCTCAAAATAAATCCACTTTTCATCACCAGTCACAATTTGATGCAAAAAAAGACTTTCTTTCATGCCGTTGAAGCAACATTTTACTGATGACTTTTCGGTTTTCCATTTGTCTTTCGTTCACTTGATGTGGCACCCATTTTCCTTCCTTTAAAGCCTTTCCCATTGCTTGTAAATGATCGAAATTGTTTGCTGAGCAACGTTTCATCTTTCTGCAAGTTGTTTTTGAGTTTGACATGCATCTCCATCCAATAATGCTTGTAATTGTTGGTCTTCAAACTTTTCCGGTTGACCTGGGCGTTCTTTGTCTTTCACATCGAAATCATCACTTTTAAAGCATTTAAACCAGCCTTCACAAGTATCTTGAGATGGAACATGTTCACCATAAGCTTCCTGAAGTATTCAGCAGCACTTTTCTTCAAAATAATGAATTAAAACTTCCTGCAAATGCTCTTTTTTTGGCACGAAATTTGACATTTTTCAGTGTAAAAATATCTATGATGTTAACACCTTCAGCAAATTTGACATATGAAGTTTTGAAGCTTGTTGTCAATACAACAAAACAGCATACATATCAAATCGCATATATAGCAACATATGTGTAACTACATCTATTGAAAAAAATCCGCATTATCAACCAGTACACCTAGTATGCTTCTTTGTTCTCTTTTCTAAAACAATTCAGCTTGGGCCCCAAACGTGCATAGCCAGCTGAGAAAATATGAGTCCCTGGGTGAATGAAATTCACGTTCCTTAGCAAGAGGTTCAGAGATTACCTGACCTTTTGTTTTTGAACATGCCTTGTGGGGGCTGTACTCTTGACTCCAAGCAGTTTTTCAGAATATTCCTGCCATTACTCTGAGAGAAGCTATGATAACTACTTTTTCCAATCACCTTAGTTTAGAGGTGAGGTTCTGGTGTCTCTCTTAAAAAAAAAAAAAAAAAGGAAAGAAAGATTATCTTTATCAGGGGTCCTCAAACTATGGCCCGCGGGACACATGCGGCCCACCGAAGACATTTATCCAGCCCGCCGGGTGCCGCTGCCTGTCCTGCTTAGCAGCCGACTCGTCCCGGGCCCGCAGTACGCATAGGAATTTGTTCATAGGTTTTTTTTTTAAACTATAGTCCGGCCCTCCAATGGTCTGAGGGACAGTGAACTGGCCCCCTGTTTAAAGTTTGAGGACCCCTGATTATTGTTGAAAGTATTACAGATGTCCTTTCTTTCTTCCCCCATTGACCCTTAATAGCACCCGGGCAGTTGACTGACTGGCTGTCCATTGTTTTTGGCTCTGTGCTTGGACAAGGTGAGAGCTCTAGACCTTTTGGTGACAATGGGTTCTTTTGCTCCTGGGACCAGTCAGGGCAGGGTGGCTGGAACAGAGGAGGGGAAGGGTGCCACAGTCCCTGCTTGGCCTGGGGGTGGGAGGCACAGGGATCAAGCTCAGAAAGGCTTCAAGGGTGCCGAGGTAATAGAAAGCCTCAGGCCTTCGTGACTATGTTTTAATTAGACTATGATGGGGTTAAATAGGCTTTAGGTTTAGGATTGTCAACACTGCTTAGATCTTTGACTCTGAAGAATATGTATTAAAAGTTGCATAACAGCATCTTGCAAGCAGACTTTCAGAACAAAGTCCATTTAGAATTGGGATGATCTGTGCATTAAAAAACAAACAAACAAAAACACAACACAACAAAACAAAAAACTGATTTGAAAGTGATTTCCTTTTGTGATTTCGAGAGGAAGCTTAATCATGATTTGTAGCAATTACAAACACTCTACAGAGGGTTTAAAGTAGGGTTGAGAATTAGTGAAATGAATTTTTGCAAGAGGAAACAAGATAAAATAATACTTGAGAAGATGTTCCTTGAAAAGGCAGTAGCCTTATATTTAAAAATACGTTTACTGGAGTTTGATCTACAGACAGAAAAGCAAGCACGCCGTGGGTCCACAGCCTGATGAATGCTCACACTAAACACACTTGTGGAACCAGCTTCCAGGTGAAGAAATAGCGCAATTCTTGTGACGAATGAAGAACTGGTTTATTTGTAGGAGCAGTAGGGACCTGGTTGGAAGGGATGGCTCAGAAAAAGTGTCTTGAAAATGGGTTTGCATAGGAAGCGTAGCTTTATCTGAGATGCGCTGGGCAGGGCTGCGGGGCATCACAGTGTGTGGGTGACACAGGGACTCGCTGCAGCTTTGGAGTCAGACTCTGTTTAGAACTTTGCACTATGTGACTGTGGGCAAGATTCTCACCTCCTGAAGTCTGTAGTTGTGGAATGGTAATCTCCATGAGGAAAGCAGCACCTCCTTCACTATTGTGCTTCAGCATCAGTTACAGTGGCCTGCCGTGGGGGAAGCCCTAAACAAATGGTGTGTTGTTTTTTTTAAAACAAATAAAACAGCCAATGAATAATACATATGAAATATTTGGTACAATCCCTGGAAAATGCTCAATAATGTAAATAAAAGTCACAGAATGACCCATTGGCCCTGTAATGCCACATTTGTGAATATGTTCCCCACACAAAAGTAATATATTTATAGCTTGAGTGTGTGTGTATATAAAATGGCACAGTTGTTAATTATGATGAAATACCAGAACCAGCTCAAAGACGCTGCTAGCAATGGGGAATGGGCTGTGCAATTGTGAATTTTTGAAACAACAGAAAGCTATTTGTCTAAAGTCTGGCAAGTAGGTAGACTATGTTGAAAATAATTTTTTAAAAAAATCTGAAGATGTGTTTAGGAGATGTATACAAGTGTATATTTATTAGAGAATAAAAACTGAGTAAGAGTTTGGAGTAATAACATTTAGAGACGGTTATTCTTTTTTAATGTTAAGTTGCATAACATGATGATTCTGTTTCCTGGGGAGAAAAAGAAACACAATGAAGCCCCCGACCCTCCTTGCCAGATGGGGAGCTCCCTGGGTTCGCCATCCCGAGCAAGGCCTGCTCCTGCTGTGGTGCTCCTGCCGGGCTGTGCAGGGGTCGCTGATGGCGGAGAGGAGCTGCTGAGGAGCATGCCGATTTCCTGATCATCTAAATGCATTAGATTTATGACAGAATCACTTAAAAAATATATTTTTATTGATTTCAGAGAGAGGAAGGGAGAGAGAGAGAGATAGAAACATCAATGATGAGAATCATTAATTGGCTGCCTCCTGCATGCCCCTCCTCCCCCCCCACTGGGGATCAAGCCTGCAACCTGGGCATGTGCCCTTGACCGGAATCGAACCTAGGACCCTTCAGTCTGAAGGCTGACTCTCTAGCCACTCAGCCAAACCGGTTAGAGCAGAATCACTTGCCTTAATGAAGTGACTGCTGCCAGTGCAGGTCCTTTGCCCAAAGCGCTTTGGAGGAGCAGGCATTTAGATGTATTCTCTGTAATGGACAGGCCACCCGTGGCCAATGGCTGTCATGGGCTCATATATATATTTTAATAATATTTCTTCGTTTTCATTTAAGATCAAAAGAATCTTAAATTTAAAGGAACACATTTACTTTATTTCTTTTTTTATTGGGGCGACATCCTATATAATAAAAGGGTAATATGCAAATCAACCGAATGGCTGAATGACCAGTCACTATGATGCGCACTGACCACCAGAGGAGACGCTCAACACAGGAGCTGCTCCCTGGTGGTCAGTGCACTCCCACAGGGGAGTGTCTCTAAGCCAGAACCCAGGTGAGCGCAGCGGCCATGGCCGGAGCCTCTCCCACCTCTGAGGCAGCGCTAAGGAGCAGCGAGCAGGTGGGCGGTAAGGAGTGAGGGCTCCTGGATTGTGAGAGGGATGTCTGACTGCCGGCAGGTGGACATCCCCCAAGGGGTCCCAGACTGCGAGAGGGTGCAGGCCAGGCTGAGGGACCCCCGCCCCTGAGTGCACAAATTTCCGTGCACCAGGCCTCTAGTTGGTTAATAAGATTATATAGCTTTCAAGTGTACATTTCCATGACATAAGACCTGTATTTTATGTGTGCCCACCACCCAAAATCAAATCATCTTCCATCACCATCTATTTAGCCTCCTTTATCCTTGACTACCCCTCAGTAACCACCATACTGTTGTCTGGGTCTATAGTTTTAGTTTTATATTCCATATGTAAGTGAAATCATGATTCTTAGCTTCTTCTGACTGACTTGCTTAGCATACTATTCCTAAGGTCCATCCATGTTGTTGCAAATGGCAGTATTTCATATTTTTTTATGGCTGAGTAGTATTTCATTGTATACATGTGCCACATCTTCTTTACCCAGTCCTCTATCACTGGACACTTTGGTGATCTCCATGTCTTGGTCACCATGAATAATGATACAATGAACATAGGGATGCATATATCTTTGCTAATAATGTTTTCAAAATTTTGGGGTAGATACCCAGGAGAGAGATTGCTGGGACATATGGTAACTCTATTCTTAATTTTCTGAGGACCCTCCATACTGTTTTCCATAGTGGCTGTACCAGTTTACAGTCCCACCAGCAGTGAATGACGGTTCCCTTTTCTCCACAACCTCTGCAACACTTGTTATTTCTTGTCTTGTTGATAATAGCCATTCTTACAGGTATGAGGTGGTATCTCGTTGTAGTTTTGACTTGCATTTCCATAATGGCTAGTGAAGTTTAGCATCTTTTCATATATCTGTTGATCATTTGTATGTCATCTTGGGAGAATTGCCTTTTTAGGTATTCTGCCCATTTTTAGATTGGATTGTTTGTTTGGTGTTGAGTTGTATGAGTTTTTAAAAATATATATTTTGGATATTAATCTCTTGTCAAAGCTGTTTGCAAATATCTTCTCCCATTTGGTTGCTTGCCTTTTTGTTTTGTTGGTGGTTTCTTTTGCTGTGCAGAAGCTTTCTAGTTTGATATAGTCCCAATTCATTTATTTTTGCCTTTGCTTCTCTTGTTTTTGGGGTCAAATTCATAAAACCTTATCTAAGACCACAGTCTATAAGCTTAGTACCTATGTTTTTGTCTATGTAATTTTTTTGTTTCAGGTCATACACTTAGGTCTTTGATCCATTTTGAACTAATTTTTACATGTGGGGACAAACCACGGGTTCATACTTTTGAAAAAAGAAAACAGTTGAGGATTCCATCAGCATTTTGAAGTAAGCTACCTCATAAAGTCCAGATAACCTAAAAACTACTATAATCATTTTTGCTTAATAATAGTCATAATTTCACCTTAGTTTTATATTGTGCTCTATTGTTCTGAAGGAGCTTTCTTACATAACAAATAAGAGAGTATTTCCAAATGTACAAAGTCTTGTGAGAGTCCAAGCACAAATTATTGCCATTTGTTATATATTTCCACTGAACCTTATAAGCACCCTGTGAGGAAGGTGGGTAGATCTAATTCCGTTTTCACAGATGAGGGATAAACACAAGAGGACCAACATTTCAGCAGAGTGCGATGATGATGATGTTAGAGGTCCGAGGAGTGGGGATTAGTATGGCCACACAGAGGGGGCACCTGGTCTACCAGTGGGTTAGGTGATCAAAGAAGGTTTTCTGAGAAGAGATGAGAGTTGGGGGGTGGTGAGTGAAGGGCAGGTCTTTCCAGGCAAATAGAGAGGCACAGAGTGTATCTGAAGAAAGAGGGATAGTGAAGAGTGGGTACCTGTTAGTTGGGATGAGAATGGAGTGTTTCCTACTGGACAGCTCTCAGCTCTCCAGCAGATGAAATGGACGAGAGCTCATCCCTAAGCCCTCCCTGTCCTCTCTCTGCCTTTGGGCCTTCACTACGCCTCTGCCTTTGCAAGATGAAGCTGCCTTTCTGTCCTCCAGGGGTCCTCAAACTACGGCCCTCGGGCCACATGCGGCCCGCCAAGGACATTTATCTGGCCCGCCGGGTGCCGCTGCCTGTCCTGCTTAGCAGCCGACTTGTCCCGGGCCCGCAGTGCGCATAGGAATTTGTTCATAGTTTTTTTTTTTAAACTATGGTCTGGCCCTCCAACGGTCTGAGGGCCAGTGAACTGGGCCCCTGTTTAAAAAGCTTGAGGACCCCTGCGGTGTCCTCTCTCTGTGTGTGAACCATAGGGGCCTGTTGAAGGCATCCTTTCTGTGAAAACAGCGAAAAGAGGAGAAAGGGATGAGAAATCAAGTTATTGAGACCTGAGAGGTGCCGGGGATGGGAGGTTCCTGAATTCCAGTCTGCTTTAAGTCCTATAAGGGCTGCTCATGGTGCTACCTGAAGTCACTCTCCCTAACTCTTCTGTTGTGAAAGACACATGATTGAGGCGTCCCTCCAGGGAGCCACTTGTGAAATACCACTGAAATCCTGCTTCTATTTCTCACTTGGTAACCCCTTTAGGAGAAATCCCACTGAAATCAAGCTCATTAGCCTCCCACACTGATGATGTGACCCAGAGCGGCTCTATCTCGGGCACATGTGACACACTGTCTGAAGATGGTCTGTCATGTCTATATAGGGTATCGCTCTAGCCTGGACCAGAGCTCCTCCCCCGCCCTCCGCTCCCAGCTCCATATTTAGCATCTGCTAAAGGCTACGCATGTCATCATAGAGCTCTTCCGTCCTCCCTGCTACGGAATCATGCAGAGGTTTGTTCTTATAGCCACTGTGGCAGGCAATAAAGGTTTCTCCGTTGGCTTTAGTTTTAATTGAACCACAGAGAAAGCTAGTCTGTTCAACCCCTTTACTGTCTGGGAAACCGAGGCCCGGAGAGCTGACTTGATGAACCTCTGAGTGCCAGATGGGCTGGGGGGTGAAGGTCACTTGACTGAACAGAGTCTTTTTCTCCCGTCGGACTCTTTGGAGCTCTCTAGATGGCAAAGCTAACGCGGAATTGCTTTGTTCATGTATAGATATATTTTTATACTATAAAAATATCCCCCCCCCCTTTTTTTGTAGTCATAACTGGATATAAGATATACAGAGTATCCTTTGCTGGAAAAATACTCTTTAGAGCTACTTCAACGTTCCCACTTATTAATAATTATCATTATGTTTAGTAATTATTATCTAAGAGTGATATTACTAAGGACTACTTATTGTGTGTTTACTATGTGTTGACTGTGTACATATAGTATGTTTACATTATGCAATATGCTAAGGAATTTATGCATCTCAGCACACAATACTCTCAACAACTGGTGATGTCGGTGCTATTACATTGATTGTACAGGGAGGAAACTGAGGCTGAGGGGGGTTAAGAATGTCTCTTAAGGTTGTCACATAAGTCGTTTGGGCAGCCCAGATTCAATATCAGATCTACCCGACTATGGAGCCCGTGTTCTTAATTTTGCCTCATCAACTTCTTTTTGCAGATATTTAGTCAGGAAATTTGGCTTTTCCTCAATCTTATCAGAGAGATTTTATTTAAAAACCAAAAGTCTGGCGCATGTCCATGTTTTCAAGTTCTGGTCCTGCTACACTGGGATCAGAATAAAGCTTGAAAATGTCGTAACAGGTCTTAGCCTTGAACTAGGTAACGGGTGTACGTGCACGCGTGCGTGCGTGCATGTGTGTGTGACAAATGCATATATTTAAGTCCTCAGTAAGTCTAAGGATCTGAAGTTTGAGACGGATGGAGCCCAAGGAGACTTTGCTCCAAGGTCTGGAGAAAAGATGTCCAGGACCATCCTGCATGACAGTGCCTACTATGAGTCTTCAGATAGAATCAGCTGAACCTTTGACACCCTGGCCCCTGTCTATGGACACTCAGTATTTGATATTTTAAATAAATAGTAGTGGAAATTGGTAACATGATAGCTTTCTGTAGATCTCATATACCAGGTTCTGTGCTGAGCCAGACATACTGAATTCTTACAATAGTTACATGAAAAAGGCACTCTCTTGTTCTCATTTTCTATGAAAAAACAAAACAAAACAAAAACAAGACTCAGAGAGGTTAAGTAACTTGGCTAAGTTACTTAAGTAACTTAGTAACCCAGCTTTTGTGTGGTTAAAAAAAGTGAATACATGAAAATCATGAGTTATTTGATTAGCTCATTTGCAAAGGCTATTCTATCTAATTAAACCAACAGAAAGCGTGGGTTGGCAAGGATAAAAATGTCTTGAAAATGAATGTCAGGATTTAGAGGCGTGACCTTTAAAAGCTGAAGCAGACCTCTAGGTCGGCTTTACATTGCTTTGCGTGTGACATGTCAGGAAGATCCCCGGTAGGGGGGTTTATAAGCCCGGATTGTATTAATAAGCTGTACTCTGAATTTTGGTCTGAAAGACCTTTCCTTTGTCTGAAGCAGGGCTGGCCTTGTGATGATGTCCCTTGGCAGACAGGGCACTGTCTCCACAGCTGGTCTCATCGTTGGGGACTCGCTCACCTGCAGTGAATGAGAATTTATTTGATCTTTTCATGAAATTCAGATTCTGTCCTATTTATACAGTCCTGTTGAAGTGACAGGCACTGAATGTGGTTACTTTTAAGCAAGTTATTTTGTTTAACCAGGGACTTACCAGAGTTCTGATATATAGGTAGCTATCCAAAAATGTTGAAAGCAATGAACCTGTATGCATATATTCATAACCCGTGGACACAGACAATGGGGTGGTGAGGGCCTGGGGTTGGGATGGGGGCAGGAGTGGGCTGGAAGAGGTTAAGGCGGGGGGAGGGAGGATCTATGTAATACTGTCAACAATAAAGTTTAAAACACACACACAAACAAAACCCCACAAAAAACAACACACCACATTGAAAGAAAGAAAGAATTTAACCCTCACATCTCTGAGGAGCAGTTCCTAAATTTATCATAACCTTGCAGATGTGCAAAATGAGGCTTGGAGACCAAGTAAGGCCTGTTCAAAGCCATGTTGCTGTGTAAGTGATGAAGTCTGAGCTCAGATGCAGAAACGCAAGGACAGTGCCCTTTCCATTAGATCAGTAGCCACTTTTTGAAAAAAACAAAAAAAAAACCAAAACAGCAAATTTTTAGAGTTCTGGTAATTTCTTTTCTCTGACCTCAACACAAATTCCCACATAAACCAAGGACTGGCTGATTAATCAATAAATGAAAGGAAGTGCTTGTAATACGGTGGCTCATTACAGGTCTCTGCCTTGCAGTTCCCAAAGAGGCTGGGATCCATTAGAAACTGAAGCGAGAGAGCGCTGTCAGCTGCCTTCCCTGCTTCTTGGAGCGGAAGCCAGAGAGAGCTGTTTGAAAACGTCTCATTCACACACCAGGTTGCTATCGAGGTCTTTTTCATGTTATGATCAGAGCAGTTGCCTGTGTTTTTTATCACTAGGCTGATTTTCGAGATAAAATCAGCTTCTGCTTCTTGACTGGGTGGAGTTGTGGGTGCATGAGCTGGGGGATAGCAGATCCAAACCCTCTTTGCTGGGGAAGCGGGGGTTAGATTAGTCGGGTAGGGCAACTACACTGAGGTGGGCCCCATGTTTAATTAGCTTGCCAGTGAGGAAGTGCCCAGTCATCCAAAAAGGAAAAAGAAAGACTCAATTTTCCCCTCTTCTCTTTCTGTTCCAGCTGAAGACCAGACTTTGGAGCTTTTCAAAGTAGATCGAGGTCTCTCTCGGATGCATGGAGAGAAGTAACATTCTGCAAATTGCTGTTGGCGACCCTGGGACCACAGACCCATCTGGTTTTTATTCCCTGTGTTGAATGGCATTTGCTTCAGCCATTCAAGGATTCTGAACTTGTAACGAGGGATCCAGGCTGGGAAGATGCTGAGCTCCATCAAGTGTGTGCTGGTGGGAGACTCTGCTGTGGGGAAGACCTCCCTGTTGGTGCGCTTCACCTCAGAGACCTTCCCAGAGGCCTACAAGCCCACGGTGTATGAGAACACGGGTGTGGATGTCTTCATGGATGGCATGCAGATCAGCCTGGGTCTCTGGGACACAGCCGGCAATGACGCCTTCAAAAGCATCCGTCCCCTGTCCTACCAGCAGGCCGATGTGGTACTGATGTGCTACTCTGTGGCCAACCATAACTCTTTCCTGAACCTGAAGAACAAGTGGATTGGCGAAATCAGGAGCCACTTGCCCTGTACCCCTGTGCTGGTGGTGGCCACCCAGACTGACCAGCGGGAGATGGGGACCCACCGAGCCTCCTGCATCGGTGCCATCGATGGGAAGAGACTGGCCCAGGATGTGAGAGCAAAGGGCTACCTGGAGTGCTCAGCCCTTAGCAATCGGGGGGTCCAGCAGGTGTTTGAGTGTGCCGTCCGAACTGCCGTCAACCAAGCCAGGAGACGCAACAGAAGGAAGCTCTTCTCCATTAATGAGTGCAAGATCTTCTAACCTCCAAGAGACTTCACCCAACACTCATTTACTCACCCACCTCAAAGACTAATGGGGACAGGGAGAGCAAACAGCAAGGGTTGATGCTCTTTCTGGGTACATCCCGGACACTGTTGGCTTTTGGGTATAGTTTGTTGATGGGACTTGGTCACTGGATGGTTTTATTAAGTACACTCTGCAAATGAACTCCTCGTCTTGTCCAACTAGGCAGTCTCTTGAGAAGCTGTAATGAATATTCTATCTCTGGTTAAAAAACTAAAAAGGTCTCCATAATTTTGGACAGTGAAGTGAGTTTTCCAAAGAATTCTATATTTAAAGACATGTTTTATTTAAATGATAACAAAATGTAGAGCTCTTGTACATAATTAGTTTTCATGCTTGGGAAGTCTTTTCCTAGAGACTCACAAACACACCCTGGTGTATGTGTGAAATGACCTGACAGGACTCGGCCATATGTTCGGAGTGTTATTTTCACCTGAAGTAGTAACTTTGTTGAAGCCACTTGCCTACCTGATTTTACTAGGTGATCAAATTTTAAAAGGACTGCCAACCAATCCTTGCAATTAATTTTCCACCCAGCTGTTAACCAATTTGTATATACAATACATTTGATAACATATGCTACTTTAATACTGCCTAATGATTTTAACAGTTACCCGTCTATTTTCCTGTAATTATATGTAAAAAAGCATTTCTTATTTATGATACTACCTTTCACTCAACGAACTCCCATTATGCACTAAGTATTCCTCTTTTCATTGACCAAAACAAATGAAAGGAAACCTTTTGGGTAGGGAATCTGACGGCTCCAAGTAATGGCAGCAGAGCTCAGAACAGAATTTAAAAATATCACCTTCCTTTGGCAACCGCTGCACTTTGCCTGGGTTTTCCGACACTGGCTCCTGCCTGGTTGCAGGCCTTGTGAATGAGAACAGGCTCGGCGTTCTGTATGCTGGTAATCTGGGGGTTTGGTTACTTGAGCTCTTAACTGACCTGGAAGGGCAAGTATAATTTATTCATTTTAGGATCTAATCAGAGTAATGACTAAGGTGTCTATGTACAAATGTGTGTGTCAGGGAACACACGTACAACTTACAGCTTTTACTATTTCATCAATGTGAAGCACCAGAGTAAAAAAACAAAAACAAAGCCAAAACCCCACAAATTCCAAGCACAGGGAACAGGAAAACCGTATAGCAAATTTTCAGATAAAATCTTATCAGGGAAAATACTGAATAATGACTCCCCCGCCCCTCAAACCGCATTCTATCTAAAAAGCTTCAAAACAATGGTATCAATCATCTGTTGAAGCTGAGAACAGAGACCATGTAACTCAAGAAAGAAAATGCAAATGCTGGCACTGGGTACATCATTTACTCACCTAATACAATAAAACTCAGAACCACTCTGGACCACGTTTATTAAAGTACATCATTGTTATGTTATAATGTGGCCATTATATACAAATGGTAAGGCACTTGGCATAAATGACTATGATTAAACTTATGTTGACATAACCAAGCCAATTGTTGAGTTTCCTTATGCAAGTCTTTATAGCTATAACCGGCGTTAAAATCAAATGTGTGCTCATCTCCACACTTTTCTCTTCTCTCTCTCATCCACATCCAGTAAAGGGTCCGGAACCTGGATCTTAGTCTTTGGGCCGAAGTTCCCTCAGTTCCCAGGGCTGATGTATCTGCTGCCACCCAGCCTTCTCTAGTCCACTAGTCCTGTGGCTTGTCCTTGCCTCTGGGTCACCTGTGTCCCTTGACCTGAGAACCCTTGTGTCCAGCTCTCTGTATTGCACATCCGAGGGTTGGAGGGCTTAAACCTGACCAGGCTGAGGAGCTCACCTTCTTTAATATCCCTGTTGATCCTTGTCTTTTTCATCAACGGTCTTACATAACGCATACAGACTCACCTTCAGGACCAGTCTTTAGGGTGGAGACTATATAGCTTGTTAGCAGGAGTGAATTTGTATTCACTAAGATGGGCTTTCCCCAAGCTTTTCTTCCTTTGTTGTTGAAGGGAGATGAGGGCAGAGGTATCTCTGAAATGGGAAAGCCCAGGTCCCTGATTCACAGTGAGGGCAGAGGAGGTGATTCCATTCCAAAGGAGGAAGGGAAGGCCAGAGAGGGCATAGTCACCTGGACAGACACACCAGGGAGCCTTCTGCCTGCTGGCAGGAGCCATGCCTAAAGGTTCCCTCCGGGAACCCTCACACTGAGAACAAGACTCTGTGTGTAAACCTTCCTAGCGATGGGACTGGTGGAAAATGAGGCTCATGGGTGTCTGTCTCCCCTACCAGACTATAAGTTCTTGAAGGCAGAGCTACCTCCTATGTGTCTCGATGCCCCCAGGGCCAGCACAGAGGAGACACCGTAGCTAAACAAACTTGTGTTGAATTAGAGAGGGGACAGGAATTGGGCTGCTGTGTCCAAAGTGGGTCTGGGAAGGAAGCAGATCCCCGCTGGCCTTGCAGGGTAAGAAGTGAAAGTAGGTCATTTTTGTTGGAATCCATGTAATGTATGTTCTACACGAGTGTATATTTATGTTTGCCTGCCTAAACTCAGGCTCACGTTTCTTACACTTCAAAACTTGCACGACCTTGTTGTAGGCTACAGTGTGTTGATTCTTAACTATTGCAATGTTAAACATGCTCTCAGTTTACATTAAAGAGTTGATTGGAGTGGTGGAGTTAGTCATCCTCTTCTTTTTCCCTTTACACCGACTGTATAAATGAGCAGCAGAGCCCAGTGTGATGAAATCAGGCTGCATGAGGAGAGACTTGAAAGCACCCTAACCATGACAGTTTGCCGAGCGCTTCGAGTGGGCCGGCGCTGTGCTCAGCGCTAGAGTGCGTGCGCATCGTGTCACCACGTGGTGTGTAGGTGGCCGCTCTACAATGAGCATCACCCACTGAGGCCTGGCCTACTACTGACGGGACAAGTCCAGGCCACACAGCAGCTGAGCGGCAGCAGCAGGACCGGAGCAGGTCTGTCTGTCTCCAAAGCCCTGCTCAGGGCCACTGTGCCCCACTTCCTCCCAGAGCAACCCGACTGCACAGCTTTGCCACATCCGATCTCATGCAGCCTGTGGGCCTCACCCCCACCAGTCAAGTGGCCTGTATTTTAACATTACTTTTAATAACCGATTCCAAGTCTGAACGTAGTCCTCCCCTTTTCTTTCTGGCAATGAGGACAGGATCTCTCTGAGTCACAGAGCACCATATTGGCCAAGGTCCCTGATCCAGTCCTTGGCTTTTTAAAATTTTATTTAAATATGTTTTTATTGATTTCAGAGAGGGAGAGGGAGGGGGAGATAGAAAAATCAATGATGAGAGAATCATTGATTGGCTGCCTTCTGCACGCCCCACACTGGGGATCCTGTCCAACACCCGGGCATGTGCCCTGACCGGGAATCGAATGGTGACCTCCTGGTTCATAAGTTGATGCTCAACCATGGAGCCATGCCAGCCGGGCCAACCCTTGGCTTTTAAGTGAAACTTTGTAGGTTGATTACACGTGAATCAGCGGAGATGATATGCATCATGATTTGATGCTTTTAAAAGCTTGGAAAATATTCTCTTTTTCTCCTCTCACTTTCCTACCCCCCCCCCCCCACCTGGTTTCAGGTATTTCCTTTGGATGAGAAAGTGACAGGGGAGAGCAGAGCTGGGTTTTTTCTTTTAGGAGTTTGGTATCAGGAAAGGGCATTTACCCAGCATGAGGTGTGAGAGGAGGACTCCAGTTTGGCACATCTGCAGGGTGATGATACAGCAGAGGGAACAGGGATTCTGTGAGTATTCTACCTTCAACGCCAAGAAGGCAGTCAATCTTATGAGCTGAGTCAGATCAGAACGACTCAGCTCTGATCTGACTCAGCTCAGATCAGAAAAGCAGGGGGAGAGACCTGCTTTTCCTTAAGCCGTCATTCTCCTGATAAAGCAAAGAAATGTAATCACTGGCTAAGATCTTGAGCAGTGTTTCACCAGAAAAGATAAAATAAATCATGGAAATTATTTGTGAGTTCATAAATAGTACTTGATTAAACCTAAAATCCACATAAACTATTTTAGTCGATTCTAAAATATATCTTGACAGCCCAGCCGTCGTGGCTCAGTGGTTGAGCATCAACCTATGAACCGGGAGGTCACGGTTGGATTCCCAGTCAGGGCGTGCGGGAGGCAGCCAATCAATGATTCTCTCTCATCATTGATTTTCTATCTCTCTTTTCCTTTCCCTTCCTCTCTGAAATCAATAAAGATATGTTTAAAAAATACATCCTGACATGGATTTAATACTTAATGGTAATTAGCCGTAATGAAGGAGTAAAAGGCCACACAGCTGTGACACATTTTAGAGTCAGAAAGACGGGATCTTGTGTCTTTCAGCCTCGGCTTCCCTATCTTAAGGCAGAGACAATTCCTGGGTTACTCTAAGAATTAATTCAACAATGATTGTGGAAATGCCTTATACCTGTAAACTATTGTTCACATGGTGGTGTTGATCAGTTTTTGGTGGATTCCTATGCAGACACACAGGCTGAATATACTAGATCAGATTAGAATATTCTAGAACTGTTGGGCCCCATGACAGGATGCAGAAGCAAGCTCTGTCTGTGGCCAGGTCAGGTAGAGTGAGATGAATGAAATGACACATAATAATAGCAACAACTGCATTTGAATGGTCACTGGTTCCAGGTCCTGTACTAGGTTCTTTACATACATCATCTCAGTTTATCCTCATAACCCGTTCCTGAGGTAGAGAAGTGGAGGTGTTTTCCTTGTGCCGTTACTTTTCAAAGTGTCCCAATTTTCCCATGTAATTTTGGCATAATTAAACTTGACCAGCTAAAAATCATATGATGAGTTGTATATGATGTCCATTACACTTGCTAACGTAGCTAAGAAATGAGAATGACCCATTACGCACCATAGGGGCTCAGCAGCCTTTTTGTGTGTGTGTGTGTGTGTGTTGTTGTTTTTTTGGTCATTATTCCTGAGAAGTCTCAGGTGGGTCATAGACCCTAGTCCTGACTGGTCTCTGCTGGCTGTCCCTACTCCTCCCCTTTCCATTTTCCACCCTTACTGCCCCCCTCTGTGCCTGGGAGGTTAACCCTAAGGACTGCACCACCTGGGATCACTTCCTGGCTGCTGTCCACTTGTGTTCAGCTGCTGTCCACTTGTTTCTGGAAGTCAGAGGTAGGAGGATAGAATAATTGTGTTTTTTTATCCTACTCGTTTTTTAAAATATATATATTTTTATTGATTTCAGAGAGGAAGGGAGAGGGAGAGAGAGAGAAACATCAATGATGAGAGAGAATCATTGATTGGCCGCCTCCTGCATGCCCCCTACTGCGGATTGAGCCTGCAATGCAGGCATGTGCCCTGACTGGGAACTGAACCATGACCTGTTTCATGGGTTGACGCTTAACCACTGAGCAACACCGGCCAGGCCGTCCTATTCCTTTCCTGTTTTGGTGACGCATATCTGTCAATAGCTGTGACTTGCTCTGTGAGAAAAGCTACAGCTTCTGCTGGGCTGCTTCTCCTTTTTGGCTCTAATTTTCACTGGGCTCTAGGACAGTATTTTCTCACCTCTCCCATCAGCCCTGGACGAGATGATGGTTTCCTGCTGGTGCTACAGCAACATCCCTCATGTGGTCCCTCGCCCAGACCTCTACCAGTAGTGCCTTCATTCAAATCTCTTCACCTGAACCATCTAGAATAAATTTGGTTTCCTACAGGATGCTGACTGATACACTCACTAAATATTAAAATAGTCTCTATGTTCTGGCATTAAGTGATTGTTCAAATTCCTACTGAAGGAAGCGGTTTGCCAATCTGGGTAACTGCCCTGTTCTAGCTCCAAAACCCAGGAAATATTCTCGATAGCGATTTGCTTGGAAGAAAAAGGAGGAGTATACTGATTAATTCTAATCTGAATAAGCAAAAGATTCGTCCTGGGATAGCAACGTTCAAACACTGTGGGTCTTCTGTCTGGCTGGTGTGGTTCAATGGTTGAGTGTCAACCCATGAACCAGGAGGTCATGGTTGAATTCCTGGTCAGGGCACATGCCTGGGTTATGGACTCGATCCCCAGCAGGGGATCAGCCAATGTACAGGAGGCAGCCAATCAATGATTCTCATCATTGATGTTTCTATCTTTCTCTCTCCTTCCTCTTTCCTCTCTGAAATCAATAAAAATATATTTTTAAAAAAGAAATTTCATGCTCAAGAGATACATTTGCATAGATTTCCTGGGAGACATATCTGAGAATGCTCTTAGTAATATTGTGTGTAATAACAAACACTAAAAACAGTCCAACATCATCAATAGAGAATGGCTGAGTAAATTTTGGTATACTCATATATGGAATACTATGCAACAATGAAAATGAATTGTGGCTATACATAGCAATATAAGTGAATGTAGGAAATGTTGAGGGAAAAAGTAGCAAATAATATATATAGTAATTTTCCACTTATATGAAGTTCAAATACAAACAAAACTTTCTTTTATTGCAAATAAAAATTTTTTAAAGCATGAAAGTGATTAACACAGCATTTAAATAAGTGGTTCCTTTTTCTGGGGAGGAAGGGAACGTGATTTAGCAGGGTCACCCCGGGTAGCAGAGGTATTGGTAATGTTCTATTTCTTGGTTGGGAAGTGGGTACATGAGTGATCATTTAATTTTTTTCTGTTATTTATCATTCAAAAATATTCTTACGTGTTTTATACACTACTCTTTGTGTCTGATACAATTTGTAATTTAAAAAGTTTTTAAAAGTTCATGTTCTACACAGTTGAATTGCCTGGACTTGAAATCCAACTCTGCCACTCACTAGTGCAAAATAATTGACTTATTTGTGCATCAGTCTTCTCATCTGTAAAATGGAGAAAATAATATCATGGGGTAGTGAAGATTAAAGGAATTAATATGGGTAAAGGCTGTATTATGCCTGGTACATAGCATATGCCCAATAAATGGCAGCTGTGTTATTCAACTGTCATGTTATATACCTCAGAGCTGAGAGGACCCTCTCTTTTGTGTATGAGACACTAAAATTTTGGGACTATTAAATGACTTGTCCAAAGCTCTTGACCACCTTACCCTTCTTACCATTCTTTTAAGTGCTCTTTTCTCTAAGCTTCCTGAGTAGAGAGGTTTTTTTGTTTTTTTAATTGGTTGCTTTTCAGAAGTTCGCTTTTCACTGCGGGTTTCCTGCACGTTGTAATTTGTCGTGTTGTTGCTTAGCACAAAGCAGGTGCCTTCAGTATCTTCCAGGGATCAACAGAGGCCAGTTCCTTAAGTAGAAACAGATCTCCACCTGCTTCTTTATTCATTGAACATTTATAAAGCTCCTTAGGTTCTCTATGGGGGTGATTCAAAGAGAGTAGAGGGCCCAGTCACTAAACAGATAACGACCCTTGCATATCTCCATCACTGGATTTACCAGGTTGTTTCATAAATTTCTGTCTGTTTCCATTCCCCCATTGAACCATGACCATCTTGGCACTAAGACTGCAAATAGGCTTGGTGGAGTTGAGGACCTAGTTAGGTAGGATGGGTGTGTGTGTGTGCAGATAATAATTAGGTAAACAAATCAGGTAAATGTAGATGGGTGATCAGCACTATGAAGAAAATAAATTAGGAAAAGGGAGAGAATATTTGGTAATTTATTTTCCTAATGGAATGATGTAGACAGACTTCATTTAAAAAGAAACAGAAAAATATAGCAGGCTTAGCGTTTTCTCTGCTGGCCCCGAGAGAGAGACACACACATGCTTTTTACAATAATCAGCGTTCAATACCCAGGTCCCCCCAGAAGTGACATCACTGGGGATTCCACCCACCTGCCTGTTGGGTTAGGGTTGTTCCAAGGAATGAACTAGCAAATAGACTGGAAGAGAAAAGGGACATAATTAACAGAACCAGAGTGGGGCTGGGCTTACACAAGCAAGTGGTTTCCAACGGATTCTGAAAACAAGGAAGGAAATGACGAGGACTCAGGGTTAGATAGGACTCAAAGTAGAGCCCAGAGCTTGCCTGCTGGGCACTGTGGAGCCAGTCCAAGGCCCTGTGGGCGTCTGTGGCGGCACGTGCCTGAGAAGCAGCAAGGTTGTGGCAGCTAGGGCCCATCGGCTCATGCAGTGGGACGTGCTTGCCTTCTACAGCCGCGCTAACTAGAACATACTGAAATGCCCCAGTCTGTGGAACGTTCATGCTGATAGAAACAGGCAGGGGTGCAATTTACAGGTGAGTCATCGGAATGAACCCAAGGGCAGTTGTTGGAGGCTAGAACTGCTGTCTCAGGGAACAGAAGATTTACTGAGGATTTTGACTAAAGGCATTTTTTTCTTTTTTTAAGTATATATATATTTTTAATTTTATTTTATTTTTATTGTTTTAAGTATTACAAATAGTAGTACATATGTCTCCTTTTTTTTTTCCCCTTTGATCTCCCCCCAACCTCCCCTACCCCCCAGGACATGCCTTCACCTGCCCACCCTCCCACCCCCCCCCCGCCCCAGTGTCTTATATCCATTGGTTGTGCTTATATGCATGCGTACAAGTCCTTCGGTTGGCCTCTTACAGCCCTCCTCGCCCAACCACCCCTGTCTTCCCAATGTAGTTTGACAGTCTGTTCAATGCTTCTTTGCCTCTGTATCTTTTTCCCACCATTTCTTTCCTTTAAACAGTTTTGCCTTTGCAGACTGGAAATAAACATATAATAACAAAACAAGACAAAACAAAAAAATGTTTGAGTCCCAATTTCCATGTCCAACAGTTCCTTATGTGTACATGTCAGCAGTGATATCTGGATGGTGGGCACATGGTGGCAATGCAGGTCCGACCCTCTCTGGTTTGGTCCTAGGTAACCTGCAGCGTTAAGTATATTTTTAAAAATTGATTTTAGAGTGGAAGGAAGATGGGGAGGGAGAGAGAGATAGAAACATCAAGGATAAGAGAGAATCATCGTTTGGCTGCCTCCTGCATGCCCCTCAGTGGGGACTGAGCCCGAAACCCAGGCATGTGCCCTGATTGGGAATCAAACTGTGACCTCCTCACTCATAGGCTGATGCTCAAGCACTGAGCTAGACTGGCCTGGCTGAAGGCGTTTTTAAAAAAGTCTTCAGAAAGCCCCAAACAAATCACTGTGTGCATATCTCCTGTCCTTCCTTTCCCCCCCTCCTCTCCATCATTTCTCTCTGCAGCCAGGTGTCCCCTCACCCACCTTTGATTGTTCCAGTATCTGAAATGGTGCTGTGTGCACAGCAAAGGCTGGATTCTGTTTCTTGGGTGACTCAATCCTCATGATCTTCATCTCAAACATTCATCCATGCAGCCTTTCAAACTGTCCAAAGTGCTTTTCCATGCCTTTTGGTAACAATTGCCAGGGTCTGCCTCGCATTCTCTAGTTTATCAAGGACTTTGTGCACATGGTCCCACATGACCTCACAACAATGGTGTGGATTGTTATTACCCGGCTCATTTTGCAGGTGAGGAAGCTACGGCTTAGGAAGGCTACATGCCCCATGTATGCACACCTAGCAAATGCTTGGCAGAACCAGGATCAGACTTCGATCTCTTGGCTCCAAACTCTCCTTTTTCCACTCCACCAGGCTTCCATCTGAGGTCAAGATGACCCTGTGAAGTAGAAGTGAAAGGGGTAAGGCCCACAGAGGCGATGCGATGAATGCAGGCCACACCAGAAATGAGGCCTCCATTTCCACGGCCTTATCATCTTTATTATCAGACACATATTTTTAAATGGGACCCACCACTGTGTGGTTACCTGCAGAGCACTCATTAGGGGAGTTAAACAGACATAGATGATATCTCCGTTCAGTAAATAGAAAAGTCTGAAAAGAGGAAATTATTTGCCATTCCAGGCCCCAAACCATGTTTGCATTAATTCTCTGGATGCTGCCTACAGACTCACACTAGTTTTTTCTCTCCTCTGTTAGTGTGTATACTTCCATCGAAGGTCTCATATAGAAATCAACATGACGGGAACATTTTCTTCTGCTTATTATTTTTATTGTATTATTACTATTACTATACTATCTGGTATTATTATCTATATTATGTAATATGTAATATATTATATTACTTATATTAGACACACTTTTGGAGTTGGAAGAAGGTTATGTTAGATATAATATAAAACATAATATAATATAATCTATAATAATAAAAGCGTAATATGCTAATTAGACCTGACGGAGCTGGGGCTGTGAGGGAAGCCCAGGTCCCGGGTGCCAGAGGGAAGAAAGGCCTACACTTGCATGAATTTCATGCATCGGGCCTCTAGTATAATATAATACAATATAATATAATAATAAATATAATATGATATAATATAATAATATAATATAATATTAATACTCTTACTATTACCCGAGGACACACAGCTGGCTTCAGGCAAAGCTGGGACTTGAGAGCCAGGTCTCAGCTCTTCCCTCAGGCCGCAGACTGTCAACCTCTACCTTTGAGCTACTGACTCTGTGTCTATTTGTTTCAGTTTCAATGATGGAAGTTTAAAGGTTTACCCTTTGCTTAAAATGTCAGCGCATTGGCAGGTGATTAAAAAAATAAGAAAATGTCAGAGGCAAAGGCCGGCATGTGAAACCAGCAACTGTAGTGGAGCAGAAAGACACGGGACACAAGAGCCAGCCAGCAGTGCTGTGCTGTCTATTACTGACAAGCTCAACAGCCAAAGCCAGGAGCCCTGGACCACTCAGGGCTGGGGCCACGTGGTTCAGGGGCAACCTGAGGGATGTTCTCCTACCTCCACCTACCTGCTCAGAAGGGAAATCTGCAAGCCAGCCTGGTTGGGGCAGATTAAAGGAATCATAAAGGAAAGAGATTCTTGTGGAGAGCAGCTACAGTGTTCGGACAGGTTCAAGCCTCGGACTAATGAGAGGGCACAGTCCTCTCATGGCCACGTGCAAGTCCCAGCTTGAAGGGCAGAGCCCTCCCAGCACAATTAAAGCCAACAGCTGTCCTCATAAACTTGAACCTATGGTCTGAACAACTGGTCCCACGTGCCTGAGTGATGTGGGCTGATAGAGTTCAGGTGCATGTAATTGAGTAGGATTGAAACCCATGAGAATGTTGTAAACATCTTGACCACACCCTTACTTTCCTCATGGCACCTGGTTATAAAATAAAGACATGGCTTGTAGTCCGTGCGCTGACCCTAGCTCTCCATCAGAGAGGGCAGTGTCCCACGGAGACCCAGGTTTCTTCTCTTGTCTGTCTTTTCTCAATCCTTCACCGTCCCCTCTCAGGGTCATGGAACCTGGCTGAACTGGAGCGGCACATAAGGCGCCCTGGGTCTGAGCATGCCATGGCTGTGCTGGCTTGCCACAGATTCTTTATACAGATTCTTTATACAGATATATACTTGCATATCTGTTCCCCACCAAATCTTATAAGTATTGCACACTTCTTGTTGAAAAGATTAGAAAAAAAAAAAAAAAACAAACAGCAATGCAAAATGACAGTACTAAAAATCACCCTGATGTCACATCATTTTTTTTGGTATTTATCCTTCCAGAATTTTTCTTGCACACGTGTGCATTTTTACAAAAATAGGATCATATGGTACAATCTGATTTCCAATCTGCTTTCTTCACTTACTATATTGTGAACAGCTTTCAGTGTCAGCGTGTTAATGAATATACATACGCCTACGCTGCTGAGTGTAAAGGCAGCATGCTAACTGCCCCACATTTTCCCAATGAACCTGTAAGCATGCTTGTTAATTGCATCTATAGGTATCTATTGAATATCGTACTGAAAATGTATGTGTGTCTGTATGTGTGTGTTGCTTGTGTGTCTGTATGTGTGTGTATGTGGTCTTGCTTAAAGCCATGGTAAAAACCACAGATATATCTAGCACTGTGTGCTTTACTTATAAGCACTCAAGAGAAAGGCACTATTATCCTCCCCATTTTACAGAGGCAGAAACTCACCCAAGGTCACATACCCTGCATGTGTCAGAGTCAAGATTCAGTCCAGACACTCTGGCTCAAGCCTGGGTTCCTGACCACCACGCTTCCTATAATGCTTCGATCTGTTTGTTGCCACAGGCTGGCTTCTTGGTTACATAACTGGGTGGGCCTGTGGGCCAGTCCCAGAAAGAAAAATCTTAGTATGACAGATGTGAAGTCCAGAGATTTCTTTCCTTTCCTACCAAGTCGCATGTAAGTTCATGACACAGTTAGAAAACCATCCACCCAGCTCTTCCATCTCTGGTCTTCTCGATCTTTCTGCAACTGAGCTTTTTTTCTTCGATCTTTCTGCAACTGAGCTTCTCGATCTTTCTGTCCCCCCGACCCCCATCTTTTTCTAGCTTCTCTGCCCCTCCCACAGGGCAGGGCTCCCTACAGAAGGTCCCTGGAGGAGGCTTACTAGTAAGCCCTTCAGAGGAAAAGTTATGAAAAAACACACCTTGCTTTTGTTACTCTTGACACCTGTCAGAGAGAATAGTCACCTTCCTCCATCTCACCAGACTTCCTCCCAGGAAGGGCTGGGAGGGGGCCCTGAGGAGGAAGGACAGGAGGGGGTGAGGCGGGGGGAGAAACCCCCATCCTGCCACAACACAGAGCCTCGGATTTTGCCCTGCTTTGATGCTAACGTCTCTGATTCTCCCTGGTTCCTTCTGAAGTTGGGGGTGGGGTAGGCAGGAGTGTATGAGCGGTCCGGGCCTCCAAGCTACGGTGTGGCTCTAGAAGCTGAGGGTGAGGAGCCTTGGCCAGACACCTTACCCCCCCTCAAGTCCCCCCCTCCCCAAAACAAAACAAACAAAAAACAGGAGTAGTCATCTTGGGCAAGGCTCTTGTTAGCGCTGCTGGCTGAGGTCTGTGTAGGGCAGACTCGGGGTCTCTTTCTCTGTCCACGTGTCTTTCTCTTTGAAATGGAATTTCTGATGTGATAGAGCCATCCGGCCGTTCCAATGGGTCTGTGATCACCTGACTCAGCTGCTGTGGTAAGAGACCTTTAAAAAAATTGCTTTCCAATCGTTGCAGACCAATACTGTTTAAAAGCATAATGAATTCCTAGAAGAAGAAGAAAAAAAGCAAAAGATAAATAGGAAAAAATGAGATGAAAAAAGGACATATAAAATGCAAGTCCCATTTTTATTATTAGATTCTTAGATTCCATAGACACTATCCAGTTGCTGAAAAGACATCTTTCTGAACATACACTCCTGATGTCGGTGCTTATCTTGCTATGGCCGGGCAGCGGTTTGCAGACCTGCCCTGCCAGGTCTTTGGACCGCACTCTGAGCAGCCTTGATATTATGATGCCCTCGTTTCTTCTCTGTTTGAGAAAGTTCATTTCTGTGCTCATGATTATGTGCTCTTGCTACATAATTCAGTGGCAATAGTCTCATAATACATCCATATAATGTAATGTTCACTGTAAGTAGCAGTGAAAAGAAGAATGGACCCAGACCTGGTCTGGGACAGACCCGCCTTTGTGTGGTACAATTCAGAACCTCTTTCTGGGAAGAAAACCGGTGCTTCTGGGGAAACGCCTCTGCAGTTTTCTGGTGGATTGTGATGGGATTAAGGCTTGTTCTGGGAAACTAGTCACTGATTCCCACTGCCAGTTGACTGTCAGATAACAGTTTAGTTGACCTTTAACCAGACATTCTTTTTTTCATTTTTCCTGTGTCTAGCCTACTAATAATGATCTGGCCATTCCTATCAAGTGTGAATCTTTGAAGTGGACTCCTCCAGGCTCCTGCCCCGGAAGAATGGCCACAATACTGTTGGACACATGGTCACGTCTAAAGAGGAAGGAGGAGCAAATTCTGATGGGTTGGTGGAGTTGGTGGGAGCTGGTAACCCTGGACAAACTTTATGTTTTCTAGTCTCCATTTTTTAAAAAAAAAATTTTTTATTAATTTATGTTTCCCCATCACCATGCATCCCTCTATGCCCTCTTCCACTTCCAGCCCCCCACCCTCCCAGTCACCACACTGTTGTCCAAGCCCATGAATTTTCTCTTTGGTTCAATCCCTCCACTGTTCCCCAACACAATCCCCACCCCCCCCAGAGCTGTCTGCCTGCTTTCTCTGAGTCTGTCTCTATCTGGCCAAGTCTCGTGTTTTTTGCATCTATGAGAAGAAAGAACAATACTTCAGGAAGAGGTTGTGAGAATTAGGTGGGTATAGAATGGAAAGGGCGTGGGACAGAATCAAGTGCACCATACGTGCTCACCATTATCAAATGATGCCTGTGGCCTGCTGGTCTCCTGGAAGTGACAAGCCCTTTTGCCAGGTTCCTCCTTTGCTCTCGCAGGAGTGAGACTGTGAGGAGCAGGAGTCCAGGCCCTCAGGCAGGAGAGGGGCTGCCTGAAGCCCCTAAGTCAGCTGGGCTGGCATGTGGGGTAACACTGGTGTTTCCCACACTTTCAAAGCTGCCCCTAAGGCAGGGAGGAGGGGATCGAGCTAGCAGGAGCTTGGGGGTGACTCTGGCCGACAGACTTCCCCGGGGCTGGGGCTGAGCCTGAGTCGCAGCAGGTGTGAGCTCTGGAAGCCAGCCAAACCCGAGCTCTCCCCACAGCGGTGGGAGAAGGCGCGCTCGCCTGTGGCTCAGCTCTGCGGCTGCCACCCGGGCGCTGTTGATGGCCGTCCTTTCTCACAGCCTTTCTCTCCACTCGCTTGCTGGCAGGAGAGGGAGGCTGCTGTGTTCTGCTTGGGTCTATTTTCTTCTCTCTGCTCGCAGCAGAAGCAGCCCACCTGCCATGTCGTGAGTCATATTTGCCCTTCACCCTCACTCTCCTTTCTCTGAGAAAGGGAAGGCCACGTGTGGTGTCAGAAGCTCTGGGAGAGGCTGATGGAGAGAGGGAGGAGGGGAGCTGGGGTCTGGCCGATGCTCCCAGCCGATTGTGGAAACGTATACACTCACCCTTCTCTGCATGGCCCCCGGTGGGGAGGGAAGAGGAGGAGGGAGAGCAGAGTGTTCGCAGGTGGTGCAGCGCTGCTCCTCTGCAGGGCGCCCTCGTGAGAATGAGAACATGGCCCCAGCTCTGGTGCACACAGGGCCGGCTTCCACCTCCTCTGTCCCCTCTGCTCAGAGCCTTGTTCAGGGAACGGCCTGAACGACTGTGACCCGCAGCCCTGCCTGGGGGAAGGCCCGTCTCAAATGCTGCGGAAGGTGAGGGCTCGCAGGGACCTGCGATGAGGGAAGAGGTGAGCCTGCCCTCGGTTATGGCTGCAGTGTCTGGGGAGCGTAAAGGTGCAGCCATTTCCAGAAAGGAAGCCTCGTTACTGGGCACGCGCTCTTGCTCATTCAGCGCAGCTCTGCCCTGCCTCCATGGAGCCAGGGATCAAAACCTGCAGAATCTGTTCACCCCGCCTCTTCCACCGAATTTGGACTCTGGCCCTGTTTCCTCCCTGCAGCGCCGTCTTTGGGCTCCCCAGGCAGCTGCTTCCTGGACCTGAGAGTGAAATTTCTACCCCTAACCTTCCCGCTGCTGCTATTCACGTTTCTTATAGGAAAATGCTGGTGCCTTATTCTGCCAAGAGAACCCCTTGCCCCCCAATCAAATGGCACCTTTTAGAAAACAGGGGAAAAGAAGAGGTGAGGGTAAGAGAACATGAGAGGGGACAAAACCCTGCCCAGCCCAACACAATGCTTTTGCTTTAATTCACTTTTTTCCCCCTGGGGGAGAATGTCTAAAACATTCATCAGGTTCTCATCAGAGTCCATGACCCTGAAATGTCAAGAGCTGGTGCTATAAAATGAGTCAGACCATTCCAACAAAAAGGGCACAGAATTTCAGGGAGGGCTTATTACGTATATTTTATCTCACTGTCTTATGTCCAGCGGATTATCTCACTTCTTTTAGACCATGGCCATGAACATCGCTGTTTATTTTGCTGCCTGGCTTGGATGACTTCATATTACCTATTCGGAATTTCATACAGAATCGTATTACTGTATTCTAATTGCCAGCGAGCAGGTGCCCTGTTCTTCAGCCCCTCGCTCTCCGATGTGTCTCCAGAGCTGTCATCCTAAAGCGTGTCTCAGCGTATCTCCACCAAACTGCAAGCCGCTCGCTCATTGGGGTTAACCTTCTCCATTGTCTGACCCACCCCACCTGTCTGTCCTTATCTTGCTCTGTTCTCTAGCCAGCCCTCCATGCCAGCCAGGACTGCCCGCCACGTGGGCATCATGACCGTCTGCCTCCAGGTCATCACTCATAATATCCTGTCACCCCTTTCTACCTATCTTCCCCATTGTTTAAGGCTAGCTCTTCTGGAATGGGGTGCCCTGCTTCTGCCCACAGCACCCTGTGTTCCCCATCACAGACCCCAGGGCTGTGAGCTATAACTCTTGCCTGTCCTGTTTGTCCCTCCCACTGGCCTGTGAGTTTCTTCGGAATGGGCTTGTGTCTGGCCAATGTCCTCAACATTGCCTGGAAGTTAGTATGTGCTTGATAAATGCTGGGTAAACAAAGTCTTCTTTGACAATGGTAGTGCTTCTCGGTCCTGTATTTCCCCAAGCTTCTATTATATTTATTGTTTCTACCAGTGACGGATGATTCTTTACTGGGCAAGTTCTTAGGAAATAACAAATTCTCCGAGCCCCAATTACAGCTCCACTGAATCAGAATCTGGAGGGGTGGGACTCAAAATCTGTATCTTTACAACGTTCCCCAGGTGATTCTGATCATCTAGAGTTGGCTTTGTATCTGCTGTTCTCAAAATTTTCGGTCTTGGTGTTACAGAGAACCGGAATAAATCAAGCAATGCTCAGAGAGTTTGGAGTCACACTTTATTCACCGCGGTGGGCTTAGAGAAAATGAATTTAAATTCTAAGCAAAGCTGTAAGCAGAACTTCCCTTTTTATTAAAAAGCCAGCCCTGTGTGTGTTAGTGGTTATCTCGCTGCTGGCCTTGAAAACAACACAGTTCTGTCCAATTAAAAACGCACCTGGCATGGCATTGAGAGGATGGGCATATCTAGTCTCTGGCCAGAAGGTCAGACAGCTAAGTTTATCTTCCTTATTATTCAAGCAGGCTAAAGCAGGCTAGAAAGCCAAGTTATTTTTTAGAATAAGAGGCCGTCTAAAAAAAAACAGCAAAGAATTTCAAACAGCAGTTTTACAAAATAGGGGTTAGCCTTCTCATTGGGACCACTTTACACTCTTAAAAATCATTGAAAAGCCTGGAGTTTTTATTGATGTGAGTTCTAACTATTAATTTTAACCAAATTAAAATTATAACACGAATTATTCATAACAAAATATTTAGATATTAATTCATTTAAAATAACTATGATAAATTAATTTAATGTTAACATAAGTAACACATTGTTAAAAAATAACTGTATTTTCCTAGCTAAAAATTTTTAGTGAGAAAATGCCATTGTTTTCGATTTTTGAAAATTGCTTTAACACCTAACGATAAATGATAGCTAGATCTCATATCTGCTTCTGCATTCAACCTGGCATAATTTGTAAAGTATAGTTTTGGATGCAATAGTTGAAGAAAATTTGGCTTCACACATATATGTACTTAGAACAAAGAGGAGTATATTTAATAGCCTGTTCAGATAACTGTGGATATTTTTCGTTGATAGTACTCCAAAAATTGATATTGTGGTTTCTTAAAGGTTAGTTTCAATGTGGAATCTGGAAATCTTGTCAATCAACCGTGTGGACTCTGTACACTTGTAGAGAATGCGTGACATAGACAAGTGAGGCTTTAGAATTTCTATGAACATAGTTGTGACCTCACGGTGTCCTGTCAGAGTCTTGGAGAGCCCAGGCGTTTCTGGATTACACTGGCGAGAAGTTGCTATCTTCCACAATATTCATCACTTACATCTTGCCCTCAGGTTGTTTCATACTCATTCATTCTACAGATATGTGTTGATGCTATGCTAGGCAGCATTCTAGGCCTTGGGGTCCTAAGTGTCACTGATCCTACAAGTAAATTATATTAAAGATCCAGGCCCTAATTTCAGGGCTGCCTCTAGGAACCTAGTTCCCGGGTTGCTGCTAGGCATTTGGCACTTTTGTGTAAAGTAGGAAAAAAATCCCTTCCTCCGAAGAGACGCCTCTCGTGGGCACGCACTTCAGGTGGACATAACCCTGACCTGGACACAGGGCTCGGTGAGAGGAGTGTGGGCAAAACTGCATCCACCACTCACTCACTGGCGGAGCACTTTCACGCAGTTAGTAACTTATACAACTGCTCATGGTAGCCTTGTGTGTTTTATATTTCTCTTGTTCTCTAAGCTGGTAAGCTTTGGAGCCAGAATTTCAAGCCAGACAGTGAGGCCTCAGAAGGCTCCAGTAAGTGTATGACCTGAAACTTTAGACTCTGCAATTCCTGATGCATTGTGGGCTCTCACCAAGAGGTGGGTATGTGGGTAGAAGTTGATAATAGTATATCCTTTTAGGCTCAACAGATTTTCGTTAACAGATCTATACAGACTTTGTAAACTTAGTGCTTCCTAAAGACAACAAAAAAGCTAAGTTGACTATTTTGTGACTACCGGTTGCTGGTCACAAACTAGTCCTGGGGATGTGAAGTGCAGCATAGGGAATATAGTCTATAATATTGTAATGACTATGGATGGTGCCAGGTGGGTACTTGAAATAGCTGTACATCTGAAACTCATACAAAAGAATATTAAATGTAAACTGCAATTGGAAAAAGAAGCTAAGTTGAGAAGAACTGAACTTATTTCATAAAGGGACCTATACACAGTTAACTTAAGCACACGTATATAGGATATCCCCAAAAATGTATACACACACTTTGAATAATTATAAAGGCAGTGCTTATTAAAATATATTTCATTTTCGCCCTAACCGGTTTGGCTCAGTGGATAGAGCGTTGGCCTGTGGACTGAAGGGTCCCAGGTTTGATTCCGGTCAAGGGCATGTACCTTGGTTGAGGGCACAACCCCGGTAGGGGGTGTGCAAGAGGCAGCTGATCGATGTTTCTCTCTCATCGATGTTTCTAGCTCTCTATCCCTCTCCCTTCCTCTCTGTAAAAAATCAATAAAATGTATTAATATATATATATATATTTCATTTTCAAAATTGAGCTGTCAGCTGTTAAAGTGTGTATACATTTTTGGGGGGACACCCTGTATATTCAACAACTACAAAGAATGCTGGCCCATTTTGGTGTTAACTGCCAAACCTTTGTCACTGGGTCACTGATGGGCCTCTCAGCCAAGTGACATCATAATCTGGACACTGACCCCATCTTCAGAGGATGGAGATGCAGTTCTGCAGATATCTCGGCTGCAGTCACCTTCAAACGGGGGGGGGGGGGGGGGGGGGGTGGCACGCTCTGCAGCGGAGTGATGAGGCTCCCTGGAGTGTGGTGACTAGCTGGGGTCTGGGGGAAGTCTCTCACCATTGAACAAAAATTCACATCTGCAGCCCTTCCTGCTCCTGTGTGCAGAGCTCTGTGAAAGCGGAGGCCCAGCAGCACAGACAGCTTGACCATGACCCAAGGGCCCAAGGATGTGGTTGGCGGAGGTTGGGGTAGGGAGTGAGACAGGGAGGGAAAGGCAGGTGAATTTTTCAGTGCCTCCAAGAACCATCTGAACAGAGATTAAAGCTCGGTGGAAGGGACCAGGAGGAAACTAAACGACGCCTGGCAAAACCAGGCTGGGGCTGGAGCTCCGTGTGGCCTTGCCATGACCTGCACTCTCCCGGGCACCGTGTGTTCCATTATGAAAGGAGATGACTGGTCTCTACGACCGTGAAGATTCCTTTCTGGTGCCCTGAGCTGGTGTCAGGATTGCAAGGTCCTTGGATTGAGAGCCATTTAAAAACCCCTTTTGTTGTGTGTGCTTTTTCTCAACAAGAGGGAAAAGTGTTTCAGAAACAGCGTTTATTTTGGAATCCAATACTACATACAAGGAATAATAAAATGAAACTGTCCTTTTGTTACTTTCCAGCCTTTTCAGATATTTAACATGCTTTCCTATGATGTTTTATAAATGTACATCAAGGCATATGGCATAAACGTTAAGAGCCTAGTTTTAGCATCATTGGATGGATCTGTGTTTAAATTTTTTCATGGCTATTGGTTAGCTCTGTGACCAAAGGCAAATTACATAGCTTCTCCAAGCGCCATTTTCTTAAATGTAAATTGGGGATAATACACATACCTTCCTCATGGGTTTTTGTGGGAATTGAGTGAGGTTAAGTATTAAGAGCTTAGCATTGGGTCTGGCACATAGTAGGCATTCATGAGCTGCTCTTACCACCATCATCATCACCATCACCACCTGTGAAGTATTCAAGGGCAAAAAGAATCAGCCCATTTTACAGACAGGGAAAACAGAGTCCATGTTAACAGGAAGATACAGGAAGTCCCACCTCACTCATTAAGCTGTCTCCAGTCACTGACCCCCTTCCTTCATTCTTAATTCAAACCACAAAAGCATCCCAGCTCTCTTGGAAGAAACTCTGTGTGAGCATTCAGGAGGAGAAAGATATTCCTTCCCACATGCAACCAGAGGGGCTGTGCTGGAAGCTGAGTGTGACTGTGATCCAGGGGGGAAATGCTCCATCACAGGGCATGGTGGGGAGAGCTGGTTGGCTGAACAAGCAAGCTGCCCTCAGTGCAGAGTGACTGGTGAGGATAAACCTTTGTTTCTTTCCCCTGATATAGTCTGATCTGGAGCGAGGAGTGTTGCAATTGTGTTTTAACTTGTCTGGTTTTTAATGACAAGGGGGATGAATGCAGGTTTGGGGTGGGAGTGAGGGACAGACTCTGAGCGAAAGTACTCAGATTGCTGGTTTTAAGAGAAAAAAATTTGTTTGCTTATATAATACCGTGTTCTTATGCCTACCAATAAAACATGCTAATACTCAATTACATTTATTGATGAATACCAATTAAATAAAATACTGTGATTTACTTTTAGAAATGCCCTACAAATACTTAATCTTTTTTATGATAGTGTGATATAACAATCTATATTTTCCAAATTTTAAAATTATAGTATATTTGTTAATAATTTTATTAAAATCTTATAAACTTGTAATGGCAATAATTTGTATTATTTAATATTTTCTCCCAACCATTCTCAACATAGAGTTATAGTTTTTTTAAAATATATTTTATTGTTGATAGTTTTACAGATATTTCCTATTTCAACATTGAGTTATAGTTTTATATAATTTCAATTAGTGTGTATATACTATTTTGTGTATATATTTTTTCACTTAACATTATTTTCTGAACAAATTTCCATGTTTCTCATGGTGCTATTGATTTTGTGGCTAAATATTCCATTGTATGAATGGATGCTATAAGTATCTATGTGCTTTTTGCCTTTATATAATTTCTTTGGGGTATTTTCACAAGGTGTTTATAACTTGATCAGTAAGTATGAATATTTTATAATTCTTATAAAACTCATTAAATACTTAGCAATTTGACATTAATTTAGTCCCTCTCAGTTCTTAAACATTTCTAAAATAATAATCTCCTTTAAAGCTAGCTTTGGTTGATAATGACTTACTAGCACAATGTAAAGATTAGAAATAATTCTTACAGGGGTAAAAGGCTAAATCACTCTATTGACCATCCGTCTGGGGCAGTTTGCATCTGTTCAGGCACTGTGCATGAATTTAGTTAGTAAGTGGCAAGTCTAGGTTAAACTCTGGCAGTTTCACTCCAGAGTTTATGTACTAAACCAGTGGTCGGCAAACTCATTAGTCAACAGAACCAAATATCAACAGTACAACGATTGAAATTTCTTTTGAGAGCCAAATTTTTTAAACTTAAACTTCTTCTAATGCCACTTCTTCAAAATAGATTTGCCCAGGCCGTGTTATTTTGTGGAAGAGCCACACTCAAGGGGCCAAAGAGCCGCATGTGACTCGCGAGCCGCAGTTTGCCGACCACGGTACTAAACCACCATGCTGTCCTGCCATACCTAACTCAATTCCTAAAAAATTCTCTGAGGTAAATGCATTCCACCCCATGTTTCACCAAAAACTGAGACGGGGCAGGGATAAATCAAGAACTCAAACTGACTCATGAATGGAGTCAGTGTAAGAAGATATTTTGTTCCTCTACTTTCTCATTTTGCTTAAAATGTGTGTATAGCTTTCTCAATCTCTATTGATAATAAAAACTATTTTTGATTACTCTTAGCCCGATGATGAGAAAACAATAGCTCAAGAATAATAATTAATATAAACCATCACCCACCTACCCTGTAAAGAGCAGTAACAGTGGGGAGCTGCAAAATTCTTGCCTCATTTCAAGGAGCTGTTCACCCCAGCTAAGTGTTGTCATGAGGGACAGACAGACAGCAGGCTCAACATGGCCAGGTGTATCAGTTAGCTATTGCTACATAACAAACCACCCCAAAACTCAGTGACTTAAAGCAATAAGCACTTACTATTGTCCACCATCTGTGGATCCGGTGGGTGGTTCTACTAGACGTGACTGGATTCACTCACGGACGCATGTCCTCAGTCAGCTGGCCGGTGAGTTGAGGATTAGCTCCGGTAGTCTTTCACAGGCCTTGGGTTTTGGGCTTGTCTTTGTCTGATACGACCTCTCCCTCCAGCAGGCTAACCCATGCTTGTTCACGTGGGGTTCTGGCAGGTTTCCAAGAAAGAAAGAAAAGTGTACAAGGCCTCTGAGCTACAGGATCAGAACCAGCACTCTGTCGTTTCTGTCACATTCTATTGGCCCAGGCAAGTCAAAAGGCCAACCCAGAGATAAAAGGTGGGGATATGGACTCCAACCCTTTATGGAAAGAACTGTAGAGTAACATTGCAAAGTGTGTGGGCAAAGGGAAGGATGAAGAATGGAGGCCATTTTTGCAATCAGTCTACCATATCAGGTCTTCCAAGTTTTCAGGAAAAGCAGAAATTCAGATCTTTATGTGAAATTTCCTGAGTTTTAAGTATTGCCAACTAATTTACAAACTTTTAAGACAGTGGTAGGCCACTACTCTGTGGGCCAAACCAATTATGTCTGAGCTGGATGTGGTCTGTGGGCTATCCGTCTGCAGCCTCTGGGTAAAGAATTTGTTCACGTTTTCACAGTAATTGGCCGAAAAGGAGATTTTGACCTTAGGGCTGTGTGGTCTCTGGGTCCATATTCATTCAACAAATATTTGCATGCCTTCCAAGTACAAGGCTTTGGCAAACAATGACAAATAAAGCACAATTCCTCCCTTCAAGGAGTTTCTGGTCGTAAATGGGAGAAGATACATAAACAGTTAATTCCTGTGGTTAAACACTACAGGTGCTTCCTTCCTGTGAAGGGAAATTGATTAATATAATTCTAGGTCTCTCTCTCTCTCTCTCTCTCTCTCTCTCTCTCTCTCTCTCTCTCTCTCTCTCTCCCTCTCTCTCTCCCTCTCTCTCTCCCCTTTTGTACGTTCCACACCCTGCAGGTGGACTGCCTCATCTCATTTGTAAGTTTATGGAAAACAGCTAGGTATGTTTACCTCACTTCTCTGTATTTTTGGGGCTGGACCTGGCCAGAGTGTTCGCCCCTGATCCTTCATGCTAAAAGTCCCCCTAGAACTCTGGCTGATGTGGCTCAATTGGTTGGGTATCCTCCCGTGCACAGAAGGGTTGCTGGTTCAACTCCCAGCCAGGCACATACCAGGTTGCGGACTCAGTCCCTGGTGGGGGGCATGCAGGAGTCAGTGATTGATGTTACACTCTCACGTTGATGTTTGTCTCTCTCCTTCTCCTTTCCTCTCTCTTTAAAAATCAATAAAAATACTTTTTCAATTCTTTATTGATTAAGGTATTGCGTATGTATAATATGTGTAATACCTTAATCAATACATAAATATTTAAAAATATTTTTTTAAAAACCTAGAATAAACGTCCTCCCAGAGCAGGTTCCTCAGCCCTGGCCTCTCTCCGTCCCCGGCTCCTGGTGAGCACTGCTGAGAATGGGTGGGGAATCCCTCTGATTCTGGGTTCAGGAAGCAAGCTCTCACCCCAAGCTGTGGCTTCCTACTAGTTGTATCCGTAACAAAGGTGACATCGTGGCCTCCCGCCTTCCCTTCTATTTTACTTCTTAACTTGTTTAGGACCCAGAGAGTGAAGAAGAATGTTATTTGCTGGGGGACAGCTTCAGAGGCCTCGGTGGTGTTGTGATGATAATTCGAGTGCATGCATGTATCTTCTACAGGTAGGCCTACATATAGGCCTACACACATGCACGCGGACCGCTGTGAGGGCTCTGACAGCTGTACCTTCAGCAGGCTGCCTCCCAGAACTCAACCTTGACTTCGCTTTGTACCTAAGGGGGGATGTAAGTCTCATATTCAAGCAAAGGAAACCGAAATGTTCTTCACTCACATAAAAGCTGGCATTGACAACGTGGAGCAGTGCTTCCGATCACATTACAG